>OX101757.1:8994170-9676170 GCA_944452675.1 Tachina lurida | reverse complement strand
AGATCACAACACTCCCAAACAAATCCGTAAAACTACTCAATGTCTCCAAAAAGAAAGTTAGTTGACGAACTCCATAAGCAAGCTCGAAGACATTTTGTACGCCGTAGAGTTGTGATGAAAGGATTAGATGATCTTTGGCAAGCTGATTTAGTTGAAATGGGTAGTTATTCATCGAAAAATAGAAATTATCGATTTTTGGTGACTGTAATTGACACATTCTCAAAATTTGCATGGGCAGTACCGCTGAAAACAAAAACTGCACTCGAAACAAGCAAGGCGATGGAAAATATTTTTCAATTAGGACGAGTTCCAAAAAACTTGCAAACGGATGATGGTAAAGAATTTTTCAATACACACTTTGGAAAATTAATGCATAAATACAACATTAATCACTACTCAACATATAGCATTATGAAAGCATCAATAGTAGAACGATTTAATAGAACATTAAAAGGAATGATGTGGAAAGAATTTAGCTTTAATGGTTCATATAAGTGGATTGATATATACAAAGATTTAGTTTATGCATACAATAAAAAATTTCATCGCACAATTAAAATGTCTCCTATTAAAGTCAACTCAACAAATGAGAAAAAGTTGCTAAATACAGTATACAGTCATTTGAAGATTTATAAAATGTCAAAATTTAATGTTGGAGATCATGTACGCATAAGCAAATATAAGCATACTTTTGAAAAGGGGTATACACCAAATTGGACAACAGAAATATTCACAATTAAAAGAGTTCAAAATACATATCCTACAACATACATATTAGAAGATTATCTCAGAAATCCTATCAAAGGTGGATTTTATGAAGAAGAACTTTCAAAAACTATATATCCAAATACATATCTAGTTGAAAAGGTTCTTAAAACTAGAGGAGAGGAGGCATATGTTAAATGGTTGGGGTTTTCTAGTCAACACAATTCTTGGACAAGTAAGGATGATATATCGTAGTTGTAGTAAAAGAAAAATAACATTACTTATATGTATTTAGCACATTCTGTAATAATTTATGTTTAAAATAAGAAATAAAATCATTTTTATAAACAATGTTGTAGTAAGTTCTATTTATTTGCAATCAGATTGCCATAATGTCAATAACACTTACTTTGAGCTCTAACTCATCAGAGTTATCTGCAAATTACTTCCCTCCTATCGAGTTAAATGGAGCTTATGAGTGCGCTCTAACTGCTTTTCATTCATATAATAGCATACCGAATGTAGACGTCTACAACAATATGTTCCACATAGGAGAACATGTAATTAAAATACCAATTGGATCTTATGAATTAAATGATATAGTTGATTACTTAGATCAGCAATATAAAGACTGCAGTCCAACAAATAAAATTCGAATAGAAGCTAATAACAATACAATGCAAGTTAAAATTAACAGCTCTAAAGATTTAATAGATTTTAGTAAAGAAAATACAATCGGAAAACTTTTGGGATTTAATACTAAAATCCTGACTCCAAACCATGATCATTACTCAGATCTACCAGTCAATATATTTAAGGTAAATCTCTTGCGAGTTGAAAGCAGTATCGCTGTTAATACATACATGAACAATTCTAAGGCGCATACATTACATGAATTTCCGATTAATGTTCCTCCAGGCTATAAAATAGATGAAATCCCTAGAAATCTAATTTATTTGCCAGTCAACTCCCAAGAGATTAGTTCACTTGTTCTACGCGTGGTTGATCAGCACGGTGACCTAATAAATTTCCGAGGAGAGGAAATAACCATTCGCATACATTTGAGACCATCTAAATAATGATAATATATAACACAAACATATCAAAGAATAAAGCTGTATATAATTCTAAAACTATACTAGAATCTAAGCGACAGTTGAAGAGAACAGTCCAACGGAAAAATCTAACCAAATCAAATCAAAACTTTCTCAAGTCGTTAAATTTAAAATTGAAAACGAAAAAATGAATTCAATAATGGATGTACTAGATAAGCCATTATCTGATGAGAGTATAATCAAAAAAGACTATCACACATATGTACCATATCTACAATCATATAACAATAATGACGAAATTCGTATTTCAATACAAAATCAAGATCTGTACGTATTGCCCAGTGAAAGTTATATATATGTGGAAGGATTTATTGTAGATGATAAGAGCCCAAAATCCTCTAATTTAAGCTTTAAATTAAAAAACAACTTTGTAGCGTATCTCTTTGATGAAATCCGTTATGAACTTAATGGTATTGAAATTGATCACACAAGGCATTTAGGACAGACAAGCACCATAAAAAATCTGATTTCTTTATCACCAACGGAAAGCGCTGTCATGCAAAATGCTGCATGGAACAAAATTGATAATTTGAATATTGAAAATGGATATTTTAATTTCTATGTTCCACTTAAAATGCTCTTAGGATTTGCGGAAGACTATAACAAAATAATACTAAATGGTAAACATGAATTAATACTCTTGCGTAACAAGAATGATGAAGATCTTGTACAATCGAGCACTTCTACTGACAAACCAAAACTTACAATTTCGCTAATCTCTTGGAGAATTCCCCATGTACACTTATCCGATCATAGTAAATTGAATATGATTAAAATTATCAACAATGCTGCTTCTATACCAATAGTATTCCGCAGTTGGGATTGTCATGTAAATCCACAATTAACTACAGGAACTAGCCATATCTGGAATGTTAAGATGGCTGCAAGTAGAGAGCGACCCCGCTTTGTATTGATTGCATTTCAACAAGATAAAAAGTTTGTTCATTGCGATCTCACTAACTTAAAAGTCCATTTGAATTCAGTTTCATATCCATATGATGATCTTAACTTAAAATTTAAAAATGAACGCTACGCAATTCTATATGATATATATGTAAGATTTCAACAAAACTATTATATGAAGGAGTCACAACCTCTTCTAAGTTCCCAAGAGTTTAAGAATAATGCACCCATTATTGTAGTAGATGTTAGTTATCAAAACGAAACACTTAACAACGGACCAATTGACATAAAAATTGAATTTGAAACAGCAACAAATATTCCAGCCAAAACATCAGCTTATTGCATTCTTATTCATGATCGTCTAATTGAATACATACCTATAAGAGGACAAGTTCGTAAAATCTTATAAATTAAAAAAGATGAACAATAATATAGTTTTTATAGACTTGCAAGGTTTCAAGAGTAATGCAAATGACTTTATCGTAAAAGAACTCGCAATCGTTTTCAAAAATAATCAACACATAAATTTTATCATAAAACCTCCTTTTGATTTTAAATGTTTATCAACAGAAAAACAAAGAGAAGCAAACTGGTTAACAAAACATTATCATCATCTAAGCTGGAACGATGGGACTGTTTCATTTAAAAGCATTTGCGAATTTCTAAGAGCTAATGTAGGTGATTCATATACTATATATGTTAAAGGTGAGGAAAAGAGGTAATGGTTAGAAAAAATGGTGCAAAAAAGTGTTTTTAATATTGAAGATATTGGCTGTATCAACTTTAGTCAAATAGGGGTGAAGTATCCAGACCTATTTTATTGCAGCTATCACATCAATGGCATTTGTGCTTTACGGAATGCAATCTTACTTGAAAAAGAAACATCGGAATGAAAACAAATTGTTATCAGTTATTTTTAGTATATTATTGGTTTTATTTTCAAATATATTATAATACATGTATGTTGATATGTTACAATTTTAAATTTAATTGAAGTGTATAAATAAAAATGTTGTAAAAACTAAATAATTATATACATATATATATATATATATATATATATATATATATATATGTTACAAATTTATATACTTATGTATACATAAAAATAATATTTTAATAAAAATATAAAAAATAAATAAATACACAAAAAAAACATATGAGATTGTTTCTTAAAACTGAATTAATGAATGTAAAACTCGTACATAAACATTTGAATATAATACATAAATATTTAAAAAAAAAAATATTTGGATTCACGATTAAATAAATGTTATACATCACTGTCATCTCATATATATATATATATATGTATATATATATGTATATATATATATATATATATATATATATATATAGATTAGTCAACTGGCATTGACTCACTAACTCGATCTCTATAATGACCCCAAGCTCGTGTTTTTACATGATCTTCCAAAATATTTCTTTTATCATCATTGTAGTTAAGGACTACTTTAAATAGCTTTTGTGTGTACAGTTTGTGAGTTTTTGATCTAATCAAATACATCTCATCTGATAGCACTTTCTGATCAAATAAACAATTTTTATAATCGTTTAGAGTTAACTTCTTGACGGCAGATTTTTTAACTCCTTCAGATTTTTTGACTTCTTCAGAGCTATGGGTTGAAAATGAGTACATTTTGGATCTTAAACCTACAAACTCGGTCATTATATCACCCTTGTTCTCGTCCTTCATCATTCCTAAAACCTTTTTATTTGCTAGAGGTAAACAGAACTGATTATCTTCAGAATAATCCGATGTATCGAAATTGGAATCAATATCATTACGGATGTCATCATAAAAATCATCAGTTTGAATCGTGTAGATGAATGAATCTGTATCCATATAGTTAAGAGAAATTGTATCTTTAAACTTTTGTTTCATGTAGCAGTAGTGGAAGTCGTACATCTTCCACTTAGATAATTCTAAAACTGCTAGACCTATATATGTGGGTTTATCGTAATATGGTTCCAGTTCTTTTAACTCAACTGCATACATATTATCACCGAATTTTTTCAAACTTAAAAAATTCGGTTTAGAAATCAATGCCCTCAATCCTAAGTGATTTCTGTTTGTAGTTTCCCACTCTGTAGCAATATGGATAACTTTTCTTTTATCAACATTTTCCATAGTCTTCCCATAAACAGCATTATTAAGAAGCTTAAAAAAGTCCTTCTCAAATGCATTTTTGGCATTCGTACGATATGAATTATTTAGGTCAATGTATTTTTTAAGCCAAGGGGACTGCTTAAATCTTAATATTCTGTGTATTTTATGTAATACAAGCCCGTTTGAAATACATTGAAGTAAGATTTTATGATGAATAACATAATTCCTTTTGAATGTAAAGTCTGCTATTAACTTCTTACTATTATATTGTGATGTTTTTTTGTTTTGGGGGCAAAAAGGGAAGTAATTATGTGCGTCATGAAGTGAGTCTGGATACTCAATATCTACTTCTAAATAGTAACCAACTTCTGGTGTATTAGGAGCTTCATTGATATTAAAGACTTCAATTTCTCCAGAACTTAACCATTCGAATCCCCCATAAGGCAAAGGTTGAGACATTGCCCAACCATATAAATTATTAGCATCTAAATACATCAAATATTCTGAAGGCTTGTTTCTATCAAAATCTTTCATGTATTTGTTGTTAGATTTTGAATATCTTCTTGAGCACTGCACTAGCCCACCCCTTATACCATTTTGAACAAATGAATGCATTTCACAATCTGTAATTAGCTCTAAGGTTACTTCTGTAGTCCTCAACATGGCATCCCATGATAGTCCTGGTGCAGTATAGTAGTGAGCGGGATCTAGACTATAAATACTCTTACATATTTTTCGAAAGTTTTCAAAAATATCTGTAAGAAGTAATACATCAGTTTTGAGGTACAGCTCAGTATAATCCAGAAGGGTTCTACAATCGAACTCACTCCACACTTTTTGTGCATATTCATAGTCATTAACAGAACATTCGTCATTGCTTAAAATATTAAAAAAGTTCTGTCTACTTGGAAGTTCAGTTTCATCAAACTTTAATATAGAGTCCATATAAGAGTATGGATACACTCCTTTTCTTCTTAATAAATTAAATTGGTTGTCATTTGGAAATATTTCACGAACTGTTTGTAAATCAGATACGTCAAGATTTTTTGCCAAAGAATCTAGACTTGAGGCCATAAACCTGAAAGAATCTATAAAGCGTATTTCGAATCCATGATTCTTTTTTAATGAAATATAAGCTGAGAGGGAAATATAACGCTCTTTGTTTAGGGGTATAACTTTTATAGTAGCATTTTTTATTGTGGAAAGATGATGAAAAAAGAGATGTAAATCATATGCAGAAATATTGTGAAAAAGAACAGGTATAAAATTAGGTACTCTATAGTTTAAATTACATACATTATGTGCTGCACCACGATAACTACCCGTAAGATGACAGTGATCTATAACTTTATCATTAAACAACTCTTTTCTACAAATATGACACACTTGTGCATTATTGTGGGCTTGCACATCTTCGCTAGTCATATTAATAGATTTTGTTTTTGATAACTGGTCATCAAATATGTTTGATGCATCTTCCACTATTTTTTAACAAACGTAATTGCTGCATCTTCACCAAAATAATACCTATGCCTATTATATTCTTTCTTAAAGCTACACTTTACATAGTAACCGAAAGCACAAGGGATATGCTTTTGAATGTTTGTAGTATTACTACTTACTTTTTCGTCAACTTTTTCTAAAATTGACTCAAAATCAGCATATATGACATATGGGACATCCATCTGTTTATGAATGTTTTTAAAGCTTTTGAAAACATCCTCGGGCTTAGGCATTTTGACGACTTTCTTCAGACACACATTCTTGTGATGCTTATACACATATTCATCATGAGTATGGTAGAGACAAGAGTTGCAAACAAAGATTTTTGATGTATGCGATGTTATGCTAGATCGTAAAAGTCTAAAATTGAAATATATAGATTATATCAAAGAAATATTTATATACTTTAAAAATTTAAATAATAAAAATTATTATGATTATTTGAAAATACTTACTTTGAAATATCTTTGATGTACACATAGTGGAAATTTTCATTCGAATTGAGCAAAAGTAAGTTTATATGCTTTGCTTTTTCCCCACTAGTCACATAATATGGTCCTATTATTGATGACTCATTATGACCAAAAACATTTATGCTAATGTCATTCTGTACTTCAAATTTTTTTAGCTGTTTTAAGGGAAGTGGGAAATCTAGCCCCTCAAAGTTGACCTCTATGCCTCCTAAAACAATCCTGTCACTTCTTATGTTTGCTATATTATACGAGTAGTGGAATTTTCTTTCTGCAACACTTAGCATATCATTTTGATTTAAAGCAGCAACTAAGCACCATTTGAAGCAATAAATATCATCATTTTCGATATTGATGCATGCACCCTTATTAACTATAGCTTTTGGCAAGGGTATGAAATATGAGCCTCTTATAATCGATGACTTGTTAATATTTATTTCAAGAAATTTTATACAGATTAATGTCCATCCACTGTCTCTCTCTTGAAATTCATCCATTTTTATAGTAATTTCATTCACATGCTTTTTGTATAGTTCTTCCACATCGTCCGAAATGGTGACCAATGTCATTTTTGATATGTGTACCAGTGGAGAAACAATCATATCATCGTTTATCAGTTTCATGTACTCACATGTTAGCTCAAAATTAAATTTAAATGAAACATGCTTCCTGCTACATTCATTTAGTTGTTTAGTAACACTATTTCTTGCATTTAAGAAAAATTCTTCTGGGAACAATATTCCCTCATTTTTATTTATGAAGGAATATACTTCTATCCTTCCATTGAAGTCGCTGCTTATCTTTGTCAGATCATTATTAATATGTACTTGCTCAGAATTTCTCTTATGCTTTGTGGTTCTAACATGAGCCGTCCATGATGAAAAACCTATTACTTCATTGCAAGATTTACAATGTCTGCATAAAATATTCCTAGCGTCCCCCAGGCTGGTTGAAGAATGAGTTTTTTTATGATCCTTGAGCTTACCATGCGACATGAATAGCTTTTTGCAAACACTGCAATGTAGCTTCATATGCACCTCCAACATTTTGACACTGCTAAGAGTCATCGAGCAAACTGAGCAAATTGTGGAATTCATTTCTCTTTAATTATTGTTGATATTAATTTTTTAACACAATTTCAATAATATCACTTTTACACTGATTTTATTACCTTTTTTTTATTTTAGTCCACTATAAAAATTTTGGAAATTTTTGATAATAATATGTAATTATTGATTAATGGGTACCGCTTTAAATAGATTGTATATAACAGAAGTACTGCAGCACACTAATCTGAGTTGAAATATTACTTTTCATTAAGTGCGATCAGAACTGTTCACTGTGAAGTAATAGGATAAAAATGAGAAGAAGAAGAATAAAAAATAAAATTTTTATACATATAACCATATAAAAGCTAAATTTATTAGAAAGCAATAGGAATCGACGCTTTACAGACATTCGCACCCCTTCTAGTAGGGATATAGTTTCACGTCGCACAGCAAACGGAAAACCCTAACCTTCCCCAACAAAAAGAGTGAAGCAGTCGCGAAACCTATGAAAGAGCAAATAAGAACAGAAGAATACCAGATATATACATACGTACATATGCATGTAGTATGTAGATATGTATGTATGTAGCTTCACTTTGCACAGCAACCTAAAAACCATAACCGTCCCCAACAAAAGTGGCATATAATCGCAAAAGCTATGACGACACTTCTTCAAGTCAAAACTATTGAACAAGTAAAACATACTTACACATACATGATCGCACATAAATTGGTCTGGGAGTATATGTATGTATGTATGTCTTGTATCATAATAAAATGTGCTGTGATCCCATATTTTTTATTTTCATTTTTTACTTTATGCGTTATTCTATATATGTATGTATGTACATAAATATGTATGTATGTATGTAGTACCTACATAGAAACAAATCGCTGAATTTGCACAACATTCAATTCTAACAAGATCGAGCCAGCTTAAATTTGCAAAGCAAAATATACACGCACATGTATGTACATGCGTATTAGAAAAAAAAAACAATAACATAAAAAAGTATCCAATGGACATAGCAGGAACGATAAATACAAAAGAATAAAAAAGTTCCCTTGGATACTGTAAAACGGGAAAAAGCAATATTAGCACATTTGCATAAGTATGTACATATGTATGTATGTATGTATATATGTATGTTTGTATATGCATAAAATCAAAAATTGTCAAGTACGCATATGAATGTACATACATACATATGTACCACTCAGAGTAATAGAAGACGAAGAAAAAAATAACAACAGTAGAAGCAATCAGCATCAGCAAACAAATTCCAACTAGGAGAACAGATATTCCAACAAGCTAAACAGTTTCTATGATCCCCAAAAATCATTGAACTACGCACACGAATTTACAAATCGATACACATGCATGCTTACTTACATACATAGCTACATGTATACAATTACCACCCAAGCAATTCAACTACATCAAACGCGAAAAAGAACAAATGATAGAAGTCCCAGTTCACACTATACATGTGCTGGCAATACGTTTTGTTTTGTGAGGGCGTCGATGAAAGTTCAAAGAATAAAAAGTGATAAGCTTAGCAATAACACTTGCGTAGCGTGAACGGGGACTAAGTATGTAGATCAATGAATACAGCAGCATACACATTTTTTGCTTGGGCAACATCAATTCCAGCACGAGATAAAAATTATCCCTCTCTAATATTCTCATGCATACACCAATACATAGAATATTAAAAATATAAAATATGTACACATACAACTAAACGCTATCAATTATGGATAAGTTACCGCAAAATCCATCTCTTTCTAACACTATATCCATACCCCTCTGATACGAACACACATAGATCCAACACTAAAAAAATGTACACACCCACTACATAATTTTTTGTAGTAGCTGAGGGAGCATATATCCCAACTGAAGAACCAACCCCTCTGATACAAGCAAACATATGTACATTTATCCAACAACAAACAAAAAAAAAACTACAGTGGTCAACATATTATTGATAGGCAGGCAATGACAGACAAACCTCTAAATCCCTAATCATGATATAAATATTAAGCTAGAGAACCAATTTTCATGATCACAATATTTATTAATACCAAATACCAATCCTCTAAATCCCTAATCATGGGATATCAGAAATTATAGGCCAACACCTCCATCTCTCTCAAAAACTACAAATATTAAAGTCAACGCCCCCTCTCTCTCAATTACACACATACATACTCATATCTGACGTCACAGACCATGACCTTCCACAACAGACAAAGATAGAGAGAGATAGATATAGTGTTAGAAAGAGATAGATATTTGCATCCTCCATTACCTATATACTGCTACAAAATCGAGTAATGGACGACCAGCATCAATTAAAGATCGCATATTTAACAACATTTCTATCTAGTGAGCTGATTTTAACAGCAACGCACAGTGAGACAGCCCTATAGTAACCGCGGCAAAAAATGATTTTTGGTGTGTCGTCCAATTTGAATGAAATTTTCACAGTATATTAACAGATATATGAGTAACAATTCCCTGAAATTTCAGCCTCATAACTTCATTACTTTTTGGTCTAGAGCAAGTCAAAGTTGAGGTATGCCAACGCGCTTGAAATATGTTAGTTCAATATGCAATATTCAAAAGCTTATTAATAAAAAAATACATAATAAATATAACTTTAAAGTATTTTGTTAATTAATTTAGTTGTTGTAGAATGAGTAGATGAAAGAAGAAATTAAAAAAAAACACAAACAAAAAATTTCTTAACAACAGAATTGTGGTGTAAAAATTTAACATTTTGCATTTTCAATGGACTAGGAAATATAGAGCAGCCCCTCGCCCTAGGTGCAGACTTATATCAAATGAAAGATTGAAGTCTCAGCTTTCATTTGAAGTAAAGGACATATAGCAAAAGTTTGCAAAAGTAATTTAAACATACAAAATACTACAAAAAATACGCAACGCGCACATTCTGTCGCTATACGTATGTTAGCATGTTTACTTTATTTTTTTTTAATTATTAATTATTTTTTTGTTGTTTATTATTATTAAAAAATTATTGATAGAATGAAAAAAAAATTGTTCTTTTTTATTTCATTTTAATGGCGTAATAGTGGGAGTGTTATTGTAATTTTTGCATGCAACATTACAGTAAATATCAAATTTGAAGGTTGAATTTTTTTTTTTAACTGTAATTGTCTCAAAAATAACCTGTGCAAAATTTCAAAGCTCTTGTTGTGTCATCATCTGCAACCACTGCCAATGAACACTATGTTTCCTGTAAATTATGCAAGGCCGGCGACCACGGACTCTTCCATTGCCAGAAATTTCTACAACTATCAGAAGCAAAGCGGCTAAGCTGGGTACAACAACAAAGACTGTGTGTAAACTGTTTCAGAGCTGATCACAGTTCAAAAACCTGCACATCAAGACCTTGCAAAAAATGTAACAAAAAACATAATACATTATTGCATTTAGGTTCAAATTCCAAGCCACACAATTCATCAAAACATGGTAATCAAGTCAAAACCGCAGATCAGCACTCAAATGATATACGGAAAACAGATGTTGCACCTAACACTACTAATGTGACTGTTACATCAGCTGCCACAAACAACCCGCCGTCGCGCCAGGGTTATGTATTACTTGCAACAGCAAGAGTAAGGTTAACAGCGGCCAACGGAAATTCGGGAGAATTTAGAGCAATATTGGATTCCGGGTCTCAGGTGAATCTAGTATCCGAGCGTGTCGTAAAAAGATTGTCTTTATCTTCAGCTGAAGCCCTTTTATGCATTGATGGTATTGGAAACGCACGAAGAAGGGCCACAAAGCGCATAAATGTTAAATTGCAAGCCAGAAATAACAATTTTGCAACAAACTTAGACGCTTTTGTTCTCCCTACAATCATCCCTCCACAACCAAATCAACAAATTGACATTTCAAATTGGCAAATCCCAAATGTAGACTTAGCTGACCCATATTTCGACCAACCAGGAAAGGTGGATATTCTGCTAGGCGCCGAATACTACTTCAGTCTTATGCAAAACGGGAAAATAGAGTTGGCCGATAATCTTCCAATATTGTTGAACACAAAACTTGGATGGATCGCCAGTGGCAGAGTATCGGAAAACAGCACAACTGAAGCGATATGCGCAGTTTTAAGTGAAGAGGATGTGTCAACTGGCGAACTAATTGAAAAATTCTGGAAGGTTGAAGATGTTCCTACAGAAAGCAATTATACAGCCGCTGAACAAGCATGTGAAACTCACTTTATTCAAACCACAACCAGAAATCCCAATGGAAGATTTGTTGTTCGTTTACCTTTATCTGAAGACGCGGCAGCACTTGGCGAATCAGAACCAACAGCATATTCCAGATTCCGTGCTTTGGAACGACGATTCAGACGAGATGAAACGCTCGAAACACAATACAAGGACTTCATGAAGTCATATAAAGATCTTCGTCACATGACTCAAATCGACCCAAAAACTCTCTGCGGCCCACGTTACTACATTCCACATCATTGCGTTCTGCGTCCAGAAAGTAGCACAACTAAGATCAGAGTCGTTTTTGATGCATCGGCAAAAACATCAACAGATCGTTCATTAAACGACATTTCACTTACAGGTCCAACCGTGCAGGGGGACCTCTTCGGAATGCTTCTACGTTTCCGTTTACCCAGCTTTGTTTTTACCACAGACATTGAAAAAATGTACCGTTAGATCCTCGTAGACGAACGAGACAGGAACCTTCAACTAATTCTGTGGAGAGAGAATCCTGGCCAGCCTCTACGCCATTTTCAACTAAACACCGTTACATATGGCACATCATTAGCCCCGTACCTGGCCACGAAATGTTTACAAAGGCTAGCGGCCACTCGTATGGACAAATATCCGCTGGGTGCAACGATCTTGGGCCAGGACTTCTACTTTGATGACGGAATAAGCGGTTCTAATAGTTTAGCAACAGCTAAGGAAATGCAATCCCAACTAACAGACTTGCTCAAGGAAGCTGGTTTCAAGTTACGTAAATGGTGTGCAAACCATCGCCATCTACTCCAAGATATACCACAAGAAGATCAAGAAGTCAACCTGGATTTCGAAAATGCATCAATCAAGGCACTAGGACTAATATGGAGCCCATCTTCGGATCAATTTTGCCTAAAAAGGCAAATCTTCAGCCAACCTCAAGTATAACAAAACGATCTGTCATATCAGATGTGGCACGAATCTACGATCCTTTGGGTATTGCAGGCCCAGTCGTGGTTTTAGCCAAAATATTCATTCAACAACTGTGGGAAGGTAAAAGATCTTGGGATGAGGAACTCCCTAAAGATCTCACATCGAAATGGCTTGATTTCCGTAAGTCACTAAACACGTTAGACAACACTCCTATACCACGACATGTTTTCAATGGTCAAATAGCCTCGCACGTCCAATTGCACGTATTTGTAGACGCATCAGAAAGGGCTTATGGAGCAGCAGTCTACGTTCGATCCAAGCTCAAAAATGGAGGAATAATAGTCCGACTGTTGTGCTCCAAGTCCAGAATTGCGCCTCTCCAAAGGTTATCCCTACCAAGGCTAGAACTTTGCGCAGCACTTTTAGGAGCAGAACTAGCCAACAAAGTAAAAAGGGAGTTACGGTACGACGACAAACGGCTTTTCTTTTGGTCTGACTCAGAAATTTTCTTATATTGGATAAATTCAGCGTCTTCATCACTCAAGACTTTTGTGGCTAACCGAATCAGCAAGATACAAGACATAACCATCAATTGTCAATGGCGACGCGTCAAATCAAAGGAAAACCCAGCTGACTTCATTTCGAGAGGCGTAGCTCCAGAGAAACTACCAAGCTTGAACTTGTGGTTCTATGGCCCTCCATTCTTGCATGGCCAAGAATGTATCTGGCCGGGACCATTTAAAAAGAACGCTCAGAACGCTATCAATTTGGAGTTTAAGATGAAGACTCAAATCGTGACTAATGCAGCATCATCCAACGTCGAAGACTGGGTTTACAGCATCAATCACAGAAATTCATTTATCTTCCTTCAACACACTGTAGCCTATGTACTAAGATTCGCTCAGATAATCAGAAAAACCTCAACCCAAACTAGAAGTCGCATCACTGCCATTGAACTGGAGAATGCTTTTCACATCATAGTGCGAGCAATGCAACAATCTGATTTCCCAGACGAATTGAAAACACTTCAACGGTCTCAGATAGTCGAAGGAGCAAGTCCGCTTAAAAGTTTGTGCCCTTTCTTAGACTCAGCAGGACTAATAAGAGTAGGTGGGCGTTTAGAAGCATCATAGCTGTCATACGACGCCAAACATCCACTCGTGTTACCATATAACGATCCTATTGCAAGGCTGATCCTGGTAAACCTACATAATGAAAATCATCATTGTGGACCACAGCAATTACTAGCTACAGCACGACAAAGGTTTTGGATTCTGAAAGGGAAAACAATGACAAGATCTGTGGTCCATCAGTGTATACGTTGCACAAGAGCTAAGCCACGAATGTTCAATCAAATAATGGGCAATTTAGCAAGTTGCAGAATAAGCCCACGTCGACCATTCATCACAACTGGGGTAGATTACTGTGGCCCTTTCTGGGTACATTATAAGCTCAGAGGAAAGCGCCCTCATAAGGTGTATATTGCAGTATTATGTTGCTTTGCCACCAAGGCGACACACTTGGAGGTAGTTACTGATTTGACCACTGATGCATTCATAGGGGCATTGAAAAGATTCATTTCTCACCGTGGACGCTGCCAAACGATGTACTCCGACAATGCAACAAACTTTGTTGGAACTAAAAACAAACTTGAAGAGCTTAAGACAGCTATATTCAGTTCCAGTTCCCAAGAAAAAATAGAAAATGCCTGCTCCAAGGAAGGAATAGAATTTAAGTTCATCCCGCCCAGAGCTCCCCATTTTGGAGGTCTATGGGAGGCTGCCGTGAAATCAGCCAAACACTTACTTCTTCGAACGACCGCCGAGGCTTCTCTGACCCATGAGGAGTTGGAAACGCTTGTAATAGAAGTGGAAGCCATTCTGAACTCAAGACCGCTAACACCAATGTCATCAGATCCGAATGATCTAACGGCCCTAACACCAGTCCACTTTTTAATAGGAGAACCGTTAACCGCTCAATTCGACAGACAGGCAATAGAGCCAACCTCATCACTCGCGAAATGATGGGAACTAGTGTCTCACTTGAAACATGCCTTTTGGAATCGATGGTCAAAAGAATACCTTTCAGAATTACAACAACGACATAAGTGGAGAACAGCTTCATCAAACGTTCAAGAAGGTCAACTTGTAATCATCAAAGAAGACAATGTGCCAGTCATGAAATGGCCCCTTGGTCGAATAGTAAATATCTGCAAGGGTCATGATGGCTTCGTACGAGTAGTCAAGGTCAAAATGTCATCAGGTATTAAGTCACTTGCTATTCATCGCTTGGCCCCCTTAATGAATGAGGAAATGAATGAGGAAACAAATGATAAACCTGCAAACAAAACCTTAAAGATGTCACCCGAACCAGACTCGTCTCCCACCAAGCGACCTAAATCTGTTGGCTGCAGCTTACTATACACAACCTTGCTCACCCTTCTCTTACTCCCTGCTGTTCTCGGCAAACCAATAAATTCTGAGATATTCAGCAAGGATCCCGGCCTGTATTTTGAAGGGATAGGCACAGCAAGAACAATCACAGCAGAATGGAAAATAATGGTGTATTACGATCTTGTTCCATTCCGATCAGAAGTTAAAGCATTTTCAACCGCATTGGAGACGTTTTCCAATCTCTGCAAATTTTCTCCACAAGCAAACATGTGTCACGATTTCATAAGCAACCTAAAACAGCTTCAGGCCGATCTGATACAAGATGAGAACGTGATCATGTCTGGTTCAATGCGTAGAGGTGCCCTCAACATCATCGGGAACGTAGCAAGAAGCCTCTTTGGTGTTCTCGACTCTGATTATGCCACCGAAATGGAACACACGAAACGCCAAGCAGAAACGGGCAGAGAGCATCTTTACTCATTACTACGAAATCAAACATCCATAATTGATTCTACTCTTAATATTATCAAAGAAACAGAACATTCGTTGCAGTCAAGGTTAAATGAAACACAAAATGAAATAACAAGGCTACAAAATCGAGTAATGGACGACCAGCATCAATTAAAGATCGCATATTTAACAACATTTCTATCTAGTGAGCTGATTTTAACAGCAACGCACAGTGAGACAGCCCTATAGTAACCGCGGCAAAAAATTATTTTTGGTGTGTCGTCCAATTTGGATGAAATTTTCACAGTATATTAACAGATATATGAGTAACAATTCCTTGAAATTTCAGCCTCATAACTTCATTACTTTTTGGTCTAGAGCAAGTCAAAGTTGAGGTATGCCAACGCGCTTGAAATATGTTAGTTCAATATGTAATATTCAAAAGCTTATTAATAAAAAAATACATAATAAATATAACTTTAAAGTATTTTGTTAATTAATTTAGTTGTTGTAGAATGAGTAGATGAAAGAAGAAATTAAAAAAAAAACACAAACAAAAAATTTCTTAACAACAGAATTGTGGTGTAAAAATTTAACATTTTGCATTTTCAATGGACTAGGAAATATAGAGCAGCCCCTCGCCCTAGGTGCAGACTTATATCAAATGAAAGATTGAAGTCTCAGCTTTCATTTGAAGTAAAGGACATATAGCAAAAGTTTGCAAAAGTAATTTAAACATACAAAATACTACAAAAAATACGCAACGCGCACATTCTGTCGCTATACGTATGTTAGCATGTTTACTTTATTTTTTTTTTAATTATTAATTATTTTTTTGTTGTTTATTATTATTAAAAAATTATTGATAGAATGAAAAAAAAATTGTTCTTTTTTATTTCATTTCAATGGCGTAATAGTGGGAGTGTTATTGTAATTTTTGCATGCAACATTACAGTAAATATCAAATTTGAAGGTTGAATTTTTTTTTTTTAACAGATAACAGCGGCTCGAAACTCAAGGTACAAGTTGGAATGGACAGATACATTACAATTTTAAAGCGCGGGCGAAGCCCGAATTCTTCAAAAATCTCATCTGCTCCAAAAGTGTCTAGGGATAACAGCGCAGCCTCAACTAATCGCCAAAACCGCTTTAAAATTTTTCAAGATGACAACGACAAACCCGAGGTATCCTCGAACAAAACATCCAAGCCGCCACCAATCTATTTGAGACAAAAAAATTCAAATGCCCTTATTAAAAAATTAATTTCGGTCATTGGTGAGAATAAATTTCACATTGTTCCAATAAAACATGGCAATATCGATGAAACGAAAATTCAAATCTATGACGAAACTGATTTCCGCAAAATGGTTGCTGAATTTGAAAAAAGTAAAACAAGCTTCTACACATACCAGCTTAAGAGCGCTAAAGGCATGCAGATCGTATTGAAGGGCATAGATTCTTATGTTTCCCCCGAAGAAATAAAAGATGCACTCGTCCTCCAGGGGTTCAAGGTAAAAAATGTGTCCAATATAATAAATAGAGAAAAGATTCCCCAACCCCTATTTCGTGTTGAACTTGAGCCTAATGATATAAAATTGAAAAAAAATGAGACGCATCCAATTTATAATTTAAAATACCTCTTGTACCGAAAAATCACAGTTGAAGAGCCACATAAGCGTTCAGGTCCTGTACAGTGCCATAATTGCCAAGAATATGGCCATACAAAAACATACTGCAATTTACCCTCTGTTTGTGTTGTGTGCGGCGAATTACACGGCACCGCTAGCTGCAACAAACCAAAAGATCAAAGTGATAAAAAATGCAGTAATTGTGGAGGTAATCACACCGCTAACTACAGAGGTTGTCGTGTGTACTCTTTGGTAAAGAAGACTATGGTGCAAAAACCTAAATTAGCTCCAGCTCAATCAGCAAACGTTTACTCTGCCACTTTTCAGCAAATGAGCCAACCAGTTACTTCCCGTGTATCGTATGCAGATGCTGCTAAGGCTAGTTCTATTCCGACACAAAATGTTTCACCGCAAAATAATTCTACAAATACACACTCAAACTTTAATTATAATCGCCTTGAAGCCACTATTGAAAATCTTGTGCAAACTATAAACAATTTTACAACAAATATGACTAGCATGATGCAAGAAATGTTGCGAATGCAGAATACTCTGCTTCAAGCAATACTTAATAAGCCATGAACACGTTAACAATATGTTTCTGGAACGCAAACGGCATTCGCCAACATAAAAATGAACTTGAGCACTTCCTCACGGAAAAAAATATTGATATAATGTTAGTATCTGAGACTCATTTGACTTCGAGAAGTCTTTTTAAAATTTATGGCTACACTATATATGATACAAAGGACCCTAGAGGAAGGGCTTGCGGTGGATCAGCAATTCTAATAAAGTCAAGACTCAAGCACTATGTTCTTGATAACATTTGTGAAGAATACCTACAAGCAACAAATATTGGCATTGAAAGTTTTTGTTCAAATTTTGTTATATCATCAATTTACTCCCCTCCCAGATTTTCAATCACTGAGAATCAATATGAGGATTTCTACAAATCTCTTGGACCTTGTTTTGTAGCAGCTGGAGACTACAATGCGAAACATACGTTCTGGGGTTCGCGCCTTGTTACACCCAGAGGTCGAGCATTGTTCAACACTATTTCAAAAATGGGCTTGGATGTCATTTCGAGTGGGGAGCCCACTTATTGGCCTACTGACATACAAAAAATTCCGGATGTTATAGATTTTGGCGTCATAAAAAATATCTCTAGGGATTTAATTCAAGTTCAAGCTTCTCTTGATCTCTCGTCCGATCACTCCCCGACGATCATCACAATTTGTAGCCCATTAAGAAGTAATTTACCTGACCCATATGTGAAGATGATCAATCGTGTAAATTGGCTGGGGTTCAAAAAATATCTCAGCAGTCATTGTACGGAAAACATTACGCTTAGAACACCCGATGGTATTGAATCGAACATTGCCAATCTCAGCGAGAATATTAAACAGGCTGCTGAACATGCCACTATCTCCCATCCGCAGATTGGGTTTAATAAAATTTATTCTACAGACATTGAACGTCTCGTACGTGAAAAAAGAAAGGCTAGAAGGGAATGGCAACAGCACAGATCACCACAAAATAAAATCAGATTTAAAGAGTGCACTAAACGACTCCAAGAGTTGCTTGCATCTGAAAAAATTTCATCTCTTAAAAATTATCTGGAGGGTCTTGATGTTACACCGGCGTCTAATTACTCCTTGTGGCGCGCTGCCAGAAAGCTTAAAACACCCGTTGAGTATAAGCCACCTCTACGCACATTTACCGGAGGTTGGGCAAGAAGCGATACTGAAAAAGGTAAAATATTTGCTGAGCACTTAAAATCCGTTTTTACGCCAAATATATGTTCTGGTGTTGCTGATTTGCCGAATATAGTCGCTCTACCCCCTCAACACATAAAGTTTAAGACGCGTGATTTACAAAAATTAATTGCCGAACTCAACCCGAAGAAAGCTCCGGGTATTGATGGAATTAGTAATCAGATGCTGATGAACTTGCCTCGTATTGCAATGAGAATCCTGTTATTCATATTTAATGCTATTTTACGACTGGAGTATTATCCACACAACTGGAAACTTGCCAAGGTTAAAATGATTCCAAAGCAGGGCAAAGATATAACAAAGGCTGAGTCATATAGGCCAATAAGTCTACTATCTACAATGTCAAAGCTTTTCGAAAAACTGCTCAAAACAAAATTGTCCCCAATTCTAATTAGTAGTGGGTGCATACCAGACCATCAATTTGGTTTTAGAAGTCAGCATAGCACCATTGAACAAACTCACAGATTAGTTCAATTTATAAGAAGAACTTTTGAGGGAAAAAAGTATTGTTCTGCGCTGTTTATTGACGTTTCCCAGGCATTTGATAAAGTGTGGCATGAAGGCCTAATATTAAAATTGAAGACTTACTTACCAATAAACATTTTAAATCTTTTGGAAAGTTACATTATTTCCCGTAAGTTCACTGTTGCGGAAGGAGACTTTACAAGTAGGCCTGAAAATATTTCATCTGGTGTGCCACAGGGGAGTATACTGGGACCAGTTTTATATTTAATTTATACTTGTGATATGCCTGTGAGCAGTAGTATCCATACTTCCACATTTGCCGACGATACAGCCTGCCTTAGTATGCATGAAAACCCTGATGAGGCATCCCGCAAACTCCAGGAACACATTAGCCAGATGGAGCTTTGGTTAAACTTATGGAGAATCAAGGTAAATGAACAAAAGTGTGTTCAAGTAACATTTACTTTACGAAGAGATACTTGTTCCCCCATTCGGATTAACAATCAAGTTGTTTCTCAACATTCACATGTGAAATATCTTGGTATACACCTTGATCGACGACTTACATGGAAACACCACATTGATTCTAAGTTAACTCAAATGAAACTTAAACTAACTCAGGTACATTGGCTGATTGGTCGAAATTCAACACTTAGCCTAGACTGTAAACTTTTAATATACAAGTCGCTTTTAAAGCCAATATGGTGCTACGGAATTCAACTATGGGGCACTGCTTCAGCTTCAAATGTAGAGAAAATTCAACGCAGGCAAAATAAAATTTTACGCATGATAACATCGGCTCCATGGTACATCAAAAATTCAAATATACATCGTGATTTGAATATGCCACTAGTGACTGAAGAAATTGCAAAATACGCTGGCAAATATTTAACAAAACTCGAGTCACATCCTAATCCGCTTGCCCGTAATATTTTGAACTTTACTGGACACATCCGCCTAAAAAAGAGGGACACAATGGCTCTTATTCACAGCACTCCATATGGGACTTCTTGAAAATACTTTTATTTTTTTCCTTTTGATTATCACTACTTACATATGTATTATATATAACTACTACTAAGCTTATGTCCGACATTGGTCGGGCCTAATTATATTTTTTAGATTTAAGATTTGAATACTTATTGTTAGTTCATATATGAAGATACAATAAATAAAAATCATGCATAAAAAAAAAAAAAAAAAAAACTGTAATTGTTTCAAAAATAACCTGTGCAAAATTTCAAAGCTCTACAATGACTCCTTGTATTTAATGCCGGTGTTGTCTCACTGTGCAACGCGACTCCGCCGAATTGAAGCTGAAATAATAAACGTCTTAACAGACTCCCATCATGGTAGAATTAGTCCTTCTCTTTTATCACCAAATCAGCTTCAGAGAGAACTAAACGTGATCAAGGCACATTTACCAGTGTCACGAGTCCTACCCGTCAAAGAAGGCGACTTGATTCAACTTTACAAACTTATGCGAACTAAAGCAGGAGTCACAGAAAACAAGGTCATCTTTGAAGTCAAATTACCATTGATCGACCAACAACCCTTTGAACTCTTAAAGATATTTGGAGTTCCCTCAAACAGGAACGGCACACTTTTTGTCATAGTACCCGAGAAACCGTATCTGGCAATTAATTCACTCAGAGATGAATACATTCCGCTGTCGAATGATGATATAACAAATTCATTCCGGCTTAACGATGTCTTTATCTTCGACAACAAACAATTAACCTTCGGAAAAGGATCAATGGCTTCGTCCTGCGAAATTAACTTCTTTAATCAAAAACCTGCTAGAAATTGCAAGCTAGTTACATCAAGAGAACAAGGCGTTTGGATACAACTACACAACAAAAACAAATGGATTTATTCCACAATAAATAGCACTGAAGTTTATGCTGTTTGTGGAACTGAAATAATGCAATTCACATTGCACGGTTCTGGTTTACTTCAGATTGAACCAACCTGTATCCTAAAGACAGCCGATGTCACCATTCGGGGGCACTACGACGTATCCAGTAACATCCAAACATCGTACTTCCATTTCAAAAATATTAATGCCCTGGCCAACATTAGTGAGCCTATAACAATATTCAACAGCACGCGGCAAGTTCTACAAACTCATACTGATCAACTAAATGAGCTACAAGCCCAACTTCAGGAGGCCGACATGTCACAACTGCATAAACTCATCAACAACAAAAATCTGCACCATCAAGCAATAAGCTACTTTACGCTCAGCTTAGTTTTCGCCCTAGTTGTCCTTTATCTGGTCTGGAAAAACCGGTCATCTTGTAGAAGGAATGACCAACCCGAAGCGATACCTACTCCAACTGCTCGACAAAGCTCACCATCCAAAGACGTTATCGAACTACAAGATACCTGAAGTGCAACGGCAGTACTTGAACATTACATGGTTCAACGGGGGGAGAATGTTGGCTTATGTACCTAGAATTTAACAGCAACCTTAACACTCCATAAGTTCAACCATCTTTCAAGCTGGGTAATGTGTGCTTGGAGATTGCTGGATGCCTCACCAGGGGTTTTGTGCATACTCATACAGGCTGTATCATCGGCAAATGTAGAAGTGTGGATGTTATTGCTCACAGGCATATCACAAGTATATATTAAATACAAAACTGGCCCGAAAATACTACCCTGTGGCACACCAGAAGATATAGATTCGGGCACACTCATGAAGTCTCCTTCCACAACAGTAAACTTCCTATCAACAATGTAACTTTCCAAAAGTTGTTCTATATTTATTGGAAAATATGTCTTTAATTTTAAAATAGGCCTTTATGCCCTACTTTGTCAAATGCCTGAGAAACATCAATAAAAAGGGCAGAACAATACTTCTTTTCTTCAAAAGTCCTCCTTATAACTTGAACCAATCTATGCGTTTGCTCAATAGTGCTATGCTGACTTCTAAAGCCAAATTGATGGTCCGGGATGCACCCATTATCAGCTAAAATTGTGAACAATTTAGTCATGAGCAGCTTTTCGAAAAGTTTTGAAACTGTTGATAGTAAGCTTATAGGCCTATATGACTCAGCCTTGGTAAGATCTTTGCCCGGCTTCGGAATCATTTTAATCTTGGCAAGTTTCCAGTTATGTGGAAAATACTGCATTCGTAAAATGGCATTAAAAATAAATAGCAGGATTCTTATTGCAATATGAGGCAAGTTCATCAGCATCTTGTTGCTAATTCCATCAATACCTGGAGCTTTCTTCGGATTAAGTTCAGCAATTAGTTTTTGTACATCGCGCATCTTAAACTTTATGGGTCGCGGGGGTAGAGCAACTACACTCGGCAAATCAGCAACACCAGTACATGTGTTTGGGGTAAATACGTATTTTAAATGATTTGCAAATATGTTAGCTTTTTCAGTATCGCTTCTTGCCCAACCTCCGGTAGATGTGCGCAGAGGTGGTTTAAACTCAACGGGGGTTTTCAGCTTTCTAGCAGCGCGCCACAAAGAGTAATTAGATGCTGGAGTGACATCAAGACCTTCCAGATAATTTTTAAGAGATGCAGTTTTTTCAATTGCAAGTAACTCTTGGAGTCGTTTAGTGCACTCTTTAAATTTGATTTTAAGTTGTGGTGATCTGTGCTGTTGCCATTCCGTTCTAGCTCTTCTTTTTTCACACACGACACGTTCAATATCGGTAGAATAAATTTTATTAAAGCCAGTCTGCGGATGGGAGGTAGTAGCATGTTCAGCAGCCTGTGCAATCATTTCGTTAAGGTTGGCGATGTTAGCTTCAATATCCTCGGGTGTTCTTAGCGTAATGTTTTCCGTGCAATGACTACTAAGATATTTTTTGAATCGCAGCCAATTTACACGACTGATCATCTTCACATACGAGTGAGGTAAATCACTTCTCTGTGGGCTACAGATTGTAACGATCGTGGGAGAGTGATCGGACGAGAGATCTAAAGAAGCTTCAACGTTAGTTAATTCTCTAGAAATGTTTTTCATGACGCCAAAATCTATAACATCCGGAATTTTATTTATGTCAGTAGGCCAGTAAGTAGGCTCCCCACTCGAAATGACGTCCAAGCCCATTTTTGAAATTGTGTTGAACAATGCTCGACCTCTGGGTGTAATATGACGAGAACCCCAGAACGTATGTTTGGCATTATAGTCGCCAGCTGCTACGAAACAAGGGCCAAGAGATTTATAGAAATCCTCGTATTGATTCTCAGTAATTGCGAATCTGGGAGGGGAGTAAATTGATGATATCACAAAATTTGTGCAAAAATTTTCAACACAAATATTCGTTGCTTGTAGATGTTCCTCACAAATGTTGTCAATAATATAATGTTTGAGTCTAGACTTTATAAGAATTGCTGGTCCACCGCATGCTCTTCCTCTCGGGTCCTTTGAATCATATAAGGTGTAGCCAGAAATTTTAAAAAGGCTTCTCGAAGTCAAATGAGTCTCTGAGACCAACATTATATCAATATTTTTTTCCGTGAGGAAGTGCTCAAGTTCATTTTTATGTTGGCGAATGCCGTTTGCGTTCCAGAAACGCAATAACAACAAAAGCTGTACACACAAGTGTACATACATAAACATAAAATCCAACTCACACACACACAGACACAGCCTAACGAAATCTCAGCATGAAAATCCCCAAAATCCCCCCATTTGTAACAGGGTTGCCACCCTTCTTGATTTTTCCCGGTTTTGAATTCCTAAAACAGGACTATCGCCACCATTACCCATCTACTAAAATCAACGGCACATCTAGCAAACGGCCTTGAGGGATTGAGTCGCTCTACTGGTAAGTTTCCCATCATCTGTTGCAATAGCCTTGGACGATAACGAATGCATTGTGGGCATGAATGGACAATGCGACGACATAAATTTCTTGAGTTGATGATCCAGAATTTTTGGCGAATCAACGACATCAAAGCTTTAGGACCAGCCTGATAGTTGTTTATATGTAGATGGCGCACATAGCAGTGAACAAAATAGTTTTTACTTTGCAAATTTATAGGATGTTTTTGACCTTCTGAAATTGCTGCGTACTCCAAACAACCGCCGACCTTAATCAATTTGAGGCCATACGATGAATCAAGGAAAGGGTTTAGACATTTAAGGGCGCATTGTGGGCCCTTTTTCTTCAGAATCCGAGTTATGTCATCTTGAAAATGTTGTCTTTGAATATTAAAAACGATTCGATATAAAGCACTCTTTTATTCCTTGGGCTGCAAAGAGTCAGAGTTAAAAATATTAGATTTTTTTTTTTGACTAAAGCGAATCATCCAGGTGACAATGCGAACAATTTTCAAGTATGAGCTGAATTTTTCTATACAATTCAATATGTAGTTAGTTTTTGTTTCGAAGCAAAATGCAGATTTTCGCCTTTCTTTATCGAATTCTTCTTGATTTTCGTCAGAAAGTTTATTTAATTTATTGGGAGGCCACTGTGTAGGATCGGAAGCTAGAAATGCTGGTCCTTTGAACGAAATAGATGCGGTGAGTTCCTGTATAGTAGAACCTCGAGACACAATATCAGCAGGATTGAGATGTGTTGGAATATATCTCCAAGTACAAGCATTTGTCAAATCCTGAATTTCTGATACCCTATTGCCAACAAAAACGGATAGTATTGAAGAATGTTGTTTAAGCCAATGTAATACAATTTGAGAATCTGTCCAAAGAATTATTTCAAGATTTGGTATCGACAAAATTTTTTTTATTTTTGAGTACAGGTTTGCTAAGAGATGTGCTTCACAAAGTTCGATTTTGGGCAACGATTTTCTTTTTGTAGGAGCTACTCTAGACTTGGCAGTTAAAAGATGAGTAAAAGTTTTTCCAATAGAAGTTTTAGCTCTCAAATCGAATCAGCAACCAAATGCACGAATTGACGAATCACAGAAGCCATGAAGTTGAACTGATTGTGATTCAGCTGCAAGACAAAAACGTGGTATTTTAACCATATTTAGAATTTTGAGATCTGAGACAAAGTGTTTCCAAGCCGTATGTAGTTCTTGTGGTATCGGCTCGTCCCAGCCAATTTTAAGAATCCACAATTCTTGCATAATTACTTTAGCTCTTATAAGTAGTGGTGATAAAAGCCCTAGGGGATCAAAAAGTGAGGAAGAGAGTGGCAATATTGTTCGTTTGGTGATTTTATCATCAATTTAAAGTTTAGGCGAAAACGAAAACAGAAAAATATCCTTTTGTTGATCCCATGTGATACCAAGGGCGCTGGTTATAGTAGATTCATCTATATTCTTGTCATTTCGAAAATCCTTATGATTTGAGTGCAATTTGTCTAACTGAAAGCAGCCACGAACAATAATTTGATTTACTGCATGCTTTATTTGAGCCAGTTCTTCTAGGGTATTTGCACCACCAAGAAAATCATCCACGTAAAATGATGACTTTATAGTTTTTGCACCAAGTTCAATTGGTCCATATACTCATCTGCTAAATAATGAAGACTTTTAATGGCAAGATAAGGCGCAGATGACATTCCATAAGTGACAGTATTTAGCTGGTATGTACGTATTTCTTCTTCTTCTGAGTTTCTCCATAAAATGTACTGGAACTTTCGATCGTGAGAATCAATCAGTACTTGACGATACATTTTTACTATATCTGCCGTAATAGCATAACGATGAAGGCTCAAACGAAGCAAGATTGTATATGGCTCCTCTTGGATTGTCGGACCAACCATAAGAATATCATTGAGAGACCTTAGAGTCGATGAGGGACATGAGGCATCGAATACTACCCTTAATTTCGCAGACGTACTGTTGGGCTTGAAAACACAATGGTGGGGAATGAAATAATGGGGCTGATCTAAGCGAGGTTTGCGAACTAGGCTATGTCCGCAATCTTCATATTCTTTCATGAAGCAAACATATTGCAATTTAAGGGTTTCGTCATGTGTAAATCGTCTTTCTTGAGACATGAACCTTTTAAGAGCCATATTTCGAGAAAACCCTAGGACATCAGTAGATTCTTTAAAGGGTAGTTTAACCACAATTGGACCAGATGTTTCACGATAGACAGTTTGATTGAAATAGGTTTCACTAGCCGACTGTTCAGGTGTCAAAATCTGTGAGCTGGCTTGAATTTCTTCTATTTCCCATAATCGTTGTAATATAAGATCAACTTCCTCTTCTATCGATAGCATATAAGAACTACCAATATTGAATTGTGTCGAGATATAGCGATCTGTTACGATCCACCCAAAAAGAGTTTTATGCAACTTCGGCAAATTGTGGCCGAGTGTAATTTGACCGACTGACAAAATATCGAAGAAAGTTTCAGTTTTAATAACTAAATCGATTCGCTTTGATTTTAAGAAGCTTTCATCTGCAAGCTGAGCATTTGGAGGCAAATTCCATGAAACATGAAACATCTAACTCAGAATCAGGTTGATAGGAAATGTGAGGAGTAACACAAAACGATAACGACACTTCAAAATCTAAACCAAGATTTTACATTTGAACATGACCTGTATTTACTTGTGCTATGCGTGTTACCAACACTGTTGCCAATTCAGCTATTTTCTCGTCAAATCTAGCGATTTTTAAGTACATTTTGCGGGAAAAGATATGATTTAGCTATTAGCGGGAAATCTAGCGATTTTTTGTCCGTCATAATTTGCTTTAAAATGTGAGATTGCTTAGAAGTAGTGAACGTATATGAAGCAAGCTATGGGAAAAAGGTGATTGATTAGCTCCACAACAATTAAAAAAGGGCTTTTTTGAGCAAAAATGTGGTACTCCAAACAGTGAACTCGTCATACAAAAAACAGCAGGCTTGTGAGCGCTACTTTTACTCTATAATAGCAGAAGCCTGCTTTATTCGAAGCAATTTTTTTTACTGTGGAAGTACCAAATTTAGTACTTAGCAAATTAGGTACCAATTCTACCTACGAAAATATTAAGGGCTTGTTTCTCTAAATGCGAACGATAGATTCGATCGAACATTTATATTAAAAACAAAAACAAAAAACTGAAATTTGTTTTTGTTTCCAATATTAATATTCGATCGAATCTATCGTTCGCATTTAGAGAAACAGGGGGTAATGTTGAAGATTCGCTTAAAATTTTTAGTTAAAAATAAAACCCCTTATAATTTTTTTATACAGATAGGAATATACATAATTATATAATGAATATGTTACATATACATACATATGTATGTATGTATATCAGAGCTGGCCACAGAGAGAAACACGAGACTAGTGTATTCGCGTATGTCTATTCATTTGTATAAGAAGCCGATTGATGTTCGACACTCTGGTGCTAATTTTACATTGATATTTTATGAAATTTGTAGGGAAATTTGGGAGATATTAAAGAAGTTAACAAGTTACCGTAAACTTTTTGAAACATCCTAAAATAAATTTTGTTTTTTTTTAGCTATCTATCGCTAAGTTTTCAAATATTTTTGAAGTTTAGCTATTTTCTGGCTATTTTCTTGTCTACTTTAGCGATATTTGTTGGAAAAAAGTTGGCAACAGTGGTTACCAATGCTAGCAACTTCAGTAGTTTGCCTTGTACGAGGCAAATGAAGTTTTTTAGAAAATTCATCGGTAATAAAATTTAATTGAGAGCAAGAATCTAGCAGAGCACGTCCCAACTGATATGAGCCAGTAGCGTCGCGAACGAGAACCATGGCAGTAGCAAGCAACACTAACACTTGTTCCGGCGAGGATTTTTCCAAATGGGTATGAACCGTGGAAGGAGGTTCATTCAACGTAGAACGAGAAGTAGATGGTTCAGCAGTGGGGGACGAGGGTCTTGAAACTCGCTGAGACCGATGAAGTAAACTATGATGCGAGCGAGAGCAAAATTTGCACTTGAATTTTGAGGAACAGTTGTTTACTTTGATAAGCAATTAATACAAAGCGATAATTGTTTGATATTTTCAAAACGTTGTGTTACATCCATGTCCTTGAAGCGAGGACAACGGCTGATTGTATGATCTGGTTTTGAGCAAAGTTTGGTATTGCTGCATTAAATGAAATAATAGTAACAAGTTGAATTGATACATTGGAAATAAGAAACCAATAAAACAACAACAATACATTGTCTTACATACTTATATTGTTTTAGGTTTAAGTTAAAGAATTTTTTGGAAATAAAATTATTATAATCGTAAGAACATCATCTTCGCTTTTTTATTGTCGCGCTCCACGGTCGCAACTTTCTTCAACTTATAAATATCACTGCCCATCGAACATTTCAGTGGCATATAGACAACAATTCGAAAATACTGAATTGCTCTATATAGCTGCGGGTGAGGAAAAAGCTCCTGATCGAACATTTTGGCGCCCAACGTGGGGCACGATATTATAAGTATTTTCTCGTAGTATGGTCCGTGGAAAACCTCAGAAATATTTTGTTCAAGTGCATGTTGAACTACAAACATTTGCTGGAAAATTATCCAAAGGCTTTGGAAAGGCTTAAAACTCGTTACGACAATAGCTCACTGATTTTTATGGAAAATATTTCAATCCTTTTTGAACTTCCAGCCATGTCTAAATACAATTGCGCACAATTACGTAGTCTTGTCGATAATGTTTTGGCTCTTTATAGTTCTTTATTGTCTCTTGGTTCGCATAGTGACATAGCCAACTCTATGCTTATTCATATAGTGATGCAAAAGGTGGATGATGATACCAAACGAAAGTGGAAGGATTCTTTAGATTTTACTAGATTGCCATCATGGGTGATTACTCCAAGGTCCTTGAAAGACGTTGCCAATTTTTGGAATCTATTGACAATACCCATACTCAGCCACCACGTAAGCCAGAAACTCATCACTCTGGTAAGTCTAAAAGTAAAGGTTCAAAACCTGATTATACCTTTTCGGTTTCAAAACGCATTTGCATTATATAAGTATATAAGACAATGTATTGTTGTTGTTTTATTGGTTTCTTATTTCCAATGTACCAATTCAACTTGTTACTATTATTTCATTTAATGCAGCAATACCAAACATTGCATTCTTTTTGACAACAACAAAACATACTAGTTATTTAGAGAATATAAATATATTCGAAATAATGCAAAATTAACTGTTGATTGTTTAAATTAAAGAATAAGTACATATTAAAATGATTTTAATATTTTTAGCAAATTTTATGCGGAGACCTAACAGACGTAAACGGTAGTTTGGATACCGGTATTTTCTAACCGAAATGGATTTCGGTATCGGTAACGATACCGGTATCTAATTTTAGCGGTATTTGAATCGGTATCGGTATTCTTAGGATACCGTTTGCCAACCTTGCTTTTGACCAAATATATTAAAAAGATAGTTATGTATGTGTATTCTTGTCACATCTCCTATATTCTCTATTTGTCAATTCGAATTTAGAGATCAAACTTTTTATTCTTAAATTTTTAAGATTTGTTTATTTCCACCAGCCTTTCTATCTGCTTCTTATTTTTCTAAGAAATATTTCAAATTGCAGTTATTAACACTATTCGAAAAAATTTACATATTTACACTTACACAGTTTTCTCCAACGACAATAAGACAACACCTAATGAGTAGTTGTCAGTTTTTCAAAGTTCCAACAACACATAAGAACACATTTTGTAAGCCATAATCGCAAGAACTTCAATACAGACAACTAAAATGACAACACTCAAATAAGTGTTGTAAACAGTAATCGCAAATTGACACATACAGCATTAAAATAAGAACTGTTGTAAACCATGATTGGGCCCTTGATTTTTTTTATGCAAAAACGATTGTTAAAGTTAAAACATGCCTTAAAACCGGTTTTGCCATACAAAATTCGTTTGTTAAACCAACTTTAAGTTTAACAATGGTTTTTGCATAGGGGGGTAAGACCAGAAAAATATTTAAATTAGAGCTAAGCATGGAAGATGTTAAGTGTATTCTTACCAAATGCCAAAATGAAACAGTTGCTATCACTTTTTTACATAAAGAACTTAATGTACATTAATATAAAAATAAATAATAACAAAAATTAAAAATTTAAAAAACCCCGATATATCTAGAAAAGATGTGACATCTTCTAAATCTTTTCAAAATCGGTCCAGCCGTTTGGACTGTACGTGGACACGGACAGACACACAGATACACAGACACACACTACAAACTTATAACACCCCTTTTTTTGGTCGGGGGTTAAAAATGAAAAGAAATAAAAAATAATAATATAAACATTTATTAAAAAGCATTGGTAAATAATTTTTCAGATTGTAAACTGTAACGTTGTCAAACCGTTTCTGTTTCTTGACTAACTGCCAGTTTATAGAAACCATTTAAAAAGTCTCGTCTGCCTATTTATGTTGAAAACAAAAACAAAGCACTCAAATTTTGTTTTTGTTTTCAGTATAAATAGGCAGGCGAGTAAAAGTGATTTTCCAGTGCTACAATTTTTGCACGGTTGCCAATTTCTGCCTGGGTAGTTGAGAACTGTTATGCAAGCCATACACCTTGCGACCGTTGGTACAACACGTTGGATTAACAAGTTGTGTGTTTTGCCCACAAACTTTACAACAACGTGTACAACATTAGAGTACAACTTCATTTCTTAATTTTTTTTTTGGAGTAAACATGACATCGGGTGTTATGTCGCGTATTGTAATGGATGGTTTTTTTTTGGTGACAAAATAAGAAGAAGAACGTAAAAAAGGACAGAAAAAAAGAATTTGCTTAAAGGAGTGATTTATATAAAAAAAACGTATTCTAATAACAAACTTTTGGAAATATTAAAAGAAAGTGAGCCACTGGACTATAAAAATTACACCTGGGTGTCAGACGAATTATTCAATGACCTTTTGTCAAAAGTTCCGATGCATATACAAAAGCAATTCTTCCGCGCAAACTCATACAATTATATAAAATCACTTATTTCTGTTGAATTCTCCATTTTATACGCAAATTTGAATTCGAGCGCGATGTTTTTCATATGACCACAACGAAAATAAGAACAAAATGAAATGAAGTTGTACAACACACTCCTAAATTTTACAACCTGTCTATACAACTTGCCAAAAAATCAAATCTTTTTAATATTTCGTACAACCGATACACAACTTCATACGACGACCCCACACACTATACAATCTTATACACAACTTGCTCATGTTGTACCAACAGTTGCAAGGTCTGTGGCTTGCTTTACAGGTTTTTTTTCTACTTTTTACTGTTATCTAAAGGAATTAATTACTATTCACCAAAGGTAGACAGACGTATATAAACTTTGGCATTCTTTTGGAATTAAGTTCGATTAGGGGCTGTCCATGTATTAAGTAACGGTGTTTTCGCCGATTTTTTACCCCACCCCATTAACAGATCGTAACAAAACTATGAACTCCCTTTCCACGAGGAATAGCGTAACAATGAGTTAAAAACAAATTAAATAGTTTAAAAAGTTTTTATTTAAAAATTTTATTTAATTCATTGTATTAAATTCATTTGTTAGACTAGCACAGTGCGTAGACAGAAATTAAATAAGCTTACTTCTGAACGTACTCCAAATATTGGCAAAATTATTTTTTAAATTTCTTCCCAAGTATCCTCAAACTTCAAAAATTATGGTTTTATGGAGAGGTTATTCCTAAACTGTATGTATTTGTTAATGATGCGTATTCGAATTTCCAAAAAAATTATAAAGAAATTCATAAATCCAAAAATCATAAATGGCACACAAATATTAGTTTGTAATAATTAAAAAAAAAATAATTTATTTCTATTTTTTTGCTATCCCTTTTTCCGCCAAATAATTTGCTATAGTTTTCCGTACTGATGACTGAGCAGTATTTGAAACACCAAGATGAGAATTGTCATTAGCCTCACTTTCACTAATTTCTATAAGTGAAATTATCGTGTATTTCAGAAAGCTTGAAGATGACTTCAATAAATTTAAAATATGAAACGCGTTGCCGTGGTGAAAAATTTTTCATTCTCTATAAAAGAGAACATGTTTTGACCAGTGCACTTAGCGGGAGGGCTTTAAACATACTTACATATTGTTGAGATGGTTTGGAATATCAAATGACTCAAAATTATGTCCATTACAAAAGATATGTAATTTTTCTTTTCTACATTTTTCTCCCTTCTACAACATTATATTTTCAATACATAATGGGCTTTATTAAGAGTGTAGTATTACAACTTCGACTACGACGATTTTGTACTAGACTAAAGAACATTGCAAAATTTTTTCTTTAATTTAATACAAAATAGTCGTAGTCGTAGTCGAAATACGACACTCGCAATAAGGAACAATATTTGCCCATTTGAAAAAAATTTCCTTCTTTAAAAATACTTTAAAATTAGAGGGACACACCATCTAGTTCCTAGACGCATATCACTGTTGTTTTCTAAATATCTTTTCTTAAGTTCGGGTGTATCAAAAATTAAAATAATATCCTTATGAAAATACATCTATGTATGCAAATTTCCATTAATACATCTTTCAAAATTTAAACATTGTAACCTCAAGTTGACCAACAAAAATTTTAAAGCTTAATAATTTGATATTGTAATGTACATATGTATGTATATGGAAGAATATATTTTTGAAAGGACACTTTTTTGTCCATAAGAATGGGAAGAAAAATTTATTTGGTGTATTTAATGTTAATATATCTTGCAGTTTGATATGGAAAGAAGATTTTATGTACATACATATATTAAGAATATTTAAAAATTTAAATTGATAAAGATGAGGAATTGAGAACCATGTAATAAGATTGACTACAATTTATTTAACTTATTGTAAATTTTTTTTTAATTTTCAAATGTTATTTAAAAACAACCATTAAATTTTTATAAATAAAATAATTAAATAAATTGTTTATAAATAAAATAATTATAACAATTAATAACGATTTATTTAAGCTTGAGGTCAATTTTGGATATTTATTTATTTGTTCCTTTAATTATTCATTTCGATATTTCGCCATCCGCTGGAATGGAATTCTACAATACATATACATATATACAAAAAACATTACATTATTTTAACACTCTGTATACATAAGACAAATACACTTACAATGAGTAACAATAAACAAAAATATATGTATAAAAACAGTAACAATAACACGTCTTTATTATTTTTAGATACTTATTGTACTAATTGTTGAAATTTTTGTTTATGATGTTGCGATAGCTTTGAGCGCAGTTTTCTACATCTGTTTTGTAGTTCATTCTCTCTTCTTTATTTATATTTATTATATGTAGCATTTCCAATAAGTAATGCATTAAACACATTCACCACAGCAGGCTACACGAACACACGACTTCAAATGCCGCTAGCAGCATTTGTCGCCTCGTAGCCTGCTAGTTAATTATTTTAGAGACGGCAGCAGCACCATCTGCAGCTGATATTCAAGTACAAATACATAGTTCAGTATTGCCACTTTCATATATTTTGCATTTATAAAAATAAATTTTTCTTTTAAAATGTACTTATTTCACATAAAAGTACAATAATGAATCAATTTATTCTTTACATCAATTTTTGGATATTGTTTCTAGTAAATAGTATGAAATAATTGTACGATAACATTCATTCACCATTTTGAATTATACTGGTAACACTGCATTTGCTCATTGTAGCCAGAGAAATAGAAATTAGTTTAAAGTTGGCGACAGCTACAACGGTGGTCGTGCAGTCGTGTAGCCTGCTGTCGTTAAAATAATTGTTCCCATAAGAATGTGTGTATTCTATTTTTGACAGATTGTAGCCCGTAGCCTGCTGTGTCGAATGTGTTTAATGCATAACGTTTGTTGTAGTTGTCCTCTCTTTGTAAAATATCTACTCTGTCTAAGTTAGGTTTATGTTTTTTCTCTGCACAGTGGGCTGTAAGTGCAGTTTTTTGTGTCAATGATTTATCTTTGTTTTTTAAATCTGATTTATGTCCAGCTATTCTCGTTTTAAGTTTATTTTTTGTTGTGCCAATATATACCTGCTTGCATACATCGGTGCCGTCGCCCATACACGATATTTTATATATTATATTGGATTTTTCCATTTTGTCAATTTTACTTTTAGTGTTGGAAAAAATATTTTTTAGTGTATTGTCTGATGTAAAGGCTATTTTATAGTTTTCCTTATTGTAAATTCGTGTTTTTTCTAATCTTTCAGAAATTGTTGGTATATATGTCATACTTTTGTACATTAAAGGTGGTCTTTCAATTTTCTGCCTTTCTTTCTGGCATATATTAATTAAGCTTCTTATAATTGGAATGGAAAATGAATTCATTTGTAATATAGTTTTTAATTTCTGCATATTTTTAATATGAAAGCACTTGTCGCTAATTGTGAGGACTCTTTTAATCATATTCGATGCCGTATTCATTATCACATTTTTAGGTTGGTTTGAGTGGAAATTAATAATGCGTCCAGAGGATGTAGGTTTTTGATACCAGTCAATTTTAAGCTGTTGTCCATCTCTGATTATTATTGTGTCCAGATATGGTAGACATCCGTTGTTCTCTTTTTCTATCGTAAATTTTATTCTTTTGTGGAAATTATTTAATTCTTTAAGCGTAGTTTCTATTGCACTTTCCTTAACAATTCCGAATAGGTCATCAACATATTTTGTTAGTAATCTAGGTTTTACTTCTAATTTTTGTATAGTACTTTTTAGCAGCTCTTCCATCACTATGTCAGCAACAATTGGTGAAATTGGAGATCCCATCAGTAGTCCTCTCAATTGTGTATATATCTTATTTTTATACTTAAAATATCTATTCTCTTTAACACAAAAATTTAGTAATTTTAAAAATAATTCCTTTGGTATTGTTGTGTATTTCTCTATTTCTTCCCATTTTCCTTCAATTACTCTGATCGCATAATCCACGGGTATACTCGGGAATAAGGAAACAACATCAAAAGAAATCAATTTTTCGTCATTATCAATATATGTATTATTTATCTTATTTCTAAATTGCACTGAATCCCGTATATTATAAACTGAGTCTACCGTAATTTTCTTCAAAATATTACCCAAAAGTTTGCATAATTCACTAGCCGGCGAATTTACTGATGCACAAATTGGTCTTAGTGGGTAATTGTCTTTATGTATTTTCGGAAGTCCATATATTCTAGGTGCTGTAGTTGCGTCTTTTTTAAATTTCTTCTTTTCTATATTCGATATAATATTATATTTGACTAGTTCTTCCACTATATCTCCATTTATTCTTTGAAGCGCTGTTGTTGGGTCCTTGTTTATTCTTTTATATGTCATCATGTCGTTAAGTATATCACTCATTTTTTCTTCATATTCCCTTTTATTCATTGCTACGGTTACATTACCTTTATCTGCATTCAGTATTAAAATATGTTGATTTTTATGTAAAAATGCTTTTGTTTTTCTCACTACATTCAAAATATATCTATCTCTTCTGGTCAAATTATGTTTGTTCATGTGGTTCTCCAATATCGATACAAATTTCATTCTGGCAGTCTCCTGATGCTCCTTATCATCTAATGTTTGTATACAATTTTCTCCATCTGCAATAATTAAAATAATTATATTAATTAATTAACAAAAATATATAAAATGAATACTAAAAGCTGTGCAATCTGCAATAAAGTCTTTATGACTCAAACAAAACTAAATCAGCATATGGAAACGCACTCATATGGAACTAGTAAGCTTGATCTTCAAAAAAAACTATTGTGAGGATTGTGATGAGATGATCCCATCAAATGGTTACATGGCTCATGTCAGAACCACAAAACATAAAAACAGTTTTCACCTAGAACAGATTGGAGATCGTCTCACTAAAAGAGCGAGCAACTTCAATGGGAGGATCGAGACATATATCCTCCTCAACAAAAATGAGGGTGTTATGTTTCCGGAGCAGTTTCTGAAATCTGCCAAGAGCTCTATACTACAACAGCTAATTGAATGTAGTAGGATACATACTACATTTAAATTTAATATGGAGCTCACATGCGATTATATGAAGACGGTGAATGATGAGATGAATGTTTCCCAACTTATACATATTTCTAAAATGATGTTGGTGACTTTGTCTGATGACATAGAGGATATGTACAAGAAACAGGCCGAGGAGCTAAGAGCTAAAATGGAAGAATTTCAAGAGAGGGATAAGCGGATGGACCTTGATTTCAATAAATTCCCTTGAAGTTAATATAAACAAGGCGTCCATAATAAGAGGATCGAGCTTTATCCCTCTCCCAAAAAATATTGCAAAGAAACGTGCATGCATAAATGTCGAGAACAATGATGTTTATTGCTTTAAATGGTGTCTCATTGCGGCTTTGAATGTAAATAGCGGTCTGAGTCCTAAATTGCGGAAAAACTGTAGAGATTACAATATAACAAACATTTCTGCTGAGAATATTAATTTAGGGGCAGTTGTATTAAATTTTGAAGGCCTAGAGTTTCCACTCCCATTGAAGCAGATTAAACAATTCGAACGGCAAAATAATATGAGCATCAACGTATTTGGTCACAATGGAACATCGCTTATAGGACCATACTACATAACAAAAGGAGAACAACATGTTCATATTGATCTGTTATTGCTCCAGTCCAATGAAAACTTCCACTATGTGCTCATCACGGATATATCAAAGTAAGTTTAATTTTTGCATTTAAGAGAAATATGTTTTCATATCTATTTAAAAAGTTACTTCTTATTTGTATATTTATTTATTTCTTATTTTAATTTTCTCTTTTCCTTAGACTCCTTCGTTCCAGCATAACATCTCACGTAAATAAGATACATATTTGCAACACCTGCCTATTTTATACACATGATGATTATGTGTATAATCACCACAAAAATGTTTGTGGGAAAAAAGTCATCAGAATGCCCGGAGATGAATCTATCATCAAGTTTCAAAACTACTACAAACAGTTAGATGTACCATTTGTAATCTACGCAGACTTTGAATCTATTTTGGAAAAAGTTGATGATCGTGTAAGTAGAAGCACTACAAATGTACAGAAATATCATGCGTGTGCATTCGCCTATTTTATTAATTGTAGCTTTAAGAGAGAAAATAATTTATATAGACATTATTTTGGTGAAGATTCGGCGAACATATTTATAAAAAAAATAGTTGAAGATTGTACAGATATTTATCTAAATTATTTACTTAAAGTTAAGAAAATGTTCATGACCCCAATAGAAATAGCTCAATATAATAATGCACAAAATTGTCATATATGTAAGAAAATATTAAATAATGATAAAGTTAGAGATCATTGTCATCTTACGGGTAATTATCGTGGGGCAGCTCATAGCGACTGGAATTTGATTATAAAACACCTCATTTTATACCGATTATCTTGCATAATCTTTCTGCATATGACATACACTTATTTTTCAAAGAACTTTCTACTATAAAAAATACCACAATAAAAGTGATTCCCCAGAACGCAGAGCGTTATATTTCTCTTTAAATTTTCATCAGATTAGATGAAAAACATGGATTCGAAATAAGATTTATAGACTCGTTTAGATTTATGGCTTCGAGTTTAGATACGCTAGCGAAAAATCTTGATAGCAATGATTTTAATACTATTCGATCATGTTTCGTTGATGAAGCTCATTTCAACCTGATTAGAAGAAAGGGTGTATTTCCGTACTCTTACATGGATTCCATGACTAAGTTTAAGGAAATTAGACTCCCTAATAGAGAAGAGTTCTTCAATATTCTAACGAATGAAGAATGTGATGTAGTCGAGTATGAACATGCTCAAAAAATATGGAGAGAGTTTAACTGTAAACCCTCCTTGACTATACTGAACTCTATTTAAAGACAGATGTTCTTCTTTTAACCGACGTGTTTGAAGTTTTTAGGAAAATTTGTAGAGATATATACGATTTGGACCCCTGCCACTATTATACAGCACCAGGCTTATCTTGGGATGCAATGTTGAAAACCACAGAAGTTTCACTCGAACTGTTCACTGATTCCGAAATGTATATGTTTATGCAAAACGGAATAAGAGGTGGACTAGTTCAATGCTCGCAAAGATATTCGAAGGCGAATAATAAGTATTTAGAAGATTTTGATGCATCAAAACCATCGGAATTTCTTGTATACTTAGACGCTAACAATTTGTATGGTTGGGCGATGTCGGAATATCTTCCTTGCGGTGAATTTGAGTGGGTATGTGATACTGATTTTGATGTTAAAAAAATTTCTGATACTGCAGAATATGGGTACGTTTTTGAAGTGGATATAGATTATCCCGATTCAGTGCATGATCTACATAATGATTTACCATTTTATCCTCAAAATAAGGCCGTGGGGGGATCCAAAATCAAAAAATTAGTTGCAGACTTACACTCAAAAACAAATTGCACCATACACTATAGAGTTTTAAAACAAGCCATTTCAAATGGCCTCATCTTGAAACAAATCCATAGAATACTCAGCTTTAACCAATCCCCTTGGCTTAAAAAATATATTGACTTAAACACATTTCATAGGACAAAAGCTAAAAATAATTTTGAAAAAGATTTCTTCAAACTTTTAAACAATGCTGTTTACGGGAAGACAATGGAAAACATTGAAAAACGTAGGGACATTAGAATTAATTCTTCTTGGGAAACAACAAACAGAAATCATTTAGGTCTCAGAGCATTAATTGCAAAACCAAATTTTAAGCTGTTAACAAAATTTTCTGACGATATGTATGCGGTAGAGTTAGAAAAAATGGAACCACTATATGATAAACCTATATATGTTGGTTTCATAGTACTGGAGTTATCCAAGTGGAGAATGTATGACTTCCATTATGGCTTCATGAAGCCTAAATTTGGATAGAACATTTCTCTCAACTATATGGATACTGACTCATTTATTTATTCAATTAAAACTGATGTTTTTACGATGACATCCGTAATGATACTAGTTTGAATTTTGATACGTCAGAATATCCTATAGATAACCAATTTCGTTTACCGCTACTCAATAAGAAGGTTTTGGGAATGATGAAAACAATGGGGATATAATGACAGAGTTTGTTGGTTTAAGAGCAAAAATGTATTCTCTGTCGACTCTTCGCTCGGAAGCTGTTAAAAAATCTAAAGGGGTCAAAAAGTCTGTAATTAAAAAGTTGTCCATTAATGATTACAAAAGTTGCTTATTTGAATCCAAAATTATCTCGGTCTACACCCTAGACTTGTATCGAACTCTTTCAGTAGCTCGTTTTTGACACAAACCAATGATCAAACCCATTTAAATTACATGGGTTTGATCATTGGTTTGTGTCAAAAACGAGCTACTGAAAGAGTTCGATACAAGTCTACTGCACCCATACTTAAAATAATTTTGAGTTGACGTCGTTTATTTGCATTTTGTTTATGTTTATGTTTATGTATTTATTTTCATTTTTAACTTTGCCTATATGTATGTATGTATGTATTTAATGTTAAAAAGAGTTATGTTATAAGCAGTGCTGCCACAACCCAAAAATTTTTACAACCAAAAATCGCTTTAAAAGTTACCAAATGAGAAAAAAAAAATAACCAAATTTCAATATGTTGTATTTTTATTAAATAACATATACTTTGTGCAGCACTACAACAAGAAATCAAGGTACATGAAGCTGACTTGCAAGCAATAGTTCAATGCTCATTTGTAAGGTATATGCCTGTCGGCAGCTGATTAATTTTTTCTCTTTTAGTTTTCCATTTTATTTTTGAATTTTGTTTTTCTTCACACGTTTAGTTTTTGCATTTGACAGCTGAACAGTATTTTTACACAAGCAACAACTTATGTGCATATTCTTTATATAAATTTACTTTGTAAAATCTTTTAATTGAATGTTGCCGCCATTACAAAAGACATGCCATTTCTGTTGCGATCATTTAGTAAAATTAAAAGCTGTTGACAGTGTTGTAAAAGTATTGTAAACAAGTTAGTAGCAATCAAGGCGAATTCATAACAGGTGGCTGCACTATCGATTTTAGTCAAAGCTGTTTTATTTTCAGTTGCTTTGGTAGCAAAAGCCTGATACTCTGTTCACAATTTCGTGCGAAATGCTGTCAAACTACATATAAAAGTATTTGGTATGAAATATTTGCGAAATAAATTCGCAAGAGTAGTACTCTGTTCTTGGTGTGAAAAACACGGAAAATCATGTCTTTCCATGCAAAATTAATCTGGCATCATTTTAGTTTAGCTGCGAAACAACATGAGCAGTACTTTTTTCGCACGGAATTTTAACAATGTTGCATACTTTCAAGCAATAAAAACGAGAAATTTATTTCAAAAACCGCGAGTTGGGCTACATTTAGTACATGTCAAATTTTTCACGCGAAATAACGAATGGCACTGAAAATTTTTCACAACTTCGAACAGAGTACCATGCTAAATACTAAAAATAAAACATAAAAGCTTAAAAAGTATAACATAAAAAATATGTACATGTGTATCATTATTTTGGCAAAAAAAATAACCAAAATGAGAAAAATAGGGCTGCCAGAAGATTCTGCTGAAAAATCTGCACTATTTTTTGAAAAATCATCGCCATTTTCGGCATATTCATTTGGAAAATCTTCAGGAAAATCGGCATGAGTTTTTCACTAATTCTTATTAATTAAGCCTGGTACTATGTTCGAAGTTGTGAAAAATTTTCAGCAACATTGATTATTTCGCGTGAAAAATTTGACACGTAACAAGTGATGCCTATTTTACTTTTTCGGAAAAAATTTTCGTATATATTGATTTGAAGTAAGCAACACTGATCGACTTTTGTTAACAAAAACATCAGCTGTCAATATTTCGCACAAAATAAATGCCAGTCTCATTATTTCACAGATAGCAAGAAAATGTTGCCAGATACATTTCATACATTTTTCACAAGTTGAACAGAGTACAAGTTTTGCAACATTATTTCATGAAAATTTCACGTAAACTTTTTTTGTATGGATTATGTCAACATTTCGCGTGAAATTTTGAACAGAGTACCAGGCTTTAGGTAAAAATAAGAATCATATGTAATATCACGTATTTTATAAAATGATAATACATTATTATTACATTTATTATTATATGTCGTATACATGCTATTAGACAGTGCGACTTTGTATGCCATCGCACATGTCTTAAGACAAGTATGCCTGTCTAATAGCCCTTTAAGCTACTACATATTTTGTACTAAAAGGTACACATGTGAGCCCTCCTAATGTTAAAGAATATGAAAATCCAGCAAATGTCAAATTAATTCCACAAATAAAATGGAAAATGGAGAAAAATTTCCAATTCAAGTTCATATGTATTTTTTATAATTCTAAAGGAGTTAGATAAGAATTTTGATCATGTCTCAACCTTTAGTGTTGCGATTAATGGCTTTGTCCTTTAATAGTGCAAAGCGTGCTGGTTCCATCATAAGAGATGTCATGCAGAAAGGAAACTTGGGTATAGTTGAAAAGGTTGGTTGTGGTGCTGTCCATTATTTTATCCTATCTAAATGAGGTTAAATATGATTTATAGGGAAAAGATGACTTACAAACTGAAGCCGATCGTTCGGCGCAACGTTGTATTATTGCCTCGTTGAGTAAGCAGTTCCCAACAATAAAAGTAATTGGCGAAGAAGGTGGATCTGACTTAGATGTATGTAGTGATTGGCTTGTGTCTGAATTTGACCCACAATTATTAAATCTTAAATGTCCGGAACAATACTGCAATGTTATGGATGATGAGTTTGTTGTGTGGGTGGATCCTCTTGACGGCACATCGGAATATACGCAAGGCTTTTTAGATCATGTAACCAGTGTTGTCAGATATGGCGATATCTCGCCAAACGTGGCGACAAAAATTTGTTTTTGGCGATGAAAATTTTGAAATGGCGATTGGCGATTTACTTGGCGATAATTGAACTCCTTGGCGATATTTTTGGCTATATTTTTACGTTTTCAATAACATAGAATAATGTTAAAAATATGAAAATTTTTATTTCGTGCAAAAAATTCTAAATGTTGTGACTCTTTATCTCAAACAAACATTTTCTGAAGCTCAAGAAGTTAAAAAAAATATGGACCAAAAAATCTCATTTGGTGTTTATAAAACATAGTGGGGAAAACTTGCTTTTATAAATTGGAACCAACATATGGTAATGAAGCAGAAATAAAGGCTGCAAAAGTTATTACCTAAATTGTATGATTACGATGATGCTCTGGCACTTACTACTTCAAGGATATTATATGTGTACTTTAACACACATTTAATTAAACGTTAAATCCGTTTTATCACAAGAGTTATATAATAACTTTGATCTTGGTGTTCAAGTTCAATTTATCCTATTAATATTGATTTTTGGAATAAGTTATTTTTAAGTCTTTTTTAAACGCCAGTATTTTTTAAATGTTAATTTACATACTTTGCAATATTATTGCATATGTTGTTCTACAAAAAACATATTGCCCAATTTTCCTGACAGTGAAAAAGTAAACAACATTGAACAATATTGTCACCACATTACACAATTCTCTTGATTGTACAATAAAAAGCAAAAGTCTTTTGATAATTGCCAATATATTGAGCCACCTTCGAATATGATATACACATTGGCTATATTATTGTACAATACGAAAAAGCGCACAATTATATTGCAAGTGGGTGGGCCCCTTCAAATAATAAATTTTTTATGTTTTACGATAGACGTTACCTACTGAATTTAAAATTTAACGATATTTGTAATGTAATTACATAATAAAAATATTTTTGTAGCTAAAATTTAATGTTTTATTATATTGGCGATATTCAAAAATTCATTTGGCGAGGAGGCTGAAAATAAATCTGACAGCACTGCATGTAACTGTTTCAATTGGGATTTCCATTAAAAATTCTGCCGTTGGTGGTATAATACACAGAATATGAACCAGAAGACCCACCAGTGAGTGATGAAAAATCGCGATAACAGCTGATTGGTGTGAATTTTTAATTTTTACTAAGTTGTTGCAAGTGAGAGAAAAAATTGTTTTCTACATGCATAAAAAGCAAAAGCTATATATTGCATTTGCAAACATATGTTCTTAAAAAAGTAGAAAATAAAATTGTTCAAAAGTGAAAAATTTTAAGTAAAAATTAAATTATTGTTGAAAATAGATGTGTTTTTGATATTATAAGATGTTTAATTGATGGTCAGTGGGCTTCCTCAACTACTGACTGCAAATTGTTGCCCAAATAATGTAACAAACTTTCGTAATTACAAAGTTTTTACAAAAAAAGTGGATAAGGGCATTGTGATACTTTCCCGAAATTTGGAAATATGGGTATGTAGCCACAAAGTTACTACCGATGATGGAGACTCATCTAAAGCAAACGGCTTTGTACACTTCGGAAGATGTAGCAAATAAAACAATTGCTAAAGTTGTGCATGTTGTTTATACATATATGGAGAAAGGATACGTTTGCAAGTTCCTTCCCAACGAAAATAAGTTTGGAAAGCTCATCTGGACTCACAATATGTGCATCACATGGGCGTTAAGCGACCCATGCAACAATTTGGCCAAGTGTTCTAATATAATGCTTCTGTGTGTCTAACATGGGGCCCGGCCAACTTTTTTTGGATCCGCAAGTGCCTACGCAAATGCTTATAGCACTTTCACTGTGCTGTGCATGGACGCTTGTGATATAACTGCCAGTAAATTATTCCAGTACCTTATATAACTTTGGCCGGACCACCTTTAACAGCTGGTGCTACTCAAGAGCGTGCTACCAAATAAAAATGCACGCGTCCTTCCACGCCTAATGTACCCGGCCACATTTTTCTGATCTGTAAGTGCCTACATAAATGTGTAATACTCTACCCTGGGCTGCAAACTATTCCAGCACCTTATATTGCTTTGGCCGGGCCACCTCTAACGCTGCTCAACAGAAGGTTCCAGCAAGTCAGCTTGTGTCGCAAATACATCAAAACGGTAAGTTTTATTTGAATAATATTTCAGTATTTGAAACATTAAGTGTTCTCACCGTTTATTCCAGAAAATCGTTAGTCCTCTTTGTTACTATACTGGTCGAACGTTTATACCCAGACAGACATTTGCATCCATTTTTGGCTAGTAAGATCAATGGTATGTTGCTTGAAGTAATAGCTGGCCAAGAAACTATTGAAAAAACACAATCAGCATTAGCTCCACGAAAATAAAGCTCGCCTGGACTCACAATATGTGCATCACAAGTGCGGTATACGGTCCATGCAACAACTTGGCCAAGTAATCGAACATAATGCTCCTGGGAGCTTCTTTGTGCCTTACATGGGGCCGGGCCAACTTTTTTTTTGGATCCGCAAGTGTATACACAAATACGTATAACATCACGCTGACCTACACATGTGCGGATATGATATAACTGACCAGCAAACTATTCCAGCACCTTATATTGCTTTGGCCGGGCCACCTGTAAAATCTGGTGCTATGCATCAAAACGGTAAGTTTTATTTGAACAATAATTATTACATCCATTGAATAAATAAATAAATAATTCATTATTTGAAATATTAATTGTCATCGTTTATTTCAGATAATCGTTAGGCCTCTTTGTTGGTAAATGCAACAAGATCAGAAACAAATACTGGTCGAACATTTATACCAAATAATCAGACATATGCATCCAGTACTAGTAGACGGCTCCCATAAATAAAGAAATTAGGAATTTAATAGCATGATTACAAAATAATAAGGGTCAATTGTAATCAGAAGTACACGCTATAAATTTGAGAAGCTTTTTCGAGGTCAAGGTATTTTTTACTTTAATATACATGAATGTACATTTATTAATTAACTTTTTTTCTTACAGATGCACACATCATTAAAGAAAGTTGCATTGCAAAAGTGAATTGGATTAGTTTATTTATTTTATCAGTTGCACAGGGGATCTATTCCAATTTTTAATAATGCTAATAATAAGCTTAATCGAGTTAGTTTTTAGAAAGAAAGCGGATATTTATAAAATAGTTATAATCATAAATAATGTCAAAAAGTTTAAATTAATTTTATATTGTAAATTTTTTATATTTTTTCTGAATCTTAGTACCTTATACCTATCCGAATTGCTTACTAATTTCTTAGAGTGGAACAATCGTGGAATTGTGTTATTAAACATATCTTAGATTCAAAGTAATAACTTTTTTATAAAAATTTACGATTTTTTTAACTTTTGTATTGACTTGAAATAATATTCAGTATAGAAATAAGTTATTTTAATGGCGATTTAAATCAAAAAAGTATTCGTTCCTTGAGCGTATACTCACCTCAATTTGTAGTAATAAAATCTTAAAAAAATAAGTTATACTATGTTCAATTTTGGAATTGTTTTCTTATTTTTATTTTAAAATTTTTTTAGTAACTGAATAAATATATAATTTGTAATTATTTGAAACTCTTACAAAAGGACTGCACTACACGCATTGTAAACAAAAACAAAATTAGAACATTTACTAATGTAATTAACTATTTTTTTTTAAATATCTTGAAATAAAAATACTTTTACTTATGCCAGCAAAGTCTAAAATTGTTTTCCTTGGAAACATTCCAGTTTAGTCCTTAGGGGTCGAATGGTTTTTGTAGCAGCGATATTTCGTTTAGTTTCTTTCAGGTTTTCTTGCCGTTCACATATGTAAATAAAATAAAAATTAAAAATATCATTATTAAAATTGTATTTTTAGTTTTAAAAAAATAGTATTTTTTGGAAAAAGTTAAAGGGCTTTTTATTTATAGAACTAAGGTTATATATCTATAAAACAAAAGTTGAATGTCTTTTATAAAGTATTCTGTAGCCCGTAAGTTCTTTAATTTAAATGAAAAATACTTTCTTTTTTGTCTCAAGTACTTGTAAAGAAGAACACAAACCAATTGATTGGAAAACTTCTTTTCCTAGCGACTTACAAACTGGTGTTATTGTACATTGGACAAGACCATCATCGTCCTTTCCAATGTACAAAATTCGACATTGTCAATTCACTTTATAGGCACACATTAGTCTTATTTATGCCAAGTACTTAAAACAGAACACGAAGCGAACACATTTGGATTCCAATTGATCCGAACACTTCACTTTTTTGAGGCTTGTTAACCTGTGTCATTGTACATTGGACAATAACATGATTGACCTTTCCAATACACAAGATTCCACACAAACACTCCACTTATATGTACACATTAGTCATAAAAACTAGTTATTTGTGAACAAATTTTGAATCCAATTGTTCCAAGCACTTCTTTCTTAAACAGTTTGTTAACCAAAGTATTTGTACATTGGAAAAGAACATCATAGCTCCTTCCAATGTGCTAAATTCCACACAAACAATTCACTTTACGTAGACACAAATCACTTATTTTTGTTATGAACTTGTGAAAAACAAAAGGAACTTGGAACATTTGGAATCCAAAAGATCTGAACACTATATTTTTATACGTCTTGTTAACCCTTGCTATTGTGCATTGGACAGGAACATCATTGTCCCTTCCCATGCACAAGATTCCACACATACACTTCACTTTATCTGTCCACAATAACCATATAAACTTGTTTGCGTAAGGCACTTGCAAAAAGCGAACAAAATTGGATTCCAATTGATCCAAACACCTCATTTCATTTCGGCATGTTAACCAAAGTTTTTGTGCATTGGACAAGACAAACATCGTATTTTCCAATGTACAAAATTTCACACTTTCCATTCACTTTGCATTGTCACATTAGTCGTGTAGTTTACATTACTTAGCTCTTTCTAAAAGTAATACAAAGCGAGCTTATTTTAGATCTTAATGATCGGAACACATCTTCTCTTCACTACATGTTAAGCAAAGCAATTGTACATTGGAAGGGACAAGAACACCATTGTCCCTTCCAATGTACACAATTCCACACTTAAATGTCACTTTAAAAAATTCACTTTCACAAAAGTTTTTATATAAATTACTTACTTAGTTGGCTCTGTCGGGAACAAATTCAGCTTCTATCCTGTGGGTCAACCCATAGTGCATCTGTGGCTACTGGAAATTAAGTATATATTGTTAGAATTTATTATAAATAAGTAAAAGAAAAAATAAATATATACTTACATTTTTACTTTTGCTGTGTGATGCTCCCAGTAATCCATGTTTTTTTCACCATCACTTTTCTTTTGTTCACTTTTCTCACTGTTGGTAATATGTGGACAAGATAATCTACCAATTTTTGTCCACATATTACCAACTTCGGCAAGGATTTTGGCGCAAAATCATTTTTTATCCAATTTGCGCCAATTCCTGCCAAGAAAATTTTTATTTTGTAAATAACTAAATGACATTTTACTAAGATGGTGCGATAGAGAAAGGCATAGAAATTAGTCATATTTGCTGTCTCTACCGCAAGAACTTAGTAAAGCGAATTCTCTTCAATTCGCCGGTGTCGCCTCTAGTTAGTACTCTATGGTATAATACATCAACCTTATTATAAAAATGCTAATGGCAAATTGGGGTGCACCATATGGGGTATAAAGGGTCTTGGGGCTGGGGGCCTTGAACCTATTGCAGCACCAAAAGATAAATTTATAATTACTACTACGCGTTCTCATTCCAATGCTATAGTTCAAGCCGCCCTGGAAGCACTCTCCCCAACAAACGTTATCAAAGTAGGTGGAGCTGGGTATAAAGTACTGCAGCTGTTAGAAGGGAAAGCACATGCATACGTATTTGCAAGCCCAGGTTGTAAAAAAAGGACACATGTGCGCCAGAAGCTGTTTTGGAAGCATTGTTGGGTGGTTGCTTAACCGATATACTTGGTAACCACTACTCGTATGCAAGTGATGTAGAACACCCAAACAAAAGAGGTGTTTTAGCTACAGCTAGGGAGGTGTTTCATGCTGTTATTATTTCTAAATTACCTGAAGCGGTAATTTCAGCTATGAGCAATAAATAGTAAATAAATGTGTATGTATATAAAAAGAAAATATTTTTATTGTAAATAAAATAAAAAAATTATCCAATCCATTCATTAATGTAATGGTAAATGAAGAAAATATACATAGATCCTACATTTTTAATTGGTCGTGTAAAAAATAGCTAGAGACACATGCGTATGTACATGTACAAACTCGAACACAAGTCAAACTCTGATCACGACACGACCGATTTGAATATGTTCGATTTCCATTGATTGGACGAGTTTGCAGTGGGAGTCAGTGATGGTATTTGAGAATTTTAGTTTCGTGCCAAAATGTTAGCCAACAAGTGCCAAAATAACTTAAAAAGTGCCAAAAAATAAATGTACATACATACACAGCTTGGCTCATGAAAACGGTGAAATATATTGTATTAATTGTAAATTTTATTGAGTTTGTATTTTAAATGTCAATACATTTGATTAATAGGAATTCAATTCATTTTTGTTTGTTTTATTTATTTATTTAATTCAACAATTCAAGTAGAAAAAAAAAACTTTCAGTCTTCAACAATAAATTTTCGTCCACTTTAGATTTTTTAAGCTAGCAAGGACGCGACCTTATAGAATTTGTTTGTTTTTTGAGTCAGTTGTGTTGAATCTTGAACAATTCACATATACGAACGAATATAACGAATGATATAAAACTGGCCAAAATATAAAAAAACCGATAGTTTCGACGGCGGCTAATCTATGTATGACAAAAAGGCAGGCGACTCGGTGCGCCATTTAGGCAAGGAGAACAAAATAGAAGCGAACAAAAAACAACATGTAAGATGTCATTTACTTGAAACTAATACTTTCATTGTTGCAGCTTTTAGAAGTACACATTTTTACAACAGATTTTACAAATTTTGCTGAAGTATTTTATACAATATTAAAAACTTTTTTCAAAAATTTTGGATGTTGCATTATAAAGTCCTGCACAAGACCATTTATAAGAACTTTCAAGACATGAGGGATTTTTCAAATGCTTTACTACAGCAAAGTCTTCTAAAACAAACGCTAAGCAACACTGTTTGCAAGAATTTGTTTCAGTTATTGCAAGTATAGGAGTAAAGAAGAAAATACTTCGTGACTGAAAAATTTGTGATGCTTGCTTCTTTCTACGCATGGGCGCGTATACAAGCGTCATGCATGTAAATACACACACACGTTGTGTGTATGCTCTTCTATTTTTCTGCACACAAACAAACGTTCACATGCATTTACATCAGTTGTGTGCGCTTGCTTAAAAAAAACCTCCCTTAAACACATAATAGCTTACCATCTAGATCTTACACACACACTCAAACGTACAATATGGAAAATAACAAGCATACACGTATCAACACTACTTTGGTGACTGTTTGTTCATAACAAGAAGTCTTGACGACATTGCTTGTTAGCAGGGCTGCCGTTTTTGGTTATTTCTAACCAAAAGTGGTTATTTTTTTCTTTAATGTGGAGATGTGAATATTTTCCTAATTTTGGTTATTTTTTTGCCAAAATAATGATACAAATGTACATATTTTTGATGTTATACTATTAAAGCTTTTATGTTCTTAAATTTTTAGTATTGCTACCAAGGCAACTAAAAATAAAACAGCTGTGACTAAAATCGCTAGTGCATCCACCTGTTATGAATTCGCCTTGATTGCTACTCACTTGCTTACAATACTTTTACAACACTCAACAGCTTTTAATTTTACTAAATGATCGCAACTCTGTACTACAGAAATGACATGTCTTTTGTTATGGCGGCAACATTCAATTAAAAGATTTTATAAAGTAAATTTATATAAAGAATATGCAGGTATGTTGCTGTTTGTGTAAAAATACTGTTCGGCTGTCATATACAAAAACTAAACGTGGGAAGAAAAACAAAATTCACAATTAAACGGAAAACTAAACGAGAAAAAATTAATCAGCTGCCGACTGGCATATACCTTACAAATGAGCATTGAACTATTACTTGCAAGTCAGCTTCATGTACCTTGATTTCTTGCTGTAGTGTGGCGCAGTGTATGCATTTTAAATGTTATTTAATAAAAATACTACATATTGAAATTTGGTTATATTTTTTCTCATTTGGTAACTTTTAAAGCGAATTTTGGTTGTGGCAGCACTGCTTGTTAGCACTCATATACACGCACACAAATGCATCTATCGTGCTTTGCTTATAATGCGACAGCATTTATTATTGGTTTAGCATTCTACAGGCACGAGAATATATTTAAAAAACAAGAAGTATTTACATTTTAAGACTATTTACGCAGGTCTATATTGCATTAGTGCCAAAATTTGGGTGAGCACGATCGTGCCACATTTACCAACCGTGGTGGGAGTCAAGATTGCAGAAATTATTTTATGCATGGCAGTCCAAAATTTATAAAAATTTAACAATTAAGAAGTTTTTTTAAAAGATTTTATTTAAAAAAAAAAACTGACACTCGCATATTGCATATGCAAGAGAGGTGTTCTGCAAATCGCAAGACTTGAGTTCAAATAGCAAAAGTACACGAAGTGATCTAATGAATTTAACCTAAACCTTACTTCAAAGAAACCCTAAAATGGTTAATATATCAAATTAAATACATATGTTTTCTTTCGATTTTAATCAAAAACAGTAACAGTTTCGTAAATTTTGATTATAAAATTGAAATTTATAAATCTTGTCTTTTGTCTTTACATTGCTTACTTATATGTACGTACAGTGTTGGTCAAAATAAAACAGCAGTTATAATTACGAACAAAATTTACGCTAACTTGATATTTTTTCACGAATGTAAAAAACAGTTCTCCAGTGCGACTAACAATTAGTCGCACTGGAGAAATTGTATGTGTTTGTGATTTAGGAACAATCATTTGTTAAATTAAATCTGTGGTTTTTATGAATAACAGCGCATGTCCAAAAATCGAGCGAAAAAGTTATTTTTGAAACTATTAAAAAAAAGTTAAAGTTGTGCTGTTTTTTAGAAAAAGGATGTACTTAAGTACTTTCATATTTTTCAAAAATTTCTTTTTCCTTTTTAAGAAGCATGTAATATATAAAAATTTAACATAAAGTTGAAATCAGAAATACATTTTGGACTTAATCAACAAGAGGGTAAAAGTTAAAATAATTTTTTTTTTTTTTTAATAGTATATTTATTTATTGTATCTTCAAAAATGAACTAACAATAAGTAATCAAATCTTAAATCTAAATATAATTATTAGGCCCGACCAATATCGGACATAAGCTTAGTGATAGTTATAAATAATACATAAGTAGTGATAATCAAAAAGAAGTTAAGTTAAAATAATCAAATGGTTTTATTTTAATTTGGTTGTATTTGGAGTTTTTACCTTACGATTTTAATTTTTTTGAGTTGTCTATTTCCCCAATAATTGCACGATTTTAAAATAAAAAAACCCGTTTTTTCAACCGGTTTTTACTATTTTAAAACCGGTTTTTACTATTTTAAAACTTATACCAACGTGCTTTGTTGATTTTCCTACGTGTTTTTTTTTCAGTGTAAAAGTTCTAATAATTTTTTGAGCAGGCAACATTTACTGAAACATGAAATAAAAACGAAATTATTTTATGAGGTGGTAGCAGAGGGTAAATTAAATTGGCCTTATGAGTTTTGTTCCAGGTTTTTGTTTTAAAATAAAAAACTAAAACGAATTTTATTTTAAATTTTAATTTATTTAAGTTTTAATGTTATATATGTTTTATTTGGCTTAATTACATATTTATGAATTTATTATGTATAAGTATTTTATAATCTTTGTTATATTTATTTGGCCACTTTAAATTTACTTTTTGAAACGACCGTCTTCAATACCAAATTAATAATGATCGATTTCTTACAAAACAAGTATATTATATTACATATCGCAGGTATGAGTGTTTATGTAGGCATGCAAATAAATATGCATGTACATATATACTATGTAAGTATGTAACTGATTTGTGTAATAAAGCAACAAAAGAAATTGGGCATGCAGAATAAAAGTATTCACCTAGTAACAATTATAATTACTTATCGTATGTACGCGGCATACGTACGTACGTAAGTATATATGTATGTACATACATATGTAAGTATGTAGCAACAATATAAAAAATATAAGTTCCAAACGAAAATGTTGTACGTAGAAACTTCATATGTGTGGAAAACCACACACGAGGGTAACTTACGTAAGTTTTGAAATATTTCGTTTTTAAATAATATTTTTTAATCAAAAACTCTTTTTTCTGTCCTAAGTTTATATTATTAACAAAGTCAAGAAGTTTCATTAGTATACTCCAAAAATTTTTTGGGATATCGTATAAAAATGATTCATTTTGTGTGGTTTTCCACACAAGGGTGATTTAAAGGTTAATCAAAAATTTTTTTATAAAAAAAATTAACAATTTAAAAACAAGTGTATTTATTAGATTAGTTACTAATCGTACTAGAATTTCCGAGAGAAGAAGTATTTAAAACACGATTACGTTTGGCTTTCACCATTTTACATTGATTTACGGATGCTGCAAAGCGTAATGATTTCAAGGACTCTACAAAACAATTCTGAAATGGGGCAACATTTATAAACATAAGTGCTTTTGAATTTCCACCCAATGAAGGCATCAGTAAATGGGTAAGTTTTGAATTGCGATATGGAATGTGATCCTGTTTTTGCAATAAAGATAAAATAACATTTGTTAGTTCAGACAATGACCTATTTATATTTTTAGTCTCAGTCATTCTGGTGCTTGTTTTCGGTGACTATGAACCTGCCAAATCCACCAGATTAATAGAACCAATAGAGATTTCTTGTTTCTCGGAATGCGTACCAATAAGTTCAATTTTTGTCACAGCGTGCGAACGTGACGATCTCTCGTTGCCTACTGTTGCAGCAGTGGCGCGATTCATTTTGGCTATATCCATTAACTGGCGCAAACGTGCAGCGTTGTGTACTGTCTCTTGCGTAATATTGGAGACGTATATATCGTTTTTATTATTCTTTGCCATACGGATTTCCATTTCTTTTTGCTCATTGCTCAACAAATCGTACAACACTTCATTATAAATTTCCAAGAATGTAACTTTAATTTCATACTCCCAACCAACCATTCGTGGTATAACTCCAATGTTACTGGGTATGCCGTCCATTGTATACGTTTTTCCACTTCCTGTTTGTCCATATGCAAAGATGCAAACATTGTAACCATCCAAAGCGGATTGTAGTAGAGGAGAAACCAATTCAAAAATCGAACTCTGATCAGAGGCTGGATGAAATACTTGATCAAAACTAAATGTGTGAGCATTTGATTTATGTTTGTCGCAATTAACAATTTCGACCGTGGCTTCGTCCAAAAAAATCCAACCACATAATTGCTTGTCCCGTTCGTACTCTAATGGTGGCCGTACTCTGCAGAAGACTCTAATATTTCCACGTAAGTCCATAACAGTATTATGTAGATCTTTTCGTTCCAAATTTGAGCGAAATAGTTGTTCCTTGCACAAACTATTCTCCTCTAAAAGAAATTCATTTTTTTCCGCCAATTCTATAGAACGTTCACGTAACTCGAGATTTTCAGTTTCCATTTTATCGTGTTCTTCTTTTAGTTTCTGAAATTAACAAATAAATGTAGTTATATTTTTTGTTGTTCTAAGGACATTTCTCGCAAGCATAACGTAAAAATTAACGTCTCTGTCCACGATGTCGACAGAAAATGTTCGGTCGACTTGTATTGAAAACAATATAAGATTTGATTTTGTTTTGAATACAAGTAATCCATCCAACGTTATCTGCTGACAAATATGTATAATATTTAACTACATATGTATTTAAAAATAGCGACCCTAGTAAAGTAATTAATTTTGATACATAGGTATAATCATTATTTATGAATGCAGTTTTACTTACATTGTAAATCTTTGTTAATTTATCAAGTTCAGTTTTAGTTACATTTAAGCTAGTTTCTAATGATTCAAGTTTTTCTCGTTGAGAATTCACTTGTCCTTCTAAACATTCTTTTATTTTAGTATTCTTCAATTCTATTTCGGCAGTAATTAGTTTACTTTGTGTATCTTCCAATTGTTCAGGTAGGCTTTCGAGTGTAATCAATTGTTAATTTTTATCTTCCAGCTTTGCTTTCAAGACCTTATGTTTTTCAAGCAAATCATTGTATCGCGCCTTGAAGTCATAAGGCGGAATTCGTTTATTAATAGGTTTTCCAGCTCCAGAAGTTGAAGAACTTGTGGACGCTGTTGTCACTTTATTGGAACCAATTGTTTGTGCTGCTCGTTTAGCTGTCGGCCTTGTGGTTTGTCCAACCGTGCGTTTTATTGCACCATTTGTTACACTAGTTGTATTATTCGACGCAGAACGTGATGGTTTACTGATATTGGACACTGTTGCAGTTGAGGATATAAGGCGGGATGTTTTTGCAGGAATGGGAGCTAAGGTGGGTTCAATACGTTTCATTGGTCTCATATCATGTATATCACATGCAGAGCGACTTCGTCTAATCTTCGCTCGGGCATGATTATTCGATCTTGCAACTTCAGGCGATGCAGCACGTTCTTTTTCAAAAACTTACCGATTAACTATATAATTTCTTTCAATTTACTTACACACTTACATCTTGAATTTGAAATAGTTTGAATATTTGTTAAGTCCCTTGATAGCGGGTTAAATGCAAACACTGATGCAGTACTATTACTCAAAAACTGTACATTCCTATTCCCGAATCCTGTTGCGTTTATCCTGTCCATGGGCAATATGTTTCTTGGTGCTGGTCTCTTTACAATTGATGATGGTTTTGGTCATCTTGACTCCATATTGGTGCCTACATATATATTTTCATTAAGAAATAAAAAATTTAATACCAATCGTTTGTAATGTGCACCTGGTGTAAACGCAGCACAGTTTGGCCGATAAAGCAGTACTCACAGCTAATAGCTGATAAATTTCGCGCCAGCTGTGAGTACATGCAAAGGTAAATAAAGAAAAAAAAAAAGGAACGGCTCCTCTTCCAGGAATGCGGTTTGTTGGATGATGCTGGATGGACTCTGAAAAAAATAAGTTTTCAATCTTAGACTTACTGTGAGACTGTGCATAAGTGGTGGATAAAAAAGGTGTTGTGGTTTTTTTTTATTTTTTTGTGATATATTTGAACACTTAATACACACGTACGCTTATTCTAAGTTTTAACATAAAAATAAATTGAAATCAAACTCTAACAGAAATACTTAAAATAAAAAAAAAAAATAAAAAATCAAATGTGATTTATACACAAACATACATTTAATTAAATTTTCTATTGATGTAAACGTGTTTCCTTAAAAAAGCAAACAAACATTAAAATCAATAAAAATGAACCAACAACAATACAATATAAAATAAAAATTGTGCTATTTTATATTTTAAAAATAAAGAACGCTAAGAAATAAAAATAAACAAACACTATAATTTATGTAGAAGAAAACTGCAAGCCAGCAGGCAAATAAAACAGCAACGCTACCCACAAAAAAAATAAACCCACACACCCGATCACACCCTGAAGTCAGCAAGATCCGAAACACAGAATATCCGAAAACGCACGTCAGAAGCCAGTACCCAGAAGTACAGCCATAACTGGGGAAGGGGAAGCTCATCCAGCAGCGTCCACCAGCCGGAGGAAAAGCAGCCGTCAACGCCCAGGTTTCCCAAAATAGAAGCAAAAAGGAAAATTGTAAGACCGTAAAATTTTTTTTGTATTATTTAAGTGCTCAAATTGGATATATATACATATATATATTATTTTTATATTACATTTTTTTTTAAGTTATCCAAAAATTATTTTAGTCATCAAATTTCAAATTTCTTTATTTATTTTGTTTTGGGGGGAAAAACCTTAACCGTAAAGGTCAATCCTTTTGCCCAACTTGAGGCAAAAGTGCGCGTACAGCAGAACACTATTTTGAGCTCAAACTAGGGTAGCTCCGCGTAAAGGTTTCGTTAGCCCGCGGTTTAGGCGTGGTTTTTTTTTCCAACAGAAAATTGAAGTTAGTAATTTAATGTAAAATTTAAATTAAAGTTTTTTTTTCAAGTAATTTATTGTTTTTTAATGAATACAATTTTTGTTAAATAAATATGTCACAGACATTTGGATTTTATATATGAAATTTCACGCTTCCATATAATGGACTAATTTCATAAAGAGAGGAGGTGAGTAAGGGGTAATTTGTAGCAAGGGGTAAATGTATTGGGACGTCTAACGAAACGTATAAGAGATGTCATGGTAGGCTGGGTATAGAGCCTGGCACAATATCAGCCAGGTCATCCTGCGAAAATGACGGGTTATGAAGGAGAGACAAGGGAAACAGTGTTTGCTTCGGGCCTCATACTTTTATTTAAATTTTATGTCTTAGAAAGCTGGTATGAATTTTTTGTTAATGTCGTAGGCAGCAGGAAACAGCAGATTGGCTGGCAAGAACTCCACCCAAGACGGCGAGCCCTAGCCGGTGCATACGCCAGCATACCAGCGCTGCCAACAATCTGGCCACTCGAATATAATGTGTTTATTATTTCTATCAAACAGCTGCTTGCTTTATACAACACCTGACGACATTACAAAAATGGCGCCCAACGTGGGGCCCAAAGCAAGCAAGCTTGGAGTGTTTTAGTCTTGATATCTTTGATTGCCATTGCGTGAGCCGTAAGACCAGTTAGGTAATACAAGAGTCCTTAACTGATAGCGACGAAATCACGCAAAAGACCTAAGTATATCATTGTCCACAACGTTCGCAAATGTGTAAGTCCCGATTGTCAGACTAAAAAGATTGAATCGCGTTGCGACACATTTGAGAGGGAAATGGCTATGATGTTATTTTGGGAAAAATGTAAAAAAAAATACCTACGTCTATATACATACATACATATATAACATCTTTATATTAAACATAGTTTCCAGTGCTTCTGAAGTCTTAAAAAGAAAAGAAAATGTTTCATTTTTGGCATAACTGTAGGAAAATTCCTTTAGTCCAGTTTCTATTTAATATGCATACATTTATTATGTTTCCAAGAAATGGTATTCTATTTTCCACTAGCGGTTTTTATTTTTTTATTATTACTTATAAATAGCAGTTTTCATTTAATTTCATTTTTTTTTTATTTTTAAAAAAGGAAAATGGAATGCTCAATAAAATACATACAATTAATTAAATAAGGAATTTTGCTACAAATTATGTCTATAAAACAAAGCTACAAATTTTTTTTAATTGCGCAGTAAGCATTGGGAAACTAAATTTCATTAATGTTGTGTATAGACTGGGCCTAATTAATCAGTTGGTATTAAAATTGTCCAAACGTTATCTTCGACATTTGTATAAGTCGTTGTTTGTCCTACAATTAAAGAGCTAATCGCTCGCGTTATAGTTGCACACGATTACTACAGTTGTTATTGGACAGGACTAATTAGGCAATCAAGACTGAACATTCTGAGCGAAGTACCTCCTGGAAAAAGCGAAGAAATTCGTCTTAGTGACCGTCATTTTAGCGGGATGTTATAAATACAAATGTCCTTTGCTGCAAATTCCCTGAAAACCACCACTCATATACAGAAGCGTATATAAATTATCTGTTGAACGGTTCTAACATAGGATTGTCCATATCCAGTTGAAAATTATTACTGGAATATTTTTTTTGTTTGCATATTGGCTTTTGAACTTTTTGCTTATTTGGCGATTAGAATTATTTAGATTTTGATATCATATTTGAATTTTTTTTTTTAGTGAATTTATTTTATTGAATTTTTTTATATTGAATTTTTTTGTTATTTACTGAATTTTTTTTTATTTTTGCATATATACCTTTTTCTATTCATAAGAATATATATACCTTTTAGTTTTATATTTTTGGTTTTTTTTATTTTTCCTTTTTATTATTCTACCTTTTACATTTTTTTTAGTTAGCATTAATTTTTTATATTTTCTAATTGTATAGTTTAGTTTTTGAATTTTTTTTTTGTTTTTCTACATTTTAAATTGGAATCATCTCAACTTATTTTTGCGTCATTACTCGATTTTTGAGCATTTTTCCTCGTATTTGATTTTTTTAATGGTAATTACCCGTCGCATGAGTAAATTATTGGTCGATGCTAACAATATGTCGACTACTGCGTCCAACTCGAATATTAACACAGATACTGTCACTACAGTGTCTGCAGCTGCAACAGCAAATCCAGCACTACCAGTAGCGACTGCAACAACATACGTCACGTTGCATGATCCACTACTGGTGACAACTTATTCTGACTGCCCAAACTTATCCACTGTTTCTGAAAGGCCTGATCGGGTACTCGATTCCCCAGCTTTCAACAGTACCGCGGCTCAAGATGACCACGATGGGACAGGAATCAGTACCAGGAATGCAACTCCTTTAGACGTAGGGAGTATTCAAAGAGTTGTAGAAGCGTCTGTGGGAATGTGTCAGTCCAGATGGCTAAGGGAGGTGGACTTAAAAATTCAAAATGCCTTGAGGGAAGTTAAAGATGCGATGGTAGCAGCTGCAACCCGTCAAGGAGGCTCTGCCCAAGCGTCGTTTGTAGGTAACAGCAGTAGTCCTGCTCAGGAGCAAATAATTTATTCCCAACCACCAGTTGGTTCCCGGCCTTCTGCAGTGACTGGGCAAGCACACATGACACAAACACGTATAAATACATATTCACAAGTGCCTTTGTCTATGCCACCGTTAGTTCCAGCACCAGGAGCTAGAACAGCAGCAAATGGCGTGAGATGGGAAGCCGAGCCACCACAGGGGGCTCAGCAACCTACTCACTATCAACAGCAACCACCACAACAACAGCACTATGAATTACCACCTCTGAATGGGTGGCCAGAATTACCTACTACTCGTCGGCAGGGGGTCGATAATTTTCGTCCACAGGCTGCTCATACACAACCAGCATTTAGAGCCCAGCCTTCTTATCAAATTGGTCCTGAGGACAGGGGTCGGCCAGGGGGCTATCCACAGCATAGAGCGCCAGGGGACGATAGGTTTTACCCCAATATGACACAAACAGCCTGCCCACCGCAGGGGTGGGATAATCCAAATTTTCGGCCGGATTCGCGATATCCGTTGACGGGGTCAGGCACAGGGTATGGGTTAGGTGACCAAGTCAATTTGTCCAAATGGGGACTAAAGTTCGATGGCACTACTAAATCGATGAGCGCCGAAGACTTTATTTTCCGGGTCGATATATTGCGGCAAGACTATAACGTGTCTTTCAATGATTTACGCCGAAGTTTTCACTTACTCTTGGAGGGCCAAGCCTTGGACTGGTTTTGGACTCTCCGGAAGATGAATCCAGTCCAAACTTGGGAGGAACTGGTAAATGCCTTTCTGACCCAGTATCGGAGGTACTAAAGTGATTTCCAGTTGCAGAAAAAAATTATGGATAGAAGGCAGGGTCCTCAAGAGTCGTTCGAAGACTTTTACAACGCCGTATTGCGGCTGAGAAATCAGCAGCGGTCCCCATATTCAGAAAGGGACTTAGTGGAGATCATGAGGAGTAATTTGAAACCCTCAATGGCCCAGCTGTTGTTCTCGGTAAAGGTGGAGGGGCTTAATGATTTTTTTTCCAGCAGGCCAAAAGGGCAGAAAGCCTCATTTATAGTCAACGGTCACAGTACCAACAGCGTCAGTACGTGGCACCACGAGTGCATGAGCTGGATTTGGAGCAGGAGCTACCTAGCGAGGAATTGGGAATCGAGGCGGTATCCACCGCAAGCAAATGTACCTGCTGGAATTGTTCGCAGGCAGGACATGGTTTCAAGCAGTGCCCGATTCCAATTCGCAGGATTTTCTGCTTCAAATGTGGCCATGTGGACGTGGTGACCCCAAAATGCCCTAGGTGTCAGGGAAACCTGACGCGGAACCCGTCTCAGACTGGGGGGACGCGGTCGACCGCGGTTTAAAGCCAGGATTGGACACTGAAACGCACCCAGCCACACTTATGCAACAAAAAATTAAAATTTTGAAAAATCAACACAGACATGATAATACAGAAGTAACTTTGCACAGACTTAGAGAACTAAAACCACTACATATTAGATTAGCGGAATATGAGGAGGCGAAAGCGCGTATTTTCGGGAAGGTTTCAAATAAAATAAAGAAAGCTCGGGAGCGGTACAAAATCAGAAAGCGTATTAGGCTTGAAATTTCATCGGCAGCTTTGTACGAGGGTAGGGATACTAGAATATACTCTAGAATCTCTATCAACGGCCATGAAATAGAGGGTCTGGTGGACAGCGGCGCTACAGTGACGTGCTTGGGCCGCAACTGTCTTGAATTAGTGGAAAAGGCTGGACTCAAAATCCATAGTTTTTCCACTGATATTAGGACAGCTGATGGTACTAGGCATCCCATTGTAGGGCGCGTGCGTGCGGACGTTAAGTTTGGCCAAAACACGCAGGTCATAACGTTCTATTTAGTGCCTACTCTGAATCGTGAGCTATTCTTGGGGATTGATTTCATGAAGGCTTTTAAATTATTTGCCAACCTAGATAGTCTTACGACAAACGCAATTAGTCTTGGTGAAGAGACAGAAAGTCCTCTAAGTGTCGTGACTCATACTTTGACCGCTGAACAGCAACTAAATTTAGATTTTGTCATTTCGATGTTCCCCTGCTATACAAAAGAAGGCTTAGGCCAGACAGATTTGGAAATGCATACGATAGATACTCGTGATGCAACCCCAGTGAAAGATAGACATTATCCTGTCTCCCCGGCTGTACAAAAACTTATGTTCGCGGAGTTAGATAGGATGCTTGATCTCGGCGTCATTGAGCGTAGTGAGAGTCCTTGGAGCCATCCGGTTACTCTAGTCCGAAAGGGCGAAAAGAACCGTTTGTGCTTACGACGCTCGCAAGCTCAATGCGTTGACGGTCAAGGATGCCTATCCTCTGCCGCACATTGAGGGTTTGTTAAGTCGGCTTGGAGACACGATATATATATCTAGTGTCGACCTTAAAGACGCTTTCTGGCAGATACCACTAGAGTTATCTAGTAGGGAGAAAACTGCATTCACGGTGCCTGGACGACCACTTTATCATTTTACGGTCATGCCATTTGGGTTGTGTAATGCTGCCCAAAGGTTGTGCCGTTTAATGGATAAAGTGATCCCAGCGGCAATACGTGATAGAGTTTTCGTCTATCTAGATGACCTTTTGATAGTATTTCCAGATTTCGAGACACACCTGGAGTTGTTGTCACGCGTAGCTATCTATTTAAAGAAAGCAGGTTTGACCATTAATGTGGGAAAATCTAAATTTTGTTTCAAGGAGTTAAGATACTTAGGGTACATATAAGCAGTTTCTCTTGTCGAAAGAACAAGAAATTATACTTAACTCTAAAGCGTTTTGGACTTTTGTCAAATCTAAAAGAAAATCGTCGGACATTCCATATACAGTCTGCCTTGATGGCAAAATCTCTAACTCCTGTGAAGAGGCAGTAAATATGTTTGCATCCTTTTTTAGTTCTAATTTTGAGCCTTTTAATTATAATATTTCCACTTCGGGAGGAGTTAGCAACCTAAATTTTGGCTGCCTAGTTGTGTCTGAGATCGATGTATCTGCCGCTATTACTCAGGTTAAGAATTCATTAAAATCTGATTGTGATGGTCTCTGTACTTATCTCCTAAAGAAATCGAGTACCTCCATAATACTAGCTCTCACGTTTATTTTTAATTTATCTCTGAAAGAAGGGGAATTTATAAGTAGGTGGAAGTCTGCCATAGTCACCCCAGTTTTTAAAGATGGCAAAAGAAATGATGTAAAATGCTATAGGCCTATCTCTAAGCTATCTTGCGTTTCTAAAATCTTTGAGCATATTGTGCATAAAAAGTTATTTTTCCAAATTAAACCTTGGATTTCTCCGTATCAGCACGGTTTTTATGCCGGCCGATCAACTGTTACTAATTTGACCCTTTTCAGTGAATATTGTCTAGATTCTCTTGAGCATGGTAGCCAGGTAGAAGTTATTTACACAGACTTTTCCAAAGCGTTTGATAAAATATCTCATTCCATTCTGTTGTCAAAATTAAGTTTAATGGGGTTACATTCCAATTTTTTGTTATGGCTTAAGTCATACTTATCTAATAGAGTTTGCTCAGTATATATTGAAGGTTTTCAATCTACGCCCTATTATCAAACGTCTGGAGTTCCCCAAGGGAGTATCCTTGGCCCGTTATTATTTAATTTATATATTAATGATATTGGTGGCTGCTTCCTTAGGTCAAAGTATCTGTTATATGCTGATGATTTAAAATTTTTCATGAAATGTGATTCTTTGAGTGATATGTACACTCTTCAAAATGAGCTTAATAATTTAAGTAATTGGTGCCAACGTAATTACTTGCATCTAAATATAAATAAATGTTTACATGTTTCATTTCATAGATCCATGAATCCCATAGTACTGATATTTAACATTAATGGCATTAATTTGAAAATTTCGAATTCTAAACTTGATTTAGGTGTTGTTTTTGATAGTTCTATGTCGTTTGTAGCTCATGTTGAGTATATTCTTCCTAAAGCGTATAAAATGCTCGGTTTTCTGAAGAGAAACTGCTCTGAGTTTGTTAATCCATACACGCATAAATATATTTATACGGCCTTTGTTAGATCAAAGTTGGAATATGCTGCTGTTATATGGAATCCTCATGTCTCAAATCTTATCTCTCGTATTGAGAGACTTCAACGCATCTTTATTAAATTTGTTACACGTTCATTGCCATATTTAACTTCTGTTCCTTATGAATCTAAGTGCCTTTTTATTGGCTTACGTACTCTAGAAGGACGTAGAAAACTCCAATCCGCCCTTCTGGTTTACGATATTATCAATGGCTACGTTGACTGTCATAATTTGCTTAATGCTGTTCCATTCTTTATACCTTATAGAAATTTAAGATTAGCTAAGCTGTTTGATGTTCCTTTTCATCGGACTAATTATGGCCGTAATGGCACATTAACCCGTGCTTTCGCGTTTCTCAATGAAATTAACTTTAAATTACAAAGAGAATCAAAGTCTTACATAGAATTCAGCACTGCGAAAAATGAGTTTAAACCAGTGTTTAAAAAACTAGACTCCAAGTAGCTGTAGCAACGAAAAAACACGAAATAGTCTAGCAAAAAAATGTAAAAAACTTGTAGCCGTTCATTTACTATTACTACCGATACCGGCACAATTTGGTAGCTGTAGTTGTAGTAATAGTAAAAAAATAAAATAATTGGAGCAGCGTAGTAAATAATGTTTTACTGCTTTAGCTACCTTCAAATTTTTGTAGCACTAAAAGTAGTTTTATTTTTTAAATTTTTACTGCTACCTACTTTGGTAGTCACAGAAGGAGCAGATAGCATAGTTTTTGAAGTAGCACTAGAATAACATTTCAGCAGCAATTTAATAACATTGAGGTAGTTTTAAAATAACATTTCAGCAGCAATTTAATAACATTGCAGCAGCATAAAATAACATTTAGGGAGCAGCATAAGTAGTAAAAAAGTAAAATTTTCAGTAAACTAAATACAAACGAAGAATACGTGTGTGAAACAGCGTTGCCGTTTCGTACTTTTAACTAGAATTGGTTATTTTTTCGAATCTGTATTTTAAGTTGTATTTGATGAAAAATTAGTTCGAATAAAATAATTAAAAACGAACTAAAATACATTTCATTCATAATTTTAATAGATATGTATTTTAGTTACAACAGTTTTTCTTTTCTTTTATAAATGTTGACGTATGTATACGTATATAAACTTTGCATACTGTATGTATTTTCTAATTCATTTCGAATTCACCAGTTATAAAAATGAGTTAATAAAATTCAAGTTTTTTAATTCAGTTTTATGTGAGATGTCATGTATTCATACATTTTAGTATAGTTACGTGGCTCCATATACATACATATTACATCTTATTTCCATATACCTATGGACCCATATACGAAGAACTTCATAATTCAATTTCCATATATGAGCTCATAATACATTTCATATATTCGTCCATATATCAATTCATATATAATACTTTTCGCATGTATAAGCCTATACATTTCCATACATGAATTCATATATATTCATATATATTATATACATTCATATATTAAAAATATATGGACCATACATAGTTTTTTTAGCTGGGTTATTTAATATTATTTAACAACATCGTCATAACTACGATATGTAAAAAGTGTGGCGTAGCAGGGAAACGTTACTGTAAAAACATGACAATCACATAAAAAAGCACGAACACGAATGTGTGAAACGAATTAAAGCGACGATTGCTTATAAACAGCGCTGTCAACTTTTAAATTTCACAGTGCAATAAAAAAAAGCCTTTAAGTTCAATAAATAAAATAATTTTGTTATTGTGATTATGTTTTTATTTAAAGTTTTTCTTTTCTAAATTAATATTATATATGAGTGTTCTTTCAAAAAAACCTATTTTCACCAAATTTCAGTAATGAGAAAAAAGTTTAAGAGCGTTGTTTGGAACGTTTTTTAATATGTACAATAATTAATTACATTTCCTGTTTTGTTTTGTTCTTTTGTAATTATTATTAAACTACAAACTGCAAGTAAGCCTTATACTACAATGACACACAATATAAATTTTAATGATTTTTTTATTAAATAAAAAAAGCATTTAAAAGTGTGGTAATTTTTTCACATTTGTTAACTTTTTCAAAAAATGTGATAAAATGTAATGTAATAATTTTTTGGTTGTGGCAGCACTGATCACATACATACATACACATTTGTGGTTTCTAGTTTTACTGATGATTTTGATTTTTGACTACTTTTGCCGCTACCTCAATGTTATTTTGTGCTGCTGAAATGTTATTAAATTGCTGCTGAAATGTTATTATAAAACTACCTCGATGTTATTAACATACTACCTCAAAATTTTCTAGTCATAAAAAACAAAACTCGAAATGTTGTAGTAGTTATAAAACAAAAACCTCAATCAAACGAATAGAAAACTATTTAGTTAATTTAATTATTATTTTTCGAACTGTATTTGTTTCTATATTCTTATGAATTGAATAGGCTAAAGTTCGTAACGCTTTTTAAGCCAAATTACATGTGATAATTATTAATGAACAAATAACATTAAAGTTAGTTGTAAATATTCTGACAACAACACATAGTTGAACGGAACAGCCAGCCGTTTTCGAAGGCCACTAAACCTTCCTCATCAGCGTTCTTCTGTGTTTTGGTCCACTGTGTGTGGTGTCAGTTGATGTAGATGTCTGCCTTATATACGTAACTTTATTGCAAATGGAATATGTGAATTGGTTTGATTCATTTCATTTCAATTTGCTAATGTGTTTCGTAATGTATACGCAAGTTACCATCTATGAATATATACCATCTGTTATATATATTACCATCTTCTATATATATTACAACAGTCTTACCATTGTCGTTTTGTTCCTTACTAACTATACACATGTTTGTTAATTTGCTTATTTTTGTTCTACTTAAGACAAACTTTTTTGGTTTGTTACTATTAAGTATATTTTTATTTTTAATTTTTGCCACAATATAGAAACAAATACAGTTCGAAAAATAATAATTAAATTAACTAATTAATAGTCATTGGCAAAAATTAAAAATAAAAATATACTTAATAGTAACAAACCAAAAAAGTTTGTCTTAAGTAGAACAAAAATAAGCAAATTAACAAACATGTGTATAGTTAGTAAGGAACAAAACGACAATGGTAAGACTGTTGTAATATATATAGAAGATGGTAATATATATAACAGATGGTATATATTCATAGATGGTAACTTGCGTATACATTACGAAACACATTAGCAAATTGAAATGAAATGAATCAAACCAATTCACATATTCCATTTGCAATAAAGTTACGTATATAAGGCAGACATCTACATCAACTGACACCACACACAGTGGACCAAAACACAGAAGAACGCTGATGAGGAAGGTTTAGTGGCCTTCGAAAACGGCTGGCTGTTCCGTTCAACTATGTGTTGTTGTCAGAATATTTACAACTAACTTTAATGTTATTTGTTCATTAATAATTATCACATGTAATTTGGCTTAAAAAGCGTTACGAACTTTAGCCTATTCAATTCATAATAAAACTATTTAGTTTTTTAAGCTGCTACTTCATTTTCGTTTTTACTGCTGCTACTTAATTTTTAGTTTTTAATTTTATCATGTAGCAGTAGTTTTAAAAAAGGTAATGCTACGAAGCAAGACAACTGCTCCTGGTACCGCTACTTGTAATTGTTTGGAGTACTAGTTTTAGCAATAGTAAAAAAATTTTCAGTTAATGTAGTTTTTTAAACACTGGTTTAAACTTGTTCTTCTAAGCGTTATAAGATAATATGTTATTTGAATTTTGTTTAATTTCATAACTTTGTTTATACATATCTACAAGTTAGCCTTCATTATTTTTTTTTATTTTTTTTGTTTATCTTTTACTATTTATATAAGTTATTTATCCCTAGTTAAAATATTTTACCTTTATATCGTTGTCTGAAAGGACTTTCTGTCCATAGACTGAAATAAATAAATAAATGGAAAGAAACATAGTAGGAGGTGGCAAATTAAAGCCTGATCCGGCCAAAGTGGAAACCATTACTCGATTTGCGTACCCTAAAACAGCTAAGCAAGTGCGGAGCTTCATGGGAGCAGCAGGCTGGTATAGAAAATTTATACCAGACTATGCCTCCATTGCAGCCCCAATCTTTGAGACGCTGAAGAAGGGGAAACAATTCAAGTTTTCGGAGGAAGCCAAGGTCGCGTTTGATCGACTCAAGGATGCTCTGATTACGAGCCCAATTCTTAATCACCCGGATTTCTCCAGACATTTTTACGTACAATGTGACGCGTCAGATGTAGGAGTTGGGGCGGTGCTGTTTCAGAAAGACGATTCTGAAGGAGAACACCCAATCGCCTATTTCTCTCACAAGCTGACGAAGGCGGTGGTCCTGGCGATTAAGAAATTTAGGCCCTATATAGAACTTATGCCCTTCTCCGTGATAACAGATCACAGTAGTCTGAAGTGGCTTATGTCACATAAAGACCTCAGTGGTCGGTTAGCCCGGTGGAGTCTACATCTCCAAGCATATGATTTCGCCATCGAGCATAGGCAGGGGAAGCAAAACGTAGTACCCGATACCCTATCTCGGTATGATATGGAGGAAGTCTCGGCAGATGTAGGAGGACTGGTCGACCTCGGCTCAAGTGCGTTTAGGTCGGACGATTATTTAGCACTTGTTTCTACCGTAGAAGCAAATGCTGAGAGGTTGCCTGACTTAAAAGTAGTTGAGGGGTTTGTATACAAACGAGTACGACCTTATGATGGTGTAGTCATAAATGAGGATTTCTCATGGAAATTATGGGTGCCTCAGGAATTGACTAAGGGCTAATAAATCAGTCAATGATTATTTGTATTTTATTTTTAAATCTTATTTAAACATAAAAATTTGTTTCTCACTGCATAATTAAATCAAACTTAAACAGCCAACACTGTAGATTTAAGTGTTGTTTAAATTTTACAAACACACCATATGTTTTGTGTTTTTTTTGAAGGTACGTACATGAACATCATGTGGTCGTATTAAAATGAATTTCGTTTAATTTTCGCAAATGTACAACAAATTTAACACATATTTTCATATCATAAAATATATAAATAGAAAAATGCATTCTGATGCTCTTTTTGTATCATAAAATGTGTTTTTTGCTATTTCACTTTTCTACAAATTGATAAATCAACTTTCTTGTTTATATTGAACAGCTGTTTTTTGGAAAGCTTTCCATAATATTGTAGTGCTACCGTACTTTCAACTTAATTTGATAATAACTTTAATTAACCACTGAAAAAATGAAAGTGTATTTAAACACATTTTAATTTTTAATGAAAATTAACTCAAACTATATTTAAACATTCACTGATTTATTAGCTATAAGACCATCATCGAAAAGTCACACAACGCACCGCAAGCTTGTCACGGAGGCGTGGGAAAGACTCTTTGCCGAATCAAAGAATACTTTTATTGGCCAAACCAAAGCGTTCAAGTTCGCGATTTCGTGGTAAACTGTCGCGTTTGCAAAGAATCGAAGCCGGCTAATAAAACGTTACGTCCACCCTTTGGAGCGGAAACTGTAAGCGAGAGACCTTTCCAACGTATTTTTATAGATTTTCTCGGCCCTTATCCGCGCTCGAAAAACGGAAATTGTTTTATCTTTATTGTGCTAGACCATTTGTCCAAATTTGTATTACTTAAGGCTATGCCCAAAGCTAGTGCTAAAAACGTAATCAAATTCTTGATTAGTGAAGTATTTCACAAATTTGGAACACCTGAGACAATCGTGTCGGACAATGGCAAGCAGTTCGTCAGTAAAGAGTTCGCAGATTTAATACGGAATTTCGGGATTAAGCATACTCGAACGGCAACACATTCACCCCAGGCCAACGCATCCGAGCGGGTTAACCAATCCATTTTAGCGGCAGTACGTTCATACCTTCAAAACGACCATTCTGATTGGGATAAAAATTTATCCGAAGTAGAATTTTCATTAAGATCGTCGGTACATAACACAATTGGAGTTACCCCGTACTTTGCCCTGTTCGGTATGAATATGATTGGCCATGGTAGCGTTTATGGGTTTGGCCAGGAAGTTGAAATGTGTTGCGGAGCCTGAGTTAGAAATCGCACCAGCGGATAAAATGTCGCTAATACGCCACAGAATACGCGAAAATTTACATCACGCTTATCTAAGAAATGAGAAAACATATAATACTCGTTGCCGTGAAGTAAAGTTTGTCCCGGGACAAGAATTGTTTCGCCGTAATTTTCAACAGAGCGATTTTAAGTCTGGTTTTAATGCAAAGCTTGCAAGGAAATTTTTAAAATGTCGAATTGTTAAACCTATAGGAAAATGTCTGTATGAGGTGGAAGACCTACAAGGAAAGTCACTGGGGGTATTTCACGCCAAGGATTTGAAACAGTAGCTTGAAATTCCTTGGTGGTTTTAGTCCCAGCCTTTCGAGCTTCAACGCCTGAGTCACTCAGGAGTCCAGCGAAAAGGCTAGAGTGCTTTTGTAAAAATCGCGCCATAATAAAAAGTAGGTACGTGTGTAAATATACATATACATATAAATGCCTTATAAATTTTTTTTAATCATATGTTTCTTATGTTAAATTTTGTTTTTTTTTACCTACTGTCGGCGACCTATAATATTACCGCAACATTGACAACACTTTTGCAAAAGAAATTGCAACTATGCGCATAAAATAGTTTTGTATTGCCTTTTCTTGTTATAAAAAGTGGAATAACGAAGACACGAGGACTGGACCGAATTAAATGTGTGTGTGTGTCTCTCAGCCTAAAATAAGTTTATATTTGTAATAAAAGCATCGAGTTATAGATTATCGTTATGCGCCTTTATATTTTACAAATTGATAAATAAAATACATTTTAAAACCAGGATTGACACCGATTTATTTCTTCAGTCAGAAGTTTGCCTTGTTGCGCCGCAACAATTTTAATTCGTGGTTCCATTTTGTGAAGACAGAGACGCCATTTTGAATTATTCTACTTTGTGTGGCATATACATAGTATGCAGAATAAAAGTCAGCGTTCTACAAAAGGAAAACTGCCACAACACTTTGAAGATTTTTTTGTGAACATGTCTGGCTCATCAACGCCAATTAGAGCTACTGAGGGAAATGCCAGCCCATCGGAAGAGACGGATGACATCACCGTTGTTGAACATCAGGAAGCCTCGTCAAATGATATGGTAAGCTGTTTAATGGATAGGCTTAAAACCCTAGAGGTTAACCATCAACGCACAATGCAAAAGCTTTTAGAAAGCGAGGTAAAAAGAGTACACCTGCAGGAGGAATTGTCGATCAAAAATGCTGCGACGAACTTGCCGTCACCCGCTGCAGACTTACAGTGTATCAATCATCGGTCAGCCGTAGTAAATAACCTACAAAATAACAACACGATTGTCGCCAATAACCACAATTTAGTGAGCCAGAGCCAAACACAACAACCACCAACTTTAACGACTATATCAGCGCCGGCTGTAGTCTTGTCAACTTTGCCACAGTATCAGGACCGCCCGTCCTTTTTTCCACCGTCTAATGGGGTAGCAAACATAGTACCACAAGTTACTGCATGTGGCACAACGCCCTTTTCGTCATTTGCTTCCCATTCATGTATTTACCCACCACAGTCTCAAACAGGTATGTACACAAATGTAAATTTTCCATACACGACAAATATTACGCCGTCACAGCCGACAATAGTACCCACATATACAAATATGTACACGCCAATGGGTGGCAATACAAGCGGACCACCGAAAAAACTGTATGAGCTACCAGATTTCCATGGTAAGCCTGAGCAATGGCCCGTATTTATTACGGCATTTAGAGAATCGTCTAACGCATACGGCTACACACCTTTGGAAAACACTTTTAGGTTGCAAAAATGTTTAAAGGGCATGGCACGTGAAGAAGTCGAATGCTTGTTAATAGATCCTAGGAACATTCTACAAGTTATTGATCAACTTGAGTTTAAATACGGCCGCCCTGAGCTCTTAATTCGAAGCCAACTGGAAAAGATTCGGGAGATAGTGCCCATACAGGAAAGTAATTTAGAGAGTTTCGTACCATTTGCTACAAAGGTGCAAAACCTGACTACATTTTTAAAAAGTGCTAATGCCAATCAGCACTTAAGCAACCCGACGCTATTAGATGAGCTCATTGCCAAAATGCCCATGACAAAGCGAATCGAATGGGTGAATTATTCGTCGACAATTAATCCATTTCCTACATTGGAACATTTCAATGTATGGATCAATCAAATATCGAGAGTCATAGCCAAGGTCACACCAGTTATGCCCACAACGCCGCCTATGGGCACCAAATATCAACCCGTTAAATTACCTCATATGGCAATGAAGAGCCAAACTCGTGCTAATACAAAAACAGAAAAACAAACGTTTTGCATTAACTGCAACGAACAACACATTTTAGCAAAATGCGATAAATTTTTAAAGATTCCAATTAACGATCGTTGGAGTTTCGTTAAGAGCAATCGACTATGTTTTTCATGCCTACGCCAGGGGCATAATCTGACACAATGCAGAAGTAAAAAAATCTGCAGTATTAAATATTGCAAAAAGTTTCATAACACCGTATTACATCAAGAATTCATTGACAATACTAAACAAGTCAATATGGTACAAAACAAATCCTTTTCGGCAAAGACGACAAGATTACTTTATAAGTTGGTACCCATTGAACTGCGTGGCCCTAACGATATGATCGTGAAGACGTATGCGTTCCTAGATGAAGGTTCATCGTCAACTTTAATACACGAGTCAATCGCTAAACAAATGGGATTTATAAATAAAAAAGAGCATCTTACACTACGTTGGTTCGAAGGTCCGCCAAAAAGGGTAGCATCAATGTTTATAAAGCTCAACATTAAAGGAGTTGCGAAAAATAAGAAATGGTACAATATGAAGGCTCACACTGTACCAGAGTTGAACTTGCCATCACAGACAGTTGACCTAGAAGAGCTTCACAACAAATTTCTGCAATTGAAAGGCTTACCATTTGCCGGTTACATTGACGCTGTACCTAAAGTTTTAATCGGGTTGGATAATTGTCACCTTACGCCAAATGTAAAGACCATTCAACTCAGCCAACATGCTATCGCCACTAACACGCCATTGGGTTGGGCGATTTATGGTAACCCACATGGAAAATTTAATGATAATTCATGCCGGTTGTCTGTCATACTACATAATAGAGAGGAACAAGAGACAAGAATTGACAGTCTCGTAACCGAATATTTTACAACCGAAAACTTCGGTGTTTCGTTGTCGACTCAGCCACTTGAGTCAAAGGATGTAGTTCGTGCGAGAAAGATTCTAAATGACACCACGGTAAAACTAGACAACCGTTACGAAACTGGCCTATTATGGCAAAGCGATAATGTGAACCTGCCAAACAGCTACACATTAGCAGCTAATCGTCTAAAGACCATGGAAAAGAAAATGGCAAATGACTGCGAGTTCGAATATAGGTACAAGGAGGCTATGGCCAAATATATCTCGAGTGGTTATGCAGAAAAGATGACACAATCCGAAGCGCAAAAAACGAGCCCGCACACTTGGTATCTCCCTCACTTTGCGGTGTTTAACGTTAACAAACCTGGCAAATTGAGATTGGTTTTCGATGCGGCAGCATCTATAAATGGAAAATCATTAAACTCCGTACTTCTCAAAGGACCAGATGAAAACCAGGCACTACTAAAAATACTTTTCCAGTTTCGCGAGGGCGCAATTGGTGTGTGCGCGGACATAAAGGAAATGTACCTACAGGTTCGTATTCGTAAAGCCGATCAAGACGCACAACGTTTTTTGTGGCGATTCAATAAAAGCGACCCAATTGAAGTATATACGATGGCATCAATGATATTTGGCGCAACATGTTCACCATGTAGCGCACAATACATTAAAAATTTGAACGCAATCGAAAACGCAAGGGAGCAACCTGAAGTGATTGAAACTATAGTAAACAACCATTACGTTGACGATATGGTATGCAGTTTTCGTAACGAAGAAGAAGCATTACGAATTTCGTCAGCAGTAAAAAATATACACGCAAATGCTGGTTTTGAACTCCGTGGGTTTATATCCAATTCTTCGCGGGTGCAAAATTATCTAAATGAAAGTAGTCAAGAACAAATCCCAAACGTCAATATGAATGCTGCTGACGTAGTTGAAAAAGTCCTTGGTATGTTTTGGCGAAGCAATAGTGACGAATTTATATTCAAACTACAATTAAATCGTGTTGATCCGGAAGTTATGGCCGGTACTAAATGTCCAACAAAACGAGAATTGCTGTGCTTAATCATGTCTGTATATGACCCATTCGGAATGCTCGCAAATCTGCTGGTCTATGGCAAGACGTTATTACAAGAGGTGTGGCGCAGTGGCATTGAGTGGGACGACCTTATTCCTGGACACATTTATAAACGTTTTGCACAATGGGTTAGAAGTTTAAAGTTAGCAAAACAATTTCGTTTACGAAGGTGCTACGACTATCGACTATTCGACTCTGGAACAACGATCGAACTCCATGTTTTTAACGACGCCAGTGAAATGGCCTTTGCTTCTGTGGCATATTGGCGCATTATTACACCACACGAAACTCGTATCTGTTTTGTTGCCGGTAAGACAAAATGCGCACCACTTAAAGTACTTTCTGTACCCCGTCTAGAACTACAGGCAGCAGTGTTGGGTACCCGCTTAAAAAACGCCATATTAGGGAATCATAGAATTAGGCCATCGAGAATAATTTTGTGGAGCGATTCGCGAACAGTAATTAGCTGGATAAAGTCAGACATTAGACAGTACAAAGCATTTGTTATGCACAGAGTCGGAGAAATTCTCGAATCAACACACGAAAACGATTGGCGCTGGGTATCTACAGACTTGAACGCCGCAGACACCGCAACAAGATCAACGTATCCTGTGACCTATAGCCCTGACAACATGTGGATTAAAGGTCCAGAGTTTTTGTTGATGGCCGAGGAATTCTGGCCACCAGCTGATGACATAAGTCCAGAAAACAACACAGAAGAAAAGAAAAAATTTTGTATGAACATCACTACGACAACATTAATTGATTTTAATAGATTTTCAAGTTATCTACGAATTCAAAGAACTGTTGGTTGGTTGTTGCGGTTTGGTGATGTAGCTCGCAAAAGGAAATTTGAAGGACGTAATACTCATGAGTTGACAGCACTTGAACTTCAAAGAGCTGAAATTGCGTTATGTAAGTTAGTACAACAAGAAGTATACGGCAAGGAAATCGAAGAGTTAAAAATAAATGTCAACGTATCAAAAAACAGCTCAATATTGTCTCTCACGCCATGTCTGAACCCGGATGGTGTTTTATGTGTGAATGGCCGTATCAATTACGCTTGGACCCTCCCTCAAGCTACAAGAAACCCCATAATCCTACCATATCGTCATGCCCTGACAGAACTCATTGTAGATTGGTATCATCAAAGACTATATCATCAAAACGACGAGATGGTAGTCAACGAAATAAGACGAAAGTTTTGGATACCAAAATTGAGAGCAGCTGTAAAGAAAGCAAAATCGAATTGTCGATTATGTAAAAATAGCCGTGCAAAACCAGAACTGCCACTAATGGGTCAATTGCCAATTGATCGTCTTCAACCATACGTTAGGCCATTTACTTACACTGGTCTGGATTATTTTGGTCCCATGTTTGTAACCATCGGTCGCAGACGAGAAAAACGTTGGGCAGCTCTTTTTACCTGCCTAACGATAAGAGCAATACATATTGAATTGGCGGCCGACTTATCCACCGACGCATGTATTATCTGCATTCGCAACTTCATAAACAGAAGAGGCATTCCGATAAAAATACGCTCAGACATGGGAACTAACTTCGTTGGTGCAGATGGCGAATTAAAGCGTGTGGACGACTTATTTGACCATGAGTATATTCAAAGTGAGTTAGCCACAAGAAACATTACTTGGGAATTCAACTGCCCCGCCAATCCCAGTAGTGGAGGCTGCTGGGAACGACTTGTCCAATCCACAAAGAAGGTACTAGCCATGACACTGACGGAAGTTGCTCCTAAGGTAGAAACATTACGTAGCCTGCTCGTGGAAGTCGAAAATATTATAAACAGTCGCCCCCTCACACATTTACCAGTGACACCGGAAGATCCAGACCCCTTGACACCCAACCACTTTCTGTTAGGTACCACTAACTCAACACAGACGCCCGGTGATGTCGAGGTTATATGCACACGAAAGCAGTACAGAATAAGCCAACAATTAAAAAACCAGTTTTGGCGCCAGTGGATTCGGGAGTATATGCCAACGCTTACTAAACGCACGAAGTGGTTTACTCCCCGAAAACCTATCGAGGTGAACGACATCGTAATCATTTGTGACGAAAATCTTCCCAGAAGCCAGTGGAGAAGAGGCGTTGTAGTGTCAAAGCTCACGGCCAAAGATGGACAGACGAGAATCGTAGATGTCAGAACATCAAGTGGTACCTTACGCAGACCAGTCTCTAGACTTGCGGTGCTAGACGTTTTAAGTGAAGTCCCTCAGGATCTTCACGAGGGGCGGGATGTCGGCGACCTATAATATTACCGCAACATTGACAACACTTTTGCAAAAGAAATTGCAACTATGCGCATAAAATAGTTTTGTATTGCCTTTTCTTGTTATAAAAAGTGGAATAACGAAGACACGAGGACTGGACCGAATTAAATGTGTGTGTGTGTGTCTCTCAGCCTAAAATAAGTTTATATTTGTAATAAAAGCATCGAGTTATAGATTATCGTTGTGCGCCTTTATATTTTACAAATTGATAAATAAAATACATTTTAAAACCAGGATTGACACCGATTTATTTCTTCAGTCAGAAGTTTGCCTTGTTGCGCCGCAACACCTACAGAGGCCTGAAATGGTATAAAAGCGTATTTCAATTGTCGGTATGATTTCGGCAGTTTGACATTTTTTGATTATTACTTTTGGTCATTATAAATTTTATACATATAGTTGCATATACATAGATACATTTACTTGTTTTTTTTTATTACTTTTTCATACGTTAGTCACAACTAAAACGCTTTCGTTCTGAAAATATTACCATGTGGCAACAGTTACTAAGCTATTGATGCGTCTCCCTATGTCCTATTGAAACTATGACATTAAGGACTAGGAAACCTTAGTCATCTAGCCTAGTAACGTGTAATTCAGCCCGCCTTACAGCAAGTTGAGACTATATATATGATTTAGTTTTTTTTGTAAAATGTTTCGCACAGAAACATAATACGTTTGATTTTTTTTTGTAACACAAAAAAAAAAGTTATGTATTTATATATGTATATACATTTGTTTTTTTAAATGTCACCGAATAACCGACAATGAAATATTTTTAAACCCGGACAAGTGAACTGTGGGAAGAAAGATTACGAATTAAGCAAGAAGTTTGCCAAGCTACCGACTGGAAAAGAGTGAAAAGTCTTAACTAATTTGGGCCTAACAAATGCCTTTGTATATAAGTATATGGCTCGCACGAATGACTTAAATACTAAATACACATTTCCGTAATCTTTTTTATTTATAACTAACACTCACCGATTCCTGTCGCTGCACAAAGTCCATAATAGAGCAGCCCCTTTGCTTTGTGAACATCTTTAGGCGAAGCAGTTGAATTTATGAAGTTTATCTGGAAGAGACACAAGACTTTATTATGTGGAATAAAATTTTTATAGCACCCACTCACTCAGGTACCTTGCTTCCGTGTGGCGATGTCCCACAAACCGTATCGATTGTTTCGTCGTCTTCCTGTAAAAGAAAAATATTAATAAAAGAAATAATGAATTTCGTATAAGGAATGTAGGGGGTATTATTCGCCAAAATTAAATTTTTTGGTGGTATTAGTCCTTACATCTCCTTCAGGCAAGGCTGAGTCAGTTTTCTTTATTTACCGGTAATCCTATGAGACATCAGGCATAGGAGACAAATTTTCCACTTGCGATTGCGTCATCTGGCAAGTAAAGCCCACTTCAACAAGGGGCCTGAAAAATAACTATTGTTAAATTTTTTTCATATTACACAATACTTCATTTTTTTATGCACTTCAGTTTTTTTGTAATGGAATATATTCCATTAGCTATTGCTAGAGCCTTTAGACCACTATTTCAAAAAATTTACCTTTGTTAGAGGCGACCAGTTGTCGGCGGCAAACCGAACGGCGCCGGAGTGTAGGTACAAAAACTACCAACAGAGACAACATACATACATACTTATTAATGAATTTGTTGGTGCACAAAATATGTTATAAATTAGCTGTCATATTCATAAAAAATATTTTAGGTTTATTAAGCGCTTATTTGATGTATTTCTATGGGAAATTTGTCAAATAAACCTGTAATAAACCTAAAATATTTTTTATGAATACGGCGGTAGATGTTTCCACTTACCTGTGTCCATAGAAATGATGAAATGTTCCATATACCAGGGAAAACCAACTGGAAATCAGAGAAACAAGTCGACCGGCTCCAAGCCGACGGCGCGCCGCCGCCGGTTAATTTTCTGTGCATCAAGCCGCCGCCGATTCTATCGGCTCGCATCGGCTCAAAATTAGCCGAAATTTTATCTGCTCAGAAACACAAATTTCGGAAAAAAAATTTGAAAATCGATTTTCAGTTTCAATTTTTATTTTTTCTTTAAATTTTTATACGCTCTTTTGCGCCGCCGAAAATTCTCTCGGCGTGCCGCCGCCGGTCACAAAACTACTGCGCCGCCGCCGCCGATAATTTTGCCTCGACTTGTTTCTCTGCTGGAAATATGCCCATCGCCCAGAACCAGGGTTGCTTCCACCATATTTCAAAGCTGAACATAAACAAAATACTTTCTCAAATTACATATACTTACATACATATTATAATACCTAATTTATAAAATATTAATTTTCCCTATTTTTATTAATTTTTTTTATCCATATTTAATTAAAATTACTTACCTATAAGAATCGCCATTTTAATCCAGAGAACGAAGCCGATCGGCTGCGAGCCGGCTTGAAGCCGCCGCCGACAATTATTTCTCCTAATGAGCCGCCGCCGATGGCACCGGCTCGCATCGGCTTAAAATGTGAGCCGACTGTACCGGCTAAGCCGACCCACACGGCTCAGCCAAATTTTTTTTACTACGAAATTTTTTACATTTCGTTGTAATCTTAGTTGCGAATATCGGGCCTGTTCTGCAAATCACGACATGCCAAATCACGGTGATTTCTAAAAATTAATAAAAGCTAAATCATTGCTTGTGTAAATTTTACGTTTTATAGCTTTGGAAGTTGGAAGAAAATATGCTATTATAAATGAAAAAAACTTAAAACGCAATAAAATCTCATTACCAAGGCAGCTATTAATAGTTTACTTTTGAAATCACGTGATTTGAAATCACCGTGATTTTCAGAACAAAATATGAAATCTGGCCAAAAATAAGCATCACTGAACTTGAAAGTACTCGAGGAAGCCACCTAGTAAAGTAGATTCCCCTGGGAACGTGTAGATATTGTACGCTTTATTGTTTACACCTTTTACTCTGCTTCTATACCTAACGCAGCAGCCACACGTTCAATATATCGCTTTCAATTTCGTTACACATAATATGTGTCAAAATTCCTTGAAATTCATAGCTGTGACACAAATCGATAGTCAATTTCATTTTTTAAATGTTACCGATGAAGAAACAACACAAATTGGTAGCTTCTATCAATGTATGCTGTGACCAGCTCTTTAAATTGAAAATTAAATTGTCATATAAATAGATAGGTGAATATTAAAGAAATCTAGTTGTCAATTTAAAAAGTTTGAGTGTGGTAGTAAAAAAAGTATGAGTCTATTGCAAATTAAATGGAATTGAAATTCAAACTTTTAACGTGTGGCCCCCAAATAACCTGAAATGCTATTATAACTTTAAGCTACGACTGCACTGTTAAAAAGAATGCACTAACAATAATGTTATAACTCGAAAAAAGCTTTTTATGGTTTGGAGCAATTTTCCGTAGTCCTATGTGAAACATTGTTGTCAGATCTTTCGTTACACTACATCTATAGCTGATATTTGTTCTTCATGACAAATTGCATAATACATAAACAAAATTATTTTTCAATATAATACTATGTTCACATTTAGGTGTTTAACGTCTCATGATCATGAAACATCATTCAAAATTAAAAACACAGTTAATGATCAAACATAATAAGTCCGCAACTTCAGGAATAATCGTTGTCAAATTAACAAAGCCCATAATAAAAATCTACGGCAGTAACTTCAAATGCTCTCTAAGTTTTGTTTTATTTTCTTTTGTGCTTATTTTTCTTTGTAGTTTTGTTCACAAAATGTATGAAATTTATTGAAAAACGCTGACAAAATAAAATAGATTCTATCTCTCGACTCTTTTCTGTTGCTAGTTTTTTGTGTCAATTTTTATGCAAAGTGTGTTTATGCCGCAATTCTGTTTGATCCATTTAGAAGAAAAATACAGCATTAAAAATACAACTTTTTAACCTCTAATATGATGCTTAAGATGATAAAAATGTTTGATGTGCTTGCCGAAAAAATACTCGCTCATACTATAAATATGCTTGTCACGCATTCCGACATGCCTACAGCCCTTAAAAATGGTTTTGATTTGTCGTCAAACAAGAGTTTTTAACGTATCTAGTGACTTTAACATTTGGTCTACACCTAACATAATATGTAAGGTGAGAAGGATGGATGCAATCGCAGAGAAAATTATGTTACGTATAGACTTCAAATTAGTGTCATTTCACGTCTAGACGTGATATATTTTTATCATGACAAAAGTCAAATTCCAAATACCAAAAAGAGCTAAGATAAAAATTAATTTTTCAATATAAAGTTTGACTTTTGTTATGATAAAAATATTTCAGGTGTAGACGTAGAGTTATAAGAAATCCTACACGCAAATTAAAATAAATTAGTATGAATGTGTGAGCGTTTATTAAAATACGTAAATGAAAAACTAACAGTCTTATATATACAAATTGATAACGCTTTATAGAGGCTTTTTAAGACTTTTTTGTTTAAAAATCCCTTTATAAAGCCTTAATTAGTTTTATAAATAAGGTTGTATGTTTTTGATAAAAATTTCTTTTACACCTTTAAATGTGTTTAATTTATTTATTCCTGCCTGTTCTGTAAATCGAGTCGATTTTAAAACGCTCAATTTAGAAAAATTAAATCCACTAATAGTGCATTTTTCACTTTTTTTAGTTTTCTACTTCTTAAAGCTTGACATATCATATATGAAATTAATAAATTAAGTATGTAGGATTTAAAACACATCAATAGGGCCTTATTGTCCAAGTCCTAATTTACACTTTCTTAGTGTAATCACTAATCGTATCACCAAATTGAAATCTAGCCGTGTGTATATATTTTATACAGAAAATTCTGGGCTTAAATGCAGTTTAGCGAAGCAGCTCCAAACAAAATAAAAAGTAGCCTGTGTGATAGAAAATTGAAAAATAAGAAGAAAATATTAAATAAAGAAGTTGGCAGCGACGCCAATTTTCCGAGTTATGGGGCTCTGAACTTTTTTATAGGAAACTGCGAAAAATCTCAAAAATAAAATAGCTTATCTAATAAGAAATTAAATATATAAGAAAAAAAAATTAACTGTGACCCTTATTTCTTGAGTTATTGGCCTTTAAATTTTTCATAGACGATTGTGATTTCTCTGCATTTCTAAATGTGATGGGCCAATATTTGAACCAATTTAGAGCTGTGCAGAAAATCATTGACAAGCAGTGTCGTTTTGGGAAATACAATGATTAATTAATATCCATGAAAACTTTATTAGACAAGAAAACTTTGCAATGCAGAAAATCTTTGTTAAGTTTCGCCGTGTCGGGAAACAATGGTGAAGAAAATCCTTAAGCCCGGAAAAAGGCCGGCAGTCCACGAAAACTTTATTATACAAGAAAACTTTGCAATGCAGAAAATCTTTATTTAAGCTGCGCCGTGTCGGGAAACACCAGGGTGAAAACTTCAGAGGCCAATAACTCGAGAAATAAGGGTCGGAGCTAATTTTTCTACTTGATTTTTTTCTTATATTTTAAATTTCCTATTAGATAACCTATTTAAACAAATTTTGGAAGTTTTTCGCTGTTTCCTATGAAAAAGTTCAGAGCCCCATAACTTGGAAAATTGGCTTCGCCGCCAAATTTTTTATTTAATATTTTCTTCTTATTTTTAAATTTTCTATCACATAGGCTACTTCTTATTTTGTTTGGAGCTGCTTCGCTAAACTGCATTTGTTCCAAATTCTGGTATGTGATGGGAATCGATTTTGAAAACGAAGTAATTTTAAATTACAATTAGGGTTTCTAATTTCCCGGACTTTTTCAATTCCCGGGAATCGAGAAGTAAAATGTTTTATTCCCGGGAATTCCCGGGAATTTAAAAAACATATGAATTTAATTAAATGACCTCAGTAAAAAATATAATTTTATGAAAAAATATATAACACACAAAAAAGTAATATGAATAATTTTGTAATATCAATTCAAAAATTAATTAAATATCACCTATAAGCAATTTGATAATATTAATTAAGTTTTTCTACTCATATTATTTAATACAATTAAAAATGTAATTGAATCAATTAAATTCTTAATTGAAAACATTAAAAGAGATACTATGTCATATAAAGACTTCTTAAGTTGAAAATATTTCGTAACGCTTCAAGTTGTTGTATTCACCTCGGAAGCCTCTACATATGCTTCCATGCTTATATTATGCAAGTACTAAAACAACGAACAGCAATGTAAAAAAACCAAATCCAAAAACAGATATATTAAATTCCCGAAAATTCCCGTTGAAAATTTCCCGGGATTTGTAAAAAAATAATTCCCGGGAATTCCCGGGATTTTTTTCCCGCGTAGAAACTCTAATTACAATACACTTCATCCAATTTTTGTATTATAAAATTCTCTTTAGGAAAGACATATGTACATAAATTTATATTTGTGCAAAGATTTTTTTACTAAAGAAATACACCTTTTAAAGTTCATATTCTGTGCTTTGTGAATAAACTTTAAATTGCTATACCGACTTGAGTCGACTTTAAGCCGCCGCCGACTTTTTTTCTTAAGCCGCCGCCGCCGATAGTTCTTCGGCTTCAGTCGACTTTCAGCCGCCGCCGGTTATATTTTGCTCAGCCGCCGCCGCCGACAAAACACTGTCGGCTTCGTTCTCTGTTTTAATCCAAAGTAAAAGCACAAATTTAATGTAAAAGTTGGTAAACGTGTGTGACCAAGGCATATCAAACAGGTACATGCATCAGGCAAATTGCTCATCCGCTGATTTTTTGTTTACACGTTTATAACGAAGAATTCATTTGACAATTACTTTTGTGCCTTGTTTGATGCATACAATTTTTTGACAATTACTTTGTAAAACTATGTGAGAAGCACAGAGTTGCCACAGTGTTTTCCCTAATGCGTGTACCTGTAGTAAATGTGGCTTGGTGTGTGACATTCATTCATGGTTGTCCATTCATGTATTTTTCCTTTTGTCACAAACAGAGTTACCGTGAGGTTAGGGCTACCAGCGTGTTGTTGATTGGCATGATTTTTTTTCAAGGTTTTTTTTCGCATGAGTTTTTTTTTTTGCATGATTTTTTTTTACAATTTTGTTTCGCTAGCTGCACTTTCCCTCCCATTCTTGGTCCACAAGGGGACTCCAGAATTGTTGGGTTTTGTAATGTGCACCTGGTGTAAACGCAGCACAGTTTGGCCGATAAAGCAGTACTCACAGCTGATAGCTGATAAATTTCGCGCCAGCTGTGAGTACATGCAAAGGTAAATAAAGAAAAAAAAAAAGGAACGGCTCCTCTTCCAGGAATGCGGTTTGTTGGATGATGCTGGATGGACTCTGAAAAAAATAAGTTTTCAATCTTAGACTTACTGTGAGACTGTGCATAAGTGGTGGATAAAAAAGGTGTTGTGGTTTTTTTTTATTTTTTTGTGATATATTTGAACACTTAATACACACGTACGCTTATTCTAAGTTTTAACATAAAAATAAATTGAAATCAAACTCTAACAGAAATACTTAAAATAAAAAAAAAAATAAAAAATCAAATGTGATTTATACACAAACATACATTTAATTAAATTTTCTATTGATGTAAACGTGTTTCCTTAAAAAAGCAAACAAACATTAAAATCAATAAAAATGAACCAACAACAATACAATATAAAATAAAAATTGTGCTATTTTATATTTTAAAAATAAGGAACGCTAAGAAATAAAAATAAACAAACACTATAATTTATGCAGAAGAAAACTGCAAGCCAGCAGGCAAATAAAACAGCAACGCTACCCACAAAAAAAATAAACCCACACACCCGATCACACCCTGAAGTCAGCAAGATCCGAAACACAGAATATCCGAAAACGCACGTCAGAAGCCAGTACCCAGAAGTACAGCCATAACTGGGGAAGGGGAAGCTCATCCAGCAGCGTCCACCAGCCGGAGGAAAAGCAGCCGTCAACGCCCAGGTTTCCCAAAATAGAAGCAGAAAGGAAAATTGTAAGACCGTAAAATTTTTTTTGTATTATTTAAGTGCTCAAATTGGATATATATACATATATATATTATTTTTATATTACATTTTTTTTTAAAGTTATCCAAAAATTATTTTAGTCGTCAAATTTCAAATTTCTTTATTTTGTTTTGGGGGGAAAAACCTTAACCGTAAAGGTCAATCCTTTTGCCCAACTTGAGGCAAAAGTGCGCGTACAGCAGAACACTATTTTGAGCTCAAACTAGGGTAGCTCCGCGTAAGGGTTTCGTTAGCCTGCGGCTTAGGCGTGGTTTTTTTTCCAACAGAAAATTGAAGTTAGTAATTTAATGTAAAATTTAAATTAAAGTTTTTTTTTCAAGTAATTTATTGTTTTTTAATGAATACAATTTTTGTTAAATAAATATGTCACAGACATTTGGATTTTATATATGAAATTTCACGCTTCCATATAATGGACTAATTTCATAAAGAGAGGAGGTGAGTAAGGGGTAATTTGTAGCAAGGGGTAAATGTATTGGGACGTCTAACGAAACGTATAAGAGATGTCATGGTAGGGTGGGTATAGAGCCTGGCACAATATCAGCCAGGTCATCCTGCGAAAATGACGGGTTATGAAGGAGAGACAAGGGAAACAGTGTTTGCTTCGGGCCTCATACTTTTATTTAAATTTTATGTCTTAGAAAGCTGGTATGAATTTTTTGTTAATGTCGTAGGCAGCAGGAAACACCAGATTGGCTGGCAAGAACTCCACCCAAGACGGCGAGCCCTAGCCGGTGCATACGCCAGCATACCAGCGCTGCCAACAATCTGGCCACTCGAATATAATGTGTTTGTTATTTCTATCAAACAGCTGCTTGCTTTATACAACACCTGACGACATTACACGTTGCTGAGTTTACAGACTTTTTAAATTAGTGTTTCACATCTGAATATACTTTTTTCATAAATTTTCGCGCCTCCTCCGGTATTTCCAAAGCTTCAATATTTTTAAGCTTATCACCTTGTTTCCTTAAAATTTCTATTATTCACTATAAGATAAATTGAATATAAGGTTTTTAAATTAAAAGTGTTTAGATGTAGGAAGTTTTTGTTTTCTAAATTCTTTTTTTGCTAAATCAGTTGAGTTGAAATTTAATTCGACGCTCAGAGACCTGCGCCGAAGGATTTTCATCGGCGGCGGCGGCTGGCATGAAAATCATCGGCGGCGGCTCAAATTCGGCTGTCAGCCGACAAATATATCGGCTAGCCGCTTTTTGCACGGCTCTTACAAAAAGACGGCTAAGCCGGCTTAAGTCCAGATATTAAAATTTACTTACGGTATAGTTAGGGCTAATAAATCAGTCAATGATTATTTGTATTTTATTTTTAAATCTTATTTAAACACAAAAATTTGTTTCTCACTGCACAATTAAATCTAACTTAAACAGCCAACACTGTAGATTTAAGTGTTGTTTAAATTTTACAAACACACCATATGTTTTGTGCATGTGTGTGTTTTTTGAAGGCACGTACATGAACATCATGTGGTCGTATTAAAATGAATTTCGTTTAATTTTCGCAAATGTACAACAAATGTAACACATATTTTCATATCATGAAATATATAAATAGAAAAATGCATTCTGATGCTCTTTTTGTATCATAAAATGTGTTTTTTGCTATTTCACTTTTCTACAAATTGATAAATCAACTTTCTTGTTTATATTGAACAGCTGTTTTTTGGAAAGCTTTCCATAATATTGTAGTGCTACCGTACTTTCAACTTAATTTGATAATAACTTTAATTAACCACTGAAAAAATTAAAGTGTATTTAAACACATTTTAATTTTTAATGAAAATTAACTCAAACTATATTTAAACATTCACTGATTTATTAGCTATTAGTTTTTGATTATTTAGCAATTTTAACTAAAAATATGTATATGTATATATGTTGATAAATGGCATAAATAGGGAAAGTAAACACCAAATGAAATAATTGGGAGTGAATGGAGTAACCCAGTTCTATTATCGTTTATAATTTGGCCGTTACTTTTGTACTGAAGTCTCTAAAATTTGGAAATATGAAAAGCATTTTCTTTTACATTGACATCAAAGCTAGTTTATACAAAGACAAAGACACAAAACAGTTTTAAATCTGAAATTCCTTTCATTCAGCTTAAGCGGTTGCTCTATACTGTCTCAAATAAAAATAAACAAATAAAAACTTTAATCAAGATTAGTTTCTAGCTCAGTTAAATTTAAATATGTATCACATAAATAAAAACTGTTAAATAATTAGGTTTGTTTTATTATAAATGTTTATTATTAGAAGTAGACGATATATGTACATATAATAACAATAACTATGACGATTGAAAAAAGATTTAAAAATATTAAATTATGTATTTATCGCGTATAAGTGGTTTTAAATTCCAAAGTGAGTGGGAGAGAAATTTAGTGAAATTCTATTTATTAGCTCTATGCAATTCTTAAAAAACACAGCAATACAAAAACAACTTCATGCTTAAGTTGTCAGAAATATACACAAACATGAAATAAAGTATGTGGTGCAAACAACTTTTGACAGTTTAAAAACGAAAACACATAATATCATCAGGACGATTGCATTGACGTGATAAATAGGCCCTGATTTATTGTATTAAATGCTGTAGAAAAAACGCAGTGATGTTGACACAGAAATGTTGATTCAGGTCAACTATACAAGTCTTTATTTATTAAAACAGTAGAAAAGTAAAAAGGTTATAAAACCGGAAAAGAACAGAATGAAAAAGTAAAAAGGAAAAGTTACAAAACAAAGTGTCAAAAAATAACATAGTTGCAATACCAGTAAGTTGGAATGTTGCAGTAGGGATCTGCCAATGTAACCAACAAATGCATTAAACTGCGAAATAGCTATACTAAAAATATAATATAATATTGTTATAAGTACTCAAAAAATTGGAGTTCAAATACATACTTGAAAATAAGTGGAAATAAACATAAATGCAAACATACAAACTCATTTGTATGTTCCATTCCATCCTTCGTTTCTTTTGTTTGTCAAAAAAATTTTGAATATAAGCAAATAATTGTACATACATATATCAATGTACACAATACCGATATATAATCTCCTTATTTTTTGAAAATAAGTTATAAAAAAATTATTAATTATTTTGAAAATAAGTATTATAAAATCATTTTTTCACACTTATTGTTTCCTGCGCAAAATGTTCCTTACAAAACGTTTGAATGAAAATGACAAACAAAAGAAAAAATCGCCATCACACGCACCAATTTGATAGCAAAGTTGTTCGACAGTTGAATGCAAATAAAAAATTTTTGATTTTTTATTCAACAGATGACCAACCGTTGGTCAATCAGACTCTAATGTAACAATTGATTATACAACTTAATCAAATTGTACAACAAGTCGCAACGTGTAGGAGACGCATAAAGGTCATAACTCACTATCCTACACAATCTAAAAAATCGCACGACTTTGTATGACAGTGTATCACTGCCTTTATATATATAGTTAAAAATAATGTAAACAAAACTATAAAGTTATTGCGAATTTGCGAACTGAAAAACATTTACAATATAATAAAAAAGTGCCGACATATTTTACCCACAATAGAAACGCACTATAACATAGTGTCCACACCTGATGAATTTATATCATGATGAATGTCAAATTGATATCATGATGAAAATTCATCACGTATAGACTCAATTTATTAATATTATAGCAACCTTATGATATAATCATCAGAGCTCACGGCCTGATAAATTCATTTTGATATCAAATTTAATTTCAAAGACGGTGGGCCTGGTTCACGATATCGACATGTAGAACGTTGTCGCACACTTAATTTGGAAACAACAACAAAGTTTTAGAATTTGTTTTTGTTTTGAATGTAAGTGTGCGACAAGTCGAACGCAGTCGATATCGTGAATCAGGCCCGGTATTTTTCAAATACTTGTTTGATTAATCATGATATAAAATCATCATCATATTTTTAAATAGGATAACAAAACATTCATACATATGTATGTATATGTACTTACATACTGTCACAAAATTGTTACCAAATTGCGATAGTTAATTATTTAATGTTTCTGTATGTCCAATACCACAAAACGTGTCCTATAGCTTATAACATAAGCATTTATAGAAAAATTTTTGTGCTGCTGTAATGTGTGTAAAACTAAACTAAAACTTGTTCGTGTAACTGCTGCGTAAATTAAATGTAGCAAAAGCAAAAGAATAAACAAAAATTGTGAGTGAACTTTAATCAATGTTCATTATAGCCGAACTATATGTGTCCCAACATTTTTTAAAACATTTAATTTTATTTTCTTTTCCATATAAAAACTAATTTAAAGTAAATTCAGCATAAAAAAGTCAAACTAAGAAAAATTAAAAAAATCGGCGGCTAATTTTAATCGTCTGACTTAAATCGGCGGCTAATTTTAAGCCGATCCTTAGCCGAAAAATTAACGGCGGCGGCGGCTGCCAAAAATCATCGGCGGCGCGGCTTGAGCCGGCTAAGCCGTCACGGCGCAGGTCTCTGGTGGTGAGCGGCTGAGCGGTGAGAGGCAAAAATTTTAAACATATGGAATACTACTGAAGTGGCCTCGCAATGAGCGGCATTTCTGAGCAGCTAAGCGGCGCCGCTCAGGAATAGAACTTGTTCTAATTTTTAGTTGATTTCTGAGCGGCGAAACAATACGCCTTTCAAAAGACCTAACTTTAATTAATAATCATATGCCCAGCACTAGCAATACATCTACTGATTGTTTCACTCCAGTCCCATTAAGAAAAAAAGAAGAGGAGCTCAAACTCGTAGCTCTGCCGCTCATTGCGTGGCCTCGGCCTTAGTGTCCCTCTTTTTTAAGCGGATGTGTCCAGTAAAGTTCAAGATATTACGAACCAGTGGATTAGGATGAGACTCGAGTCTTATTAAATATTTGCCTGTGTATTTTCCAATTTATTTAGTCACTAATGGCATATTTAAATCACGATGTAAATTTATGTGACGTTTGCCAACGTTTGAACCACATTAGGAAACGCTTTGCCAACATTTAGCAGATGGTATGAACCCAAAAGTATTTGTGCGAGCCATTCCAGTGTACTTAGGAAAACTATGTCCGAAAATTTTATAAGGCAGCTATTGCCAGTGAATTTTTTTCCGCTTTCAGACACAGTGAATGTAAAAAGAAAAGATTTAAGAAAAGCATAAAAATTAATTGAAAATCAAACAAATTTAAGTTTAACAATAAAAAATACACAAACTTTAGTTATCAAATGAAATTTTTAGCTTTATAGTTGTGTTTTTATATATTCTACACACATAGATAGGTGCAGTGGAAAAATTTCTCATTAGTTATACCACCGTGGTGCAGCACCATAAATTTCACTGTTTGGACCAAAGAGATTCATACTCCATGAAAATACGAATTTCGGGGAATTATTGTTTAATAATCGTGAACTTTATTTACTAATCTTGTCGTAAAAATAACTTTCAATATTTAGCTGGAAGGAAAATATCGAAATTATGGGTTCTAATAATTTAATTCACCTGCAAAAATAAAGTGAACAAAACCAAGGGGAAAATCCCCCTGAAAAATATTATTAATAAGGAGAATCAAAAAGCGAAAATATTCCCCTTGAAAAGGGGAAATATTTCGAGAGCAAAATTTTCAAGATAGGGGTAATTGTTTCCCAATGATTTAGCGTCATAAAAAATTTCTGTCAAGTGGCTTACCAAAATAAAAGTCTACAATCGCTAAGGTTTTACTTTAAAAATACATCTTTAATAACTTTTGCAAATATAAACCGATTTTAACAAGTAATCGGGTATGTTCTGTATTCCACGTGAAATTAAAACGTGCGGAATTGCCATAGAATTGTTGTTGGAAATATGTATTCACAACAACAATGCAATGGCAATTTCGAACATTTTAATTTCAGATATTAGAATGTCTCCTTGTTTTCATATATAACTTTTTTTAAACACTGAGCAATAAAGAGGTTATCATGGAAAAAAATTTAAATACCTGTTGCTAAATTTAAAAAATTGCGAAAAAAAAATGAAAAACGTTTCATAAAAACTTAATTTTTTAGAATATACATTTTATGCAAACATTTTCGGTCCAAAGCTGTGTGAATTAGAGGTACTAAAGTACTACGACATACCCTAAAAAAGTTTTTTTATGGTGTCTCAAAATCTTTGAAAACGGTTTTTGCATGTCCTCAGTAGGCCTACAGAGCAGAGTGTTATTAGTCAGAAATTTATATAAAAACTATAATTTACTTACTTTAAGGCCAATGGCTACGCAAAAATCAAAGCCGAAACTTGTTAATGTTGTACAGTCTATTTTCTGTTCAATAAATTTTCATACCATCAATAATTTTTATGATGGATTGATCTTATATATGTATTTTCATTTGCTTTAATCATTATTACACATTTTAAAAAAATCTTAAAGTTATTGTTAAAAAAATTAGGTTATATATAATATTTACATGCAATATTAACACTATTTAGGCAAACATTGCAAACATGGTCTGACAATTCAGGGGTTTCTCGATTTGTTATAAATACATATGTATATCTATGATGGGTTTTAAAGAATTATAACAAAATGATATATACAGGAGGTTCGGTTAATGCATATTTACCACTTAAGAGTTACACTACTTATATACTATGTAAGTATTCTTTTTTTTAACAATAGAGGGCTAAAACTGAATATCACAAAAAAGGCAAAATTGGGGGAGTATTACTTTGATGAAAACAAAAATAAAATTACTGCGTATGTATATGATTTTCAACATTAAATTAATGTATTTTTCAAATAAGTTATAAACCGTTCTTATTCTTAACAAGCCATATTTCCTTAGATTTGTTGAATTTGAGCAAGAATTGATATTCCTGTCACTTTCCGTTATTGATAATAAAATGTATTATTGATACAACCGGACATACATAGAACATTTTTCTTGTAACTTTGTTATTTCTGCTTCCCAAATTTTCAACTATCTTTCCAATTATTCACTCAATTTTGAACAAAGTGAAAATATGTTTACGTACAAGTATGTATGTATTTGTATTTATGTTTATACACACACATACACACATATATATATACATATATCTTTAAATAAATATAACTATTTAGGTACATTTTATTTGTAATACTCCTTAAAAATTAATTCAATTGTAAATGTAAAGTAAAATTATTAAATATAAATTCATTTTATAATGTAAGAATTATGTATAAAATTTATGAATGCACCGTGGTAAATGGGCCAAAATAGTGTTAACAGTGACTTAAAAAAACACTTTTTTAATAAAATTGCTAAATTATGGTGTCTAACTGCCTCGCTTGATGCAATATTTTCTTTTGGTGTCCCACTAAAGTAATACCCATGTCTGATAGCTGTTGAGCTGTTAATCGTGATATCTGAAATTAAAATAAATCGTACCAAATATTATATATAGTACAGGTACATATGTATAATCAATAAGAGTTTTAATGGTATGAAATTTATAAAAAAATCGTTGGTAAAAAGGAAAATGTGCGAATGTCAACTTTAGCTAAAATTTACCTCCCACTTTAAAACTCCACGCAAAGTAGGCAAAAGCAATTTTCTTGTGATCAAGCCTTTTATGAAAAGGCGTATTATGAATTTTTCTGTAGTTGTTTCTCTTCCCTAACATTTGTTTCTGGGAAAAAATCTTTGTATTGTAAATGCCGGGAAATATGCGAGGGAAATAACGGAATATAACGGAATACTTCAATTATAGAAACTTAATAATAAAAAATTTATGTTTACATTGCCAATAATGCCGAGTACACACTATGGCATGTTGTGACATTGCAAACGAATACCCAGACTAGCTTAAAACTATATGATTCTTCTATATCTTTTAGTTTGTATGCTTATAATGGTACTCTAAATGACATGTTAAAAGAAAAAATAAATATAAAACAAAAATATTATGCGTCTTTTAGGCAAATTCAAAATTAAATAGCAGGCGTTGTAGATGCGATATTAATTTTTTATTCATTTGTAAATTTTAACTTGTTTTTAACTAACACACAAAAACACATTATTTTCTAATAAATGGCAAGTTTTTTATTAAGTGTAAAGCTGAGTTTTTTTTAAACAATTATTATCAAACAAGCTAACTTTGTCAGACGAAATCTTTTAATCTCCATCCGTCTCACCACATCCATAAACGTTTCTGTAATCTTTCAACCTTGCTGTTATAGACTTTATATAAAATTCCTGCCCCAATCTGCCCCATAATTTTTTTTCAAACGTATGTACAATATGAGCAGAAACTCAGAATATTGCTATTGTTAATTTATGAAATTTCTTTTAATTTTTGTATTGTAAAATATGTGTTTAAAGTAGATACTTTGTGAATACCCCTAATATATAAATAAATTTAATATAAAAAAATTTAATATAAAAATACAAAAAATTACGACTCTATCTTAATTATTTACAAATTTATGATTTTTGTTGTCCTAAATTCTTAAATCGCACACTGTGCGGCATGGCAAACATTTTGAATATGGCACAACACAAGAAATGTCTGATGTGTTCTCGGCAATAAGATTGTGCTTGTATTTTGGAAATTGTAAATTTTATAGTTCTTCTTGTTGTTATTGACGTTGAAAATATTAGAGGCAAACAAATCTTCCATATACCTATGTAAAATTATAAGGGTCCTGCAAAATTAGGCTGGATTATTTTTTTATCTCTCTTTAGCTCTCACTGGATATTTGAGTGAATGCTATTTTATGAAAGTACTGTGTAGCAAAAGGAAGGTGTTGTGCAGCGTTTTGCTTCACACAGAGTTGTTTCATTTATTTCTATTCCTAAATTTCTTTGGACGTATGATTAATAACTTTAGCCCACAAATAATATTAATCATACGCCTGTAATAAAAGAGACAAGAAATTTATTTTTCAATGTTGGCCACACTGATCAAAAATCCAATTCAGCTTTTGTTTTGCTTAACGCTCTTACGGCTCTTTCCCCAATTTACAATTAAAGCTTTAGTATGAAGAACTGTCAGTTAAAGTTCACGTTAACTCTTAACCATACATTGGCGGTATTCAGCGTTTGATGCGAATTGTCTTGCGTCGTTGTAATCGCAAAATATCGTAGCTTTTCTTTAAAATCCAACAATAAAATACACACACAATCCAAAGAAAAGCTACGATATTTTGCATTTGCACTTACGCAAGACCATTTGCATCAAACATCGAATAACACCATTGTGAAAAGGGACGTTAAGCTCTCATAGAATTTTATTTATATTAGTGCTCTTTAATTTCTTAGTTTTATTTAACGCTTGTCAAAATGAATACGATTTTCAAAAAAAAAATCTTACTTGAGTGAATTTTAGATACAGCTGTGGACAACTAATTACAAACGAAATGCAATTTTTATAAAAAGCTATAGCTTTTATTATTTTCTCATAGAAGTTTCTATATTTTTCCTTCAATACATTAAATATTTAGCAAACTAACTTAAAGACCTTTTCTATATGAATATATTTTAGAAATAAACAAAATTTTCTTTTAAAGGCTGTGGCACATAATTAGAAACGAGCAACTCTCAACACAAAGCTTTTACGTAAAGTATTTTTTTATCATGGCTATTGTGTTATCGGTAAATGCACTTTCTTAATGAGCTTAAATTACAATTTAAAACTATGGCGCGTAGTTATTGTCAAAACAAAGTACACTTTAAGAAGTTAAAACCAGTATTATACAAAATACTGGTTTTAATTTCTTAAAGTGTACTTTGTTTTGACTATGAATATGCGCCAATATTTTTAAAGTTGTAATGACCAGAGCTGCACTTTTGCACAATGCTGAGCTATTTTTGGGCTTCACAAAACTGGAAAGTTTTATAACGATACAGCAGATCATCTTAAGTATTCAAAAAAATGGGTTTTAATGCTTTAAAGCACAAAGTACACAGAGATGTCACGAGACGGAAGGTAATTTTGCAAATTCTGGCGTCTCGCTCACACCGAACCCGTGTCTTCTTTAAGCTTCTTTCGTAGTTGCATTTATTTAACGTTTTTGCATTTTATTCTTTGTGTCATTTAAAAACGAAAAAGCTCAAAGTTAAATGAGGAATCATTTGACAACAAATCTTAATCACTTTTTTTATTAGTATTAAAACATTTTCACATTCAGTTTTTTAATTCAACACAACAAATTCCTTGATTTAATTTTGTACAAATGTTCACTAGTTCAAATGGATTTTCATTTTATTCTTTGCGGTCTTATACGCTATATGTGACGCGCAAAATATAAAGGGACCTAAGAGTAAAAACCGGTTTTGTTCAGGGGAGCCATTTTAAAGATTTAAATACGTGTATCTTTGGTGTACCATCACTGAGCGTATTGGTATTGGTCTCATTTGAAAGCGACACATCTCATGACGTCAGGAACGTGTTGGTCAACGTTGACAACGTGCGTAGGTCGTCCCTACCTCCCATTTTGTGTAGTTGGTTTTTACTGTTTTCTACCTAGCGCGCTGTTTCCATGAGTTTGATATCAATTTTGCTCACGTTTTTTCGAATCCATGTTTATTTTCTGAAATTATTAATTGTGAATTATAATAAATACTCATTTATAATTCTTTTAAATCGTGAATATAACTCTGTTAGTACGAAAATTTTTTCACATAAACTTAGAATCGTCGCCTTCAATTTCATAAAACGCGCATATCTCTGGGAGGGAACACTTTTGGGGCATGGGATCGGTCTCATTCGATGCTCAGATGTTGTCCACATCAAAAAAAAAAAGTGAAAATTAATTTTTTCACCCTTAGGTCCCTTTCTCTATGTGCTGTCACATATGCTGAAGTAAATGGTAAAAACTAATATTTTTTAGGCCCTTATTATGAGTTGCATTCGATTTTCGATCTTCGCTGGCTATCGAACATCGAAAATCGAATGTTCAATTCATATTATGAGCATTGAAAATTTCGTTGAGCAACGAATTTTCGAACTAACAGAATTTAGCTTTCGATGAAGTATTTTAATATAAAAATTATTATAAACGATTGTTTTTCATTCTAAGGTAAAGTTGTTGAACATTTTAAAAATTGCTTTGAGCGATATTCAAAATAAGTACATTCTTTGTCGAATGCTTGTCATAATACCAAATGAAAATTTGTTCGATAAGTACTTTCGACTACAGTCGAAGATCGAAAGTTGCTCGTAATAGGGGTCTTAATTATGTAATTATGTGGAAACTAATTTTAATCACTTTTTTACCATTAATAACATTTAACACATTGTGTTTTCTAGTTCAACACTACAAAATCTTTCATTTAATTTTGTAAAAATGTCTTTTTCTTCATTTCACAAAGTACACATTTTCTCTTGTTTGTTTTGATTATATTGTTAACAACTTAGTAACAAATATACTACAGTTGTCCCTTTCTCGCCGAAGCCGTGTCGTAGCTGATTTTAGCTTTTTTCATCACTCACTTTCTTCACCTCTGTATACTTTATGCTTTAAAGCATATAAAAAAATATGACCCCATTATTAACGTTGCGCGAAGAAAAAGTACCAGGAAAACGTCGGAGTATATAGACCGAAGAATAAGTCGTATATCTAAGAGCTACCCAAAAAAACATTACCGATATTCAACGGGATATTCAAGAAAATTAAGCAATATAATATCCAAGCGAACCATTTCACGACGTTTGGTAGAAGCTGGACTACATAGCAGAGCAGCACACAAGAAGCCACTTCTGAGTAGAATCAAAAGGAAACGCCCTGTACCCTTTGATACGTCTCATTATAATTGGACCACAAATCAGTGGAAATATGTCCTTTGGCGTGATGAAACGGCCAAAAATATGTTAGACGGCCCATTATCAAATAATTTAATCCTTGGTCCATTTCACCCCTAGTAAAACATGGTGGAGGATCAATTATGGTATGAAGATGCTTTTACTGGAATTCGTTTGTTCCAATCTATAAAATTGTAGAATTTTGAACAATGAAAAACAAGTTTCAATATTAAATGATGTAATAATGCCATGGGTTGAGGAGAAATCGCCCGCTGTATTACAATTCTAACACGATAACGATCCGTAGCGCATGGCAAAAAGTAACGAAAAAATATTTTGCAAATAATTCTGTCAACATTTTTGATTTAGTCCGGATTTAATCCCAATAGGGAATGTGTGTAGGATGACGAAAAGAACGCCGTATGGCTCAAAAATATTAGAAATATGAAGACTTTTTGAGGAAGTGATGCAAGCGTGGAATGTAATACCAGTGGACCGATGTCAGCATCTCATCGCATCAATACGTCGTGGGTGTGAAGAAGTGATGAAATAAAAAGGTTTTGGAACAAAGGACTAAAAATTAGAGAACCTATAACGATTTTTTGTAACGTTAATATCGTTTCTAATTATGTGCCACAGCCTTTTAAAGAAAATTTTGTTTATTTCTAGAATATATTCATATAGAAAAGGTCTTTAAGGTGTTTTTTATTAGTTTGCTAAATATTTAATGTATTGGAGGAAAAATATAGAAACTTCTATGAGAAAATAATAAAAGCCATAGCTTTTTATGAAAATTGCATATCGTTTCTAATTTGTTGACCACAGCTATAGATATTGGGGCAATTATGAATAAAATTCCGCGAGAAATTTTTCCCGCGGAACAATTCCAACTAATACCAAGTAATAGGGAAAACAAAAAATTCTAATTGGAAAAGGGAGTGCCCTGATTTTATTTAAGTGCAACCTAGCACAGTTATTTTCAACTATTTTTGTTGCCAAAATATCTTTGTACGTACGAGTATGATTAATAATTATAGCACACACGAAATTAATATTAATCATACGCCCATAGAAAAGCTCACAGACAGTTAAGCGGCCCATACACTACAACAGCATGCACGCGCAATCAAGCTATTGAGCAATCATGTTCGAACCACATAACATACCAGCAAGCTGGTACAATAATCACTTTTTAAAAAAATTCAAGAAGGGAGATAAATAGTGACACAGTTTTTGCTACAATTTTTATTGATATCTTGTTAATATTAGCAGCTATGCATAACTAAAGTGCTCATATTCCATTTTCCATTGCAACAAATTATTTTTCAACAAATTACGATTTTTAAATGCATATTTACTTCTTGATAACTTTTCCCAACTGAGCTAATTTCACCATACACAATACCAGCAAGCGGTACCATCAGCAAAATATCAATCTCTGTTTGACATCGCTACAGCAAAACGTACAATCACACAAAATACCCATACACGACCCAACCGCTGGCACAAACACTTGATTGCGCATGCATGCTGTTGTAGTGTATGGGCCCCTTTAGGCGGCTTTTCCATACGCAAAGTTTACTTTGCAAAGTCTCAACTTCATAGGAGACAAAGGAAAAAAGCTGCCATTATCTTTTCTCTTCTCTACTACAAACTCCAGACTTTGCAAAGTAAACTTTGCGCATTGTCTTCTTTTTTAATATTTTTTATATTTAAAAAAATTGTTTTTTTTTATTTTATTTTTATTTATTTTTATTTTTTTTAAGTAAGAAACGTTAATTAATTAAAGTTCAAAAATCTTTTGTTTGAAATTGGGAAAATAATATTTGAATTTTATTTTTTAAGCGCACTTATTAAACTTTCTAGTGTAAATAATTTTCCTATGTTCATATTTATTCATTAGCCCGGTCAAAATAAACATTGACCCTGCATTAATTCACAACAAGCTGAAATTTTTGAGGCATGTAGGGAATACCACTTTAATGAAATCCTGAAAAGTCCCCATCGATCCCGCGTGTGCAAACAATTTTATTCAGGGTTTTTTTGATTTTGCGGCCAAACTGTTAGTCTTACGACAAAAATATCTGAGACGAAATGTAGATGCGGAGTACTAAAAATTATTATATAATAATAGGGAAGAATTTGTTTGTACAGAAACTTTATGAACAATTGCATTTCTATTAAAAATTTTCGATTGCGCATCACAGTGCGTTGGCGTAATAAGCACTCAGCTTTACCGAAGTAATTTTCGGCAAAGAAAAAAGCGTTCTCCCACTCTAATTTAAACATTTTGTTCATTGTTGTCTAGTTAGAAACAAATACACAACCTGCTCACAAGAATAGTCTAAGATCAAAATGGTAATCTTGTTTACAGAAAATAAGTGACTACACAACCTATCGGCTCTACTGGTTGGCACGATAGATAAATCTCTCTCTGTGTGAGAATACACCCTTGTGACCTTCGTCGATATTGAGGAGGCTTTTAATATTTTTCCAGATACGATAACTGATGCATTGTCGAATTTGGGGGTTAATGTAGGATTGTGTAATGTGGATTCAAAATCTACTAACTCACCGCAGGATAACCTCGGCTCTAGGAGCTTCTAGGCAGACCCACTTTGTAAATAGGGGTACACCACAGGGAGTTCTTTCGCCACTATTGTGGAATCTAGCTCTAAATCCTGTGCTACTATATCTAGAATCGCTGGGGTGCAGGATCGTGCCTTATGCTGATGATGTGGCAATAGCTGTAAGCGGAAAATTCCTCACTACTCTAAAATAAATCCTACAGGATGGTCTTTCACACTTAACAAGATGGGCGGAGAAACGGGGATCACCCTTAATCCTAGTAAAACGGAGCTAGTCCTCTTCTCCAGGAAGTATAAGATACCTGATTTCCGACCTATTACTCTCAATAATACCGAGATAAAAGTGTCCAACACTGCAAAATACCTCGGTGTTATTCTTGATTCAAAGCTGAGTTTCAAAACTAATATTCAAGAGAGAGTGAAGAAAGCAAAAATTTCACTCTATCTATGCAAAAAGTCCATTGGAAAAAATTGGGGTCTTACCCCAAAAATCGTTCATTGGATCTATACTACGTCCAATTCTCATGTATGGCATCGTCGTATGGTGGCCGTTCTTGAATAAAAAGACGTATCTACATATTTTACACAAGGTGCAAAGACTTGCATCCTTGTATATAACCAGTGCTCTTCGCACTACTCCTACGCATGCACTGGGAAAGCTCCTTTATCTACTACTATTGGACCTAGTAGGGAAGGAGATAGCAACGTCCTCGGCAATCCGTCTTGGATGTACCTCTCTGTGTAACGGAAATGGAACCGGTCGCTGTAGAATACTCGATGATGAAGTTAGGGGATGGAGGATTGTCCAAAACTCCCCTGCTCTACTACACGTACGTCTTTATAAAACCTGGATATCATCCACAGAATTGTGGATTAATGTAACTCTTGGTAGAAGAAAAGGTGTTGATTTTTATACGGACGGCTCCAAAACACATGAAGGTGTAGGTTATGGAGTATTCTCGAGGCAGAGATCCTTGCTATAAGAGAAGTTGCGGATTGGTTGAGATTAAATGTCACTTCAACGACTTTGACTAACATATACGCCGATAGTCGAGCAGCCATTATGGCCCTCGAATCCCCGCTTCTAAGAACAACAACAGCCCTCGACTGCCGATCATCTCTAAATGAGATGGCAGAGCAGTTTGATATTAGGATCATCTGGATCAGCTAGGGCTGATGAGCTTGCTAGAATTGGGACAATTTTCAGGTTCCACAGGATTTGGAATGCGTGGGTTTACCCCTACTCTCTTGCAAACTCAGACTTAGGCGCAAGACAGAGAATGAAACAAATAGAAGGTGGGTCACAAGAAATGATTGCATGATCACAAGGCAGTTATGGACTCACCTAAATAAGGAAGGTACGGATTACTTAATTTTGAAATATAGGAAACAAATCTCGATTCTAGTGTCCGTGTTAACCGGACACTGTCTCATAGGTAGGCATGCACAAAGGCTAAGGGTTGAACACAATGATTTTTGCGTAGCTGCCAGGATATCGATGAAGAGGAAAGCATAGAGCACTTTCTTTGTCACTGTCCTGGACTTGCAGGGAAGGGAATGGCCACAATGGGAGCTCTTGAGTTTAGGGAACTTTCTGACGTTGCTAGTGTTGAACTTCAACGTATTAGTAGCTTTATATTGAGCTCTGGTTGGTTCGACGGTGGAGACTCCGCATAAGCAGAGCCTTCGTGGTATCACAATGGACCAAAACGGTCTAAGTGAGTCCGGGTTTCTGACTGCCACCCCTACCTAACCTAACCTAACATTCTGAATAGATTATTTTTAGCGCTATGGGGTTAAATGTGCATAAGTTAAACAAAGTTTTTCACAAAATTTAAAATAATGAAGATACTTTTTCTTACAAAACATGCCTCTTTCAGGAAAATTTAAAAATTTTGAGTTCTTAGCCTTTTCCCGATTTCTTTTAATTAAGTTTCTTTTAATAAGTTATGAGATACGAAAACACATCTTAGGACATTATTTCTTAAAAATGTTGAGCTTAGGTCAAAACGCTTTATCCCATAAAAATCGGATAATTTTTCTAAAAGTTACAAGCCTCAGAAGTTTTTTTGAGTCCCATGTTGTCAACTTAGGCCCACTGTAACTCCTGTCCAGCTTAAGCCAGATGGCTGCCAAGACATCTTTTATAAGCCTAAGTCCTCCTCTACGGATGTCCATATAAATCCTATCAGTAGTTTAGAATTTCCAGATTTATTACCAGTTATTTTGCAAAAGTTCCCACTGTGCACTGTAGAGTAAATCAAGTGTCTTGATTTTGCCTTTACATTTGTTGTATGATAATTTCGTAACATGAGGGTGGCGTTGGCTGAAGTAGTTAGCACGTTGACTACAAAACCGAAGGTCCTGGGTTCAATCCCTATATCGAACAGTCATTGAATAACAACACCACGCATTTTTCTGATGTGCATTAGTGTCCCTTTGTATCAGTTGTTGTAGGAAAGTTCAAGTGATGAAGGCATAGTCACTGGTCACTGAACTATACCGACTTCAGCAGATACTAGTCCTAATGTAACATCAGAGCGCCCTCCTTCGTTGTGTAGCAGAATCATCGGCGAAGTAAAATAATCAATAAAATTGCTACAAAACACAGATTCAAAAATTTGATACGCCTCATTTGACACCAGATGGCGCAGCAACACTGCATTATCAAAAACGTGCAAAAAAGCAGAGTTGTAAAATAATGAAGATTTCCTCTATCTCTCCCTTCACCACCTGTCTTCTCTATCACTATCCCTTTCCTAAAGAAGGTAGCACCTTCTCTTAAAAAAAAAAAAAAAAAAAAAAACATACATTTCCTACTTTAGATAATTAAACCTACCCAATCAGAAATTTCGTTTGAGTTTTATTATTACTACACCGTAAAGTTTAATTCGCGTTGCTGCCCTCAACACTACGTGTATACGATACACCACCTGTTATATATACGGTACCTGTGTCCTGTAACTTGTGAGAAGTTTTTGCGTTGAGAAAAATCAAGCAGTAATGTATATTGGTTGTCCTGTTCGTCACAGTCCTATTTATATAAAAACTGGGGGGTTCCCAGTGGGAAATTAAGCGAAGTACTTCGATAATAATCACTGACGTCAGTATGATTATTATGATTATTATTACGTGTAATCTGATGCATCATGTGCTACTTATAACTTCGATTACAATGTAAGCAGGGATTCAGTTATTCTTTAAAAAAAATAGTTTTTTCTAAAACAAAATTAAAATAATGGCCGGCTTTAAGGGTAAATTTATTATCATGCCCACTTACAAACTCCGCTGTCGATGTAAGCGCAATGCTAGCGGTACATACTGACATCGTAGTTTAGTTTGTAAGGGCATCACTTACGCGTCCTATAACTTTTTTATGTTAAATCTAAATAGCAAAATAAGCGAACAAATCACCACTGACTGCTACTAAGTATTACTGACATCATCGAATACGTAATGCATATTTTCACAACTGGGTTGTTATGTAATTCGATTCGAAACGAAACTGTTCGAATTTGTATGTTATTAACATTGCAATTCGAACACATTTCCGTTCGATTCGGATTACATAATAACCCCCCTGATATAACGTTAAAAGAAGCATCGTTGAAACTCTAATTTATTTTTATTTAGAGATAACATAGGGTTGTTATCCGTCCTCTTTTTCCCAGACACTGTCCTCTTTTTGGGATCTCTGTCCTCGGAAGAAATTAGCGTCCGGGACGCTACTACTACTTTTTAATGACATTTTTTCGTTTGACATATAGTATTTATTAAAATCCAAGCTAAAAAGGAAAGTAATTGGTATTGGATGTCCAGCTTATATTAAAAATAGCACTGTCCATGAGGGTTGTGATATGTTAGCTTAAGATGGGGTTGCTTAAAACAGCGAAAATAATATAATAATACTACTCTAAGCGACAGTTCAAAATCTTTATTTTGAACAAATAATACATTTTAACCAAACTATGATTGTTTGTTTAAAGTTAGTAGCCCTTTCTTTATAGAAATTTGATGTATAATCAGTTGAACTTTAAATAATTTTGGGTTCTCAGTTGATGAAGAACTACTTTTAATGAATTCTTGTGCTATAAGCCTTTTTTGATACGTATAAAAGACAAAAAATGTTTCTAACATTTTCAATAATATTTGAAGTGCTCTTTCTATGGGTTTATGTACGCAAATATTCTCAAATGTGTTCATACTTGGTTATGTAGGTACAATTTAATGTAAGCATATCGATGAAGTTGTGTAAAAAGATCCAATGTTCTATGTAAAATGGTGCGAGATTGAGCCTTCTTCCGCAACACCATCGATATGTATTTCAGATTTTATTGCTAGTAATATTATTGGAACAAATCAATTTCACTTTATTTTTAGGTCAAACTTTTATAAGCAAATGCCCGGGTTTTTCCTCTGCTGTCCTCTTTTTATAAATTACGCGTTAACAACCCTAGATAACAACTCTCTTTTTCGCCTGGAAAATTGCTCGCCAAAGTTAAAAAATATAGGCACTGTACCCAATATTTTTCATATAATAGCAACTTAGATAATATTGTATGTGTTTTGTTATTTATAGAAAGAGTTATTGTTGGACGTTATCATTTATAGGTACCTGTTGAGCTGTCACCAAATTAGCTTCTTTAAAATGCTGAGAATATCTTGACATTTTTATATTTTCCAACCACATGTCTGTACTAATGAATATATTGTGACCTCTTTGACCATCAATAATGTGGCTTCCATCATTTTCTGGAGAGCTGCGTGTGGTCAACAATGCCTGCGGCTGCCTTGCTAAATTGTCTAATGTGGAAACTATGCTGGCAAAAGATGGACGATGAGTACGTTGTTTTTGCCAGCAATCCAACATGAGTTGATACAACGCTTCCGGACAGTCCATTGGTGCCGGCAAACGATATCCTTTTTCGATGCTTTTTATAACGTCCTTTCAAAAGTATATATTAGACTATGTAAATAGTTTTAACCTGAATCATTTTGTACCTGATTGGACCAATTCCAGTAAGGGCGTTCGCCATACGACATAACTTCCCATAAAACGACACCATATGACCAAACGTCTGACGCCGAAGTGAATTTCCTAAAAGCTATAGCCTCAGGCGCTGTCCAGCGCACTGGTATTTTACCACCCTAATAAATTATATATAGTAAGTTTAAAAATTGTATTTGAAATACTTTTTAATGTGAATCAATCCAGTGTTTTACCCTTGTCGTATATGCATCACTGGCATTCTCAATTTCCCTGGAAAGGCCAAAATCTGCAATCTTGCATATAAGTTGAGAATTGACAAGCACATTTCGGGCAGCCAAATCACGATGAACGTAATTCATGTCACTTAAATAAGCCATGCCGCTGGCAATTCCCCTCAGCATCACAATCAATTGTAGAGTTTGGAATTTCCCATCATTAACCCGTAAGAATGTATCAAGACTTCCATTTTCCATATACTCTGTTATTATCATAACAGGATTAGATCGGGTTACCACTCCTTGCAAATATATGACATTTGGATGATCGAATTGTCCCATTATTGAAGCTTCTGTTAAGAAGTCACATCTTGCTTTCTCTGATGAACCTGAACAAATAAAAAAAAATTCAATAAAATACATATGTAGCATTCCGCATTCAGTTCAAAAACTCTGTTTTAAACTCAAATTGAATAATTAAATGGAAAGGAAGAGGTATAGTCAAGCTTCAATTTTGAATTTGGACTTTATGTTCTTCGGTTTAAAATTATTAATTTAACATGAATTTCTATAGTTAAGTTATATATGTATACATCAAACATTGCTACACAAATGGGTCATCCCTTATAGTTTTTATTTAACTTTTAAGTTTGAATTTTTGTTAACCTACCTACGCAGAATAGGGGATTTCGTTAAAAAAATGGAAATAACTCTCAGTTTCTAAACTGCATTGTTATGAGGAGGTGTCACAAAGCTTAGGTCTGGAATGTGGACAAAAAATCTCTAATAAAGAGGGCGAATCCACAAAGTGGGCAAACTCCAAACCGATACCAAGCTGAACTTTTTGATCTGATGAAAAAAATTTTTTGCAAGTGGATTTTTCTATCCAATAGCTAAAAACATCAGCTTGGCATCGGTTTGAATTTTTCCTTAAGCCGAGGTTGCCCACTTTACGGCTCCTGTAAAAATAAAACATCATAACAATCGGACGGCTCATTCAGAAACTGCAAATTATTTAATTTTTTTAACGAAATCCGCCACAGGAAGTCGGCAATTAGGGCAATCACAACCTAAAGAGTAAGCTCTAGGACCGTTTTAGATTGCAAGAACATTACGAAGTACATGGCAACATTCGTCTTGTATGGGTACCGGCCCACTATGGCGTAATCGGAAATGAATGTGCAAATGAACTGACGAAAAAGGTCAGAACGTTACGGACAGTAACTCTAATTAATACAAAGCCTTTCAAGTTAGCGAAGATTGAGTTACAAAATAGGGCGAAGACGGCCCATAGGACACGATGGAATTGTGATACTATGGGTAATCTTACCAAGGTTCTATGTTGTTGAAATTGAACAAGCCTGAGTTAGGAAAGTTGACCGGCATCTTAACGGAGCACTCCAATCTACGAGCGCATTTGTATCGGATTGGAGCCACAAATGACAATGAATGCAGGGTATGCATGGACGACATGGAGACAATGGAGCACTTCCTTTGGCATAGACCAGGGGGGAAATTATGGCATTCGATACGATTCGAAATTTAAAAATATTTCCATATAAACTCTATTGAAATATTTCGTAGTTTCGTTTCGATAACGAGTGCCGTAATTTGGTCCAAGCTTTCGCCCAGCCGAGATCCCACTATTTTGGAGATGACACCTTACCGGGCATCACCTACGTTAGAGGTATTGACTGAAGAGTTTGAGGGACTACGTGAACATAAGTTGAGACATGAGTTCTAATTTTTAATTTACAAATCTAATAATGCGATTCAAAACCAAATGAATTTTGCTTAGAGTAATGTTGTTGGTACCCGAAAAGACTTTTAAAGCGTACTTCATATCTTTTATTCATAATTTTTAGTTAAGATTTAATTTTTGAAAATATTGTATCCTGAGTTTTATATAGGACCCACTTTATAACTTGGATCAAAAGAAAAGGTTTTTTTTTTGGTGAAGTAAAAATTTCTGGAAAATTACACTTAGACATCGTCGCACACTGCTTTGTTCCCATATAACGATGGGATATTTACCTTTGTTAAGAAAAATAGCAGTTTTGAAAAAAATCGAACCAACGACACGCCTACCGCCCATGTTCCAAAAAGTAAATATTTATGAGTTTGCTATATTTTTTCAAAATAAAACTATATAAACTTATATTTTGTATAACCATCTTAATTGCGGGTTAGTTTTTACCGTAACTGTGAAGTGTCCTTTGAAGAAAATATACAATAACTGTTACAAAAATTAACAGAATTTCATGAAAGTTGGAATATTTGTAGAAATCTAATAGCACAGAAAGTGCGCGTATCTGTTTTTGACTATATATGAATATATATACTAAATAAAGTGCGCGCGACTGTCACGCAAATTTTCTATAAAACATATTTATACTTGAATGATTAAGCACAATTAAGTTAAATAAACATGTATTTTAGTTGTCACTCACTTTCACGTCAAAAATACTCTTGATCATATTTCATAAAGAAGTTTTACAATAACATATAAGTTTGTGGAACAAATTCATAAATTAGAAAATCTAAAATATTTAAATCAATTTTGTTTCAAAGGTCACAGGACCGTTTTAATTCAAATTTTTTATTTAAATTTTATATTTTAAATTTTTGTTTTTAAATATCTGATTTTAACATCATTATATTGTATATTTGTATATACTTGGAGATATCTCCAAAGTCTATATTTTTTTAAAGTTATTGTTGTCCTTGAAGGTAAAAAGGATCTGGACGGACACTAATTTATTTTACATAGTTTAACGAATTTAGATTTACGTATACAAATTTACTATACCTGGTTTAAGCGTTTTTATTGCTACGTCGATGTCTTGTACAAAATTTGGTGGTATTTTTAAGCGACCTCGGCAGACGTCTCCAAATTCACCTCCTCCTGAAAATTTTAAATAAGTCAAATTAAAAGCGCTCAAAAGTATTTCATTATAATTAAATAAAAAAAAACACAAATGCTATTTAAAACTTGTTTTAAGTATTTACGAACTCAGTTATTATCTATATAAATTATATAGATTATATTATATATTATATATACCAGTTAAAGGCCAGTAAGTTTACTGGACAAGGACATTGAAAATTCTTTTTTTTTTGTTATCTGTCTAATAAAATTGGCATATGGAAAGGTACTACTTTTTTGTACAGCCATAAAAAACGAGTAAGACACGAAAATTCCGCATCCATATTCTTACAGTATTATGCATAACGACATGATGTTAGCATAAGAGGCAAAATTTAAAAAGTTCATCAAAAATCACAGAAAAAATATTTGCAATGTCAAATTGTATGGAGGAATTTATCAACTCCTACTTCCATTTCGTCACTTCTGTTAACTTCATGCCAGTTTTTCTCTGGGGGGTTACTCTCTATTGCGATGCGAAAGCAATTACGATGCGAAAGCTAAATGCGTTGATATGCAAATTTGGTACTCTCTATTACTTTCGCAAAACCTTTCGCAAAATTGTTTGAAAAAGTGGCACCACGGACATTGCAAAAGAAAATATGGCAAAGGTTGGCAGTATTGAAATGTCAAAATATGTATAAAAAAACGACATTTAAAATCAAAATTTAAGAAAAAGTGAAGTGTAACAGCTTTTAATTGAAAATAAAGTGATGGATTCTGTAGCGTTATGGTTTTATGAAGAAAACGTCCATGTATAACGAGTTGCAAGACGAGTCATAAAGGCTCAATTAGACGTGACATAACCATAGCCATAGAAAACAACCTTAAAGCCATAACTGTCACCATAGATACCAATTAAATTTTGGTTTGGTTATGGCTATGTCATTATGGGTATGTCACTTCTAATTTAAGCTTAAGAGATAGTTCCGATATACTTTCCTTAAATGGCCGCAGGTAAGAAAAAATCTAGCGGAATATGTTATTAAATACATATTGCTTTATTTTAACTTTGTACAAATTTTTCGTTTCTGTATGTTCTAAACGCTGTTCAACACCAGCTAAAAGTTTATAAAACTAGCCGCTGCCTTAAAATTACTTGGCCAAGCTGGGGGTCGATTCTGAATTTATGATAAAAATGAAGTGATAAAAAATTTATCATATTCACTTCACTTGACAGGTAGTTCTCATAAAAAACTAAAATCAGAATCGCATTTTCAATGAAGTGATATTTTATTTTTCATTTTCACGAATTCACAGAAACAGAATCGACCCCCTGGATACCAACATCAAATTGGCCAGGACCATACCTTAGGAATATAGCAGCAGTCAATGTCTCGTCGCTTAAAAGAGCGATTGAGAAAATACAAAACTGAGAGGGACCATCACCTGTGCTTAAAATGCTAAATTTATTTTTACGCATTTTCACTTGGTGTGATTTTTAAAATCAAATATGAATACATACATACAAACATACATGTGTAATATTATAAGTACTATTAGTGTCACATTTCATTATAAACAACCAGCTATATCCCTTACAGGATGTCCATTAGAATTTCGGCCGTCTGTAAATTTTGTCCACAAATTATTTGCGGCTTATTTGCCATTTGTTCACATTCAATCCACTAAAATTTCAAACTGCCGTTGTTTTGTTTTTAATTTTTTTGGCATTTTCCCTAAAAACTACGATTTAAATATAAATATTTTGGTTTTATAAAAGGTTTATTAATCAAATTTCCATAGAAAATTTGTTTAATAAACCTTTTATAAAACAAAAATATTTTTTATGAACGTATTTACATGTTTTTCTCACTTTGCGTTTGGTATTTAGCTAACGCAAGATATTTGCGCTTATCGAGCGATTTTGACAGGCGCTTTCGCATTGTAGAGTACGGTGATACCAGACTTGCGAAACGGAAAATAAAAGATGCGAAAGGTAAATGCGCAAACGCATTAGAGAGTACCAATCGTGCGATTTCGTACCATTTTTCTTTCGCATCGTAATAGAGAGTAACCCCCCTGGTCATAAGGATATTAGAGTTTACCTTTTTTCATCAATTATTTATGCATACTGTAAAAATTTAGTTTAACATTACTATTAACGTGTTATGTATTTATTGCCATTTTGAGGATGAACTTCTTGCAAACCATGACAATTTAAGGTTTTAATTTAATATTTGTTATTATGATTTTATGTTTATGTTGAAAAAAATATAGTTTTTATTTTTTGTCCTACTTTTATATGGGAAAGTCCCGGGTTTTTTTAGTGGCTGTCATCTTTTTCCAAATTGGAAGATAACAACCCTGCTATAAGGGCAGTGTGCCATAATTTGATAATAGATACAAAATGTAGTTTAATTTTCTAGTTAAATTTTAAAATATTTTACATATCTTATCACTTTTATTTCAGAGATTGCCAGAGCAACAAATTTCTATATAACTTTCGCCCTATTTACAATTTTAATTTGATGACAAATTAGACCAAATTAGAAAACACAAAATTTTTATCCTTGCATAAAGTTCTATGCGTGTAGCCGTATCCGTTTTATGTTTATATACTTCTAAAATCAATTATAATATCGCAAAACGATTTGATATCTATCAACAACTCAGCGTGGAAAGTCACTTACCAATAGTGTTTTTCATACGGGATTACCCGGGGAAATTTTCCCGGGATCCCGGACATTTTCCGGGATTTTTTGATTTTGTTATAGCAAGTTAATATGTATTTACACATTCCTTGATGAGTGTTGTTATTCACTTTATGTACGCGATGGTGCAATAATAGGTGATGGCAATATCACAATAGCTAAAGCTTTACAACAACTAAGGTCGAGCTTACATATGGCACGCATGCGCTCTGAGATTTAGATGCATTTATTTGTAAAAAGCAGAATGCGACGTTTAAAATTTAATTCTGCAACAATTCATATAAGTAAAAAACAAAAACAAGCAAGGAAATAAAAAAAATACAAATAATTACAGATTCTATTTGGTAAATAGTGCGGTTAACAGCATTAACAGCTTATTCTGTACTAAAGTCCTATTTCCAAAGAAATATGCCCTTATGCAAAACCGATTGTTAAAGTTAAAGCATGGGTTAAAACTAAATTTGCCGTACAAAATTCGTTTGTTAAACCAGCTTTAAGTTTAACAATGATTTTTTCATAAGGGGGATATTTTGTAATACTTTTTAATAATGCTCGTATAATTTCTTTTTTATAATATTGGTATCTATGTATTATTATTATATAAAGAACGGAAACGGTATTATTTTTTGACTAATGTGTGTATAAAACGTTATTATTTAATCGATCTCATGATTTATAATTTGTTTTTGTTGAAATAAATTAAATTTAAAAATATTTTGTACTGTTTTGTACTGAGCGGGAATTCCCGGGATTTCCCGGGAAACCGAAAAATATTTCCCGCTTTCCCGGGAAATGGAAAAGTCCGGGAAAAGAAAAACTCTACTTACCGATAATCGCCTCAATTGTTATATAGTTTGCATCAATTTCTCGAGCAAACTCACGTATAGCTTGATTGGGGTCTTCGTATGTGTGTGGGTCCACATAGCTGCGACTATTGCCGAATAATGGTGTAGTCACTACAAAATGTATAAAATTAATTGTACTTTAAAATAAAGCATTAATAATAAATAATTTTTCTAGTAATTATTAATTCCCACAATTTAAAAAGATTGAATTGATTAATGGTTGTGTGTTAGATAACGTTAAATTAAGGCTGAAGAATAAATGTAGTAGTATAATTAGAATTAATTAACCCGTCCAAATTAAACAGTTTACAGTTTTATTTAAAATAAACATAATTTTTATATGATATGGAAAATTTTTTATACAAAATAAGAAGACCCAAGTAAAAATGTTTAATGCATTATGTGGGCGAGTTGATGAAACTAATTTTTAGTGTCTATGGGGCACGTTCTGACACTCGCATATCGCATAATATTCGCGATCTCGCAAGGAAGATGTTATGTAAATCGCAATCGCAAGACTCTTGGCGAGTTCAAATCGTAAGAGTATATTGAAGTACATATTTGACCTAAGCAAAACTTTACAGAAACACTAAGATGTTTAATATATGAAATTAATTATGTTTTCTTTTGATTTTTATAAATGTTCTTTTGTTTTGCTTTGTTAATTTTGTCTCATCTAAGTTTGGCAAGTCGCAAGCAAAACGCATGCGTTACAGAACATGTAGAAACAAGGCTGGCGATTTGCAAAATCACATGCGATTTCCAAACCATGCGAGTGTCAAAGCATACCTGAATAACTATAGAAAAATAATTAATAGAAAATTTGCTCAAAGTATGTTTAACATCATAATGTATGTTTGCAATGCGTCAACACAATAGTTTTAACAGCTAGTCTTAATTTATTACTGCATTTAGAAAAAGTCGGCATTGTAAAAATTATAGGAAAATTTTATTTTTAATTTATGAAGCTACACTGTAATGTGATATACAATTTGTGATATAGTATATATGTACAAATACTATCTCAACATTCTAAAAGTCTGAATACTACTATCTAACTAGTAGTTTAGTAATTATATACATACTAGAGCCCTGCATAAGACCATTGAAAAGAACTTTCAAACCTTGAGGGATTTTTCAAATGATTTACTTTAGCGAAGTCTTCAAACACAAACGCTGGACAACACTGTCTGCAAGACATTTGTTTCAGTTATTGTAGGTATAGAAGTAAAGAAGGAAATAATTCGTGAAAAAAGAATTTGTGATGCTTGCTTCTTCCAACTTTTCAATGTAATCAACTGGGGCCTAATTCCTGCACTCGTGATCGAAATTGCATTCGAGTAGAAATTAGTTTTGAAAGCAAGAAATTTTCTGATGATGTCACTCGATCGATTGTTTTAGTGTTGGAAAACGGCAAATAAATTCATTTCACAACACTGAATAAATTGTAAGCAAAAACATATGTTTGTATGTAAGTATGTGCAGAAACATATGTATTAGTGTTTTTCATACGGGATTTCCCGTGAAAAATTTCCCGGGATCCCGCACATTTTCCGGGAAAGAAATCCCGGGAAATTTGTGCGGGAATTCCCGGGATTTTTTGATTTTGTTATGACAACTTAATTTGTATGTACACAATCCTTGATGAGAGTGACCTTATTCACTTTATTAATGCGATGGTGCAATAATAAGGTGATGGCAATATCACAATAGCTAAAGCTTTAAAACAACTAAGGCCGAGTTTACATCTGGTACACATGCATTCTGAGACTTAGATGCCTTTATTTGGAAAAAGCAGAACGCGACGATCAAAATTTAATTCTACAACAATTCATAAAAGTAAAAAACAGAAATGAGCAAGGAAATAAGAGAAAATTACAAATAATTACAGATTCTCTTTGGTAAATAGTTGGTACGGTTAACAGCATTAACAGCTTATTCTGTACTAAAGTCTTATCTCCAAAGAAATATGCCCTTATGCAAAAACGATTGTTAAAGTTAAACCATTCGTTAAAACTGGTTTTGCCATACAACATTCGTTTGTTAAAGCAATTTTAAGTTTAACAATGATTTTTTCATAAGGGGATATTTTGTAATATTTTTTTTTTTTAATCAGAAATAATTTCTTAATCAGGCTTGAGTTCAGTAATTTCAATTCTTATTGAATGAAATATTTTTATTAACTAATGTGAGTATCTAAAGAAGAGAAGAAAAATTAAACTAGACTTTATTAGCTGGGGGAAATACCGATATTTTTCTGTGCAGCCACGCACTTCATCAGCACCCATGTCTATCTACTGGGGTAGAGATTATTATTAACATCAGCTATTTAACTTAAATTTCTATGAAATGGAATATGAGAATTGATTGTGTATACAATTATTGATTTACCTTTGGCAAACACATTTGTAAGTATCACTATTCATTTTCTGTTTTTCCATATTCTATTTAGGCTTCAGAATGCTGAAAAGCGAAGTCAACTGTAGAAAGCAAAAACAACATAACATAAAGCCACTACAATAATACTTATATGTATGTACCGATGGTGCATCGAATAAGTAAAAATAATTAATGTGATGATCGTAAAAGATAAGTAAGAATAGTTAAACATACATAGGTAGAGTGATATAACTTCGTGCTAACCTAAATAGAATATGGAAAAACAGAAAATGAATAGTGATACTTACAAATGTGTTTGCCAAAGGTAAATCAATAATTGTATACACAATCAATTCTCATATTCCATTTCATAGAAATTTAAGTTAAATAGCTGATGTTAATAATAATCTCTACCCCAGTAGATAGACATGGGTGCTGATGAAGTGCGTGGCTGCACAGAAAAATATCGGTATTTCCCCCAGCTATTAAAGTCTGGTTTAATTTTTCTTCTCTTCTTTAGATACTCACATTAATTAATAAAAATATTTCATTCAATAAGAATTGAAATTACTGAACTCAAGCCTGATTAAGAAATTATTTCTGATTAAAATTCACTACAGTTCAAGTAAATCTAAAAATTTCTCATGTAATATTTTTTTTAATAATACTCGTATAATTTCATTTTTATAATACATATTGGTAACTATGTATTATTATATAAAGAACGGAAACGGTATTATTTTTTGAATAATGTGTGTATAAAACGTTATTATTTAATCGATCTCATGAATTATAATTTGTTTTTGTTCAAATAAATTATATTTAAAAACATTTTGTATTGTTTTATACTGGGCGGGAATTCCCGGGAAAGAAAAACTCTAATATGTATGTATGTACGTACATATGTACATATGCAAAAAAAAACGAAAGGAATATAAATGGTATATTAATTTTTATTTAATTATTAACTTAATAATAATTAATTAGTGTAAAGTTAGAGAATAGAGCACTAGCCACATTTTCGATTCTTTTAATGCTTGACCAGAAGCAGCTAATTTGTTATTTAGATGCTCCTAGAGTTGGTTGATTTTTTATTTTCCCTGATGACAACTGTTGGGGCAAAACATTATTCGCAAAATCAGTGTAATTTGTTGTATTCAAAGTCAACTTTTTTCCTTCGCTTTTTCTATGTTCAACGTTATTTCGAATGCTTTTTTGCTTGCGAGTAAAAACACGAACGATTGTATTCGAATGGATGCACGTGATAGAATGCAGTCATTAGAAATTTCGATATGTGTTATTCGAAATCGAATGAGAAAATCACAAAAGTTAAAAAACTCACACGTTCGAGTAATAACTCGATCGCAATCGAATGCGGGAATTAGGCCCCTGACTATTTTAACATTGCGATGTCCTAGGCGCTAGCCAATTGTCTCACTCTGCATTAGTTTTTAACTAACATAAAGTTAATTTTTTTAAATCACCTGGTACATGTATCACATGTTATTAGAATCGCTAAAAAAAAACATAACTATACCAACTCTTAGAGTTCGCATCACCACAGTTCAGTTGTCAATTCTGAAGCATCTTGTCACAAGGCTTTTTATTTGCATGTGGTACTATTACAACAATTTGCTTTGGGAGATTGTGTTGTCAAGTCCTCGTACAGACTTGCAATTTTTTAAAATTCTGCTTTGAAATTGCATGTGTCCACATTAGGAAATTCGAGTTTTGCAGTTAAGTATTAAAAAATTTTGTTTCACAACAAATTTGCATAAAAAATTAACAATTATTTTTACTTTTTGTTACATTTTGTGAACAAATAAAATAAAATAAAACCTCAAATACACCTACAAACTTCAAATTAACAACTGCGAATTTCAAAACAAAAGAGAATTGCGAGCACATGAAACTCTCTACCCCTCACCAATCTTCTCGTATGTACATACGTGCTTCTAACTAGCAAGAATATAGTGAGCCTGAAATAGTAACACCACCTGTAAATACATACATACATATATACATAAATGATGTGGAAGTATTTTGTAGTTCAAATACGTATAAAAAAGTATTTTGTATTTTGTATTTTAAATACATATATGACCAGCAAGTATTTTGTATTTTAAATACATAGCCCGAAAGTATTTTGTATTTTGTATTTTAAATACATGACCAGCAAGTATTTTGTATTTTAAATACCGCAAGTCATGTATTTTGCCCAACTCTGGCCGTGGCATGTATTATACTAAACCAACAATAAATGCTATCGTATAACAAACGAAGCACGATGGATGTATTGATGTTCGTTTAGAAGAGTGTTCACAACATTTGCGCAATTGTGCTGAGAACCAGTGTTGTTAGATTTGACGATTTTACGTCATATTGACGATTTTTTATAAGAAATTTCCCAAAATGACGATTGACAAATTTGTTTCAAATATTCCTCATATTTTGACGATTTGTTGAAATAAGTATTTAGTAAAATAAATATGCCAACAAGTCTATGCGGAAAAAATTTATTTTAATTACAGCATCAGTTATTTTAAATATGGACTCTGAAATTCTTCCTTTACTAAAAAGTTTTTCCAAATCTTGTGTCTTAAGTCCCAGTTCACACTTATTAAGTCAAGTCTTATTGCTAAACTTATCACCTTTTCTTCTTTGAACTTTCATCACACAATGCATGTCTTATTTTTCAGCTCATATTTTTGTGTATGCATGTGTGATTTTTTAACATTACGAAGGAGAAAGCAAAATTTATTCACAGTACATGACGGTGAGTACTCGTTTCTTTTCACCTTCGTCTCTCTCCCCAAACAAACTAATCAGCTTAGCAATAAGACTTGTATAATGTAAAAAAGAACTAAAGAAAGATATTAAGGAAATGAAATAAGAGAACTTAGATTTTTTAACTTTCAAGATAACGACTTATATCTATATAAGTATATTTTGGAAAAAAGTTAAATCTGCGCTGCAAATGAAAATTGAAATGTCCTAAATTACTTCACTTGGGTAGATAATGCACAAACAAATGTTAAATATGGAGTACAAACATGGCTACTACAGAAAAAAATTATCCGCGAACTTGTATTGCATTTTACATAGAAGTTTGCTCTCATGATGCAGATCGGTGATGCATTTACGAACAGGCCCAACAATAAATAAACTTACATGAGATTGTTATTTACTTTTTTACTTTGCCAAGCTCATCAGCTAGTGTTGAAAGAATATTTAGTAATATTAATCTTACTAAAGCCAAGATCTAAAATTTACTGGAAACAGAAACCCTTGAAACCATTGTGTTTCCGAAAGAAAGATTGGAGTGTAACTCTTCGGAATGTTACAATTATTATTATTATTATTATTATTATTATTATTATTATTATTATTATTATTATTATTATTATTATTATTATTATTATTATTATTATTATTATTATTATTATTATTATTATTATTATTATTATTATTATTATTATTATTATTATTATTATTATTATTATTATTATTATTATTATTATTATTATTATTATTATTATTATTATTATTATTATTATTATTATTATTATTATTATTATTACGGTCTTTATGACCTAGATATAGTATCAATCTTAATGTAAATTTTACAATTAATTTTCATTATTCTATAACAAATAATGTTTTACAATATGTTTTTATTAATCTATTGTATATGTACTCATTCTGACAGTCTTTAATTTCTGTTGGCAATTCATTATACATTCTGAATCCCTCAAAAAATACAGTTTTCTTTTGAAGATCAGTCTTAATTTTAGGCAGTCTTATGTTATTTCTATGTCTCGTATTATAACTATGAATTTCAAAATTATATTGCATTCTCTCATAAAGATAATTTGGTAATTGCCCTAATCTTAGCTTATGAACAAATTTTAGAGTGTGGTATGCTATTAATTGTTTTATATTAAGCCAATCTAAGTTTCGTATCATCTCCGAAATTGATGTATCGTACCTTTTGTTTAGAATAAACCTCATTACTTTGTTTTGCTGTATTTGTAATCTTCTAATTTGCATATCCTTTAACATAAAAGTTATTGTGGGGTTATAGGTAAAATAAGGTTCTATTGTTGACTTATATATAGTTAGTTTGTATTGCTTACCAATATATTTGCAGGTTCGGTACATAAAACCTATTTTTTTTGCTATTTTATTCTCAATATAATTTACATGTTCCTCCCACTTAAGTTTATTATCAATAATTATACCCAGATATTTTATCTGCATAACATTTTCAATTTCGTAGTCTTTGATTTTTAGCTTCACACTATCACAGTTCTCATGATCCCGATTTAATATCATGTATTTAGTTTTTTCACAATTCAATTTTAACTTATTCCTACATAACCATACATATAACTCGTCCATGTCTGTCTGAACAGCATTCATTGCATCATACAAATATAAGTGATTAAAATATAAAAGAGCATCATCAGCACATAAAACTATTTTACAAAATTTTAAACAGTTTGGTATATCATTAATATAAATCAAGGTTGGAAACCGAAAAAAATAACGTTATCGGTATTGATACCGGTACAATTATTTTTTAAATTTCGGTATCGGTAGCGGTATCGGTATTTTTTTTATTTCGGTATCGGTATTACCGGTACATACCGTTATCGAGTTTATAATACCGGTATACCGATATTACTGATAAATTTATTATTTCAGGCAGTGGACATTACAAAAAATCTTTTTTTATTAAATTACTTCAAAAAGGGAGTATTTTTACATTAACATACATATGTACTCGTATAAAAGCATATTAACTTATTTGTTTCTATATACATATGTATGTTTTTATACTATTATTAAAAAATAATTTATTAAAAAAGTGAAACAAGGAAACTGCAGTTTATATATGTATATAAAGTATACATTTTGGTTAATTAAACCAAATAGTAAAAATAAAAGTTTTGTCTATACTGATATATTACACTGTGTGACAAATTTTGATGAAATCGAAATACCTGGGACGTGTTACTATTTTTCTGCTAGGTATTGTCGAGTATAACAATACAAATTGTATTTGAAATTTTCCAGACACCTCCAAAATCTTGAGTTACGGGTAAAAACCGGTTTTTCGTACCCGTAGACACTTATCAACCTCCAACTAAGTTAAATATCAACCGATTTTAAATTTATAAAAGGATACAGAAAGAAGAGACTAAGATTTTTTGAACCATATAGATATATTTTGTTTCAGTAAATTTCAAATATGTCTTTTTCACCATATATGATTTTTTCGGGTTTTTTCGACACTTCTACTTTGGACACGTTCTTAGGCAATATTTTTGTACTGGATCTATATTGTTTATAACTTTGTTTATAAAACATAATTGAATAAGAGTAATTCACAGGACTGTTTTAAATATTTTGTTAGAAGACTTTTTTTTTTAAACTACCTGTATGATGTATTTCGCGTTTTATTTATACGCTTTCGGGGTAAATAAACTTCCAGGATGATGAAAGTACAATTTAATAGATGTATATAAACACAGAGTACAAAATTGGTACAACAGTGGTCGCCAACATTTTTTCCTTCATTTTAAAAGTACTTTTCTTCACCTCAAGAGAGGAATCTTTAACTTCAAATATAAAAGTTTAGAAGTTTTTTCTCTACCAACCTTATATATTATGGTGAAGTGTGTAAACAAGACCAAGACCAAAGAAAGAAAGTCAATTGAAATATATCTTTGCAATTTTTTCACATATTACGGTTTACAGCTCAACTAATTTGGATTGAAACTGAAACAACTTAACTTTTAAACAACTGTTTTTTTGGTATTCTTAATATCAACTAATTTTAGTTGGCTTCGAAACAATGCACGAAAAACAAAGGTTCTTATCTATGCTATATGTTTTGAAACCATAGTATCCATTACAAAACATTTTAAATATTTTTAGTTTTGGCCTTGCTATTTTTTCTTGAGATTCTATGTTTTATGAACATGGCAATAATATTGGTTGACAAATCGGATTGGTTGGTGTCTGGAATAGTAAAGCAAAACGAATACAATGGTCGAAATAAAAACCAAAATACAACTGATGAAAAGCAGTTGTCTCATGGTGAAAAAAGTTGTAATACATAATAAAAATTTGGCAACTAAAACTCAACTATCATTTATTTTTTGGCCGGAATCGGTATACCGGTACGTACCGGTATAGACGTAAACGGTAGTCTGGATACCGGTATTTTCTAACCGAAATGGATTTCGGTATCGGTAACGATACCGGTATCTAATTTTAGCGGTATTTGAATCGGTATCGGTATTTTTACGATACCGTTTGCCAACCTTGATATAAATTAAAAAAAGTAATGGTGCTAAAACCGACCCCTGTGGCAGAAAAGTGTCTATTCTCCGTTCTGATGAAGTTATATTTCCAACCATTGTTCTTTGTTTTCTGTTTGTCAAATAGTTCTCAAACCATTTCAATGCTTGTCCTCGTACACCGATCCGATACATCTTCCTCAGCAATATATGCCTATCTACCGTTTCAAACGCTCGTTTCAAGTCTAAAAATACCGCTACCACAGCTTGTTTCTCCGCCATCATATCTTTCCAGTCAGCTAGCACCATATTCAACGCTGTTTCGCATGAATGATTAGCTCGAAAACCAGACTGTTGAGTGACAATGATATCATGTTGATTTAAAAAATTTAGCAATTGTTCTTTAACCACACTCTCCATAATTTTTTCATCTGATGGTAATGTATTTATTGGTCGCAATTCTTCTGGACGAGTTGTGTTTTTCACCTTTTCTATTTGTACCACTGTAGAAACCTTCCATTTTTCAGGAACGTGAGCAAGTCGTAAGCAGTCGTTTACAATGCCAGAGAAAAAATATGCCATATATTCCATTGAATCTTTAATAACACCTTCAGACAGTAGTTTTTTTCCACCACTTTTATTTTTTAAAGTTTTTACAATATTAAGTATACTCAATGTATCAACTTCTTTAAATTCAAATTCATAATTTAAGTTCATATTTCCCGAGAAATCAAAATCTATCTTTTCAATTTCATTGTTGATTTTATTGATGCTGTTCACAAAAAAGTTATTAAGTGACTCTGCTAGTTCGAGTTCATTTTCTATCCATTTATCATTTATCTTTATTTTCTTTATGGATTGATTTATTTGTGTCATATTAACCGTTTCTTTTAAGTATTTCCACATTAGTTTTTGGTCTTTACCTGCGATGATGATTTTATTTTCCATATATTTTTTCTTTTTTATTTTTATTTGTTTTTTATACAAGTTTTTTGTCATATAATACTCAGTCCACACTCCCGTTCTTTTTGCTATGTGAAAGAGATCATATTTTTTTCTATTAAGGCGTGTTAATTCTTGATCATACCATTTGTTTATAATTTTTTATTGACACATTTATTATAAGTAAGAGTATGCATGATTTCTAATATTGCACTATTAAAGTATTCCACTTTTTCATCTATAGTACCATTATTTATTACATTAAAGTTACTATATCTCAGCATTTCAACTAAATTTTCTTTACTATAATATTCCCAACTGGTAATATTTATTCTAAGTCTCATCTTCACTTCTTTTTCTATCGGTATTAAAAATGATATTGTTTCATGGTCAGTTATTTTATGATTAGTTATGCAACTAGTCTGTACTTCATCAGATGTTGAAAAAAGTAGATCAATTTTAGTACTTGTCAGTTCTGTGATGCGAGTATCAAAATTTATAAGTTGTTTCATAGCCATAGACGAAAAAATATTGCACAACTCAGTACTATAATATGTATCATTATTAATATTAATGTTAAAGTCTCCAATTATCAAGTTATTATCACAGTTTTCGAAATAAGTCTCTATTGTACTTCTCAAATACATAAGGAATTCTGAATTGCTGGCACTTGGTGAATGGTATAACACCCCAATCTTCCATTTCGTTTGAAAGTTTTTTAATTTAATTATAATACACCACATATTCTGATTAAAGCTTTTGTTACATATTACATAATATTGAATTGATTTGTGTATATATATTATTGCACCACCCGTATGTCTAGAATGTGAATCACAACGAACCATATTAAATATAGGAATGCTAATCTCATTGTCTTCAATATTAGATGTTACACATGTTTCAGAACACAGTATTATATTTGCTTGTTGAAGTTCAATTGTCCTCTCCAGTTCTTCCTTGTTAGCCAAGATACTACTAATATTAGCATATATACATTTCAGCCATCTGCTATTACGCTTTTTACATCTTGTTGTTAAATTCACACTGCCATCACTCTGTAGTTGCTAGTACCCAATTTTTCTTTTCTTTGCCTCCAATCTATTTTGGTAAGCAGGGCATAAATTACTCAACGTGTCATGATTCTCATTCAAGCCTAGTTTAAAATCTTTATTAGCACGTATACAATTTATACATTTACTTATTGGGCTAGCACTGCATTCTGTAAGTCTGTGTTGACCATGACATTTAATACAAATTTGATTATTTTTGCAATTTATTGCTTTATGGTTAAAACCCTTACATTTAAAACACCGCATTACACTAATACCATCATATACTTTACATCGTTCCCAGCCAATGTTTATTCTTTCCGCTGCCAATACGTTAGCAAATGCATTTGGTTCAACTTCCATTGTCGCATTGTAATAGCTTTTATTGTTTTTCTTCACTTCATATTGCTTGACTAATTTTAATTTAGTATTATTTAGGCACTGATTTTGTTTTTCTATTAATCTAACAAGTCGATCATTATCATATTCAAAATTTATTCCCGTTATTAACACATTTGGGTACACCGAATTTGGAATTTTAATTTCGTATTCATCACCTAATTTTTCTTTAATCATATTTCTTGCTTTATCTCTTTCCGTATTATCTTCTATTTCAATAACCACTGTTCCATTATTTTTGGTAACAACATTTGAAATATTTAAGTTATCCGGATCAACTCTATTTAAGTCTTTTTTTGTTAAATCCCCATTTTGCTTCTTTTTTGGCTTTACAATTAGTGGCACTGAGTTTTTAATTTCTGGCAACACTTTTTTCATAGTTTCATTTGTCTTTAATGCTTGCGCATATGACGTTTGTGGTCTGTTGTTTATATCTTCATTTGCGGTTTTTTTTATTTCGTTGCACATTCTTTCATTTTCTTTTGTTATCAATTCTAACATTTTTTTATTTTCATTTTTATTTTGTTCCAATTCCTCACATACTTTTTCACCTCTTTCATTTAATATATCTGCCATGTTTTTAATTCTTTTAATTTCCATTACACTATTTACACAAATTTCTTGTGCTAATTTCATATCTTCCATCTTTTTTGTAAGAGCTGTTTCCATTACTTTTAACAATTGTTTTATTTCATTTTCACTTTTTTGTAATGCAATTTCAAATTCATGTTTATATTCCTTTATATAGTTGCCATTTTTTTCTACCACATTACGTATATCATTTAATGCAAAATCAACATTATGTATGTACTGCATACATTCTTCACAAATAAATTGAAGCATATTATTTTCATTTAAAACATTGGCACTGTAATCATCTAAGCCAGAGCATTTTTTTACGTTATGAAACTTTTTTCCACATACTCCCGCACAATTTATGCCATTTTCATTTCGTATAGTTCCTTTACATTTATTACACTTGCCCTCCATGGCGGAGTTATATTCTTATCTTATTTCTTTTAATAATTTATTTATTTTATTTTGTATTTTTTGCGCTTATTTAAACACGTCCGTTCGATACGGTATCAAAGCATTAAGAAAAATAAAAAAAAAACAATTCTAAAATGTATAGTTTTATTTTGAAACTAGTTTTGTTTAGAAATTGTTAACACACTATTATAGATTCTGAATTTTTTTATTTAATTTCACCTTATAGTTTTTATCTTTGACAATAATGTCGATGAATTGTGTCTTTTATTTCTAATATGACATATTAGTTGTTCAATAAAATGGATAATTCTTGTATAATGATTTTTCGACAATTTTTTTTTTGCAAATTGTGACGATTTTATTTTCAAAAATTTACGATTTTTAGAAAAAATTGTCTAACAACACTGCTGAGAACATTCACACGCAGCGTTGCACAGTGGCGTGAAATAAAAAAAAGTGGTAAAAAGTCCTCAACTTTTGAACTAGTGAACCGATTTCGATGAAACTAACTGTTTTGGAAAGAAGAATTGTTGAACTTCTCACAAAGTATATTTGAAAGCACCCTGTTGTAAGACAGGGTAGCTCCAAAGACCCTCAAAGTGGGAAACTGCTGCTGTCGAAGTTCTTTCGGAGCTTGTAACTTTTATAAATATTGACCGATCTTAATAATCTTTTCAGCGCGATAATCACCGTTAAGAAACAAAAATAAAACATTTTATCTCTTACAGTTTCCAAGTTATTTAAATTGAATTTTTTTTTTAATTTTTGGCCCTGACTTTTTTAATCGTTAGTACATAACTTCTTTATTACTTGGCAAAAATCAGTTGGTTTTGTTGTTTTTGAAAGAAATGAAAAATTTTTCTGATATCTCAAAAATTGTAGAAAGGAATAATTTAGCAATTTGGATTTTTGAAAACTATGAGAAAATTGTGTATATTTTGTGAAAAAAGTATTCTTAATTTGTTTTTGAATATTTTAAAAAAATATTAAGTATTTGATAAATACTTTTATTGCTTCTGAGAGAAGAGGCATTAAGAAAGACTGTGAATGAGATTTTAAAGAGTTTTGATATTGGACTCTACACCCAGCATTGGTCGAAAATTAGCATTTTTTTTTTGCAAAAAAATCTAATTTTTGGATGTGGCAAAAAAAGTGCACGCTCGTTTTTGTAAAGTTTTTGGCTTTTTATTATAAATAAACTTGTTGTAAGTAACCTGTAAGAAACTCTTGACATCCTACACATAAATGTAGGCAGGAGAGGAGATTTTCTAAAAATTCTAAAATTTTTCTAACACAATTTTGCCCAATAAAAAAAAAGTTTTATAAAATTATATATTTGGAAACATTTTAAATTATTTTATTTAGCTTTTACAAACCGTAAAAAAATTATTCTTATACCTTCAATACTTTTCGAAATATTCAAAATCCAATTTTGTTTACAAAATTAAATTTTCTACATTTTTTATTTTTGCCTAAATTATTGATCTCATTTTCTTTACTTCAAATGTTCTTTATCTTTTTCTGTGTTGTCACAATAGAAGACATAATTGTCTATTGAACGGTATATAATTTGTATAACACCTCACTCAGGTGAAAATTTACGTGTTTTTTCTACTATTCAAACAAACCCACATTTTTTATGACCTCTTCAAGGTGTATTATTTATTTTTTTGTAATTAATTACTTTTATTTGGCTCAAAGATATAAAAATCAATATACATAGACAGTATATATACCCACAAGGACAAAGGCACCTGCGCGCACACCCCTATTATGGGTATATTTTTACCTAATATTTGTATCGCTTTTGTATCCGTTTCTTGTAAAATACATACCTATATATTTAAGTTCCGATAGGTTCAGTGTTATTATTTCAGTTATAGCTATCATGGAGATAAAAATTAAAAATAAATCGCTCTACAAATTGATATGGGAGAACCTCACTGATGGGACTACTCGGTCGGACAAGGTTGACCAAATGTTGTACATATTAACTACTACATATGATTTATCGGCAAACACCGATTGAAATTAAAAATATTTTGAATTATATCAACAAAAAAAAGATTAGTGAATGCAATAAATAAATTTCTTAATGTCAGAATATAAATAAGGACTGGTTATACATATGTACATATATATGTACAGTGAAGGAGTAAACTCTCCATGCAGCCATAATTTTTGACGTTTGACAAAATCTGGGAAAAATTAAAAAAAAAATAATTTTGTCAATATTTAGGGTGCTGATAAATAAGTTTATACAAAAAATAAAAACGTAGTTTATAATTATAATAACTTTTTTTCTCTCATCGAAATAAAAATTTCATCGTCTTTCCACTCTGTAGGATTCCTTCAAAGAAATAACTGCGCCTTTTATTGTCCATTATTGCATCGTAAATTAAAAAAAAAAAAATTGTTGACCTTTTGGTAACATAATATTCAAGTGGATTTTTATGGTTAAATACTTTTCCGTCCAGTCTCTTTAAGACCTTAGCTTTTGCTGGTACACAGAGAAAAGAGTGCCTACTAAATACCTCATAAAATAGAACAAAATTAATAAAAAATCTCTATGGTTTTTTCAATAAGGAAATCTTATTAATTTCATAGGGAAACCCTTTTTGAAAAAATCAAGGAGAAATCTTCTAGTTTTTATTAAGTTATCTTATTGATTTTTTCAATAAGGGTTTCTTCTTGTTTTTATTAGGCGACCTCATAAAATATAAAAAATAAATTGCGTCTTTATTCTCTGTACTTATGTATTTTCATTTAAATTCTATACCATATAGATATGTATGTATGTATGTATGTATGTATGTAGTATATTGTAGACGTTCTTTATTTATAGATACATACATACACATTATGTTATATTCTTAACTAACTCACCAAGTATTAAACCAGCAAACTTCTGACTGATAGACAAGCACTCTAACCAATATGCTAACAAGCAGCCTGAACAACCATTGAAATAATTGAACAAACATTCTTATACAAAAATGAAAAAGATCATGAAAAAAGTTGTCTCTATGTCTATTTATAGAAACAAAATAACAAGAAACCTAATAAAATCAAGATTTCTTTATTAAAAAAATCAATAAGATGCTTTACACATACTCATATAGGAACCTAATAAAATCAAGAAGAAAACCTTATTGAAAAAATCAATAAGATAGCCTAATAAAATCAAGAAGAAACCCTTTTAAAAAAATCAATAAGGCAACCTAATAAAATCAAGAAGAAATCCCTATAGTTTACAATTTATAAGAAAACCTAATAGAATCAATAAGTTTTCTCTATGGATAACGGAAATTGAGTAAAAAAAAATTGTGAATAATAAGATTTCTTCTTGATGTTATGTGGTTTTCTTCTTGATAAAATTAATAAGATTTACTACATAAAAACAATAAGGAATCTCTATGAAAAAATATTCGCTTCTTTCTGCTGGGATACCCCTTACCTTTAAAAAATTTCATAGAGAAAATCTTCTTGATTCTATGAGGCAGTTTTTCTCTATGTAACTGGAGATTTTCAACCATTGTTTTTTTTGGTTTCATATGTAACTCTGGAATTGAAAAAGGCAAGCCCGATTAAATATTCAGATAAATGTCGATGAAATGCTTTTACAGCAGCTTTAACAATTTTTTCATTTGAATATTTTTCGAGTTGTTTAAGAAGGTTTTGATCATTGAGCGGAGCATTTATTGCTAAGGGAGCTTCATTCCAGTATCGGCCACATATAAGACTTACAAACAAACCTATTTCTTTAACTGCTTTCTTTTCCTCGTCTGTAAGATCATATTGATTTTGAAACATACTTATTTTTATGCAATAGATCGCCTTCGTCAGCCTACGAGCAAGATGGCACGCGCTTGGTGTAGCGTGACCGTTTGACCGACTAAAGTGGCAAATTGCCACTTATTCGACAGCCTTGCCACTTTTGTCCCCCTCTTTTTAGAGTGAATTGTATAAAAATACATTAAAAATAAAAAGTTTAGTGTAGTTTTCTCATTTTTTTTTTAATTTTGCCCCTTTTTTTATAAATTCTCTATTTGGTGTCACTTTTTGAAAAATGTCATCGGTCACCCTGGCCTGGTGTATAATATTTAACTTTCATTGCTCCTGCTTTATTTGCACCAGCAAAAAAATTTAGACAAAGCGTAAGGCGTTCACGGTAATCATCCCGTGGCCGTTGACTTTTGATGGCATCGGCATAATATTCATACATTTGCTGTTGGATTTGAAGCAAGTCACTTGTATGGAATAGAGTATCATCTCCGACTTTGAAGTTTTCTTTATCAATATTTGGCCATTAATTTTTTAATCTTTTTTTTTAGTTGCACTTCGGGTCCTCCGCTTGGGCCAAAATACTCTTTAAAAACATTAGACAGCATGACCTTAAACATATGATGGTGGCAAACAATCCATAGTAGGTCTTTATTTAATCCTTTTCCAATTAAAGTACATGCACCTAGCTTTAAACCAGTATTGGAAGTCGCCATTCATCGCGACCTCTAAATATTGTCCATTTGAGCCAATTTTTGGTATACACATATATTTTAGTAAAAGAAACAGAATCAAGTTTGTGGAGAATTGTATTGGACTATACTTTTACTTTTCCATACAAGCAGGGGCCACTCTAGTACACATGTATCTACATGTAAAAAAAATAAATATGAGCCCGATCACAGGGGAGATGTGTAAATATTCTAGTAATGAAATTTTTTTCAAGTTGGAAGTATTTATGCTGTCAGTAATCAGCAGGGACAGGGGGTTCATGCAAATGCATGTTTTTTCCCTTAACTCTGAAGCTATGTACATACGGTTGTCAGATCTTACAATATTGCCAGTAAAATGTGCTCAAAATTTCTTACAACCGTGTGAACTGGCAATTTTTGTCAGACGTCGTTGCCAGAAAAATCATTGTCAGTCCATTGCAAGACTAGCATCTGACAACAAATTGTCAGACATCTTACAATCGTGTGAACACATTGCAAAATTATTGCCAGATATTTGTCAGACATTGTAAGAGAATTCTTTCTATGGGCAACACTGTACACGCTTGATTTTAAAGAAAAAATATATAATAAAATATATGCAGCCAAAATCATTGCAATTGCTTCTTTATGGTCCATAATAAGTTATGTTTTCACTTTTTACATTTAACACTACCACAATCGATTGATGTTTAACAATTTATAACAAGTACTTTGAGTCTGGCAACGCATAACAACATGTCTGGAAATTTTTGCATATGACAACCGTGTGAACTGACAATTTTTCGAATGGCGATTTTGTCAGATGAATTTATTGTCATACAACCGTCTGGCAATAAATTGTTAGATTTTCTGACAAATTTGATACAAGCATGGGAACTGGCAATCTACCTTTTGCTGGCGATTTCTCATTGCCAGTACATTGTCAGCACATTGCCAGATCTGACAATATTGTAAGATCTGACAATCGTCTGTACATAGCTTGATAATGGCAAGAATGAAATATCTTTACGAAACAATGAATTTGCCTAAAAATGGCATCGATTTGTTAGTGCATATTTTTGCATATTTTGCTGAAAATTCATATTATTGCATAATTTGGTCATAAATGCATATTTTTGTCTCATATTTTGGCAAAAATTTATGATTTGTGTCAAATCAAATTTCAAAATATATTGCTGACAAATTATTAATGTAAAACTGTTTTTTTAGCAAATTTATTCGCTTGAATTGTTGCAGAATTGTAAAACGATGTTAAACACTCCTATCAAATTAAAAGGAAATTGTCATTTTGATGGTTTCAAGAGGAAATTGTGTGCTAAAGTCGAAAGCAGTGAAACCATTCTGCTGAAACTTTATATTGTTTTTAAAAATTATAACGGATTTAAAAAAGAAGTGATATAGCTAGTATTCAATTCATTGTAATGGTAGGTTTAAATAAATATATAACTTTGTATAAAAATAATCACTTAAATTTGAGCCTATTATATCCACAGAAATTACAAGGCCTTTTTCAATGCACAAAACATTGATTGAACTTCACATTTGAAAATATAAAAAATATACAATTTTTAAATGAAAATAAATAACTAACAACACTTTTCTTTATCTACATATTTACGTATCGCTCCTACGCTGCAATATAAACATATCTCGAAAAATGCGTGTTTGGAATCTATAATGCAAAAAATCCTTATATCACATTTAATATTGAGAAAAATTTTAGTATTAAAGGCTTGTACACGCACCACTTGAGAAAAGAAAATATTCTTATATCTTTATTTAGTTGTATGTAAACTGAAAACTTTTCTTCTGAATAAAAAGTTTTTAAAATATGTGCATATTTTGTTGTTTTTAGTGCATATTTTGCGTTTTTGATGTCATATCTTAGGTGCCTAAAATACTTTTTTCAAGTGCATGAAGTCCTTGTCCCTGGTAATCAGTAATGCCCGTATTCATAATGAAATTCTACCAACTGGCAAAAATTTCAAACTTTGCCACTTGCTACAATTTTATTATGAATACGGCCCTACGATTTTACTAGTAATGCAAATTAAATTTCATTATCAGTAAAAACTTACTGAATTTTTTCAGTAATCAGTAAATTTACTGCTTACTGCAATTTTTAATTCAGTACATACAAATATACTGCAGTGTGCCCATTTACTAAACAAATAAGTTAAATAAAACAAACAAAAACCAACAAATTCCTATGTATTTACAATATTGAAAGTTCTGATACTTTTAATTGATTAATTTAAAAAAATATACTAAAAGCATAAGTACTTCCAACTTGAAAAAATTTTTCATTACTAGATGTTTACACATCTCCCCTGTGATCGGACTCATATTGCATTTTTTTTTTTTTAATTTTTAGAAATGTTTGTATGAAAAAAATTTAGGAACTTGGTAGAATTTCATTATGAATACGGGCATTACTGATTACTGAAAATTCAATGCACCTCATCATATAATAAATCATTTAGGCACTTTATAAAAATTTTAGAAAAAATTTTTAGTATTCAGCAAAAATTTACTGGTTATAAAATTATTTTTACTGAAATTTTAGTAGTACTGCAAAGTGCCCATATGTATACACATTAGCTATGGCATAGTTTATATGGGAATTCTTAGTAAGGAGATTTCGACTTCCAAGAACCCCTCATTTTGTGAGGTTTAGAAAAAAAAATACTCAAGCCAAAAAATGGTGGCGGTCAGATGGGGGCAAGGGGCTCCGCATCGTCCTCAAAGTTAAGGGTAAATGCAAAAAAAAACTACAAAAAACATATAAATTTCCCGGGGTCACCGCTACCAGGGTCAAATGTATGACGAGCACCCATTAATTTTCTCCGCCCAAAATCTTTTTTAAGCACACCGGCCGCCTAACTCCTCTCCTTAAGGGGGCTCCCATATAAAGGGGAAATGTTTATACAATTTACTCGCAGGGCTCTAACTGCCCCTAGGTCGTACTTATCGAAGTCAATTGTATGATTGACCTCCAATATTTTTTCATTACAAAGATTTTCTCTGAACATACTTATCGTCTATCTTCAACCATTAAGGTGGTCCCCATACAAAAAAATAATTTTTTTAATAATTTTTTTTAAGAAATCCGCTTTTCCCGCTTTTATGTTGCCTCCTAGGGGGGTAAAATGTAGGACCGACCCACAGTAATTTTTCAGTTTTAACATTTTTTCCGAACATACCTATGTCCTATCTCGACTCATTAAGGGTGCCCCCATACAAAGGCGGAATTTGTACAAAATTTACTCGCAGGGCTCTAATTGCCCCTGGCGCGTTCATATTTACGAACTGCTATTGAAAGAAGTGTTCGATGCTAAATTCGGCAAAATATCTGGGCCAGGAGTGCCATTATTTGCACGTTTTAAAGATCAATGGGAAAATATTAAAACCAAACCATATATTCCTGGAATAAAAGATGATGAAGTAGCAGCCAAAATTCCAGTAGAAGTGCAAATTGAAATCAAGAGGTTTTGTCGTACTCAATCCTACGAACAACCCAGAGGCGACTACAAGGAATTTCTTGAAATGGTGTTACTGTTTCTAGGTGAAGGTATAAAAAAGTTTCACTTCGCACCACCAGGACCCATCGGTCATGCTCGTTGGATAGTGAAAGGGATATACTGCCTTAAAACTTTCTTATTTCGAGAATATCTGGGTTTAACCAAGAATGAATTTGATGGAGTCCGCGAGGTCAGTATATTCATCGTCACACTTTATGTAAAAGCTTGGTTTAGTGCTCCAAATAACGATTTGAGCTTTTTAAAAGCCATTGCTCATTATGATGCAATTGATAATACAGTTTCGCAGCGTTTGGTGAAGAAATTTTGTGGACATCTCTGGTACCTTAGAGATGAACCTGTTGCTCTCGTATTATTTGACCAAAAGACGACAAAATAAATAGCCGCGCCAGTGAAGAGAAAGGTCGTTCTCGCCCAGTCATTGGGTTCACAGTTGTGCAGCGAATTACGTTAGCTGCCACAGAAGTACTTCATCATCTTCTATGCCAGGAATATGTGGTTTGGTTTTAATATTTTCCCATTGATCTTTAAAACGTGCAAATAATGGCACTCCTGGCCCAGAAATTTTGCCGAATTTAGCATCGAACACTTCTTTCAATAGCAGTTCGTAAATATGAACGCGCCAAGGGCAAGTAGAGCCCTGCGAGTAAATGTTGTACAAATTCCGCTTTTGTATGGGGGCCCCCTTAATGAGTCGAGATAGGATATAGGTATGTTCGGAGGAAAAGTTGAAAATGAAAAATTACTGTGGGTCGGTCTTACATTTTACCCCCTAGGAGGCACCATAAAACTGGAAAAAGCGGATTTCTTAAAAAAATTATTCAAAAAATTATTTATTTGTATGGGGACCACCTTAATGGTTGAAGATAGACGATAAGTATGTTCAGAGAAAATCTTCGTAATGAAAAAATATTGGAGGTCGGACATACATTTGTTTTCGATAGGAACGCGCCAGGGACAATTAGAGCCCTGCGAGTAAATTTTGAACAAATTCCGCCTTTGTATGGGAGCCCCCTCAATGAGTCGAGATATGGCATAGGTATGTTCGGAGGAAATGTTGAAAATGAAAAATTGTTGTGGGTCGGTCCTACATTTTACCCCCCTTGGAGGCAACATAAAAGCGGAAAAATCGGATTTCTTAAAAAAAATTATTCAAAAAACTATTTTTTTGTATGGGGACGACCTTAATGGTTGAAGATATACGATAAGTATGTTCAGAGAAAATATTTATAATAAAAAAATATTATAGGTCAGTCATACATTTGACTTCGGTAAGTACGACCTAGGGGCAGTTAGAGCCCTGCGAGTAAATTTTATAAAAATTTTCCCTTTATATGGGAGCCCCTTAAGGAGAGGAGTTAGGCGGCCGGTGTGTTTAAAAAAGATGTTGGGCGGAGAAAATTAATGGGTGCTCGTCATATATTTGACCCTGTTAGCGGTGACCCCGGGAAAGTTATATGTTTTTTTGTAGTTTTTTTTTTTGCTTTTACCCTCAACTTTGAGGACGATGCGGAGCCCCTTGCCCCCATCTGACCGCCACCATTTTTTGGCTCGAATATTTTTTTCCGAACCTCACAAAATGAGGGGTTCTTGGAGGTCGAAATCGAAAAATCGTAAATAACGCCATACTTAATACACATACATATGTACATATTAATATTTGATGCGTAGAAATTTTTTGTCAAATACACACAACTATGCTTCTTCTTAATGTTTTATTGGTTTTTTGAAAATAAAAGTTGCGTGAAGAAAAATTAAATTTATTTATAAAAACGAAGTTTACGAAATTAATTCAAAAGGTAAGTATAAATGCATTAAACATAATTCAAAATGATCAGCCTTATCATAAATAAAAATTCAAATTTAGTATCAAAAAACTTCATACAATGGCGAAATATTTTGACAATTTATGAAGAAAATTATTCAGAAAGATTTGTCTATTGGAAAAAGTGGAAATATATAAGTTTTTAATTTGATTGGAATTGATGATACGAAGTTAAAGTACATGTGAAGGAAAAATATGATTCGGAAATTTTCACATGTGGAATTGATGATAAACAGGGAAACCAGATATATGCTCTAAAAAAAGTGTTTTATGCGCATTCAATATGCAATAAAACTTGAAAATATGCACTAAAATTCAAAAAATATGCTCTTAAAAATAAAATAGATTGGTTTATTTTTAAATGAAAATATATTTCTAATTCAAAAACTCAACAACATTCGCATATAAAATAAGACAAAAAATAAACAAAAAAAAAAGGAAACAAAATTAACAAAGAATAACTGGGGTTGAAGTGCAAGTCAAAAAAAAAATTACCATACAAATTTTAACTAAAACAAATAATTTTTTTGGATGATTGGAGCATTTAACTTCAATTTTAAAAGATCACGATATTAGAATTCAGTGTAGTTTGGATAGATAAGACATTTTTATTTATAATTTTTATTGCAATAAATAACAAAATATTGACCTAGGATTTCAAATAAAAAACGTTTCTGTCTCATCTAAATACACTTTTATACATTGACAATATTCCTTCAACGTCTACTCGGTGTAGAGTTTGTCACAAATAGCAAAACTGAATTTGTATTGAAACTAACGTCCGAAAACTGAGTATGTATAGACTACATGGAACATTGGAACAGAGATTTAGATGGCGGAAAATAAAAGTAAAAATTTTGACCAACCCCTTAACTTGAAAGCATATTAAAACAGGTAGCGCCGGAAACTTTTTTTTATTTCAAAAAATAAATTTAATAAGTGTCTAGAAAAAAAATTTTATATATTTTTTTTCGGAATGGGGTGTCCTTTTAAAGAATGGTGCGCCAAGTGGGTTAAAATAAAAAAAATTCTATAAAGTATCAAAATATGCCCTAAAAGCGTAAATTATGCTCTGAAAATTCAAAAAGATGTTAAAAATATGCGTGTAAGACTGATATATGCAAAAACATGCTTTAAATAGTAAAATATGCAAAAATATGCAGTAACGAATCGATGCCAAAGTTCATAAAAAGTTCTGAAACGGATAAATATCTTGTCCCCGCATTAATACGTCACACAAGAAAAAACATGTAATTGCATATTTGCGGTTTCCCTGATGATAAGGTTGAATAATTTAAATAAAAAAATAGGATTAACATTATTATACCTACATTATGAGTAAAAGAAATTAAAAAATACAAATAAAAAAGCAATCCATATTGTATAAGAATAGAAAATGCGAAAATTCTACAATTTTAAGTGAAAGTAACAATTGTGGAAATTTAGTTGACCCTGTAGAAGCTTTTGTGGGATCAGTTGAAGATTTGCCAAACACCAAATTGAGTTTGCGCGAAAATATAAGAACTTGGTATATTGAAACAGCACCTTCCAGAAGTTGTTTGGAAAAACTTCTTGCTATATTACAGGAGGAAGGTCTAGATGTTCCCCTCTGAGCAGCAGCTTTGATAGGTAAAAAACCAGAAGTTGAAATCAGAAAAGTTTTTCCTTGAAATTATTGCCACATAGGAATCGAAACTCAGCTGAGAAAATTTTACAAATTTTTAACAAATGATGACAAAATTGGATTTGATGTAAACGTAGATGGAATCCTATTTTTTAAAAGTTCACGAATACAGTTATGGCCAATTCTTTTGAAAGTCGTTAATTTGCAGAAAAAAGTGAGCCCTTTCCCTATTGGAATATATGTAGGCCTAACTAAACCTAACTGTATTAAATATTTTTTTAAAGATCTTAAAGATGGATTTTTATATAACGATAAAAAAAAATCATCATTGCGTTCCGCTGTTTAACATGCGATACATCAGCTAAGGCTTTTATTTGCGGAGTCCCAGGACATACTGCCTCGCACGGATGCACTAAGTGTACACAAGTATCAAAAAAGTGTGGTAATGTGTTAACATATAGCACATTTCGTGGAACTTTAATTTCCGATGACGACTTTTCATCAAGAAAGTACCCTTGAAGAAATAGGCATTAATATGGTAACGCAAACTCCTTTGGATTGTATGCATCTTATTGATCGTGGATTTACAAGGAAAATTATTTTTCGAATCATTAAGAATAAAACAGAACAAAAAACTCCAAAGGAAAATATTGAAAAAATATCTTCGGAGCTAGTAAATTTACGAAAAAATTTTCCCAAAGTATTCCCTCGGAAACCCAGATCACTAGATGAAATGCATAATTGGAAGGCGACTGAATTTCATCAATTTCTTGCATATTCTGGTCCAATCGTACTTTGCAACAATGTACACAATGATATTTATTACGAATTTTTTGTTTGCGCTTATAGGTTACTTAGTAGCCTTCGACATGTATACAATAATGCAAAAGTAGCCAACGATCTTCTTGAATTATTTGTTGAAAACTTCCCTATTTTTGGCCAAGACAGCGTTTCTTACAATGTGCATAATTTACTGCACATAGCATCTAGCGCAGAAGAATATGGACCTATAACGTCGTTTTTAGCTTATGATTTTGAAAACAAACTAAAAAATTAAAAAAAACATGTTCGAAAACCATCGTAAATTATTCAACAAATTGTTCAAAAAGAGCAACACGAAGTATATATTCAAGATAAAACAGAAAAGTTAAAGTATAAAGGAGATGTTCTTGTTGAAATTTCTGTAAATGACTGCTTAATTACTTCTAAAGAACCAAATAATATTTGCGCAGTTAAACCATCTGGTTTAACCGTAAAAGTTGAAGCAATAATAAAAGAAGATAATATATACATTGAAGGACGGCGGTTGTTGGATTTGGGTAGCTTTTTCCAAGAGCCCCTCAATTCTTCTGAGTTAGGCATTTACACAACAAATCTAGTTTTAGGTGAAAAAGAAAAATGTTCAATGAGCGATATTCAATATAAATTTGTTTTCCTACCATTTGAAAATAATTTAATACTAATACCCATTCTACATAGCTGCCTTCCAGAAACATGTCGACGGACACTCCAAAGGAAAACTGAAGTTTTTTCATCAACAAGGTAACGTTACAATTTTAAACTGTAAACATATCTTGTTTATTAATTTTTTTCTTTTGAGTTAATTCAAAATGTCATGCCTGTGATGAACTTTCAAAACAATTTGCTTTATATAAAGGTTTGTGTTGCCATTAATATCAGGTCTATGCCTCTCTACAACAACAACCTTAATTCTGTAAGACTATAAACTGAATAAAAAAAATACTTTTCTTTTGACATTCTCTCCGAAATCAGGTTTCTGTTGTAGAGATGCGATGGTTACAAGTAGAAACGCCCTAACTCGTATTTTTTAGGGTTTTGAGTTTTTCAGTCATTCCAATCAATTTCACACAAATAAACTTCTTCACAAATAATTATTGCAATAGTGTAAAAAATAACGCTTTTACAAGCAGTTGTACAAAGCAGTTAAACAATCAGTTCTACTATTTCTGTTATGATTTTACATTTTCCTGTAAGGTTACAATTATTTAAGTTAGGGCCTTTCTACTTGTGGCCAACAATAAGGCTGTTATAGTTCATATTTTCAATTTTATCTATAAGAGTATGTGTATGTATATAGACTTATGACTGCTACTATATTATTATAGATGCTACTGAAAAACGATACAACACCCTTATTGATATTATGGCGGAACATAAAGTTTTATTAGATAGAATAGTTAACCAAAACGCAGTTACCGCTAACCTTACGGAAATTTTTCCAATAAAAACAGAGGAAAAATTAAAAGAATTTGATGCTATCTTAGCCACACATTCCCATCCATACGTAAGTATTTGACAACAATAATTCAGCGAAACATTGAATTCTTTATTTATATGTATTTAATTCAATTTCAATTCAGTTTATTGTGTCTAATGATATTTACAAAATTTACTTACAATAGTATATGTATATATATTTACAAAGAGTTTAAGGATTTTTCCTTTTTCTACTTAATAATAAATTTTTTTTTTTTCATGTTATCCTTAATTTAATATAGTATTTAAGTTAAGGTGAAAGTTTTCAAAAACCTTGTGGAATTTTTTTTTTTTTATATGATAAAACTTAAAACTACTTAACTGACTAATGTAAAGGGGGGGCTAACTCAACTATATGATTATGTTCAGAATGAGAACATCTAGAATTGAAATTTTCATACAATTTGTATATCTTAACAGCGACCAAGTCGACGTCTGCGATTTGGTGTAGTCTTGTTGTAGAATAATGTGTGGGAAGATTATGAATTAACTTTAGGAGTTTATTTTGAAGGATTTGTAGCCTTTTTATGTGGCATTTAGCACTTTTTGCCCAAACTGGGGCTGCATAGCATATAATTGCCTGAAATATAAGTTTAAAAATTAACATTTTATTGTCAATACTTAATGATGAGTTTCTATTTATTAAAGGGTAAAGAGTTCTAATAAGTATGTTACATTTATTAACGATATATGATACGTGATCTCTGTAAGTTAATTTTGGGTCTAGAATTACACCTAGATACTTTACGTTGTTTTCCCATTCGAGTACGGTATCGTTTAAGCGTATACCATTTTGGGGAATAAAACACGATTTTCTTTTTCTGGTAAAATAAATTGCTTGACTTTTGTTATAATTTATTGCTATTTTCCATTTTGTAAAATATTTAAATAATATTACAATGGCCGATTGCAGGTTTGCTAATATTTCTGAAGAGTAAATACCTGAGCATAAGACTGCGGTGTCGTCTGCAAACATGGATATAACACAGTGGTTTATATTAGGTATATCTGCTGTGTATATATTATATAAAATTGGAGATAAACAGGACCCCTGAGGACATCCTGCATTTATTTGAAAAACGTTTGAGCATTTCGAGCCTATGAACACTCTAAATGATCTTGAAGATAAATAACTTTGGATTATTTTTATAATACCCGGAGGGAAATCAAACTGTATTAATTTAAATATCAAGCCATCGTGCCATACGTTGTCGAATGCCGCCTTTATATCCAACAATATCATACCAGTCGAATTTTGTTGGTTAAAGTTAGACTTAACTATGTTCCTTATGCGTATTAATGGGTGTAAGGTATTATGTGCTTTACGAAACCCAAATTGTTGGGGAGGTAGAATATCTCTACAGTCTAAGAAGTTAATAATTATATCTGTTAATTATTAGTATTATTCAATTCCAACACTTGAATTGGAACCGTACTAATTGTTTTTTTTTATTGTTTTATCTTCAAGCACTTGTAACTTGAAGACAATGAATCGGAAAAAATTAAAACACTCAGATTTATTTTGTGACTGACTGACAAGAATTTAAATTTTATTACGATACTTATACTAAATTAATAACAAAAAAATTGCTGAGCTAATGTCTACAGAAACTTAAAATTTATGGGAAATTAACCAATCAGAACAAAGTTGTAATTAATGCAATTTAATACCTTTAATATTTTGCTTTGGTTGGACAAATTCAATTAATATTAATATTAGGTGTGTTTTAACACATTTCAATAATAGGTGTGTTTTAACATTCTCCCCCACGTTGAACAGATGTTCAACAAATCGTTTCATCTTAGGTGAGTCGACTAGGAGTTACCATATAGCCTAAACGTCTAGGACGAACTGAAGTGGTTGCTGACGTGGTGTTGGTGTAGGGTTCAAGTCATTGAGCGGTGGTTCTACCGATTGCAGTTCGATATTTTCGTTGGTGACTTCAATAGGCCTTGTTGTGTGTAGCCTTTGACAGATTCTGCACGTTTTATTTCGAAGAAAAATAATAGTCAATGATATTAAGCTCAGAAGAAGTGCAAGGTAGCCAATCGTATGGTTATGCTGTTGATGGGAATTGATTTTATTAGGCAGGTCCAGTATGTGTTGTTCCTTTAGTGATTCTTGTAAAGTTAATAGTTCCTTGATGTTATTGTCATATAAACTATCGACGTTTGTTGACATTGATAGATTATTGCTTATAGATGGTGCAATAATCTTTTGCGAGGATAAATCGGAACTCGTGCCGAGGCTAGTGTATGATGAATTTATTGTGCTCAAGATAGTTTGTCGTCCGTTCATAGTGACGGATTCATGTTTTAGTATACATTCCGGGTCCAGCGAAAGTAGACCGGATCCTTTTAACGAAAGGTGAGAAATTTCTCTGTTGCAGACGACTGTTGCCCGAGATGGTGATGACGTGGCATATATCCACTGATTTCCCTTGTTAAGTGGTATCCATTTAGTTGTAGTCTTCTCTAGAGTACAAGTTGGTGTCGTTTTATTGTTGTACAAATTGATTTCACACTTGCAAATTTCTGAACCATAATTGTAGCGAGTCTGAACAGTGGTACACAAAAATACGTCTTGCTTTATTATATCACAAGCTCTTAGATCTGCCTTCGTAAGAAAAATATACTGGTTTTTAGAAACTGACATGCCCATGAAATCAGCACATGGTTTAATGGCTACCATGGTGTGATTCACCATGTTAGGTACGGGAATCAGCTGGAACATCTTAAATTGTTCAATTTCCACTAATGGTAGACTTATTTTGAATACTGCATATTGGGGCGTGAGTCTACCTTGAACCTTCATTAGTTTGAATAGCTGTAGTAATGTATATTTTCCGAAGATAGGAAGTGTTACTGATGTTGGTACATGGAGTTTAATCTGATTAATCTCCTCTTGCAATTGTTCTGGAGTCAGTAGTAATGGACTGATTTTTCCTTGATGAGTATCCATGAGAGTATCAAGAATTGAGGACTGTATGGTTCGTATATTATTTGCAACCAGGTTCAGTTCTAAAACTCCACTATTAAATAATTGGGTGAGCTGTATCTGGAACAACACATTATTATTTTGCTGATTTGCTTGTGATAGTTTTTCGATTTTTTTGCTCTAGTTGTTCAAACCTTGCCTTAGCTGCTAATTGGCCCTTTCTTATGATATTAACTGTTGAGTCAACAATTGAGGTTTGATTCTTGAGCAAAGTTAATAAATGTGACTCATTTTCCTTTACCCTTTGTATTGTATCGGATATCTGGTTAGCATATTCTGAGTCCAATATGCCAAATAATGAGTTAGCAATATTTCCAACTATATTCAAGGCGCCTCTTTTACTTCGTAGTAGTCGATTTTCCAGCTGTAGATCATTTTCCATGTGTTCAAAATGCCTTATGATACTTAGGCATGATTCATTCAATGTTATCATCCTGCAAAGGTTTTGTAGGGATTTCGTGCCATTGATCAAAATTGATGTTTCAGACCAGTATGCGTTTAAATCATAGTATACAAGAATGTTCCATTCACTGCTTGAAATGGTTGCTGTTCCAATTTCTTCAAAATGAATGCCTAATTTCATCCCAAATTTTTTGTTCTTTACCGGATTTCCAAATGACATTGGTAACAGCACAAGTATTGTAATTAAGGCTAGACTCAGATGGGTTGATATAACCCTTTTCCTTTTAATCCTAGGCTCCTGAATTGAGTCGTAAGTACTTTTGTTGCTAGTTGAACTGTTGTCATCGAGGGTGACAGATGTTTCGCAATTTGGTTCGATGGGTAAGAGAGCGATTCGATGTATTGGTCGTTTGAAAATTCCATTAGCTGTTTTAACCTCCACAACTCTGATCATATTGTCACTACCAGGATGTGTTTTGACTACTCTTGCTAAGGGCCACTTCATGATTGGTAGATTGTCTTCCTTTATTATTACCATATCACCAATATTGAGGTTGTCAAACCGCTTATTCCACTTATGGCGCTGCTGTAATTGATTCAAGTATTCAGTGGACCATCTTTTCCAAAACTCTTGTTTGAGATGGGATACCAGCTTCCAGTGTGATAGTCTTGATGAGTTTACTGTTGTTGCGCCACTATCTACTTGCGATACAAGTGCTTCGCCAATCAAAAAATGACCAGGAGTCAGTGCTTCAAGATCATCAGGATCACTTGACATAGGTGTTAGTGGGCGAGAGTTGAGTATTGCCTCGATCTCTGCTACGATAGTCCCCATTTCTTCCTGGGTCAATGATGCAGCTGCCACACTTCGCAGTAAAAGATGTTTTGCCGATTTTACAGCCGCTTCCCATAGTCCACCAAAATGTGGCGCACGGGGTGGGATAAAATGAAAATTTATTCCCTTTGAGCTGGCAGTTGAAATGATTGATTCCCGTCCCTTGTTGGAGTAGATACTTCCCACCAGTTCTGACAATTGGTTTTTTGCTCCTATAAAATTAGTAGCGTTGTCTGAATATATGTTCTGACAACGACCTCGACGGCTGATGAATCGTTTCAGAGCCCCAATGAATGACTCAGTTGTTAGATCGGTTACTACCTCGAGATGAGTTGCCTTGGTGGCAAAACAACAGAATACGGCTATATATGCTTTTGTCGGTCTTTTTCCTCTGACCTTATGATGGATCCACACTGGGCCACAATAGTCAACTCCCGTGTTAATGAAGGGTCGGGCTGGAGTCACTCTAGTCTGAGGTAAACTACCCATTATTTGTTGGCACAGTTGAGGTCGTGCCCTGGCACATCTAACGCACTTTTGTACAGTTGAGCGCGCTGTTATTTTGCCTTTTATTGGCCAAAATCGTTGTCGTATTATGTTTAATAATGCTTGTGCGCCACAATGTTTGTTTTCTTCGTGAACCATTGTAAACAAAAGCCTTGTGATAGGGTCATTATATGGTATCAACATTGGGTGTTTTGCTTCGTATGACAAACGTGATGCCTCCAATCGTCCTCCAACTCGTAAAATATTTGTTCTATCTAGAAATGGAGCAAGACTGATGATGGAGCTGTTTTTGTCGACTTCTTTATTTTTTCGAAGCTGGTTGATTTCTGATAAGAAATCGGACATCTGAACGGTTCTAATAATGGTATATAGTGCATCGTCTAATTCTGCTGGAGATAATGATTCGTGTACAGGGCGATGTTGTTTTTTCATACGTGAATTTTTTGTAAATCTCAAAACATACCCCAGTATTCTCTGCAAAGTTTTGAAGGAATTTCTGTGTGGAATTTTGTATATGAGATCATTGTTCGAAACCGTAACTGCTACAGCTAGCGATGTTGCCTTCTTCTTCTCGAGATCGCTGGGAATTGCCAGTTCCCTTGACAAATGGGGTGGCCACATGTCTTCTTGTCCGTGTAGAAAGAGTGGTCCATATAGCCATAAATTACATTCCGATAGTTTACGTGTTGGAAGACCTCTGGATAGTATGTCAGCGGGATTGTCCTTTGATCTGACGTGGCGCCATTGACTGGGCAATGTCAACGATTGAATTTTGGAGACTCGATTGGCCACAAATGTATGGTACAATGAGGATTGGGAGTTTATCCAGGAAAGTACTATTTCGGAGTCCGTCCATATGAACATCCGTTGATTTTTGGTTTGAAGGTCCATTTTGATTCTATGCATTAGCTGGGCAGCCATAACCGCGGCACATAACTCCAACCGAGGCAGTGTCTGCCTTTTTAATGGAGCAACCCTTGTCTTGGCACAAAGTAATTGTACAATAACTCTTTTATCTTTGAGAACTGTTCGAATATAGGCGACTGCACCAAAAGCTCTTTCAGAAGCGTCTGAGAAAACATGCAGTTCCGTCTCTGCTGGGAGTTCACCTTTAAAAATGTGCCGAGGGATTTTGAAATTATTCAAGCTGTCTAAATCTTTTCTGAAATTGGTCCAGAGTACTAGATGGTCCTCGGGCAAAGGTTTATCCCAATCTAACCTTAACTGCCACAACTGTTGGATAAATATCTTTGCATTGATGACAACAGGTGCAAGTAGACCAAGCGGATCGAATAATCTTGCGAGATCCGATGTTGCTGTACGTTTTGTGATATTCTGTACATGATTCATTTTTACTTTGATGCAAAAATGGTCAGTATTAGGTAGCCATAACAACCCTAACGTTTTTATAGAATCAGCGTTATTACTACTGAAATTCAAATTTAGCTCTTGATCACCGACTGGAATATTCTTCAGTAGTTGCGGGTGGTTTGCACACCATTTTTTTAAGTTGAAACCATGGCTTCTTAAAATTGTACTGAGTTCTTGTTGTGTTTGAAGTGCGATATTAAGACTATCAGAGCCCCCCAGGCCATCATCCATGTAAAAATTAGTTTTAAGCATTTGTGAACCATATGGGTAGGCTAGCGAGCTTTCATCAGCAATTTTTTGTAAGCATTTTGTAGCTAGATAAGGTGCTGCTCGTGTCCCATATGTAACTGTATTTAGTTGGTAGTAATTAATAGGAAGTGCTGGGTCTTCCCTCCAAATAATTAATTGGTACTGATGGTTGTCCTGGTGAATCAGAATTTGTCTATACATTTTCTCGATGTCGGTGGTGAAGACGAATCTGGGGAATCGAAAACGCAGTAAAATTGAGAAAAGTTCACTTTGAATACTTGGCCCTGTATACATCAGATCGTTTAATGAGTAGCCTGACGAGGTTTTAGCTGATGCATCGAATACCACCCTGAGTTTTGTTGTGGTGCTATCTGGTTTCAGGACGCAGTGATGAGGAATAATGTATTTAGGATTTAATACAGTGTCGATATCTACCTTCTGCATGTGCCCCAATTGCTCGTAATCTCGCATAAATTTTATATATTCGGTTCGAATTCCTTCATCTTTTTGGAGTCGACGCTCTAGACTCATGAATCGGTTGTATGCCATCGCATGGGATTCTCCTAACGCACTTGGGTTTTCACGAAAAGGAAGACTGACTATGAAGCGACCCTCGCCATTGGTAAGAACATGTTGGGTAAAATGTGCTTCACATAGTTTTTCGGGGAGCGAGAGAACCTTTTCGCTGCTTTCGATATCGTCCAATTTCCACAAATGCTCTATGGCTTCTTCCAATGAAGTGGAGTCTCCAAATACTGCACATGTTGTAGCACATAAGGGACTCGGGATTGGATTTTTCCCGATTGCTCCACCCACAATCCATCCCAAAGCTGTATTTTGAAGTGTTGGAAGATCGTCAGCAAGGTGTATTGTGCCATTTTGAGTTAATTTGAAGAAAAATTCCGCTCCAAGCAGCAAATCTATTTTTTCCTGCTGATAGAAATGAGGATCTGCTAGGTGAATATTGTTGGGAATTCCCCAAGTTGAAATGTCAACATGCTGATTGGGTTGCGAGGGAATTATGCTAGGTAGAACATACGCTTCAACATTTGCTGAGAAATTGCGATTCCTGGACATCATTCCAATATTTATGCGATATTTTGAATTTTTTCGAATTTCACCTACACCATCAATACAGAGGGAGGTCTCAAATGGTGAAATGGACAATTTTTGACAAAGCCGTTTGGATGCAATATTTACTTGTGAGCCAGAGTCTAATATTGCTCTAAACTCATCTGATACACCATTTGAGGCCGTAATGATAACTCTTGCCGTTGCTAGCAATACATGACCCTGGCGGCCCGCACCGATATTTGTTGTTGCTGATGCAACTGCTGCTACTTCTGAGGCAGGAGGCTTTACTTCTGGACTCGGATTCAAAGCTGAAGATGGAGTTGATGAGCCTTTTGTTGTTTTGGTATTGCCCCTTTTTTCTAAGTGGAGCAACGTGTTGTGTTTTTTCGCACACCTTTTGCAGCTACCTGAATTACAAGTTTTTGAACCATGGTCACTTCCGAAGCAATTTACACATAACCTTTTTCGTTGTACCCATTGCAGTCGTTCTGCTTCTGATAGTCGCAGGAATTTATTGCAGTGGTATAGTTTGTGGTCACTACTATTGCACAGTCTGCATGTACTACTATTGCTTCCGTTAGTTGTTATAATTGTTGATACCACCTTGTGTTGTGGTTTGTCCTTCAGAGTAACTGCCTCCATTGACTGAAAGTTTCTCTCCAAGAACTCCAAAAATTCCTTGATTTTTGGAACTTCGCGTGGATGTGAAAGAGATTGCTCGTAGCGAAGGCGGGTGGGTTGATCAGTCTTTTTAATAACAAGTGTAGTAGCAACGGATCCCAAGTGGCTGTGTTTATTTTAAGATTCTGTAATGCTAATAGACACTCTTGTGTTTTATCATGCAATGACTTGTAATTATCGCTTGAAGCTCTGTTTGGAACATCGACCAGCTCCTGTACCAGTTTGCCAACAAGCAATCGTTTGTTGTTGTAGCGCTCTATTACTAATGACCATGCTGCCTCAAAATTATCTCCTGTAGCAGTGAAGTGCTTGATAAGATTTCCTGCTTCGCCTTCCAGATGTGTTTTGAGATACCACATTTTTTGAATGTCTGGTATCGGTTGTTGTATTATTAGTGAAGAGAACAAATCATGAAACTCCTTCCACTTCAAATAATTTCCTTCAAATTTAGGAAGCGTTATCTTGGGGATTGGAATTGTCCGTGAATCTTGCTGATTATTTTGGGGCATGGGGTGGGCTTGATCATTTGTACTATTTCCAGTGGTTTTAATCGCTGTCCGCAGCCTTTTTTCTAACTGAATGAATCTATCCATATTATAGCCTTGTTTGCTTGTGTCAGCACTTAATTCTGCAATTTGATAATGCAAACTTTCAATATTTTGCCACAAATTTGTTGCGGTTTTGGTGTCTTCTCTTGTGAAGACGTCTTCTAAAAGGCGCTCCAACGATGACATCATGGCGGCTTGCCTCCGCATGAGCTTGACTAGCTCTTGTTGATTTACTGAGTTGTCAGTGGTAAGTATAGTTGGCTCTGATCCGACTGATTGAATTTGTTGCTTGCCGGTAGATTCAGTAATTTTTGTTTTTGCATTTTCAAAAATCGCCTTATATTGGTCTACGATATTCATAACTGCGGTGTAATATTCTTCAGTGAAATACTGATGTTCCATTGGAAGGTTTTCAATGAGGCGAATCTTGGTGTCATTGGTCTCGAATTCTGACCATTCCGCTTCCAGTCGTCTCAACCTTTCCTGGAAATAATCTGTAGAATCCTTTCTTGATGCAGGATCTTTCTTGAAATTTCGGACTATGACTTCAATTTTGTTACCAATTTGTTTTTGGTTGATGACCAATTCCTCGAAAGAAGCCATGATTCAATCGTTGTTGTGGGTAACGAAAATCGATGGAGGTTGTTGGAGGATCAAAATTGGCTGACCAAAATTTTTTATTTATTTGCCAAAATGTTGATTGGTCTGGTTGATATCCAGCTGTCTTGATAAGTCTTAAAAGCCTGTTGTCACCAAAATGTTATTTGGTGGATTGTTGACGATGTAGACTTGTTGCTGTCTGACGTCGTAATTAGGAAATTCGTGGATGTCCTGTGTAGAATGAGCCTCGACTTGAATGTTGTAGCAAATCTGTAGCAGGATGTTGAATTTCAAAAGGCTGTGTTGATGTTTTTTAAGAATATAAAAGTCCTTTGCCACTGGTGGGAAAAACTTATGTATCCTTAAAAGTTTGATTTGTAGCGCTGTTGCGTGTTTTTAAAAGTTTTTCTTTTTTTTTTATTAAGTTTGAAAGCTAGGGGTCACCAGAAAAAATGTTAATTATTAGTATTATTCAATTCCAACACTTGAATTGGAACCGTACTAATTGTTTTTTTTTTATTGTTTTATCTTCAAGCACTTGTAACTTGAAGACAATGAATCGGAAAAAATTAAAACACTCAGATTTATTTTGTGACTAACTGACAAGAATTTAAATTTTATTACGATACTTATACTAAATTAATAACAAAAAAATTGCTGAGCTAATGTCTACAGAAACTTAAAATTTATGGGAAATTAACCAATCAGAACAAAGTTGTAATTAATGCAATTTAATACCTTTAATATTTTGCTTTGGTTGGACAAATTCAATTAATATTAATATTAGGTGTGTTTTAACACATTTCAATAATAGGTGTGTTTTAACAATATCTTTTATGACTCTTTCTAAAATTTTACTTATAGAAGATAATAAGCTGATTGGACGATAAGAGGATGGGGAATCAGCGGGCTTGTTAGGTTTTTTGATTGCAATAACCTTTGCTTCTTTGAATTCATCTGGGAAATAACTTAATTTAAGGCAGCTGTTTATAAAATGTGTCAAAAACTTTATACCTTTCCTTGGTAGAGCTTTAAGAATTGTGTTATTGATGCCATCAGCACCGGGTGACTTCTTATTTTTCAAAACCTTTAATGTATCGGAAACTTTTTTATATGTAACAATGCAATTTTCTGTGGATACAAAGTTAGTATTGAATTCATTAATTCTATTCGTAACCAAATTTTCGGTTTCAGTATCACTTATACTAGTTGAATATAAATGATTCTCCGAAAAAGTGCTAGCCAATAATTCACATTTTTCTTCAGTCGAAGAAAATCGTGAATTACTGTGCTTTAGTAATGGGATATTTTTGGATCTCTTCCTTAAAATTTTAGTTAAATTCCAAAAAGGAGAAAAGGATTTGTCTAATGTAGACAATACTTGATTCCATGAGTTGTTTCTGAATTTAGTAATTTCCGATTTAATTACAGAATTTAAGGTTTTGAACTCATAGTAGTCACGAAGCGAAGCCATTCCCTACGAAAGTGGTTACGGTTTCTAATTAAAAATTTGATGTTATTTGGCAAAGGTTTTCTTACGCTTCTCTTTTGCCTTAGTGGAGCACTATGCATAACTGCATCATTTAGGGTATTAATAAATCGGCGAAGTGCAGAGTCAACCATCTCTTTGGTTGAATATGTATTATTATTAGGCAAGGAAATATTTCTGTTAATGAATTTAGAAAACCGTTTCCAATTTGCATTTTTAAAATCAAAGTAGTTAAGATTGTTGTTCACATAATCTGTTCTCAAAACTAGTTTGACGGGAAGATGATCGGAACTTAGATCGTTGATAACTTCGGGGGAGGATAAATTATTTGTAAAACTTGTTACGAAAATATCAAGCGTTGAACTTTGACGGTTTAACTGGTGAGGTATGTATGTACTTTCCTCAGGAAATAATATATTTAAATTGTAAGAGTTCTGTTTTTCATACAAAATATTGCCCCAACAGTTGGCTCGTACACATCCCCATGTTTGATGTCGACAGTTTAGATCGCCACCGATTACATACTTTTCACCCCTACTAAGCTTATAGATATCAGAAGCGAAAATTTGCTTTTTGGAATTATCGGGGCCTGCGCGGCCGCCTGGAAAATAGCAAGCATATATGTTTATATTACCAGTAATAGTTGGAACCTTAATACCGATATTTTCTATAAGAGTAGTGTTCACAATAGGAATTGTCGAATGGCTAATATTTTTCTTTACTATTATAGCTACGCCCCCTCCTCTTCTTAATTCTCTATCATTTCTATGTATAATAAATTCTTGGTGACTAAGGGAAAAATTTGGTTTAAGCCAACTTTCAGAGAGTAAACATATGTGAATGTTATTATTTAATAAGAACTGAAACAGTTCAATACTTTTATTTTGAACGCCTTGAGCGTTCCAAGCTACTATATTTAGTTCATCGCTAGCCATTATGAAAGGAATTTTATGGCGAGGTTTGTTATCACCTCAAATTGATCTAGCTTATTTCTACAATTTCGGAGTTTAGTGATTAATTCAATTGTAATTTCTTGTAATTCCTGAATGGAGAACAATTGTTCGGAATTGTTAAGAGAATTTACATTATGATTATTGTTACTATTACCACTGCTCTGCAAGTTTCTCGATGCTGGCCATAGACCTGATGATTGTGGAACATTTTGCTGGAGAGTATTTGGAAAGTTCTGGTTGTTCACAATGTAAGGGTTGTTCACAGTTGGCCGTTTGTTCACTGGTTTGTTACGCTGCTTGACCAGTAAGTAGTTTGCTTTGCTGGGACAATTACTATCAGTTGATTGATGAGGCCCATTAAAATTTGCACATTTTACAACCTCCTCATTGCAATTAGCGGTTGGATGGCTTCCAGCACATTTTGCACAAAATGTTTTTACCTTACAGTAACTTGAGCCATGACCATACATTTGACAGTTGCGACACTGTGTAACTCTGGACTTATTAGTCTTTTGGAAATCCCATTTGACTTTAACATAGTCAATTACGGAGTAGTTTTGTCTTAACTCTCTGATAGTTATAGACTTGCGTTGAAAGTAGACTACGAAAATAACATATACACCATACTGTGTTTTCTTGTTTACAATTTTTACGTCTAGGCATTTTAGTCCCTTGACGATTAATTTGTTTTTCAGCACGGCTGGATCTTGGGTTTCCAACCCAAATAATAATGCTTTATAAGGTTTTTCTTCTTTTGAAGCATACGAGAAGAATTCATATTTTTTATCAAGAGCATTGCAAAGTAAAACAAGGTCTTCTTTTGTATTACAAAAAACTTTATATCCAATAGAAATTTTTCGTATGGCATAATCGTTTATTTTAGAAATTTTACAAATCTCATGAATTTTTTCCAACTTGCATTTTAGAATGGTTATTGGTGGAATGTGTTTTTTACTTTCCTTTGGTATTTTATCGTCTTCAATATCATTATCATCGTCGATGGTTTGTAACGGTGAAAAGTAATTGTTTTTGTCTGCATTTGATGCAGAGTTGTTGTTTTTATGTTTTTTATTTAGATTCATTGAAGTAAGATGTGCATGCACATCATCACTTTTATATGTACGCTTTATTTTTTTTTCAATAATATATGTAATTGGTTTTGTTAATTTATAAGAGTGCTTATTATTAAATGAGACATTATTAGATTTAATTGAACTATAGTGAATTTTTAATCAGAAATAATTTCTTAATCAGGCTTGAGTGAGTATCTAAAGATAGATACTCACATTAATTAATAAAAATATTTCATTCATAAGAATTGAAATTACTGAACTCAAGCCTGATTAAGAAATTAGTGCTTATTATTTTTATTTTGAAAACGGTCACAAAAATAAGTAAGGTAATGAGCGAGAACACGTCTGTCGTTGCAGAGAATAAATTAACGAGTAAGGTTGGCTTTATAGCTGGTAAATATGGAAGTTTTAAATTTTTATTAATGTATTGACCTCAAACACAAGGCACTTTCGGTAAGAACATGGTGTCTTTTCAATTGCGGCAAAGTTGTGGATACTCCATCTCAAGGTCCAGATCTATACCCTATTCAAAATTTATGGGTTTATTTGAAAAGTAGTATTTCCAAAGGGTATTTCAAGAACTAAATGGAGTTTAAAACAGTAATACGAGGGGAACATGAGAAATTTCAGCGGAATATTTGGAAAAGAAAATTTTTTTCCATGAGAAGTCGTCTTACAAGCCGATTTAATACCAATGGGGCCAAAAAAAAATTATTTTTGTACAACTTAAAATCTTTCCTATTTTCTTACTATATAATACAAGGATGTAAAAACATTTTCTTGACAGAGACATTTTTGAGTTTTTTTGGTTTTCATGTAATTTTTATGCTCTCACTTTTTAATTTTGCGTATAACTTACTACTATTTGTTCACTTAAATGTACATAAAATGAAATCCATAACCAAAAATTTCATAATGCAAAGAAAAATAAAAATATTTATGATAAAAATCAAAATTTATAACGATTTTAACTATGTCAAAACATTTTCTTGACATACTGTACATACATATAGAGAGAAGAGTTACAGATCAATCATAGAGAGTAATTTGGAATAAAGAAATTTTAATACAAGTTAAATTAAATTAACAATTGCTTCTATTTGATTTTTTTTATATTTTTATAAAAATAAAACAAACAAATTAAATTAAAATAAGCTTTAATTTTGCAAATTTGTATATTTTTCTTACAATTTTGTTCTTTCTGTACGCTTTCCGTCAGAAAATTTGAGCGTAAGCAAAATATAGAAAAATACCGCAGCAACAGAATGAATAATTGCACATTTTGCTTCCGCAGAAAAAATGCTTTCCGCAATCGCGGAACGGAATGAATAATTAGACCTATTATTTCATTAATGCTGAATTTCCATGAAGAATGGGTATAGTTTTTGCTGGCGCAAGCAATTATGAATAACAAATACCCGGGAGTTTTTTGCCTTTTCCCATTCCTCCTATTATAAATTAAAATTCCCGAGTGAAAAAGTAGGTATTCTAAATATAAGGGAGAGAGAGAATTTGTTATATAATCTTTTTGGTTGATATGGATGAGTTTTAGTGTAACGAAAACCAAATACAGAACTTTAAGAGCGAAAGATCATACTAACTGTGAAACACGGCTGCTTTAGGTGTGGGCAATTTAGCATTTATTAATGGAATAATGGATCATCGACGTTATATTGACCTACTATGGTAAAATTTGCAGATATGCGTAGCAAAATTACGACTGTCGGACAGATTTCAGTTTTATAAAACAATGATCCTAAGCATTACGCTATCAATGCAAGTCTTTGGCTTATATATACTGCCCCAAAATAATAAAAACGCATCCAGAGCGCCCAGATATTAACTCGATTGAACACTTCTGGGGTCATTCGGAAAAAAAGAATAAGAAAACGACTTTACAAACAAAAATAAAATGAAAAAGTTCTCTTAGATGAGTGACGCAAAATCGGTCCGGAATATACGAAAATCTTCTCCCAGGAAGTGAAAACGAAAAAATCTAGAAATTTTAAATCGTCCATTCCAAATTTTGTTCTTCTAAACACATACTACTCGTATTAATTAGTAATTTTTAGATTTCAACTTAAGGAGTTGTAACACTTATTTTAACACTGTAAGGGTGGAATAAATAACCCTGCCTACCCGATGGATGCCGGCATATTTTACGCCACTGGCAGAAAAATTATAGGCAGCTTTATATGCCTTTGCAAAAAGAAATGCCAATTTTTATTTAAGGCAAAAATATAATTGAGCTTTATTTTCAAAATGTCTTTCCTTATATTTCAAAATAACGGGATAGTTGAAATGCTTATTATACTATTTGTTTTTACTAAATTACAATAAAAGTTATTAATATAATTTTGAGTGGTTTTGTTAATCATAACAATTACATTTTTTTGCGAAATGCGACATGTTTGAAAAGTTACCAAATTCTGTCTTTGTTTCTGAATTATTTTCTACTTCTTTTATGTCCTTGGTTTCCAGACTTTGGACTTCTGCATACACTTTCTTATATAAAGTTCTGAGTTTATCAATCAGTGACTTATCAACTGTCACCAATTCATAGCAGTTTGATCAACTCTTTCATTAATATATTTTGATCGTTCTAACTTTTCTAGTACATACTCGTACTTAGAGGAATAAATTCTACTTTTGCTTTTTCTTATGTTACTATCCAACTTCTCCAACTCTTTATAATATTTATCAATTATATCCATAAATAATAATTCTAAGTACTATATAAATGTATACATATTTGCAAAAAAAAATGGTTAGTTATTAAATAATGTTCCTCAATGGTAACACTAAATTAAGTTAAATATCATCCAATATTGCAATACTAATCTATTCTTGCCGTTTTGCAACACTACTTTGCTAACATCTGTTACTGACATTCCATACTCGTGATCTTCTTCTAGTTATTTTGTTTAAAACTTCTCTTCAATAAAAATTCTTTTTATTCATATAATACATATTTTATAAATAATAGTAAAAAAACAGAGAAAAAGTAATAAAAAAATTTATTTTATTGTTTCACAAATTAAGTTTTTCTGTTTGTTCATTTCACGCTCTAATTCTAAGATCTGCTGCCAAATCCCGCAAGATATGTCCCAGGATGGTGGAGGATCTAACTTCACGATCCTATGCAGCGCGAAAAGCTTCTTCCTCAAACGCACTAATCTTCCTCCTCTTTTTTTCTAATTTTTGGTACTTCAATCTTTGGAATTCTGGTAAGTACCTATTCCTTTTTATTCTCCAGTGATTTGGATTGTCTTCAATAGACAAACGATTGGGGCCCTTTTCCTGGTACGCTGGTATATATATATATTGGTGCTTCCTTCGCACCACCAACAGGTACGTATTCCTCTGTCGGAATCTTGAAATGCTTATTATACTATTTGTTTTTACTAAATTACAATAAAAGTTATTAATATAATTTTGAGTGGTTTTGTTTATCATAACAATTACCCTTTGTTGCACTGAGTGACAATACTATTAACATTGTAAATTGTTGGTGGCATAACTAACATACCAATGTATTAACTTACAAAAAAAGTTAGTAAAATGTATACATAATTGTTCATTGTTTAACTGCCATTACATCACAAGAAAAAAAGTGAAAGCCACTCGGAAGCCAGAAAATATACCACGAATATCTCTAGTTGTTCTAAGAAATTTTTGGATAGAGATTCCGTCATGATCTGCATTAAGAGCCACTCAGACTATTATACTTTGTATTAATACATATCAAAAATTCAAATAATACTTGCAAGTGTGATATTGTGAATGCAAAATGTCATAACGAATGGTAAATAATACGATAGAGATTTGACTTCCCATAATACTTCATCATTTTTTGAAAATGTTCTAAAAGATAATACTTTTCAGTTAATTTAATTATTATTTTTCGAACTGCGATTGTTTCTATATTCTTATGAATTGAACAGGCTAATGTTCGTATCGCCTATTAATCCAAATTACATGTGATAATTATTAATGAACAAATAACATCAAAGTTAGTTGTAAATATTCTGACAACACATAGTTGAACGGAACAGCTAGCCGTTGTCAGAATATTTTCAACTAACTTTGATGTTATTTGTTCATTAATAATTATCACATGTAATTTGGCTTAAAACGCGATACGAACATTAGCCTGTCTAATTCATAAAAATATAATACTTTTCATCTGATCAGAGTTGCATTATTACAAAATTCAAACTAACAAGTCGTCTGTTTCGACGCCGATGTCGTGCCGTCGTTTATGGTATATGTCGTTGTCTTAAACCGGATATAAATATTGAATATGCTTATCGTATTGAATAGTTTTTCATATAAGACATGTCTGAAAAAAAGTCACGTCTATTTTCAAAGTCCGGCACGTCCACAGCGTGCATGAAACTGCTCTGCCGCCGGAAGTCAACGATTAATGTAGTCATGTTAATCCTCAACAGCTGTTTGCTTTATACTTGTGTTTGTAATGTAATATGAGGTGTGATGGTGTGAACATAAAATGTCAATTTACGTTAGATTTTTTGATAGTCGAAACAAATGTCTTTAGATTTCATGTTATGAAAGTCTTTATACATATATAATAGTCTGAGTGGCCCTTTAACAACAGTGAAATGCGCATATGATCCAACTAACCCCTCAATAATCAATTTTAATGTATTTTTACTAAAAAAAAACATTTTACAGAATACGTAAAATAACGACTTGGGTTTCTTAGTGCATAAACAAATGTTAAATTTCAGGGTTATTGTGATTTATAAAGTCATAGAAGCTCATTTTTGAAAAAAATTTACATTCATTTGTGTACTAGCTACTTCAGTGAAACACTTTAGGACATTTCAATTTCCATTTACGAACAGGCCCCATTTTCATCTAACTGTGAGACGTAAAGAAGGGTATTGCGTTTATCAGCCTATGTATGTATATATATGTGTTCCTTTGCGGCAGTATATAACCCGAACGCGTTGACCGATTTTGATAATTCCTACATCAATCAATTTGTCTTAATCCTGGGCGGCCAACAGATGCCATTTTGTAAATACGAAAATAAATAAAAAGTCGACGAACTATATGAAAATGGGTATCATTTGACAGGTATTATAAAATTATCTTTAGGTTTCTTGTATGATTTTTAATTTCTAATGACCATTTAGGATATTTAACAGTTCAAAGTTGGTCGCAATCGGGTTTTTTTTATTTTTTTAATCACTACTTGTTTATTTTTAGCAACACTTCTTTTCGAGCCATTGGAAACACATATTCCTATTATTACTATATTTTTTAATTCCAGTACCCATGTTCTGTAACTCTCGTCACGAGAAACTTTTCACTTGGGACATGTCAAATGAAACAAAAATGCCATAAATTAAATCAAACAGCTGTTTTTCTCACTAACATGTGTCTGTAACTTTTTTTGACGAGTAAGGAAATTAATCAAAAATTTACAGAAAAAGTGTGTCCGTAAGATTTTCGTGAGAAAAGTTTCCGCTTTGTACTGTCAAATATACTCACAAATAAAAACGGGGTGAGATACAATTTTAACCAAAACAGACATGTTCAAAATGCAATGAATAATAATGAAAAAAGGTAAGCATTTTGTTCTGAAGTGATACTTTTATTGACAAATTATTTTAACAACATATTTTATTTATTTTTCTCAACAATTTTGTAAACAACAATCATTAAAGTCGCACTATACATTATTTGGTATAGCCGACGGTTATATTTTCGCCGCCGTCGTTGAACGTTTCCAACTTTTAGTAAATTTTGGTCGCCGTTAAAAATATTTTTGATGAGCGTTCACAAAGTCTGCGATTTTGAATCGACTTTGAGTTGTATATTATGTAGGGTTGTTATCGCTTATTTAATTAAAATAGGACAGCAGAGGGAAAAAACCCGGACATTTGCTTTACAAAAGTGGGACTTAAAAATAACACAAAATTTAATTTTTTCTAATAATATTACTGCCACTAAAATCTTAAATACATATCGATGGTGTTGCGTAAAAAAGGTCAATCTCGCACCATTTTACATAGAATATTGGATCTTTTTACCCAACGCCACAGATATGTTTAAATTAAATTGTACCCACTTAAATAATTACACATTTAAGAATATTTGCATACATAAACGCACAGAAATAGCACTTCAAATATCATTTAAATTTATGGAAATTTTTTTTTAACTCATAGTTCTGTCGCTTGTACTTATCAAAAAAGGTTTATAACCCAAGAATTTATTAAAAAGTAATTCTTCATCAACTGAGATCCCGATTACACATCAAATATTTCGACTTTAAATAAAGTTTCATTGTTTAGTTAAAATGTTTTAGTTGTTCATAAAATAAAGATTTTGAACTCTCGCATGAAGCTACATACTATATTATTCTGTTCCTTTTTACTCAATTCCATCGATAGTTTAAATAAATCTTAATAATTCTACGTCTTAAAATAACATACCAAAATCTTCATGAAGAGTGTTACTAATAAGATAAGCTGGATATCCAATACTAATTATTTCGCTTTTTAGTTTGGTTTTTAATAAATACCATTTGCCAAACAATGCAAAAGTGAAAAAAATTTGTTTAAAAAGTAGGACTTTCCCGGACGATAATTTTTTCCGAGGACAGAGACTCCAAAAAGAGGACAGTGTCCGGGAAAACTAGGACGCATAACAACCCTAATATTATGACATTTCTAACGTAATCACTGTTGATAGCTTTCGACATGCGTTACATATACACTTTTTTCTCACTTTTCGAGAAACGATGGAATATTTTGTTTCACATATTTCCGACGCGAGAAGTTCTTACCAAAGTTACAGAACATAGGTACAGGAACAATAAAAAAATAAGTCATTTACTTGATATGATTTTGCAATTGAACCACAAGTTGCAAGTGTGTTACGGATAAATGTATTACACAATGTTTGTCGAAGTGGGCTACCTGCCATTTTATGTTATTTCCAGCATACTTAGCTTGCCGATAAACTGGAAAAATTTAATATATTTGCCGTTTTGATTTGTTTATGCATTTTTGAACTCAAAACAAAAATTTAATTTTGCATTAAAAATAGTTTTTCCGCCAATAATTTTTGAATAACTCTGAAACCGTTGAAAATCAAAAAAAAAATATATGTATACATACATATATAGGTATTAGTTTCACTTGAATTTTATTTTGTATCTTGCAGTATTTAATTTATTAAAATCGTATACACCGTTATGAGTTATGTTGAAAAAAGTTAGCGTGAACAGCTTGTTTGGGGGGTCATAGTAGCCACGCCCTGAAAACGGATTTGAATTTAGGGCATTAATGTCCCTATATAACATATACATATTTTTATTTAAAACAAATTTTTTTTCAGAACAGCGTAACGTGCATGAGTTACTATTGATAGGTTCTTTCTATCTTCTGTCTTAAGATAGGATCACACGATTGCCGCAATGCACCAGTTATTGGTCCATTTTATGTGTCAATAGTGTGATTTCATAATTTATTGCCCCATACGACAATCGAGAACAATATTGTGCCGATTTTCCGCAATCAAATGCAACTCTGGTGCGGCAATCATGTAAACGGTTGATAGACAACCATGCCCCAATAAATATTTATTCTGTTCTCGAGCGGTAATCAAAGTAGCCAATATGCGACAATTTCTTAAATTAATTTATTTTTCCATGTGCGACAAGTGTTTTCGTAAGTAAGTTTACGTACTTTATATGTAATTATAACTTATTTGAAACGTTAACATAGAACTGTGAGTCAATCTTTAACCAATATATGGGTTTTTATTCGTTTAAAATACCGAAAATCACATTTGCTTTGTATATTTAATAATCAAAAAATATACATAGCGAGGCAATTTTATTTCTTTTAAACGAATAAACCATTTTTACGTACAAAATAAAATAAAAAAAATTATTTCTTTAAAAAAACTATTTGCTCCTAAAACAAACAAACTAAAAACTACCACAACAGCTGTTTGTTTATGTTGCCGCAAGTTAGAACAATCTTATGACTGGGCTGCAGCAATTATTTCCACAAATTCATTCATGTGACTGCAACGTATTTGATTGGTAAAATTTTATTATTGTGCACAATTTCAGCACAATAAAAGTTCTTTGATATTAGCGTTACGATTGACGAATTAAATTTGTGTTGTGTTGTTTTTATTTATTTATTTATTTATTATTTATACAAATTCTGTGTCGTGAAGTCTAGTTTTTCTATTTTTAATTAATAACTGATAATTTTGACAATATGTAAAGCAAATAATTATTTTATGAACAAAAATATACCCCTGAAGAAGTTTGAAATAAACAAACGAAACGTTGGGTGTTTGAAAATAAAATAAATTTGTTTTGTTTTATTTACCATTGATTGACCATATTTAGTCCGAAGGTAACCCATGTCACAACAAGTTAAATTATTTATAATTGGTCATAAAAACAACTTAACTTAAAAAATTGGGTTAGATTGATGTATTTGCGGCAATTATTAAAGGGCTGTTAATAGAAATACACTATTGTCACAAACTCTTCTATTCTGCAATTACTTGTAGACATGAAATAGTTATAAAATTAGGGAAATTGTATTTTGGGCTAAAATATCATAGTAAATTTTGTGCCAGCCTGGTGAGGAGAGGAGGAATCTGTGGAGTACTTGCTTTATAGCAACCAAAACTGAAAAGAGATATTTCGACAACCTACCAGGCCTGTAACATATTTGTACAATTAACCTCATAAAAAATTCAATTCAATCTATATTTTACGCAAACAGTATTGTTCTCATTTGTGCTCTGGTTAAAATAAATATATATACATATACGAGGGCGGTTCGGAAACTTCTTAGCCTATCAATGAAAGAGAATAGTTAGTTTTTCAAAAATATTTTTATTTTTCAATATAGATAATCTCCTGAAACTTCAATACACTTAGTCCAACGCTTTTCTAGCAATTCTATCCCTTGATTAAAATAGTTTTCCTCAAGGTCTTCAAAATAGTGGTTTACAACTGTAATTGCATCTTCATTTGAGGTAAAACGCTTGCCAGCAAGAAATTTTTTTAGATTTGGGAACAGGTAAAAGTCACTGGGAGCCAAATCAGGAGAATAAGGTGGGTGGTCAAGCAACTCGTACTTTAATTCGTTGATTTTAGCCATTGTTAAAACACTCTTGGGCGCTGGTGCGTTGTCTTGATGAAAAATTATTTTTTTGTGTTGTAAGCCAGGACGTTTTTCTCGAATTTGTACATTCAATTGATCCAAAAGGTTGCAATAGTACTCTGAATTTATTGTTTTACCCTTTTGTAGATAGTCAATCAATAAAATACCTTTGAAGTCCCAAAAAACCGTTGCCATAACCTTACCAGCCGATTGAATTGTTTTTGCCTTCTTTGGGGCACTTCCTCCAGCTTCAGTACATTGTTTGGATTGTTCTTTTATCTCTGGAGTATAGTGGTGGATCCATGTCTCATCAACAGTTATGAAACGACGCTTAAAATCCATCTTATTTCGCTTAAAACGATCCAAACAAGCTTGAGAAATGTTCATTCTTATGCGTTTTTTGTCGACTGTTAACAAATGCGGCACCCATCTTGCAGAAAGCTTTTTCATCTGTAGTCCTTCATGCAAAATTAAATGGACTCGATCATTTGAGATGCCCATGATATTAGCTATTTCACGCACTTTTATTCGTCTATCATTTAATACCATATCATGCACTTTGGCTACAATTTCTGTTGTTGTTGCTGTTTTTGGACGTCCACTACGTTGTGCATCTTCAATGCTTGTACGACCACGTTTAAATTCAGCAACCCAATTTTTTACTGTTGCATATGAAGGAGCATTTTCGCCTAACACATTCACCATATCATTATGAATTTCTTGTCCCGATAAACCTTTTTTATGTAAATATTTAATGACAACACGCATTTCTAATTTTTCCATTGTTAAAAAATCGCTGATGCGTCTTTTGTGAACACTTGTTTCTATATGAAGGAGTTGCCAGATCGAAACAAAATTTAACATGTCGCTCATTTGCTTCAATAGCGGCACAACTCGAAAAAACTAGTTTTGCAGAAAACACGTTTTAAGTTTTCAATTTGCATACAACTCAATGGAGATATGAAAAAAAATCTTCTCTCAGGAGGTGATGGTACAAGCTATTTGTATGAAATTTTTACACAAGACAAAATACGAAACGCCGAATCTTTCTGCATTATTAACTCAAAAACCCCATTTTTTGAGTTATGCCACTATTGAAGTAAATGAGCGATGTGTTCATAGCAAAGATGGAAGTTTCCAAAACACTTAACTTTTTTCTGTTTATACCGCGCTTTTTGTGCTAGGCTAAGAAGTTTCCGAACCGCCCTCGTATTTCATAACATAAAATTTTGGTAGTTCTGATGCTAACATGCACAGAAAAAAATATCATCAAAATGCAACCAGCAAAACAAATTTTTCATAATTAATTTAAATTGAAATATATATTTAGTTAATATAAAAAATTAAGTTGTTGATACGTCAAACAACTTATATTTTTTTTTTATTAAAAATGTCAACTAAAGATTTTGATGCTGCTTATTGTTGATATAACAAATTTAAATTTTTCTAATCTATTAAATTACTCAACAAAATTATTTGTTAAATTATATCAAACGGAATACGCACATGTAGAAGAACTCGTATTTTGTGTGTATCCATTATTTGATTATCTAATAACGATTTTTTCTTTAGCTGAGTGGTAAGTACGTCAGTCTATTAGTCAAGAGATTGCCGGTTCGATTCATCCCAAACAACTTAAAAACTTAACACAAAACCAAGTTCTAGAAAAAAAAATAGAAAAAAACAAACAGCACATTAGAGTTTGAAAAACAAATTCATTAAACATTTTTGTTTTCTGTTAACAACTCAATTGTTAATAACACAATCATTTTAATTGGAAATAATTGAGTTGAGTTTGTTTTCTTATGTTACAAATGCGTGTTTGTATTTACAAAAATCATTGTAGGTGCCTTTTTAAATAGTATTTTAATTGTATTCACAAATAAATTATTTGTATTTACAAATCTTTTTTTTCTGTGTGCGACTGACAACATCGCTTTTAATGACACAGTAGGCAGTTAAATATTTTCGAATGAGCGATTTTATAAAAAAAATATATATATATATATCAAAAATATTTAATAAACATAGTTGTCCGATATTATGAGAAATTCTTTTAGTAATAATTTTGCTTTTAAATAGAAAGAGGATAAGTAAAATGTTAGTAGAAAGGTATTAATTGTAGTTTTTGGGACAAGTTCACAATCGTTTTTTTAACTAAAGAAAGTATTAGGTAGTTCTATCTGGTTGTGGTGCTAGAGAAGCTAATAATTCAGCCCATATACACCCAGCATAAAAATTATAAATATGTATATAAATATATATGTATGTATATTTTTTTTTGTGGGGATACTAAGCTAATAGAAAGTTTATGTATGGATATGTATATACAGACATACATACATCATGCAATAAGATTACTTTCTACAATAAAAGCAAATAAAAAACAAACAAAAAAGTTTACCATTGGATTGAATTGTTTTAACGATGGGTGTAGTATCCATGGCATGAACTAAAATATTTCAAAAATATTATAATCAAATTAAAAAAAATAATTATTTTAATATTAAATGCAAATTATTTAAATATTTATAAAAAATACGCACATAGATATCTACATGTGTATAATACACTCAAATATGCATGTATGAATATATGTACATATCGCTCATTTACTCAAAGAACGTCATAACTTAAAAAATTTACACACAGCTTAATGGAAAATAAAAATTTTATTTTTCTCTCAAGAGTTGAGTAAAGAAGATATTTGTATACAATTTTTACACAATATAAAAAAGGATTGATTCTTCATATAAAGAAGGATTGATTATGCAACGTTATCTCAAATAGTCCATTTTTTGAGTTATGACGTTGTTTGAGTAAATGAGCTATATGTACACACATATGTATGTGTAAACATACATATATACTTAAATATGTGTATGTATATATACAGCCATGTGTATAATGAAAAATTTAAACGAAGTTAGCCTGAGGTTTAATGTACTAATAGCATATGTACGTAGTGTATAAACACTCCTTTTAGATACGCAAAGTATATTTTCCAAAGTCTTAATTCAGCTGGGAGAAAGACAGAAAGAGAAAGTGTTGCTGCCTCCATCTTTCACCCAACTTAATTAAGACTTTACAACGCAATATTGCCTGTCTAAAGGGGTTTAAACTGTTGCTAATTTTGTTATACATATGGCTGATATCATCATATGTATATGTGCAAGAGTGATCAACTTTTTCGTCCCATCTTGCCGAAAAAATTAAATTTTACTAAGAATCCGTAGGTCTAATATTAAATCTCCTCTATAATTTGAAACGAAAGAAATTTCTTCCGAGTTTCCGTACAAATAAGAAAATTTTCTTTCGTTTCAAATAAAATTAGATCCCTGTTTTTGTTAATTACTCCAGTACAATAGATTTCGGACGGGAGAAATTGAAATTAATTTTGTGTACTGAATTCAAACCTGTACTCCGTTTTCCATTTTAGCGAAAAAAAACTTTTTTTTAATTTATTTTTTAAAAAAATATATAAAAAACTGAAATCGAAAAAATAAATATTTATTTTCTGGTTGATCATATACATAGTCAATTATTTTCCTAACAAGACAAGCCATACTTCATAATAATCGATGAAAAATGTTTGCTATTTGAATTAAAAATAAACCTGCGGTTTCAAAACTGTCGCATTTAAATTTAAAAACAAAATTTTAGTGCGTTAAATGTTAATCTTAATTAATTGCACCAATTCCCAAAAAATCACCAATTATTAACTTGACTGCACCAGGTCAAAATACTTGTGTGGCAACACTCTACTCTTGCGAGAGCAATGAATAGCTGTTGTTGTTTTTTAATTTATTTTCATTACTAGGGAAAGGATTTTCATGCATTTAAAATCACATTTTATGTACATAAAATATGTAGTAAAAATATAGAAATATGTACTTAAAAGTAATAAAATATGCATCTATCAACTTTTTTTCAACATTTAATAACATTAAAAACTTAAAAAAATCAGCTTCATTGCTTTCTTAACAAACATTTTGTCATTAAAAACTTAATAAAACTTATAAAAAACTCAGCTTCAATGCTTTCTTAACAAATATTTTGTCAAATCATATGGAATACAAAATAAAGTTCAGTCGAACTTTTATTTACGTACATGAATGAATAAATATTTTAACGACGATTCTTTCTGAAAAAATTAACGTTCCACGCCGGCAGAAACCATTGCTGCGCATTTAAATGCTGCTATTTCGTTTGTGGAATATTCACCCAGCAAAAAATTTCAAAAAAGGTAATCGGGTTTGGAATTAAGCATTTTTGGTGGAAGCTGTTCCTTACTGGATTACCAACTTAATGATTTTAAAAAGGCGTGAGACTAAAATAATCGATTCTTGAGAGTACTTACTTTTTTTATTTGGCAACTTGTTCATGTAATCTATTTAATCTAAAAAAAATATTTTCCTCATTTAGCAGCTTGTACATAATTTTTATAAATTTTAGGTAATGTGATTTGTAAGCGAGTAATGAAATTTGGTAATCAGAAAAGTAAGTCATTATGTGGCAAGTAGTTCTGATGGTAATGTGTAGTTTTTGATGGGCATATCGATGAAACGTTGAGATAAAGATTAAATAATTTGATTTATTTACATTGCTGAAAAAAGAAGCACTGACCAAAAGTAGCCTAAAGATAGATACATATCTTGACAAACTAGGTATTTAATATTTTGATTTTGAAATTTTTGCATTAGTTCCCTTCAAAATTTTTGGGGAGAAATCTGAAAAAATTCACCCTCTCCCTCATATTTAGAATACCTACTTTTTCCTGGAGAAGTTTTAATTCATATTAGGTGGAATGGGAAAAGGTAAGAATTTGTGGGGAATTGTTATTCAAAATTAGGCTGAATATGTATGTATATTAACAGGATGTTTATAGAACACGTCAGAATCAAGACACGCACGAATGGCACACGCACGAATACGTAAGAATTTGCATTTGTAGAACACGTTAATTTTTTTCGTCCGTCTTACGTCGTGTGGCGCACTTAAGCGGCACATACACTACAACAGCATGCACGCGCAATCAAGCTATTGAGCAATCATACTCAAACCACATAACATACCAGCAAGCTGGTACAATATTCACAAAAAATTCCAGAATAGTGGTTATGAATAGTGAAACAGTTTTTGATGCAATTTTCATATATATTTTGTTAATATTAGTAGCTATGTATAACTAAAGTGCACAAATTACATTTTCCATAGAACCAAATTATGTTTCAACCAATCATGATTTTTAAATGCATATTTACTCCTTAACAACTTTACTCAACTGAGCTAATTACACCATACACAATACCAGCAAGCTGGTACCATCAGCCAAATATCAAACTCTATTTGACATCGCTACAGCAAAACGTACAATCACACAAAATGCCCATACAGGACCAAACCGCTGGCACTTAAAAAAAACGTCGATTAAGTTAAAATATTAATCAGAAATAATTTCTTAATCAGTCTTAAGTTCAGTAATTTTAATTCTTATTGAATGAAATATTATTATTAATTAATGTGATTTTCTAAAGAAGAGAGGAAAAATTAAACTAGACTTTATTAGCTGGGGGAAATACCGATATTTTTCTGTGCAGCCACGCACTTCATCAGCACCCATGTCTATCTACTGGGGTAGAGACTATTATTAACATCAGCTATTTAACTTAAATTTCCATGAAATGGAATATGAGAAATGATTGTGTATACAATTATTGATTTACCTTTGGTAAATACATTTGTAAGTATCACTATTCATTTTCTGTTTTTCCATTTTTTATTTAGGTTAGCACGAAGTTATATCACACCTATGTATGTTTAACTATTCTTACTTATCTTATATATATATATATACACATTTTTGTTAAGTTTCGGGTTTTTATTGTTTAATTCCGAATTTTAGAAAAAATGGTACCGTCATGGTCCAAAAAGTACACTTTGTTTTCACAGATGGTACAAAATCCAAGAAGTCATTTTCCTTCCCTGTTTCAGCACAACTGTGCAAAGAGACGCCCGTATTTGTTGTAGTGTATGGGCCTCTTTAGCAATTTACTTCCAAATCACAGTGTTGCCTTTCTGTAAATAATTTTTATTTGTTTACAGTTTTTCCTATAAAATTTGTATTTTTGTCATTAAAAAAGTTAACCCTTTTTGGCGGCAAGATGGAAGTATTTATGTAAATAAACAGAAATCTTTAACTTTATACACATGTACAAATAATGAAATAGCATAAAATGAGCTATTATTTTGCAAGAGAAGAAAATGAATTTCCAAATATAATAAACGTTTTGAAATAATAAACGGTGAGAAATCTTCTATTATTGTGTCCTGTGTTAAATGTTGTACAACATCACACACAGCTCTCGCCATCAATTTGATCGATTCAGCCATTGCTTTCTAATTGCATCTGTGCATTCCTTTACAGCTTTTAAACATTCCTTAGCTGCTTCAGCTTGAATCTTTATAGCGCTAAGAATTTCAGCTTGAATTTTTGACTGTTGATGCAAAAGTTAGAGCTTACCAACTGCTGGAACTGCACGGCTGTTGTCAACTTTATGCTGTAATTGCCACTTACAATAATAAATAAATTCAGTAAAGTGCGACTTTGACTCGCGCACGAAGGGTTCCGTACGTTGGGCTTTGAGCATTTTTTTATACAGTGTTTTTTTACGTTTTTTCAGCTGAAATAATTTTTTTTATTATTTTTCGCTTTTTTCTCGTTTTGGCAATTTTTTCCTTTTTGGCGATTTTTTTTATTTTGGCGATTTTTTTTTCATTTTGGCGATTTTTTTCATTTTGGCGATTTTTCCATTTTGGCAATTTTTTTTTAATTTTGGGGATTTTTTCATTTTGGCGATTTTTCCGGTTTTCCGCTATTTATTTTCGATTTAGAAATTTTTTTTAATTTGGTGCTTTTTTTGTTTTGGCGATTTTTTTTTTATTTTGGCGATTTTTTTTTCGGTTTGGCGATTTTATAATTTTGGGATTTTTTTGTTTTACCGTTTTTGAAAATTTCAAGAAGTTTGCTCTTACGGTTTCCAAGATACAGCAAGTTATCAAAATTACATAGTCGAAATAACATTAACTGATGGTACACCCTTTAATTAAAATTTTTTAAATTTTTAGTGTTAATTGTTGTAGTCGGTATAAAAATACACTAACTTTACAAATTTCATGTGTATATACATACAATTGTATGTATATTACATGGGATTTTAACATTTTTCGTTGCTCGTTTTGGCACACCCTTTAATTTCCAACTCTCATGTATTTGTTGTTGTAGCGGCCAAGGGTCTACACACTGTGTCCAAATTTCAGGTCCGTAGCTCTTACAGTTCTCGAGAAAATTCCCTGTGACGGACAGACGGACAGCGTAGGGAAAACAATAGGGTTTCTTTTCAACTTTGGTGTACGTAACCCTAAAAAAACAAATAAAAATTTACTATTTGTAGCAACACTCACTTTTTTGCGGAAATATCAATTTTATTTTATTTATTTTTTATAAAATTTATAATTTTTTTCACCGACGAATTTAATTTTGCATTCGTGCACTTTTTTGTTTTGACAGCAGAAAACGCGCTGCACAAACCCAAACAAACTGTCACTTGTTACGTTTTTTACAAAAATAAAATGTCATTCGCGTTATACAACCGCAAACTCGATAAACGTCAGGTTTTATACGCGTATTTTGGGTTCTATAAACATGCTGTAAATGAAGATACTATAACAAAAGATATTTTTTAACCGACTTAAAACATGAAATTTTTTTTTACATTGACTACTCTAAAACGTGAACAAAGGCTGAATGCTCTAAAACGTTAACTTTTTATCGAACGTTAAAATTCAATTTTGTAAGCTTATTTAAAAGCTTTGGGATTCCCCGCAGAAGAATTTTGTAGTTTATTTGTTATAAACAAATTTTTTTGCATGATAAGTATCTTTAGTATTAATGCGGCAGTTCTACTGTAAGAATCTCTCTGTGCTGACTATACATATATATGTATATATTTATAAACTAACTTTTGGCCTGTTCCACGATTTCGAAAGAAAACGTTCTATCGATTACTTATATTGAAAATAAAACTAGTATTTATTATTTTATTTTAGTATTAAGAAATAACTTTCAGTTTCTCTAGTCCGATACCTTACATACTTGTGATACTCAATCCACATTTCTGTTGAACTGTGCAAAGTAGGATTTGATTTTACATCTACGGATTTTTATTAAAATTGTCGTAGAATTTTAGGTAGATTACACTTTTACTATATGATTTTTATTCTGACGCTTACACAATTATATTCGCTCTAACGTATATGGATTAGGGGCAGATTAGTGTATAGAGATCCTTGGTGGTAATTGTATAGATACGCTGGAACACCTCTTTCTGTGAAATTCTACAAACAATGTATGAACCAAAAAATGGAGGAGGCGGGGTGCTATCAGTCGACTCCTCATCAAAATTGGAGGTGAAGCAGTAAAACAATACAAAAATTCTTACAGCTGGCCTGAAATCACCAATAGAGGGATTAAACGTAATATACTCCTAGAACCCCATTAATTTTTTCTCTGTCAACATTTTTTTCCTATTATCTATAACACCCATATAAAAATGACACTTTTATAAAATTTCCTACCACCACTCGGGGTTAGTTAAACAGTCAAATCGTCGGTTGATAATTTAAATGTCGTATGTGGATTTTTTGCGGTTTTGAGTTAATGTCGATTCCTTAGGGTTTCCGACCTGATCTTTCATTTGGCGTAATCAGTTTTTCGATACCTCATACGGTTTTCGAGATATGGAGTGTTGAGTTTGTCGTATGTGGCACTTGCTGATGAAATTTTCAAACTTAAAACTCAATTTACTCGAAACTATCAAAATCCACATACGACAACTAAATTATGAACCGACGAAATGTATTTCCAACACACGTCGTCGATATGACTCCACATTTCCCCCATTTACGAGAAACCTTAAAAGTGGTAACTCTAATTTCATAGAACATTAGAAAAAATAGTTAATAACATTTGTATGGTAAACGCCTTACGAGCAGAAGATGGAGGATGTATACATATGTAGGTATATACTGTAAAACTGACTTCTCTAGGGGCACTATAAAAGTGGAAGAAAACGTTTGAAACGAAATTTAATTTTGGTATGTGGCTGAAGATAATTGACATTTGAAAAAACAAACTATGAGCCAAAATTTATGCCTCGCTTTGAATAATACAATAATAATGAAATCCATCATTAAGTCGGGTACACACTATCGAACATGACTGACAGTTTTGTTCAAATTTTACATTGATCGACAGTGTGAACAAGAATTTCGTCTGTCAACAGACAACCACAGAATTTTTTTTGGTGAGTGACAGTCAGCGACCATATTGGTTTTTGGCTGATAATGTGTACCAAAAAGTGTCAGTCAAGAGATATTTTTGTAGCATAATCAACACAAGTTGGACGCGGAGAATTATTTTTAAAGTAATTCATATATTTTTATGAAATGCAAGACATAATAGTACGAGGACTTGTTAGAGATAAGAAAAAATTAAACAAATAATTTTTAAACATTTTTGTTAGCAATAATGCGCATCCAATTTGTGTTTTTTTCATGTTTGTGTGTCCAATTTTTTTCTTGAATGTAGGTTTGAGTGTCGAAGATGAACAGTCAACGTTATCATTCAAAACTGATGAATTTTTGACTGTCACTCATGTTCGATAGTGTGTACTAGAGATGGGCGCGTGTCGTATTTTTTTTGTGACACGACCACGCACGAACCAACACGAAGTGTTCATGACAAAAAATCTGACTTCGTGCGTGTTCGGGTAATTTCGTGGTGAGCAAAATTGATACAAAAAACAAGAAACAATTTAAATGTAAAATATGTATGAATGAATTTCCAGTAGAGAAAAAATTTAATATTTTGTATCTTCAAACACACAACATCAGCATATTTGTTGATATTATATGGACCTCTAAAGCTTAAAGTTCTGTACGTAAACCGATAGTATTAGCTGGGGTGGCAGATAGTATCATCTGGCAGTGCCAACTTAGTGCCATATTTTAAAAGCGACTCTTAACAAAAATCAATTAAATTTTCTGATTTTCAAATACCATACCAATATTTCGAGCGTGTTGTGCAGTATCGTGTGGACAAAATTTTTCGCGTGCGTTTTTCGTACGTGTTGAGAGTCGTGGTATTCGTGTTAATGTCGTGTCGTGTTGGAAAAATTCGACACGCGCCCATCTCTAGTGTGTACTCCACTTTAGTTTCCTTGCCAGCTGCCAAAATGTTATTACATATGGGAACTTATAACTAACAGCTGTGAACTTTAGTTCCCAAATATTGTTGCTGCAAAGTTTTTAAAGTACAAAAAAGGTGGAATAATTAAAAATATTATATCAAATGAAAATAACTTATGCTTATGCAAAATACATGGCATAAGCATCGTGTGCATGTGCATGAAGAACTCAACATACACTCAACATAATATCATCTTGTTACAAGCTAAATGCAAACCAATTGTCAAACTGAATACAAAAACTGTTTACGTATAGAATTCGACAGTTCTTTGTATAACCTACAGCTTTGAGTAGATTAGCTTGTTATATGTGCGTTGCATAAATGCATGTGCAAAAATTAAAAAATTTAAATTTCGCTTCAAGCATCGTCGATGTAACTCATACAGAAAAAATTTCACTTATATTATTATAATGCAGGTCATGCGTTTTGACCGTGAATAATGCGCTTAAAAGTTTTGAATTGCCTCTTGAATGCCATCTCATATATGCCACATTTTGTAATAATTCGACTGAACTAATCATCTTTATGATAATTCAATATTTTTTTTACTAAACAGTTTTCTTTTTAGCAAATATATTTCTAATTTTTCCAAGCTTTATTCGCATTATTTTCAGTTGCCAATCTCAAAATCATAATTTCGATCATTTTTAGACAACTGGAGAAACAGAAACATAATACAAATTTTAATTTCAGTTGCGTTGCAAGGTGACAACGGAACAGAAGTTGGGTTCTCATCCACAATCGAGCATTTATGGGGTTTAGTCTTATCTCCCTTCTACTGGCAATTCCAGGACAGTTGTGCCTCTTGTTCGGAATTCTACACCTTCAGTTACATATTCTAGGATCGATGAGTTGGACTACGCCACATACACCTTTTCTAGGTTCAATTCATTTTTGTACCGAATCACACAAAAACAGGGATTTTAGAGTATCAGAATTTAAAAGCCGTGCACTATCACACCCCTAATATACAAATACATTTATTATATAAATACACATGTATGTATGTATAAATGTTTATATATACACACATTTATTTACATGTACAGTAGGGAGCAGACAATAAAGATAAAGAAAAATATTTTTGTTTTTACCTTTTATTTCATGTTCAATAATAAACAAAACAATTAACATGTAACACGAAATGGAAAACAACAAATTCGAGAGAAAAAAAACACATAAAAACACATGAAATTCGCGAATGCAAATTTCCTTTCATGGGGAATGAAAATTTCATGGGAACCAAAATTTCACATTTTATTCACGATAGGGGTGGTTATATGTAGACGAAAAGTAAAATTAAAGAATTAATAATTATGAAAATAAGTGAGGCATTTTTTAATTTAATTGAAATATAGTGAATTTTAATCAGAAATAATTATTTCTGATTAAAATTATGAAAATATGTATTTAAAAATATTAGCGCAATCCCAAATAAACTGAAATGTAATATGAGAATAGAGGAGGAAATCTCCATGAATGTAACATAAATGCAACTAAATTAAATTGCACAACTTATAACATAGAAATAACTTGCAACATATGTAGTACTCATTATTACAATATCTTTCTAGAAATAGTGTCTTCTTTATATGTTATAATAGAGCCATTAATCTATGTAGATGATTTATAAAAGTGATATTTAATCCCATAACTCTACCATAATCGAGGATAGTAAAAGTACATATTCACCCTTATCGCGAATAAAAGGCGAACATTTTGTTCACGTGAAATATTTCCCGTGAACAAAAAAATGGTGAACAAAATTAGAAAATAGTGTACTGACATAACAACAACGCAAACATTGGCGATCACAATTTTAGGGAAAAGGGAACTCTTTTCACGTGAACTTATATTCCCGATAAGGGTGATTAAATCTATTAAAATATTAATTTAACATTGCGAAGGTGCCAGCATGCGCCCCTTATCCAGGTAGTAGTAGAGGCTTAGTGACGTGCACCATAAACAACACGTTTTTAATATGAAAGCTGAAGGTTTGGCATGTTGCTGAGGAAGTACGTTGCAGCCCACTTGGGTCCAAATAACAAGGCCCTTTTTCTTACCTGAGAATAGGAAAGGACAGTTGCAGCAGATAGAGAAAATAATCACCCGTATCGGGAATAAAAGGCGAACAGTTTGTTCACGTGAAATATTTCCCGTCAACAAGAAATGGTGAACAACGCAAACATTGGCGATCACAATTTTAGGGGAAGGGAACACTTTTCACATGAACATTTATTCCCGATAAGGTGGAATATACTCTATAAGATGAATCCAAATTTTTGGAATTTTTAAATTCTCGAACCTGTATGTACATATGTAATTCCGTAAAGGAACTTAAGATGTATTGTTAAGTAATTCATAAATTTTTTAATAACGGTAAAAAAATACACTTACGTCCCTTTTCACAATGTATGGTTAAGAGTTAACGTGAACTCTAACTGACAGTTCTTCAAGCAAAACTTGCAGTTAAAGTCTCTGTTATCTTTTAACCATACATTGTGAAAAGGTACGTTAGTCGTAAGACTCAACATACGATTTAATATTTTTAAAAATCGTGTTTTTTTTTAAATAAAGTAAATTAAATTGAATAAAAATGTGATATTTCATTTCTGTTAATAATAATAAACAAACAAAATATAGTAAAATTGAATATTGAAACTTTTTTAAGCCTTTTAAGCATCAAAGAAACCAGGTATTTACTTGATTTGGCTAATACATTTTGCATTTTTCCCTTAAATTGTTTTTAAATTTTAGAGATAGAGAGAAAGACGGTGACTGTCTATTTTTAAGTCACTGCTTCAAGTGAGCCCATAAATGTTCCATAAAATTTAAATGTGGAGATTCTGGGTGATGTGAAAGCTTTGATCTTACATTATAAAGAAGAAATTTCTTAACCAGCTTTGAATTGTGATTAGGTTCGTTATACTGCATAAATATATATTCATGATTGAAGGTTATTAATTTGTCAACAGTCGGTAAAAATTATTTTTTTAAATATCTAAGGCCCCTATTATGATTACCAAATAAATTGATAGTTGAGTCGTAGTTGCCAAATTGTTATTATGGATTATGGCGTTTTTCTATGTTTTTATAAAGTGGATCCAATCTAATACTCAGGTTATAATATTTTCAAAACTAAAAAAAATTTAATAAGATTTATGAATAGAAGATGTCAAAAGCCTTGAATTGTGTGTAGATTTTTGCGACTAATTGTATATATCATTTGCCAGGGAAGGGCATAACTATTTTTTTTTTTTTTTGCTAAAGCTAAACTGATTATATAGCGTTTTGAAAAGTTTAGGATTATTCTTTACTGAATATGTCAAATTGAGAAACTTTTTGCATTTTACTAAATTTCCTCAATATATTATTGGTCTATTTGAATTAGAGGATTCCGAGGTTAACGAGTATTGAAGAGATCATTTTTTGTAGAGTTGCAAGAGATTATAAGACTATAAAATAGTTTTACTACTTCAAAGTGTAATTTTATCCTTGTCTTTTGCATCTTTATGAAAGTGTAAGTGTTACGAATTCCAGAAATTTTATTTTGTATTGAATAAATAAATAATAATAAGTTCTAATTTGATGATAAAAAGTTCGGGTGCGGATTCGGAAGAACTTTGCAAAATTTACCCAAGAAAAAGACACTGCACTGCGTCCATTTAATTTCCGTGGTAATATTTGCTTTTCCTTTTTTAATAGCGAATTGACTTCGGTTTTGTTAATGGTTTTTTATATCAATATGGAGATCGGGTAATCGTTGTTTTCATATTTTTTTCTTAACTGTTACTAGAAAGTTTGTCCGTAGAACCCGAGCCATGGAAACGTTGTCTACTAATTTCTACTGTATGTAACTATGTAAATAGAATTCCAAGAGCAAGTGTATTTACATATGTAGAGAAAAATACAAAAAAGATCGCACTTGTCAACAACCGTTGATTTGCAATAGTGTTTTTGTTATTTGTGGAAAAACATAGAAAAACAACCGTGCGCTTTGACTGACAATCGGGGGCTGACAGCTTTTTAACTCATCCCGTTTTCTCTAAATTACTATTAGACCATTGCTTAGCTGTTCATTAATAAACGTCAACATTCTATTTTCATTAAAAATGTGTGTTGATCTACTGAAATATTTTCGCATTTTTTTTTTTTGCATGAATTTTTATTTATTGTATCTTCATATATGAACTAACAATAAGTATTCAAATCTTAAATCTAAAAAATATAATTAGGCTCGACCAATGTCGGACATAAGCTTAGTAGTAGTTATATATAATACATATGTAAGTAGTGATAATCAAAAGGAAAAAAAATAAAAGTATTTTCAAGAAGTCCCATCTGGAGTGCTGTGAATAAGAGCCATTGTGTCCCTCTTTTTTAGGCGGATGTGTCCAGTAAAGTTCAAAATATTACGGGCAAGCGGATTAGGATGTGACTCGAGTTTTGTTAAATATTTGCCAGCGTATTTTGCAATTTCTTCAGTCACTAGTGGCATATTCAAATCACGATGTATATTTGAATTTTTGATGTACCATGGAGCCGATGTTATCATGCGTAAAATTTTATTTTGCCTGCGTTGAATTTTCTCTACATTTGAAGCTGAAGCAGTGCCCCATAGTTGAATTCCGTAGCACCATATTGGCTTTAAAAGCGACTTGTATATTAAAAGTTTACAGTCTAGGCTAAGTGTTGAATTTCGACCAATCAGCCAATGTACCTGAGTTAGTTTAAGTTTCATTTGAGTTAACTTAGAATCAATGTGGTGTTTCCATGTAAGTCGTCGATCAAGGTGTATACCAAGATATTTCACATGTGAATGTTGAGAAACAACTTGATTGTTAATCCGAATGGGGGAACAAGTATCTCTTCGTAAAGTAAATGTTACTTGAACACACTTTTGTTCATTTACCTTGATTCTCCATAAGTTTAACCAAAGCTCCATCTGGCTAATGTGTTCCTGGAGTTTGCGGGATGCCTCATCAGGGTTTTCATGCATACTAAGGCAGGCTGTATCGCCGGCAAATGTGGAAGTATGGATACTACTGCTCACAGGCATATCACAAGTATAAATTAAATATAAAACTGGTCCCAGTATACTCCCCTGTGGCACACCAGATGAAATTGTTTCAGGCCTACTTGTAAAGTCTCCTTCCGCAACAGTGAACTTACGGGAAATAATGTAACTTTCCAAAAGATTTAAAATGTTTGTTGGTAAGTAAGTCTTCAATTTTAAAATAAGGCCTTCATGCCACACTTTATCAAATGCCTGGGAAACGTCAATAAACAGCGCAGAACAATACTTTTTTCCCTCAAAAGTTCTTCTTATAAATTGAACTAATCTGTGAGTTTGTTCAATGGTGCTATGCTGACTTCTAAAACCAAATTGATGGTCTGGTATGCACCCACTACTAATTAGAATTGGGGACAATTTTGTTTTGAGCAGTTTTTCGAAAAGCTTTGACATTGTAGATAGTAGACTTATTGGCCTATATGACTCAGCCTTTGTGATATCTTTGCCCGGCTTTGGAATCATTTTAACCTTGGCAAGTTTCCAGTTGTGTGGATAATACTCCAGTCGTAAAATAGCATTAAATATGAATAACAGGATTCTCATTGCAATACGAGGCAAGTTCATCAGCATCTGATTACTAATTCCATCAATACCCGGAGCTTTCTTCGGGTTGAGTTCGGCAATTAATTTTTGTAAATCACGCGTCTTAAACTTTATGTGTTGAGGGGGTAGAGCGACTATATTCGGCAAATCAGCAACACCAGTACATATATTTGGCGTAAAAACGGATTTTAAGTGCTCAGCAAATATTTTACCTTTTTCAGTATCGCTTCTTGCCCAACCTCCGGTAGATGTGCGTAGAGGTGGCTTATACTCAACGGGTGTTTTAAGCTTTCTGGCAGCGCGCCACAAGGAGTAATTAGACGCCGGTGTAACATCAAGACCCTCCAGATAATTTTTAAGAGATGCAATTTTTTCAGATGCAAGCAACTCTTGGAGTCGTTTAGTGCACTCTTTAAATCTGATTTTATTTTGTGGTGATCTGTGCTGTTGCCATTCCCTTCTAGCCCTTCTTTTTTCACGTACGAGACGTTCAATGTCTGTAGAATAAATTTTATTAAACCCAATCTGCGGATGGGAGATAGTGGCATGTTCAGCAGCCTGTTTAATATTCTCGCTGAGATTGGCAATGTTCGATTCAATATCATCGGGTGTTCTAAGCGTAATGTTTTCCGTACAATGACTGCTGAGATATTTTTTGAACCCCAGCCAATTTACACGATTGATCATCTTCAGGTAAGTTACTTCTTAATGGGCTACAAATTGTGATGATCGTCGGGGAGTGATCGGACGAGAGATCAAGAGAAGCTTGAACTTGAATTAAATCCTTAGAGATATTTTTTATGACGCCAAAATCTATAACGTCCAGAATTTTTTGTATGTCAGTAGGCCAATAAGTGGGCTCCCCACTTGAAATGACATCCAAGCCCATTTTTGAAATAGTGTTGAACAATGCTCGACCTCTGGGTGTAACAAGGCGCGAACCCCAGAACGTATGTTTCGCATTGTAGTCTCCAGCTGCTACAAAACAAGGTCCAAGAGATTTGTAGAAATCCTCATATTGATTCTCAGTGATTGAAAATCTGGGAGGGGAGTAAATTGATGATATAACGAAATTTGAACAAAAACTTTCAATGCCAATATTTGTTGCTTGTAGGTATTCTTCACAAATGTTATCAAGAACATAGTGCTTGAGTCTTGACTTTATTAGAATTGCTGATCCACCGCAAGCCCTTCCTCTAGGGTCCTTTGTATCATATATAGTGTAGCCATAAATTTTAAAAAGACTTCTCGAAGTCAAATGAGTCTCAGATACTAACATTATATCAATATTTTTTTCCGTGAGGAAGTGCTCAAGTTCATTTTTATGTTGGCGAATGCCGTTTGCGTTCCAGAAACATATTGTTAACGTGTTCATGGCTTATTAAGTATTGCTTGAAGCAGAGTATTCTGCATTCGCAACATTTCTTGCATCATGGTAGTCATATTTGTTGTAAAATTGTTTATAGTTTGCACAAGATTTTCAATAGTGGCTTCAAGGCGATTATAATTAAAGTTTGAGTTTGTATTTGTAGAATTATTTTGCGGTGAAACATTTTGTGTCGGAATAGAACTAGCCTTAGCAGCATCTGCATACGATACACGGGAAGTAACTGGTTGGCTCATTTGCTGAAAAGTGGCAGAGTAAACGTTTGCTGATTGAGCTGGAGCTAATTTAGGTTTTTGCACCATACTCTTCTTTACAAAAGAGTACACACGACAACCTCTGTAGTTAGCGGTGTGATTACCTCCACAATTACTGCATTTTTTATCACTTTGATCTTTTGGTTTGTTGCAGCTAGCGGTGCCGTGTAATTCGCCGCACACAACACAAACAGAGGGTAAATTGCAGTATGTTTTTGTATGGCCATATTCTTGGCAATTATGGCACTGTACAGGACCTGAACGCTTATGTGGCTCTTCAACTGTGATTTTTCGGTACAAGAGGTATTTTAAATTATAAATTGGATGCGTCTAATTTTTTTTCAATTTTATATCATTAGGTTCTAGTTCAACACGAAATAGGGGTTGGGGAATCTTTTCTCTATTTATTATATTGGACACATTTTTTACCTTGAACCCCTGGAGGACGAGTGCATCTTTTATTTCTTCGGGGACAACATAAGAATCTATGCCCTTCAATACGATCTGCATGCCTTTAGCGCTCTTAAGCTGGTATATGTAGAAGCTTGTTTTACTTTTTTCAAATTCAGCAACCATTTTGCGGAAATCTTTTTCGTCATAAATTTGGATTTTAGTTTCATCGATGTTGCCACGTTTTATTGGAACAATGTGAAATTTATTCTCACCAATGACCGAAATTATTTTTTTAATAAGGGCATTTGAATTTTTTTGTCTCAAATAGATTGGTGGCGACTTGGATGTTTTGTTCGAGGATACCTCGGGTTTGTCGTTGTCATCTTGAAAAATTTTAAAGCGGTTTTGGCGATTAGTTGAGGCTGCGCTGTTATCCCTAGACACTTTTGGAGCAGATGAGATTTTTGAAGAATTCGGGCTTCGCCCGCGCTTTAAAATTGTAATGTATCTGTCCATTCCAACTTGTACCTTGAGTTTCGAGCCGCTGTTATCTGTAGTGATAACTTTGTTAAGTGATAAACACGAGCCTGAAGGGGATGATATTACTGACTTAAATGAAGAAGTACTGGGCAACTGTAATGTTAATGCATCATTACTATTTGGCATAGTACCGAAATATTCATGTGTGCTCTAAAAAAATCAAACATTTATGAGTTTCTTCATAAATGAAAACTCGCAAATTTTTTCGTTGTGTTTATTTTCATAAATGCAGCAACAAAAAAAATCTGCTAATCAACGCACATGAGTGCTTAAATCTTTTTCTGTTTTTCTACGCATGTTCATGCTGTAATTGGAAACAAAACAAAATTGAACACTCGTGTGTGTGCAAATATTTTTTTTTAATTTTGCGCACATGATGTGCATATTTATGAGTTGCTCATATATGAGTTTTATTCATTTATGCATTATTCATATATGAGTAAAATTTTTTGAACATAAATGTTGGATATTCTTGTGGTATACAAGCAAATGGTTTTTTATGTATTGTGCCTCTAAAGGTTTTTTATTGATCATGAGCGTTGCCGATTTGGATATTTTAAACATATGTATATTCATCTTCATATGCAAACAAATTGACATGTGCTTCAAGTCTACGTTAAAACCGGAAATTTTGTTTTAACGTACACTTCAAGCACACGTTAATTTTTTGCATATGGGGATAAGTCTTTATAAAAGTTTTCAGCGAATAAATTGTAAATGTTTAAATTAATAAATAAATATCTACATACATACATATGTATGTACATATGTGTATATACATATACATATGTAGGTATATGTACATATCGATGGCTTAATATAAAAAGGGCGTATACCAATTTTCTTCGAAATCGCGTTTTAAGATCTTAGTACGTTACAGTTCAAAATGAAGAAGTTATAATATCTTAAAAAATTATTTCTGTTTGTAAATGCTTTAGTTTCTCTTCAGTTTTTTGCTTCTCCTATAAAATATCGAAAATTCGACTTCGCGTTTCTTATATTAAGCCATCTATGTACATAGAAATTTACCTTTAAATAAATATCAAGTTTTTATTATTGAAACACATTGATCACTTATTCACAAATGTGTGTTGAAAGTTTTTTCTTTTGATTTCAAACACACAAATTGAGGGAAAATCCATCGTGTCATATTCGCTAACCCTTTTGTATAGCAAGTGTGCATGTTTTATTTGATTTGTGTAAATGTATTTTTTTAATTGCTTATGCAAAAAAGGTAAAACAGTCATAATTGCACAACAACAAAAACACGGAATGCAGGCCCTACCTGCTTAAAGGGGTGATTTTTAGTAAAATATGCACAAGCAATTGTAAAAGTATTATAATTGCGCAGGTATTTTTTTGAGTTTCGCTATTAGAAGGATGCATGTTTTGTTGTTTGTTTTTTATGGTAACCATTTTTGGTAAAAATTAGGTCATTGGGAATTTTCTTTTTGAAATGAAGTCCAAATCGCATATGAAGTGCGAAATGCAAAATGTGCTATTTTATGTATTTTGTTGCTAAGTTCTTTGTTTTTGCTTCTTTTCTCTTCCCTCCGGCATCATTAAACGTTTGTAAAAAATATTTTAGTTGTCCTTGAGATGCGCATTCTATTATGATTTATATTCTATGCTTCAGTATAAATGGCTGCAACTTGCTATTTAGGTAACAGTTGTTATTTAAGCCTGTGCGCGTGCGTTGCAGTTAAAAAAAATTAAATATGCCAAAAAAAACAGTTTAACCTGGACAAATTTGTGTCGTACGACGAATCACATTTATTCAGGGACCGTAACTGTTATGACTTTTATCGAAAAAGTCAAGAAAAAAAAGTTATTTTTAACTTTTATTTTTTTAAGGCAGAAATAAAAGTTATTTCTTAACTTTTATTTTTTAAGGCAAAAATTAAAAGTTATTTTTAACTTTTATTATTTTAGTCAAAAAATAAAAGTTATTTTTTAACTTTTAATATTTTAAGGCAAAAATAAAAGTCATGAATTAAGTATTGCATAGTAATACTCTAGTTTTATTGCCTGCTATTTATAGGTAATAATAATTGATGTATAGGTATTACAGAAGTCTATACGGATGTTTTACCATTTATAGCATTGAAAGCAATAATAATTGCGTATTACTATGCAATATTTAATTCATGACTTTTATTTTTGCCTTAAAATACTAAAAGTTAAAAAATAACTTTTATTTTTTGACTAAAATAATAAAAATCAAAAATAACTTTTAATTTTTGCCTTAAAAAATAAAAGTTAAGAAATAACAGTTATTTTTTTACTTTTATCAAAAAAGCACAAATTTAAAAGTCATACAAAAATTTGCATGTACATCACCTATGTATCATAATGATTAGAACCAAAATTTTCTACGATAATTTTTTATGTGTGCTTCTTTGATGTAAATTTTCAAAAATAACAGTTATTTTCTGTCCCTGCATTTATTAAAGGTAAATTTCTATGTTTATACATATGTATTTATATAAATAAATATACACTAAATTTGAGTTAAGAATTTGCAAATCGGCAGCGCTGACACTGTGTAAAAATTTACAATTTATTTGCAGTAAATTTATATAAAGAACTAATTTCGGCTAAAAATGTCCAAATCGGCAACTCTCCCAGTCATATGAACAATAGAATCAAAAGCCATACACACATACATAAAAAACCATTTGCTTGCATACCACAAGAAAATCCAACATTTATGTTAAAAAAATTTTACTCATATATGAATAATTCATAAATGAATAAAACTCATAAATGTGCGTTTGAAATTGCACACTGCATGTGCGCTCTTATATGAAAACTTAGTTTTGCCTTCATTTTCATGTGTGTGTAACACAAAATAAAACAAATTTGTGCACACATGAAAATGTAAAAAGCAAAATGTTTTTTAGTGCTCTCACTCTGATCAAGGAGAAACAGAAAATTTTTGAAACGCTCTCGCACATTTCATGTATGAAGGTGAGTGAGTATTTCGGTACTATGCTATTTGGCATTGGACAAAGCGAAGTTGATCGCTGACGAAAAATTGGCGTTGCCGTTAACAAAAGATTTTCATCAGATTTATTTTTTATATTTTTTTCATTCAGAGTTTCAGAACTCACAGTAAAATAAGCATTTTTGCCGTTAGAACTCACTTCAAGTTTTTCTGTATTTGAGGAATTCATACAAAGAATTCTTCAAGGGTTATTCGTTTATGTTTTTTTTTTATTTTCGGTATTTTTTGTTTTTGTTATTTATGATTGTTTGTTTGACTTTGAGGTATTCCTCAATATCACTTGTTTAAGTTTTTTTTGCGGTTTTTTTGTTTTTGTTATTTTTACTATGTAAAAAATATTAGCAAAGCAGAAAGCTTATTTATTAAAGACAGTATGTATGTACCTATTACGAATAATATGTACTACTAATATTTTTTTTTTGTATATGTAATTTTTGTTTGTTTGGTAAGTAAGTAAAATTCCGCTATTCGACTGTTCGCTATGAAGGTACCACGAGAACTGTATTTATTTTCGCATTTGAAGTGAAAATAATTATTACGATAAATATTCCTATAACAGCAGTAAAAAAACTATTTTTCACAAATTAATCAAGCATATGGAAGAGTGTATCCAATATCCCATGTATAATAATTTGACCAAACTCAAGAAATCTTGAGCACCAACGTGCAGTCCCATAAAAACAACATACAAAGATTACCAATTATTAAAGAGATAAGCAAAATCAGATCACGAAATCAATATTATTATTTTTAACATTTGTTAACGCACTAATAATCCCAAATTATTATTTTACTTACTAACATTTTTTTTACTAAAAATACATTGAAATTGATGATTGAGAGGTTGCTGGATCCTATGCGCATTTAACTGTTGCTATTGCAGTTCATCAGGGAGTCTTTATGCAAAATTTTCTTAAAACAACTAGAGAAATTATGTTAAACTTGGATTTAAACAAATGAGAAATTCAACTAATACTCGTATCAAAGTTGAAACAAAAACTCAATAATCCACATGTTTTTTATTTTCTTACTTTTCCATTGCTACATCGGCTGACTTTTTTCAGCTCGAATTGTAGTTGTAATGCACTATGGCATTTTGTGACATCGCAATAGTGTGTACTAGTGGTAACGTTTGTCATTTCCGATATTTTTCGTTGTGTGGCATTGCCTTCCATATAAAAAACATAATGTGAACGTCGTTGCAAACATTTTGAAAATGACACAACGAAATAACAAAACAAGAAATACCAGATGTGTACTCAACATAAGAAGTATATAAGGAAAATAAATTTAAAAAGCAACAACAGCTATTCATTGCTTTCGCAAGAGTAGAGTGTTCCCACACAAGTATTTTTGACCAGGTGCAGTCAAGTTAATAATTAGTATTTTTTGGGAATTATTACAATTTAATTTTAAAATTTGTTAACGCACTAATAATCCCAAATTATTATTTTACGTATTCAGTAAAATATTTTTGGAACGTAAGTTCCTCATGGCGCACCATGCACATCAGTGCTTTGAATAACAAAAATCAATGCTGGGGTAGAAATGAAAATGAAAAAATACTGACCGCGAATACTGGTAACAACTATATCCCAGCAAAAAAATAATCGAGATTTAGAAGCAATTGCTTATTAATAAAAGTATCTATTGTATTTTAATAGCTTCTTTTTCTGTTTTTGTAGTGTAATTTAATATAACACAATAATAAGCGCTTCGGAAGCACGAAAAAGCACACAGTGCATCCCCTCTGTCTTACGAGGATGCAATAACGTAAGCGAATGACGAAATTTAACACAAACACTACGACTTCAGTCGGCTGCTTATACTCAAACTCTCAAAGTTTTTTATAGATCATCCTCAGTCGCTTACCTGTATACAAATTTGGATGCGAATGAAATTTTTACTTCGATTTTTGATTTTTTAATTGAATTGTGTACAAAAATAAATATGTAGTTCATTGGGTAGTGTTCTAGCCTAACATACGGAAATCCTGGGATCGACTCCTGATTCAACGCGCGAACAAAAAGTATTCGATTTGATATTGTATTTAATACATAATAAATATAAAAATAAAGTCAAGTATTGGAAGTTAATCTTTAAGAGTAGATGTAATTTTCTGATCTAAAGAGCAACTTTTTTAATTATATACATATGAAAAAGACATGCTTCCAGGTAGTCGAATAGTTTTGCTGAATTCAGGTCACTCCGGCAGGCATGAAAGAATCACATTTTAGATCGATGTGGCAGAGCTTCTACGCGAGGAATCCCATATACAAATCATGCAAAATTTTATGCATCGGGTAAGCGCTTGCCTACCAAAAGAGCACTTATATAGGTGTTTCCAGCATAATGGTGCTGCCACTGCAGATGTTTTAGATTTTCAGTGCTGCCGTTATTTTCCGGGGAAGTCACAGGTAACTCCAATATGGTTTGTGGCTTTCCTAAAATGTGACTGGGATAAGTGGTTCGTGGCAGTGATAGCTGAAGGTGTCTCCGCTAACTAATATTATAAATTCGAAACCGATTTTGACGGACTTCAGAACATATATACATATCAGTCAGAGTACTAAGGCTATATATTTTTTCAATATTCAATATTTTTTTTAGGATAAAGAGGGGAAGTAGAAAGAAATTTCTTCCTCTTTAAAAAACTATCCATCCGATTTTGATGAAATTCAAAACATAGATCTGAGTCTAAAAGAAAACACAGGCTCTAGATTTTTTCAAAAACGTTCAGAAATTTAATCCTCTTGGAAATTCAAAACATAGATAGATTTGAGTCTACAAGTAGACATAGGCTATACATCTAAAAAAAAATAGGAGCACGTGGGGAGGTAAGAGGAAATTTCTCTTTGAAACTATCTATGCGATTTTGATGAAATTCAAAACATATATAGATAGTTCTGAGTCTAATAGAAGACATAGGCTGTACATTTAACATCTGAGTTTGGAAGAACACAAACGCTATACATTTCATAAAAAAATAAGCCCACTGGGGGGTAAGGCGCAACTTCTAAGGTAAGTAAAACGCAAGGAACTACGTTCCTACCCGTTGTCCCATGACACCATGTGTTCTTTTTTTTAGTTTTTAGGTAGTCGGGTTTGCTTATTTTTTAAATTTATTTATTATATTAAACTTTTTAGTGTCCTAGCAACTTTTATGAACAAACATATATGTTATATCTCTGTACTTTTGTAATACCCTGTTAATATCCTTTTTTTTTTGATACCCTACTCGATAGGTTTGTTTAATTTTTTTATTAACCTAATTTTATTTTATCCAGAATGGGATGTCAATCGGGACTGATTTTCCAAATCCCGGGATTCGGGATTTCAAAAAATCAAATTCCGGGATTTAGGGATTTTTTGGGATCCCGAAATTCTTTGAGATTCAGGGATTTTTCGGGACTCTGGGTTTTTTGAAGATTGCAAGCTATATGCTATTTTTAGGTATTTATTAAAAAAATCGCCTTTGAAAGAGGTTAAGTACCAAAAGTTTTAATTCATGTTATATAACATAGTTAAATATAATCACCTTATATAGTTAAATATAACAAAAATATTTGTTATTCTTAAAAAAGTAAAATTAAAAAATAAAATTATTTAAATATTAAAAGTATTTAGGTCAAATGTTGCGCTATTATGGAAAACCAAAATTGCGAAGTTAAAAAAATATCACAACAACCAGATAGAAAATTATTTTGCACATATTGTGCAAAATTATCAGGGTCTGACTGAGTAAGTACAAGATTGTCAGCGCAAATTTTCCAAGGTTGTAAACTTTTAATGACACTGCCAACCCAAAAAAATTTACAAAAAGTACTTGTAAAAATAGCTATACACGAAATTATAACGCAGAAACCTGTTTAAGAAATTATAAAATTCATAATATTGTAAAACTTCTTAACTAGTGAAAATAAAGAAATTATGAAGTAATTTTCAAATTAGATTTTAGGATAACAAACACATAATTTTATTGTTTTCAAAAAAAAAAAACCTATGGCTTATTACCAGGGACATAACAGTTATAAGAGAAACGACAAAAAGGTTATATTTAACAATTAAAACTGATGAATTCAAATATTGGTTATAATCAACGATTATCGTAAAATATATTTCATTTTGGTTATTGTAACCAATTAAAGTGCGAAATATTTTTTTTTGGTTACCAATAACTATTATTTAAAGAATTTAAATTTTTTGCTTATTGCTACCTAAAATTACAGTACTTTAGGTGCAAATGTGCAAAAAAAATTTTTTACGAAAATGCAAAAATATGAGAAAATTATTCAACGGCTTCTATCTGTATCCGAAAACTATTTGCGAATTTTTGTAGTTTTTGCAATATGTGAAACGAAATTTTTTCCAGCATTTATCCTTTCAAAATTTAGGCCTTTAGTAATTATTTGCTAATTTTAGTAAGTTTTGCGAATCAGGTAATTTTTAATAAATCTTATTGCTCTTGTGCGCAATTTTTGCAAATTAGGGGTGACTCAACCCAGTTACGTTATTGTCTGATCGAATAATTTTTTTAACGGTCTTTCCCTTTTTATAGTTCTGCCAAATTTTAATTAATCAGGGCAATTATGTAAAAAATTCCGCAGGAAATTTTTCCTAAGGAATAATCCCAACTAATAGCAAATGATAGGGAAAACAAAAAAGTCTAATGGGAAAAGGGAGAAATTTCCAGCGGAATTTTTTACATAATTGCCTTAAATATCACACTTTGCTTTCATTTTAGCAAGTTATTGCAAATTTTCCTTATAATTCCTTATAGTTTTACCTAAAGAATTTTAGGGCTTGTTATTGCAAATTTTCCTTATAATTCCTTATAATTTTACCTAAAGAATTTTAGGGCTTGTTTGCATTTTGTCGCCAATTTTCGCGATGAAGGCGATCTTAAGCCAAACCTTGCTTTTTTAGCATTTTACCGATTTTTAATCCATCTATTTATTTGATGTTAGCAATTTCGTATGCATTTGTATAATTTTGGCAATTTTTCCCATTTCTTGGAATTTCTTATGTCTTTAGGTATTTGTATGTAATTTTAGGTCTTGTTTGCTATTTTGCAATTTCACAATAAAAGTGGTTCTTCTCAATTCTTTATTTTTATATGCAGTTTCAACTATTTTTAATAAGTATCAGACTTTGATATCTTTTTGATGTTACCAAGTTTTTGCGAATTTTCGTCATTGTCGCAAATTTTTCCAAGTTTTTGGCATTCCTTACAATTTTATTTATTTATTTATTTTTATTTATTTATTTCATTTCGCTAGGACTTTAAGAATCGAAGTCTTTTATAGTCCATAAAAAACGCCACACATTAACAATTTTAACTAAAACAAGTTTACAAATTATAAAAAGAAAAAAAGTTAAAAATTAAATAATATTGAAATTAGTATACATACAATAACAACCAATCCTACATTTACAGTAAAAACTCAATATACAAAATACAAATTCAATACAACAAAATATAAAAATAAAATGAATAAAAAAATATATATATATATTGCAAAGAATATGATAAATAAAAATTTGTATAAGAAAAAGATAATAATAATAATATGAGCAATTGGGTCGAAGAATGTAACAAAGAGAAAAAGAGAATTAGAGGCTAGATATTTTGCGTAACATATTCTCTAAGGGCTTGCTTAAAATTCTGTCTTTCTGTAATTAGCTTTATATTTGTAGGCAATGAGTTCCAAAGCTTTATGGCATTGACGAAGAAAAACCTGCTTGTGTTTAAATAGTTGTGCCTTGGTGGTATTAACGTCACACCTCTAGCTGACTTTCCGAATGTGATTTTATTAAATAAATGAGGTGGTGATTTGACATTTATAAGTTTGTGTAGAAACAGCAGATTCCGCATGCGAAGATAGTCCACAATGTCGCAACCGAGAATCATAGTTCTCCAAGACGAGACACTACTGAATCTATGAATACCATATACATATCGCGTAGTATTATTAAAAGAGACTTGTGTAACTTATGAAGTGAGCATGAGTCCAATTTGCTAAATACCTCTGCAGAATTAGTATTAAGAGGCATAATGAGTTGTAGTACTAGACGTTTCTTGGCTTCAGTCGGCGTATAAATTGAGGTTATTCTTAAATTACGTAGCGTCAGATACACACTGCGTACTATGTTATTAATATGATTTTTGCATGAGAGTGAGGAGTTGATGTGAAAACCTAGATATTTAACCTTTTCTACGTAAACAAGTGGAGTATCACCTAGACTAACAGCTGGAAGCTGTTTGAAATGAAGCTTGTTCTTGCTAATGGGTAATAAAACCGATTTTGCGGGATTGAGCATAAGATTGTTTATATTAGCCCACATACTAACATTTTTTAGGTCTTCAGTAAGTTTATAGCACATATCATCAACAAGGCCAATACGGCTGGATATATACAGCTGGATATCATCAGCATATGCATGAATATTGACAAAACTAACGACATTAAATATATCATTGATATAAATGCTGAAGAGCAAAGGTCCAAGAACTGAGCCTTGAGGGACGCCAGAATTCACACACATAAACGCTGATTCCCTTGAACCAACAACTACTTTTTGTAAGCGTTCAGAAAGGTAGTCACTTATTAGCAACACTGTGCTATGATTAAACCCAAAGAGGTACTCAAGTTTTCTACAAAGAATAGAATGATTTACTCTATCAAAGGCTTTTGAAAAATCTAATAAGCACATCAGAGACAAGTCACCCATATCATACGCAGGTCTGATATCATCAAGTACTTTTAGTACAGCAGTAGTACAGCTATGCTTAGAACGAAACCCAGATTGGAGCGGAGACAGTAGACAATTTACATTGATGAAATCAATCATTTGTCGAGACATTAATGATTCAAACACCTTACCGAGAACAGAAAGTATACTTATGGGCCTAAAATCACTGGGAACAGTCGGAGAGTTCTTTTTTGCAACTGGTATAATCCTACAAATTTTCCATACTTTTGGGAAAGTGGAAGTTGTGAAGAAATGATTAAAAATGTGTGTCATCAATCCGACAACATACGGTAAATTATTTTTAGGAATCGTATACACACACCATCCTCACCAATAGCATTGGAACGAATGCTCATCACAGTTCTATATACTTCATCATCAGATACTGTGGAAAACTCAAATCTTTGTGGGCAATCATAAGAATACTGAATGTTACATAAGTCAGGGTTGTTTAAGTTATTTACGGGGAAAAAATTATTTAAAGTGTTAGGGTCAATAAGGCAATCCGAGTTTCCACGCGAGTAGATACCTAAGTTTTTTATATTTTTCCAAAGCTGTCCAGATGGTAGGGACGTACTTAGTTTCCGAGAAAAATAACTTTTTTTAGCTTCTCTTGTAAGCAAATTAGCAGGATTTGTAGCTCTATTATACAAAGTCCTGTTTGTGGTTGATGGATTCTTTTTCCACCTGCTATAACAGCGATTGCGCTCACGAATAGACTGATTCACAGTTGCATTGAACCATGGACAAGAACGGTTTTTAATGGAAAAACTATGCACGGGTACATGTTGATTATAAATGTCAAGAATTGAAGCCAGAAATACATCTAACTTGCTATCTACCGTCGATTCATACCAGCAGTCTGTTAAATTACGATTGATAAGATCAGAAAATAGTGCAGGGTAATTAATTGATTGGAAATCCCTATATAATATCAGGCAGGAAGTGTCAGTTCTGTTAAGATTAATATTCACCGAGCAAAACAAAAGGTCATGATCTGATACAAACGACAATTGATCAAATAGCAGTAAATGGTTAGTATCTGATAATAAAAACAAGTCAAGTAGACTTGGGACACAATTTGGTGAAAAACGTGTAGGCAAATGCTGATTAACTATCGACATACCAACCGAACTTACATAGTTAAGCAAACTTTCTTTATGATTACTATCACAGAGCAAATTAATATTAAAATCTCCACAAGTCACATAGAAATCATAATCTATTATGTAATTGTTAAAATCAATGAAAAAAGGATTAAGGTCAAATTTTTTATTAGGGTTATAAACACATGACACTAAAACCCTAGTTGCATTATCATAAATCTCAATATTAAGAAATTCAACTCCTAGTTCAGAGTTGCTTGACTTGCTGACATACTTAGATTTTATACTAGACTTGCAATATATTGCTACGCCACCACCTTTTTTGTCATTTCTATTGTTATGATAGAGCGTATATCCTTTTATGTCATAGTGAGCAGTAGATACATCATTATGAAACCAAGTTTCAGTGACACAAACAACATCAATACTTGAATTTTCAAAAGTGAACTTAACATCATCTAATTTTAAACCATGCAGACTCCTGGCGTTGAAGTGAACTATATTTAAACCATTTCTCTGCTTGCACAGAATATTCAATAAAGCAGAATTAATTTCGACAATACCATATTTTCGATCAAGCATCAAAAACTATAATGAAGACAGAATTAAGAGCGGGGACACAGTGACCGATGAAATTTTTCAAAAAGTGGCACCAAATAGGGGATTTGTCAAAAAAAATTAAAAAAAACGAGAAAATTACACTAAACTTCTTATTTTTAATGTATTATTATATAATTCACTTTAAAAAAAGGGGACAAAAAGGGAAAAAGTGGCAAGGCAGTCGAAAAAGTGGCAATTTGCCACTTTAGTCGGTCAAACGGTCACGCTGAGCGGGGAATGTTACGTGAGAGATCATATAAATGTAGTTGCATAAGAGATAGTTATAAAGAGTAAGGAGGAGTGGATAGAAAGTAATAAGTAGTATTGCCAATTGACTCATAAAAATAAAAGATACAAAAATAAGAATCATTATAACCAAAAAAGAAAATAATTTAGCTACACAATATATCATGTCAAGATAGCATTCCAGTTCCTTCACTTGAACAAAAAAGATGATTCAGGGCATCAATGCTTTCAACGCAAGTTGGGTTATCAGCATCCATTCTTTTGACATAAACAAGACCTCGATATGAATACGCAGAGTGTAGACGCTTTTGCTTTTTCAAATTGAGTGATTCTCGAAGTATTTTAAAATTGCCATTCGTAAGGTTTTCATTAATATAAAAATATTTGTTTTTTTCATGAGGATAAAAACCAAGAATATCCAAAGTTAAATTTGACTTTTGCTTCTTAAATGCACTTAACGATTTCAGCAAAAAAATTTTGTCATACGGCGACATTAGTTTGGCAATTATAACACCATCAGGAGAATTTTCATTGTTTTTATTATTTCTATTATGCAGACGATGAATAGATTGCAGCTTGAGCGTAGGAATTTTCAATGTTTTACAGATAGTGTCAAACATACAGTGAAGGTCCTCATGTTCAGAAAAAGGGACTCGGCTAATACGTAAGTCACAGGCAACAACAGAATTTGAGTGTTTAAGTGATTGTATTTTTAACCTATTTATTTAATTCTGTAGCTCATTCACTCCAGCAGTAACTACTTGTGTTTTTAAGAATGCGAGTTCCTCTTTCATATTATTAAATTCATCCGCGACTTTTTCAAGAGCTGAAACTCTTTCATTAATATCTTGTAGTTCGTTCCTAATCATACTGAATCTTTTATCCAGGTCACATAAGAGATCTTCTCTGTATTCACTGAGTTTTTTCTCTATGACATTCTCAATTTTCTTAGTGAGCCGGTCAAAACGTTTATCCATTATAGTTATCATCTTGAAGGGTGAGTCTGTATGGATTGCACTATTACCAAGCTGAGGGATGTGTAGACTTTCTTGAATACGGCTATGAGCAGGAGTGCCAAGAGTAGAAGTGGTTGTCGAACGAAACTCATGTGCACTTGCATCCATCTTATTTTTATTTCTTAAATTATACATTGAATAGCTTACAAGCAAGTAAAAATTTTCTTTACAATATTCTTAAGGAATTGTCTGTGAAATTATAAAATTGTGTTTGCTGGGGTATATTAAATTATATGCTTTTATCCTGGTTTCAGTGCTTTTGAAATTAAAAAATTGACAACACTGATGTTAATTGCTTATGTTTGTTGCTGTTAATGTTGTTGTTTTTATTGTTCCTTCTTCAACACTTGTTGAGTAATAATTATTGTGTTTGTTAGGCAGTTAGTACTGCTTTAAAAGTTATTGTTTGTTTTTTGTAATTTTGTTATTTATTGTATTAATGTTTTTGTTGAGAGTGTAAAGGAGCAAAAAAAAATTTTTAATTTAACTGGAAATGTTTTTTTTATTTTTATTTTTTTATGATCTATATGCTGGTGTTATACTGAGCACATACATATGTATATAAGTTGGTATAATTGTTGAGTAATACTTGTACTTTTAGTTACGATGTTGTTGTGTTTTGAGAGTCTGTATTTTTATTTTATTTTTTTAATTTCTATTTATCTCTGTTTATGTATTAGAACAATTGCAGCTTACATAGGAAGAACAAAAAATTAAACTAATTATTCATCCTTGTTTAATTTATTGTTGATTATGTTTCTTATTATATCGAAAAACAAGTGATTCAGTAAATATTAACGTATCACACGAACAACCATTTATATTATTGTTAAGGGTTTTTAATAAATTCTATCGCATTTTTTCGAATTTTCGCAGTTTTTTGCAAATGAGATTGCTTTGGTTCTTAAAATCTACTGAGTTTTTTGTTTACAGTTCTTGCGGTTTTGGAAGCTTTTTTTAACATATTCGCATTTTTAGCAAATTTTCGCAAGTTCTTGCCGATTTTGGCGGTTTATATAATCAGTTTTGGAAGATGTTTTTGATTATTTTAATCCCTTGCGAATTAGTATATTTTTGCAATATGTAATGTGTTAGTAGAAATTTGCAAAAGAAAAATACCCCATACTTAAACATAATTGGACATTTTGTCGAAAAAGAAAAGTAAAAAGCAAAATAATTAGTGTAAATACCTGAACTATTTTATTATGAAATTGATAAATATTTCTTATAAAAGATATTTAAATTTCTTGTCCTGCATCTTATACATTTAAAATACCGTATTTAAGGTAGCAATAATTTCTATTTAAGTACCAAAAAAATTAAAATTCTTTAGATAATTGTTATTGGCAACCAAACAATTTTTTTGGTTGCCATAATAGTTATTTGTAACCAAAAAAAATATTTCTCGCTTAAATTGGTTACAATAACCAAAATAAAATATCTCTTACGATAATGGTTAAAAATAGCCCAATCGAAATAAAACACATTTTACAGTAACCTTTTCATTTCAAATAAAAAAATAACAATTATTTTCGGTCCCTGCTTATAACATAGAATTTTGTTAAAGAATTAATTGATTTCAGATTTATTCAGCGAAGTTTTCATACTTCGTTTCAGCATTTCAACAAAATATTTTACCTATCAAGAAAGATACGAGTATAGTATATAAACATATTGATGTACATATTGTGTTTGACTTTCTCGACAACTAAAAATATTGCTTATTATTATCAAATAGATTGAAATTAATAAGGAAAAGGGGAAAATACATGGTTTGGAAACAAACAAATAAAAAGATAAATATTGTGTTGCCACTGTTACTATATTCGTCATGATGAATTTATTTTTATAAAACAAACTAAACTTAGCAAATAATTTCGGGATTGACTGAATGAATTTCAGGATTGACATCCCTAATCCAGACTAAATTTTGTAATCTCCTTTGCATTTCCTTTATTTTGATAACTCCCCCCCCGCGGAGGGTTTGGTCAAAAAAGTTGTTTAATGTGCTACTATTCCGCGCGAAAAATCCACCATTTTGTTTGTTTTAACACCTGTCTTAATATGAATATAACGTACCTTAAATTTCGACATCCATGAAGCCGTAATAAAAGTAATAAATAAATTTACAAACACATATACAAAAAAGGCGCAAAAAACATAACCCTGCTTGGCAATCGGGTAATAACCCAGGTAAAAAAATATGTATAGTCCATATATTTTTAATATATGAATGTATATAAATATATGTATATGAGTTCATGTATGAAAATGTATGTGATTATACATACGAAAAATATAATATATGAATTGATATATCGACGAATATATAAAATGTATGTGATTATGTTGTGTTGTTCTAAGAAATTTGGGTAAAGGTTCCCTGATGATCTGGATTAGCAACAGTGAAATGCGCATAGAATCCAGCTAAACCCCTCAATAATCAATTTTAATGTATTTTTAATAAAAAAAATTTTACTTAATAAGTAAAATAAAAATTTGGGATTATTAGTGCGTTTAAAAAATTTTAAACTTATAGTGTTTTCACACTGCCTTGGTTTTAATAAAAGTTGGTTTTAATGTTAAAACCAACTGTTAAAACCTGGTTTTACCATACAAATTGTTTTTGCTAAATCCAACTTAAAACAATTTCTGAATTGGTTTTATTTTGGTTTTATGAAATGCAACCCTGTTTTTGCTGTGGTAAATTCAGTGCTGCCAAGTTAAAATGACCGGCAGCAGCTGATAATGTTTATGACAGTGAATAACAAGAGATGTCGCATGAAAGATTTTCAACTTAAAAATGGATGCAGCAGCAACAATAAGTAAAAAATTATAGAAAAATAAGAGTTCTTTGGAAGGAAAACAACAAAAATATTTTCATTGACCTCTGGAAAGTGAAAATAAACTATATGACTCATAGATCCACTGTTAAAAAAGTTTTATTTTGTGATTTATTTGTGCATTTTTTATATACAATAACTTGATTTCCAAGCACTTCTTCACTTTGTATTACTAGTTCCATAATTTTAAAATATTAATTTACAAAATATAAAATAATTTCCATTTTAGAGCGCATTGTAAAGTTTCTTAGTTTTTCATTTCATACAAACAAAAACAGTTGTACAGTTTGTCAAATAAGTGTTATAAAAAGCAGGAAAAAATACAACAACAAACACACACGCATTTCTGCAGGAGATTTATTTTATTTTGAGCAAAGTTATTAGACAGTCTGTGAGTTAAAACCTGAATTTAACGAACTTGCGGTGTGAATGCAAAATCAGCTGTTTATGGTTTTAACATTAAAACCAGGTTTTAACTTGCAGTGTGAAAACACTATTAAAAAAAGTAAGTACTTCTCAAGAATCTATTATTTTAGTCTCACGCCTTGTTGAAATCATTAAGTTGGTAATCCAGTAAGGAACAGCTTCCACCAAAAATGCTTAATTCCAAACCCGATTACATTTTTTGAAATTTTTGGCTGAGTAATTATGAAAGTTGGCTTATTCCTCGAAATACAACACTATCCTCAAATACAACACTTGAACAACGCCACGTGCTTTTAAAAAGAGAAGTTGCCCGCAGAACACACTAGAAAAACTACGTCTAAAGCTGAGTTTACATCTTACATTTCTTGTGTGCCATGACCCAAAGAAAGCGTAAACAATAATTACTAATGAAATACTTTTTGATTCAGATATGTATTTATTGATTTAAACTGTTTCCAATCATTTTGGATTCTATAAAATTGTCTATTAGTTATGTATGAAACTGTTTAACTTAATAAATACGTGTCTAAATCAAACAGTTTTTCATTAGTAATTAGTGGTTAAGCTTTTTTCATGCTTGTGTGGCACATGGCACACAGATGTAAACCCGGCCTAACTTTGGTCACGCTTAAATTTATATTTAAATAAAACAAGAATTTACGTTTAATAAATAATAACTAACTTTACATCATTATAATACGTCTTCATTTTGATATAAGTACGTCCACATTTTTTTTCTAATAATCTTGGATGAACTTATTTCCACGCGGTATTCGAAAGTGTATTGGAATGCCTGATCCGAAAACGAGACCACAAACTGATGAAGTACATCAGCAGGAATAATCTGAGGGTGAAAGTCTGAGCGACACGTTGGTCGAGGTCAGTGGCACATTTGGTGGCACAATTCCAACGGAGGTAGTATCAACGCTGACTCTAGCAATGACATCATTGAAGTCAGCAATAGAGGACCTGAGTAAGGAATCATGTCGCAACAGTAACAATATAGTAAGCATTTAGAAAGAAATGAGAGGAGAGTCGGCTACAGATCTGTCTTCTCAGGATGCCTCGAAAACCAGGTATGTAGCTCCTCATATATATATGGAAACTTGCCTCCACTTACTTAAAAAAATTTACAATCTGCCGCCATAAACTGATGTATAAGCGTCGCTGTCAACAAATTACGAAGAAAATTTGCCGCCATCACAACAGCGGCCATTAGTGAATTGCCCACAACATTTGCCGTCACCACGGCACGTAGGAAAGCCAACAACATATTATCAAGTTCAATTGTCATCTATAACTTTTTCAGAAATGCATGCGCCATTAAATCATGCCTAATTGCCCTCGTCATCGGGTTATTTATCACAATTGTCGCCTCAAGTATATAATTTGCAACAACCACCTCCGTATGCAAATAATATACAATACATAGCACCGCCAGTAACAGCAACAAACCCTTATTATACAGCAATACTAACAGCAAAGCGAATTTTCATCAAAATTGTATAAGCTACCAATCTTTGACGGAAAACCATTGTTCCTAGCAACATATGAAGACGCAAATGTGGAATTTGGATATACAAATCAATAGAATTTACTACGACTGCATTGCAGGGTGTAGCTAAGGATACATGAAGTCAATGCTTATCTACCCGGAAAATGTTTCACAGCTAATTGATGAATTATTTTGGTCGACCTGAGCTCTTATCCGAGGGTCGTCTCGAGGGTATTTCGAGCCTGGCCGCTTGTGTTAAAAATACCACTTAATGAATCCTACCCTGTTGGTGAAATTAGTTTTGAAACTACCCTTGTCACAGTACGAATGGGCAAGGTTTTCGGTTGTGCCATTTCCGACAGTGGAGCATTTTTCAATATGGCTTGGGGATTTAGCTCGTTTTTGTAGCTTAACACTATAGGGTACCGATGATCGTCGCGCACTGTCGTCAGTAAAAACACGCAGCTTACTTCATAGTAAAGAGAGAGAATGCTATCAGTGAAAAGGAAGTCATGAACTCAATGAGTGCAGACAATTTAAAGAGTTGCCAACTAATGCTAAGTGTTAACAAGTGAAACAATTTCGGGAATGATTTGCCTGCCTTCGTTTGGGTCATAAATTAACGCAGTGTAGAAAAAAGAAATTATGCGCCACGAACAGCTGCAGTCGTTATCAATACGTTACATCAAGATGTTTTAAATATGAAAACGGAAAACAAAGTTGTACAACCAGATCACGTTTTACAGTGTCGTTGGAATGACAAGGCATCCCAGTTGTTTAATATTTTGCCTGTCATATTACACGGCCCAAATGGGGCGATCACTGTTTACGCACTACTTGAAGAGGGTATAGCAAAATATATGGGACTTAAGGGCATAAATCGCCTATTACTCTTCTATGGCATAACAATATGTGCAAAACCGAATCGTCTATGATGGTAAATGTTGATATATCGCCTCTAAACACATAGAACAGAAAATATAGCACACCTAAATCTGCCGGTGCAGAGTTTCGATAGATCACAGTTCCAATATATAAAAAACCTCCCAATAGAGAACTACGAAAATGAAAAACCATCAAATCTTGACAACTGTCTACTGGGTATAGCTGAACAGATCGACTGGTCCCCATTTGCCTGTGGCATCCGCCACGAAGATCGGCTGGGATGCTCATGGTCGAATTTCTGCAATAGAAAATAATATATCCAGAGTTTGTCACATAAATAAGACCGGCACATGGAATGAAGTTCACAAACTAGTAGAAGAGTACTTTTCGGTTGAGAGCTTTGGTGTCAAAGCAACTAACCTAGTGCTGGAATCTGAAGACCATAAACATGCCAGAAACATCCTAGAAAAGCCTACTTTGGAAAAATGCTGACGTAGTTTTGCCCGATAGTTTTAGTATGGCAAAACAACGCTTGCTTAGGATTGAAAACAAAATGAAGCGGGACCCAGCATACGCTGCCAAATATAAAAGAGAGATGAAGAAGTATATTCAAAAGGGTTATGCCAAATTATTGTCACCAGTTGAGATGCAAGCCTATAACTACAATAGACTATGTATGGTATTTGCCGCATATTGGCGTAACAAAGCCGCATAAACCGGATTTTTCGCGTGCGTGTTTCGTACGTGTTGAGCGTCTTGGTATTCGCGTTCGTGCCGTGTTAGAAAAATTCGTCACGCGCCCATCTCTAATGGAGCCATATAAGTATATCGAAATGTATGCATACATGATATCTCACATAAAATCGTTTATGCAATCAAAAAAGCTTTTTATTTTATTAACTCTTTTTTATGAATTGAAAATGTATGAGAAAATACATACAGAATGCAAAGTTTATATATCTCACATAAAATCGTTTTTGCAATGAAAAAATCTTGAATTTTATAAACTCTTTTTAATACTGGTGAATTGGAAATGTATTAGATAACACATGCAGTATGCAAAGTTTATACATATTGTTACGCAAAAATATCCGAACAGGGTTAATGTAAGTGTTACACGAAAGAACTATCCAGAAGTATTTAACTAAAGAACTAAACGTACACACGTATTCACATGCCAGCACTAGAGCAACAACAATAATTGAATACATAGCTACACGCGTATACACATACACATAAAAGTGCTAACACATATGGTAGCAATCCTGCATTACCCGTAACACATGGTATTACCAACATAAAAGTCGTTACGAAGTTACTCTGATATTCAAAATAACGGTCAATCGAATTATCTACAAACACCTAGAAACAACAACATGAATTTTCCCGATTGTGCTAGAAGACAGTTTGATCGTCTGGCTACCAATAGTAAATCTTGTAGTAGATGGCAACATGCATAGACGCCTTTGGCTTTACTAAGTACAAACATGTCCTCACGCCACCTATAAGCAAATGGCGAACATTCTAGAAACCGGTTCCTGTACTATAAAAAGAGGCAGACTGTGTGAGAATTAGTCACTGTTAATCAGAAGTTAGTCGAGTCAACATCGTTGAAAGTAAAGACCTCGTGCGGTGGAATATAACGATAGGAAATAATTAAGTAAAGACAGTTTCTAATTTTGTTTAGTAAAGAAATAAAAAGGCAGAACAGTTGCAAATAAAAATTGTGTGTTATTTATTTTTATTTTTGAGCAATCAAAAGAATTCACACGTTTAATTTTTAACGTAACATTTGGTGTCAGAAGTGGGATTGCAAAATTAAAATAAAAATAATAAATAATTTCTTAATCAGGATTGAGTTCAGTAATTTCAATTCTTATGAATGAAATATTTTTATTAATTAATGTGAGTATCTAAAGAAGAGAAGAAAAATTAAACTAGACACTATTAGCTGGGGGAAATACCGATATTTTTCTGTGCAGCCACGCACTTCATCAGCACCCATGTCTATCTACTGGGGTAGAGATTATTATTAACATCAGCTATTAAACTTAAATTTCTATGAAATGGAATATGAGAATTGATTGTGTATACAATTATTGATTTGCCTTTGGCAAACACATTTGTAAGTATCACTATTCATTTTCTGTTTTTCCATTTTCTATTTAGGTTAGCACGAAGTTATATCACTCTACCTATGTATGTTTAACTATTCTTACTTATCTTTTACGATTATCACATTAATTATTTTTCCTTATTCGATGCACCATCGGTACATACATATAAGTATTATTGTAGTGGCTTTATGTTACTTTGTTTTTGCTTTCTACAGTTGACTTAGCTTTCCAGCATTCTGAAGCAGTTCTGGCCAAGTGAACAGTGATCGCCAAGTGAACATATTTTTGTCACGTGCCCATGATGAATTAAATGAGACATTATTAGATTTAATTGAACTATAGTGAATTTTTAATCAGAAATAATTTCTTAATCAGGCTTGAGTTCAGTAATTTCAATTCTTATGAATGAAATATTTTTATTAATTAATGTGAGTATCTAAAGAATAGAAGAAAAATTAAACTGCATCGAATAAGTAAAAATAATTAATGTGATGATCGTAAAAGATAAGTAAGAATAGTTAAACATACATAGGTAGAGTGATATAACTTCGTGCTAACCTAAATAGAAAATGGAAAAACAGAAAATGAATAGTGATACTTACAAATGTGTTTGCCAAAGGCAAATCAATAATTGTATACACAATCAATTCTCATATTCCATTTCATAGAAATTTAAGTTTAATAGCTGATGTTAATAATAATCTCTACCCCAGTAGATAGACATGGGTGCTGATGAAGTGCGTGGCTGCACAGAAAAATATCGGTATTTCCCCCAGCTAATAGGGTCTAGTTTAATTTTTCTTCTATTCTTTAGATACTCACATTAATTAATAAAAATATTTCATTCATAAGAATTGAAATTACTGAACTCAAGCCTGATTAAGAAATTATTTCTGATTAAAAATTCACTATAGTTCAATTAAATCTAATAATGTCTCATTTAATTCATCATGGGCACGTGACAAAAATATGTTCACTTGGCGATCACTGTTCACTTGGCCAGAACTGCTTCAGAATGCTGGAAAGCTAAGTCAACTGTAGAAAGCAAAAACAAAGTAACATAAAGCCACTACAATAATACTTATATGTATGTACCGATGGTGCATCGAATAAGGAAAAATAATTAATGTGATGATCGTAAAAGATAAGTAAGAATAGTTAAACATACATAGGTAGAGTGATATAACTTCGTGCTAACCTAAATAGAAAATGGAAAAACAGAAAATGAATAGTGATACTTACAAATGTGTTTGCCAAAGGCAAATCAATAATTGTATACACAACCAATTCTCATATTCCATTTCATAGAAATTTAAGTTTAATAGCTGATGTTAATAATAATCTCTACCCCAGTAGATAGACATGGGTGCTGATGAAGTGCGTGGCTGCACAGAAAAATATCGGTATTTCCCCCAGCTAATAGGGTCTAGTTTAATTTTTCTTCTATTCTTTAGATACTCACATTAATTAATAAAAATATTTCATTCATAAGAATTGAAATTACTGAACTCAAGCCTGATTAAGAAATTATTTCTGATTAAAAATTCACTATAGTTCAATTAAATCTAATAATGTCTCATTTAATTCATCATGGGCACGTGACAAAAATATGTTCACTTGGCGATCACTGTTCACTTGGCCAGAACTGCTTCAGAATGCTGGAAAGCTAAGTCAACTGTAGAAAGCAAAAACAAAGTAACATAAAGCCACTACAATAATACTTATATGTATGTACCGATGGTGCATCGAATAAGGAAAAATAATTAATGTGATGATCGTAAAAGATAAGTAAGAATAGTTAAACATACATAGGTAGAGTGATATAACTTCGTGCTAACCTAAATAGAAAATGGAAAAACAGAAAATTAATAGTGATACTTACAAATGTGTTTGCCAAAGGCAAATCAATAATTGTATACACAATCAATTCTCATATTCCATTTCATAGAAATTTAAGTTTAATAGCTGATGTTAATAATAATCTCTACCCCAGTAGATAGACATGGGTGCTGATGAAGTGCGTGGCTGCACAGAAAAATATCGGTATTTCCCCCAGCTAACAGTGTCTAGTTTAATTTTTCTTCTCTTCTTTAGATACTCACATTAATTAATAAAAATATTTCATTCATAAGAATTGAAATTACTGAACTCAAGCCTGATTAAGAAATTATTTCTGATTAAAAATTCACTATAGTTCAATTAAATCTAATAATGTGTCATTTAATTCATCATGGGCACGTGACAAAAATATGTTCACTTGGCGATCACTGTTCACTTGGCCAGAACGGCTTCAGAATGCTGGAAAGCTAAGTCAACTGTAGAAAGCAAAAACAAAGTAACATAAAGCCACTACAATAATACTTATATGTATGTACCGATGGTGCATCGAATAAGGAAAAATAATAAATGTGATGATCGTAAAAGATAAGTAAGAATAGTTAAACATACATAGGTAGAGTGATATAACTTCGTGCTAACCTAAATAGAAAATGGAAAAACAGAAAATGAATAGTGATACTTACAAATGTGTTTGCCAAAGGCAAATCAATAATTGTATACACAATCAATTCTCATATTCCATTTCATAGAAATTTAAGTTTAATAGCTGATGTTAATAATAATCTCTACCCCAGTAGATAGACATGGGTGCTGATGAAGTGCGTGGCTGCACAGAAAAATATCGGTATTTCCCCCAGCTAATAGTGTCTAGTTTAATTTTTCTTCTCTTCTTTAGATACTCACATTAATTAATAAAAATATTTCATTCATAAGAATTGAAATTACTGAACTCAAGCCTGATTAAGAAATTATTTCTGATTAAAAATTCACTATAGTTCAATTAAATCTAATAATGTCTCATTTAATTCATCATGGGCACGTGACAAAAATATGTTCACTTGGCGATCACTGTTCACTTGGCCAGAACTGCTTCAGAATGCTGGAAAGCTAAGTCAACTGTAGAAAGCAAAAACAAAGTAACATAAAGCCACTACAATAATACTTATATGTATGTACCGATGGTGCATCGAATAAGGAAAAATAATAAATGTGATGATCGTAAAAGATAAGTAAGAATAGTTAAACATACATAGGTAGAGTGATATAACTTCGTGCTAACCTAAATAGAAAATGGAAAAACAGAAAATGAATAGTGATACTTACAAATGTGTATGCCAAAGGCAAATCAATAATTGTATACAAAATCAATTCTCATATTCCATTTCATAGAAATTTAAGTTTAATAGCTGATGTTAATAATAATCTCTACCCCAGTAGATAGACATGGGTGCTGATGAAGTGCGTGGCTGCACAGAAAAATATCGGTATCAGTGGACCATTGAACATCTTCAAATTTCAGTTCGAAACAGTGGCTAACAGAAATGGATGGGACAGTGAAGAAAATGCCATAGAACTACTTTTGGCCTTAAAAGGTGCGGCAGCAGAAGTACTCGAAACTGTACCTGTAGGGTGCAGAAACAGTTTTGATGACATAATGGCGGCACTGCAGCGCAAATATGGCGGTGAACACATGCGTGACGTCTACCGCATGGAATTGCGATGTAGAGGACAAAATCCAAATGAGTCTCTACAAGATTTCGCAATGGAAATCGAGCGGCGAAACCAGGCGAAAACTATCCATTTCTGGATCACGTCAAAACAGAGGCATTTGTTAATTGCATCCGTGATCCTGATATTAAACTCGCAGTGTGTGCTACGCAAAAGCCCACCTTTGCGAAATGGTTTCACTAGCTCAGGAGACTGCTAGGGTGATTATAAAGCCAGGTGTGCAAGGTACGGAACGTAGAAGTCCTTACCGAAAATGAGAGTAGTCTAGTCTCTAGCATTAGGGAGGCCGTGAGACAAGCATTGGCGGATAAAAAGCACAAAGTTAATAATAAGTGCTATAACTGCGGCAAAGTTGGTCATTACTAGCGCAACTGCAAGGCGCCAAGGAAGAGAGTCAGATCTGTTTCGCCATCAAGGAACAGTAAGCGGGTGTACTAACAAACAACACTAGAGTACCCGTTAAACTAAAGCGAGCTAGCACTAAGGGACAAGAGCTAGCTCCCACAATCGACGGCCCCACAATCTCCATATCAGTGATGCAGCAGAAAAATAGCAACCTTACTCAACGGGGAAAAGCACATCCTTACCAAAGACACAGGAGCATCACAGTCAATAATCAGGCCCGATGTAGTGAGGGGAAAATGTGAAGCTATAAGTAATATACGACTACGTACAGCTACTGGGGAGCCTGCCACTGTCTATGGTAAGACTGAGGCGAAGGTGACTATTGCCAATATCAGTGTGAAACACGCATTTATTGTTGCCGATATTGTGGACGAGGTTATTATTGGAGCCGATTTTATGATAAACCACGGAATCAACTTGCATATGGGGCAACAAGTGATGATTTGGCGTAATGTTGAAATACCGCTTAATGTCGGAGGGAGATTGTGAGGACAATCGGTTGTGGGTAGTAGAACGAACAGAAATTAAGAGCGAGCTATTAACAGCAAAAGCCCTCGTAAAAACTTGCAATGGAAAAGTTCTCATAAGGGTACTAAATTTATCAGGCCAAGAAAAAGTCATTAACAAGAATTCCGAAATATGTGCTCAAACAGAGGCAATAATAAACTACGATAAAAAGCCAGAACCTGCCAATATGTCTGCAAAGGAGCGTGAAGAATTTCAGGCACATGAGGAGGAATGGGTAGCAGGCCTTTCACCTCCTGATAGAAATAAAGCTAAACAACTGCTGAAAGGCACGTTTGCATATTTGCCTGGAAAAATCAAAGCCAAAGGAGAAAGGGAATAGTGAAACATGAAATAAATACTGGCGAAGCAAGGCCAATAAAACACTGGCTAAGAGAACTGAGGTAAAGGAGATGGTCAATGAAATGGAGCGGTGTGGTGTAATCGAACCACCTTCAAGTCCCTGGAGCTCACCGGTAGTGTTAGTAAAGAAAAAGGACGGCAGTACTCGATTTTGCGTCGATTACAGAAAACTAAATGACGTGACCAAAAAGTCAAATACCAAGAATTGACTACACCTTAGATAAGCTGTAGAGGCAGACTGTATGAGAATGAGTCAGTGTTAATCAGAAGTTAGTCGAGTCAACATCGTTGAAAGTAAAGACCTTGTGCGGTGGAATATAACAATAAGAAATAATTAAGTAAAGACAGTTTGTAATTTTGTTTAGTAAAGAAATAAAAAGGCAGAACAGTAGTAAATAAAAATTGTGCGTTATTTATTCTTATTTTTGAGCAATCAAAAGAACTCGCACGTTTAATAAATTTTTAAATTTAAAAATGAAAAACGCTTGTAACTAAAAAATATATATTTATTGTATGATGTTATATATTGTAGTCCTATTTAATAAATCAAATAATCAAAAAGATAATTCAGTCATTAGTTTTGTAGAAAACAGCAGAATTCTGTAGATATTTTTAAAAAACAAAGTTCATATTACTGCAAAAAAATGCATTGAAAAGTAGTGTTAGGCTGGGCCGGCGTAAGAAATCCTTCTACTAAACCCTCCTCGTGGGTGCCGGCTGGTAACGTGTGTGAAGTGATACACGGCTGAGATCAGGGCTTTGAACATAGTGTCACAATGTATGCCTATTGTGTACATTATTGGAATGAGCTCTGATCATAGGTAGGAGGTAATCGTTATTCCAATTCAGTCTGTGAGTCCTTCTCTTGTAATGAATGGACCATGGCTTGGATTGGGATGGCGATTAAAATCCAGGCGCGTCTGCTCCATATTGGACGGCATCCTGGTCCGCGTATGTTACCCATAGGGTCGGCGGTTCTTGTACATGGCGGAATGTATAAAACGCAAAAAAACCAAAAACAAATGATGAGTAAGAGTACGGATAAAAAGCGGGTGGTAATATACGCCCAAACGTCGGTGGCTGAATTGACTGCGTCCACCGGCGGGCACGGGGGAAGTAATGATCCTCTGCGTGTCGTCAGCGGTCAAACCTCTTCTGTGATGGAAACAGGTCACAGCAGTTGTAGTGCTACTGAAAAGACGGATACTAATACATCCAAGAACGCGGAACACTCAAGTGCCTCGATCGATTCAGAATCGGACCTTGAAAACGTTACCTGCATCAACCTTCAATCAGAGATCGAGCTCTTGAAGTCTCCGGGATCTTCCACCTCAACTCCAATTAAAAGAGAGAGAGAGTTCCGAAGAACAAGGAGGCTATTAAGGCTCTCTCAGAATACAAAGCGGCGGTACGGATTGTACACCTCCTTGGCTTACAGAAAGATCTGTCTTCTGTACAGTTAGACAGACTTAAGTGGGCTAAGGTAGCAGTGAACAAAGGCCGTGAACACTTCGCTGATAAGAAACGGTTTGAGACTACTGACCTCCGATATGCTAATAGTATAGAGGAGGGTGTGCTCAAAAGACTGGAATCGAACAGCGATAAGCCCGGTAAGAGGCAGAAAAGTGACAAAATGAATAGATCGGTTGATGGCTCACAGTCGACTGCAAAGAGGTCCAAACACAGCTCTGAAGATAGACCATCCACTTCCCAAGCTGCTTCCAAAGCACAATCCGCGGTCACTAAAGTCAGTGAGGTAGCGAAGCGACACTTGATCGTGGGACTCCTCGACAGAAGTGCATCTTTTGGAGAAGTGACAATGGAGCAGTGGAAGGTTGCGGAAACGGCTATCTTCAACGCAATTGTTGCACTGATGGAGACGGATCCGGAGAAACCACTACCTTCTTTTGAAGGATCTAGCTGGTTCAATGGTGCTAAACTCATCAGATGCAGGGACACAATGACGATGGATTGGTTAAAGGAAGTTGTTCCGACACTCATTAACCTGTGGCCTGGTGCACAACTTCGGATTGTGAACAAGGATGACATCCCCATCATACCGAAAGCGAAGGTTATAATTCCGCGTGTAGTGAAGCCGGATATCACTATTCGTCTGCTACAAAACCAAAACCCGGAGATTCCGACGAAGGATTGGAGGGTACTGCATGTGGCAAAACCGAAGTCAGAGGGCCAAAGCTATATTCTGCAGATTAATAAGAATGCTGAGGACATTCTTTATAAGCGGAATGGCAAGATGGCATGGGGTGTAGGTAGTGTCTACCTACGTCTGAAGAAGAGACACCCAAATGACCAAAATGACAATACCATAGAAGCCGAAGAATTGGAGAGCGAATTGGCAGCTGCTACAGCCGGCTTAAAGTTGGAGGAGCCGAGACGAGAGATCCTATACCCAGATATGGACTCTAGAAAGGTAAGCTTGGATGATGGAGCTGAAAATCCTTCAAGTGAACCTCCAACACTGTAAACTAGCGTCTACTGAGCTTCTCCTTACCTTAGAGGAGAGCAACTATGACGTGGCGTTAGTCCAGGAGCCGTGGATCTCATCGGGAAACAGGGTTTCTGGGCTAAAGTTACGTAACTACCATACATACTTCTCAAAGACGGTAAGCAAGATACGATCAGCTATCCTAATTAAGAAGAACTTTAATTCATATATTTTGTATAATTACAGTACTGACGATTTAGTTGTTGTGGCGGTAGATGGTGACAAGGATGAGTCAATACTCTTTGCATCATGCTACATGCCACATATAATTGAGGCACCTCCACTGGAACTCCAAAGGCTCGTTAAAGAAGCCTGCGAGAAAAAACAAAAACTGGTGATAGGCACAGCCGCTAACGCACATCATACTGTATGGGGAAGTAAGGACATCAATGAAAGAGGTGAGTCACTTATTCAATTCATACTGCAAACTGACCTTGTAATTGTAAATAGAGGGAAGGAACCTACTTATATAGGACCTACCTCATCGAATGTATTGGACTTAACACTTGTTAACAATGAAGATATTGTAGTAAAGGATTGGATGGTGCTTAGACAGCCGTCCTTCTCTGACCACCGCTACATAGCTTTTAAAATTTTGTCTGAAGTTTCAAGGCTTAGGAAATTATATAGGAACCCACACAATACTAGGTGGGATTATTACGGAAAGAACATCGAAAATAATCTATATAGTGCCAAACCGATTAAGAGTGAGGCTGATATTGAAAAGTCTGTTAATTGCTTAACGAAAGCCATAACAAAATCGTATAAATCAGCATGTCCCCTCTCGCGCGTAAAACGTAAATCTAGACCACCATGGTGGAGTAGTGATCTAGACGCGCAAAGACGTGACCTGCGTGAGTTCTTCAGATTGGCTAGATACATAGACCAATTTGAGTGTTGGAGGGACTACAAGAAAGCACTGAAATCGTTTAAAAAAGAGGTAAGAAAGGCCAAGAAAAATGCATGGAAGAATTTTTGTGGCAATATGGAAAAAACTACGGATACGGCCAGAATGAGGAAGATGCTTGCAAGCAATCCATCAGTGCCTAGCACAATTTGTAAAATCAACGGCGATTGGACTAGTTGCAGCCGAGAAACGCTGGAAGTTCTCCTGGACACACATTTCCCAGGTTGCACGGAGATCTCCCCTCGCTCAGAAATGACAATTGAATTGAATACTGAGAATTGTGAAGTCATTTCCTTTAATAAAGTGGAATGGGCAATCGATTCCTTTAAACCATATAAATCACCAGGACCAGATGGTATTTTCCCAGCTTTACTACAACGTGGTAAACAGAGGATAATTCCCTGGCTACTAGGAATATTTAGAGGATGCCTTAGATTAAATTATGTGCCAAAATCATGGAGGATAGCCAAGGTTGTATTCATACCAAAGGCAGGTAGGAACAACCACATGTATCCAAAAGACTTTAGGCCTATCAGTTTGACGTCCTTTCTACTGAAAACGTTAGAGAGAATTTTGGATATACACATCAAAGAATTTGTATATCCAAATATCCTGTCTTCCGACCAACATGCATACACAAAGGGCAAATCGGTTGAAACAGCACTTCATAATGTTGTTGAACAAATCGAAAAATCGCTACACTATAAGGACTTTGCTATAGGGGTCTTTCTGGACATCGAAGGCGCTTTTAATAATGTCTCTACGGACGCAATTATGGAAAGTGTAAATCGTTCCGGTGCTCACTCGCAGGTCAAAAACTGGATAGGCAACCTATTAAAATGTAGAATAGTATCTGCGGAATTAGGCAATGCCAATGTTAACAAAGAAGCTAAGAGAGGAACTCCCCAAGGTGGTGTTCTATCGCCACTTCTTTGGACGCTGGTTGTAAATGAAATTCTTATGGAATTCGAGGGTAAAGCAGCTAGGATTACAGCATATGCGGATGACATAGCTATCATCATAACTGGTAAGTTCCTCGACACAATTAGCTCCCTAATGGAATCCTCGTTGAGGGATATTCATAGATGGGCAACGCGGGTAGGGTTAAACTTAAACCCAGGAAAAACTGAGCTTGTGCTTTTTACTAATAGGAAAGTCAAGGAATGGAGAACACCAAAATTTGATGGTATATCGCTTTCGCCCAAAACACACACAAAGTATCTGGGGGTTATTTTGGATAGTAAGCTCACGTGGAGGTACAATATAGAAGATACGAGTTAAAAAGGCCACCATTGCTCTATATGCATGTAAAAAAATGCTGGGCAAGACATGGGGCCTTTCACCTACCCTTACGTATTGGACCTACACTGCGGTGGCTAGACCAATTTTACTCTACGGAATACTTGTATGGTGGAGGGCGACTGAGACAAAATCATACCTGAAAAAGTTGGAAAGTATCCAGAGGCTAGCAGAGCTCTGCATCACTGGAGCTTTAAAGAGTACACCTACTGCAGCTTTAGACGTTATATTGGACCTTAAACCAATAAAACTAATTGCAGTGAACGTGGCATGCAAATCGCCTATCCGACTCAGGACAACAGGTCAGATGTCGTACAGATCATTTGGTCACAGCAAATTACTGGAAAAGATGGAGTGTAGCTCGGACTGTATCATTCCAGTGACGAAATTTTTTACCAAACCACAGATCACTATAAGTGAAGAAGGCTATCTGGAAAGTCTTAATCATAGTGGTTCTGGTTTTAACTTTTTCACTGATGGTTCAAAAATGGATAGAGGGGTGGGAGCTGCGGTTTACTGTCAGGAGCTCGGTATAGAGGAATCTTATAAACTTCCTGAACATTGTAGCATCTTCCAGGCGGAAATCTATGCTGTCAAAATGCCAGCAGAGTTAGCCCTCACGTCTCTCACTATGAATGCGCGTGTAAATTTGTATATAGACAGTCAAGCGGCTATAAAAGCAATTTCAGCTGACTGCAACTACTCCTCGGTTGTGCTCCTGTGTACAAGGGCCCTGGATATATTATGTACTGGTAGACAAGTACATATATTCTGGATCCGGGGACACATGGGGATAGAGGGAAATGAAATGGCCGATACACTGGCCAAAAGGGGAATTCAATTACCGGCTGAGGTAACGGTATATATCCGAAAACCAATTCAATACCTTAAAGAGATCGTAGACTCTAAAATGAGGGAAGAAGCGGAGAAATGTTGGCGCGCGATGAAAACTTGCAAAACTTCTAAAATCATGTGGAGTTCCTATTATCCCAAATTGACTAAGTTCATTTTATCATTAACTAGAAGCAACTGTAAACTTCTAGTGGGAGTATTAACTGGGCACTGCTGGACGGCTTCGTACGCTGTCAAAATAGGACAAATAACCGACGGTACCTGCAGGAAATGTAAGGAACCCGGAGAAATGGAAACAATGGAACATCTACTGTGTCACTGCCCGGCTTTAAGCCGCACTAGATATAGCCATCTTGGTGCTTACACTTTTCGTAGTCTTGAGCTTATATCGAGAGTAGAAATGTGTAGGTTGCTAAGATTTGTTAAATCGGTGTGGGAGTCATTCGATACAGGCACCACGAACTAGGCTGCCGTACTAACAGGTTCTCTTTTCATCTGCTGGTATCGCTAAGGATCAATCCCGGTCTATGCGAGGTCTTTTGGACCAACCAGATAAACCTAACCTAACCTAACCTAGTGTTAGGCTGAGTTTACATCTGGCATTTCATGTGTCATGTGCCCAAAAAAGCGTAATCACTAACTACTAATGAAAAACTGTTTGATTCAGACACGTATGTGTTAAGTTAAACAGTTTCATACATAACTAATATACAATCTTATCGAATCCAACATGATTGGAAACTATTTAAATACGTAAATACATGTCTGAATCAAACAGTTTTTCATTAGTAATTAGGGGTTATGTTTTTGAGTACATGACACACAGATGTAAACCCGGCCTTGGCATAAAAAAGGATTATTTTTTTATGATTAATAGTATTAGTTTTTAATCTGATTTCTTAAATTTAATGTTATGTGTGTGTTTTTAAATCATCGACCTTTTTTCTTAAAATTATGAATGAAATGTCTTTTAGTTCGTTTTTGATTATTTTGTTCGAACAAATGATTCATAAATACAACCTTCTTGTAAAAAATCTTACAAAAAAGTAATTTTAGTAATTTAAGTTAAAGAAAGGCCCTAACTTGTATTTTTACGAAAATGAGTTTTTCAGTATTCCATACATTTCACACAAATACACATCGTCACAAAAATTTATTGCAATAGTGGAAAAAATAACGCTTTTACAATCAGTTGCACGAAAAAGGTTACATATTGAATATTACAGTTTCCATTATGTTTTTACCATCTCCTGTAAAGTTACGATTATTTGAGTTAGGACCTTTCTTTAAAACGTTTCCAAATTTTTTTGTTCTCAATTTGGATGCTAGAACACACACTATTAATTTGTATTTTTTTTAAATTTCAAGTTAAGCAGGTGTAGGCATATGTTCTAATAACCAAACTCACAAGAAAACACGTGAAAACGACTCGGAAGCCAGAACATACAAAGTAGTGGTACCGTTATTTTGCGCTTATAGCTTGGATCTTCATATTTTTAAGTCATAAATTATTCTCTAGTCTCAGCACTCTTAACTAAAAAAATCAGGAATATGGAGATATGTAGGTCCGCAAACTTTCGTCGTCATTATTTCACACTTTGAGTAGTTATTCTACCAATCCATCAAACAAAATTTCAATCCGAATGGCAATGTTGATCAATCGTGTCAAAAAGAAATTAGATAACCGATAGATGCGGCTATAGCGCTAATGATAGCATGTATTCCAAACGAACTTGTAAAAAAATTGGTGAGAGCTATGAAAAATTAAGCCCAAGAATATTGTTTTCATTTTATTAGTATTTGTTGTTTTCCATTCTGCATTATCAGCTGTTTTGTTACAGGGTGAAGAAGATCCCAAGTTAAATTTTTGTATATTTATTATTTTCATAGGAGCAAGAGCAAAACATGTATTGGTTTCTGCCCCCTACACTATATCACATGTTGGCATGCAATAACGTTCAATAATATAACTGGACACAATTTTTTAAACTTGAATATATAAAAATAATTTTGGATTTAAAAGTTAAAAAAGTTTTTAATTTATTGTACAAAATTCTAGCTAAAAGGGAAATTTTTCTTAATATGGTTTCAAAAACGTTGAAGTTGATAAACATCTAAACAAACGTAGTGTGAGAGCGAGAACTTAATTTTTCATTTCATCTCATATCTCATTTATTTATTTTTGTACATTCAAGTGCAATAATTTTACAAGATAGTAAAAGAAACACAGCACTTAGTTGTAACTGAATATTGGGTCTAGTTATTCATTCCGTTCCGCGATTTCGGAAAGCATTTTTTCTTGGAAGCAAAATTTACAATTATTCATTCCGTTGTTGCGTTATATTTCTCTATTTTGCTTAAGCTCAAATTTTACGACGGAAAGCTTACGGAAAAAACAAAATTGTAAGAAAAATATACAAACATGCCAAATTAAAATTTTTTTAATTTAACGTTTGTTTTATTTTTATAGGAATATAAAAAAATATAAATAAATAGAAGCAATTGTTAATTTAATTTAACTTATATTAAAATTTATTTATTCAAACTTACTCTCTAATATTAATCTGTAACTCTTCTTTCTATATTTTGTTGTTTTCTGTTTCAAAAATACTGGCATCTGTTCATACATATATATGTATTTACATATACGTGTATGTATGTATGCATGTATATCTTTTAAAATGCTTTTTTAACAACACCCGCCACTACACCACGTCGGAATTAATAAAAACAAGGACGTTAAATCAATTTCACGGGAAGCGTATACCGCAGGAATGAGATGTCATGTATACATAAATTTGTATATGGATCCATACAATACATCCTATTACTATATATGGATCCACATATGAAGAGCTTCATAATTATATTTCCATATATGAACTCATATATTACAATACATTTCATATATTAGTCCATATATCAATTCATATATAATACTTTTGCCATGTATAATAGTATATATTTATATACATTCACATATTAACAACGTATAGATCACACATATTCTTTTTAGCTGGGCAGATTCACTAATTACTACTCTGAAGGAAACGTGGGGTTAAGTGTCCCCAAGCCTCCACTTTTGTCGACTATTTGGTGACATTGTCAACAGAGCGTCTATTATTTTTAGTGTGCAGAAGAAATTTTTTCAAATACACACAAATATGCTTCTTCTTAATGTTTTATTAGTTTGTTGAAAATAAAACTGAATTCAAGCAAAATTTAAGTTTTTATTAAAATTAGTTTAAGAAATAAAACCAAAAGATTAATTTAAAGGTCTTGAACAATAATTAGAGAAATTACGCAAAAAGAATATATGTACAAAAAAAAATTTGAAAATTAAAAATTTTAAGTGAAAGTTGCCAATTATGGAAATTCTTGCTTGACCCTATGGAAGATTTTGTGCCATCAGTTAAAGATTTGTCACACTTTCAGGTCCATACGTAAGTGCTTGACATTACTAATTCAGCGAAACATACATTTTTTGATTTACATATATGTATTTAATAGAAATGACAAACAAAATTTCTACTTGCTGGCAATATGCTGAACGAATGAATGAATTACTTCCTCTTTTATTTTTCTGCATTAGTTCCTTTTTTTATATATTTTTTTAATAAAACAGCAAAATTCGAGCAAAATATGCAATTTCATTATCAAAAGTGTATACTAGAATTACTAAAATGTACTATTGACGATCTGTTTCCCAAAAGAACTATATTATCAGTAGTTCCAATGTCAGTAGTTGCTTTTCAATGACACGACACGCACATGTTAAATGTCTATAGCAAAAAGCATTGCGTGGGGTATAATTAGTCAGTAGTACTGGCGGCAAAGTCAATAATGAATCTGAATCACTAGTGAAATTTCCTACAGGGTAGTTCCATTGAAGATTATTACTTTTATTTAAACTTGTTTTATTAGTTAGTTTACAAGTTATTTTTGTTTTCATAGTCTGGAAGGATTTTTTGTCCATAGACTAAAATATATAAACAAATAAATACATGGCAGTAACATATCGAGCCATGACCGCGAAAAAACTAGCTTAAGCGACATATTTTTCGAACTTATTTTTTTTGAAAATCGGTTATTTGGGCACTACAGTAGCAAAATCTTCTTTGGCACGTACTTAACGGCGCCTCTGCGAATTCTTGTTGTCCTGTAGAGTAAAATTTGTGTCGCAAAGGATTCATGGTAGCTTGAAGTAATTTCTCTGATGGACGATTATTCCGATCCTAAAAAGGATAAGGGGCGCGATGAGCACCATCTCCAACTCAACTATGTTTTTCATAAAAAATCTTGAAATATCAAAATCTAGTCTGCAGGATTAGCCCGAACACTTGGAATCATAGCATTTGTGTTATAATTCGGGCAAAAAAATCACAGCCAAAACTTCGAATGATTACGTGTAGCTACTATAAAACTGTTATGCCTGCTGTTAAATCGAATAGATTAAAGGTAAAAACAAATGTATAAAGTATTACAATTAAAAGTGAAGTTTAGTTTTATCTGCTAGTATGCCACTTTAATATTAAGATGAAGAAACGGCCATTTGAAACTTTTTCATTTACATATTCTAGTAGGTTAGGTTGAAAATAGGTGCAATAAATATTGATACAATCCGTTTCGGATTACACCTACGCTTTTATAGCGCTTTACATATTTTAGTATATTGTTTGTTTAAAATTTTGTTAAGTGAAGAATACGATACATAAATTTTATTCAAATTCAAAATTATTTTTATATCCATTATTCAAGTTTAAAGAGTTTTTTTTATATATTGTTCTACGTTCTTCTGAGCAACCGTAAGTCTAATAGGGGTTTCGTTAGCCAGAGGGCAACTAGAGAAAAAATCTTTACACATCGAACCCACTAGTCGACAAAAATCATTGATCTGTAAATACACAATTCCACATATCAGAGGACACAATCTTTAAGCAAGGCAATAAATCTTTACAAAACAATCACTTTATCGAAAGAGTAAATATTGTTCAGTGGACTTTATATCCTTTTGGACGTTATTGCATGCCATATATAAGAGTATACCTATACATATATGTATGTATGTACAAATACATGCATATCAACTATAAATCGAATAAAATAATAGCAAAATTTTATTAAAAAACATAAACACTTACTATAGGTTACGACCAGTCCTGGTTTTGAGGGATAAAAAGGAAGGGGAATAGAGTATTTCAATGAGTTTGATTATTACAATCAGAAACAATCTTATTCTAAATAATCAGAGCAGTACTGTTGTCAGCTACAGGTATTTTGCTTTTAATTAGAAACTGTTACATATAAATAGATTACCTTCATTACTGGCATAATCCAATGGTAATGGCATATGATTGCTCGATTTTTTGTCAATATCATCTTGGTTTTTAGATTTCAAAAATAGCACCGTGGCTACAATAACTAATACTAAAATTACCACGATAGCCACGGTTGCTCCGGCCACCATGCGCATTTGTATGTTGTCCTCGTAAACTACATTTTAAAGAAAAAGGTAGAATAAATATTTTTTAAGGAAGGTATCATCAAATTATTACATTACCTGAACTGACTCCTTCTTGTGTATGGACATAAACGATGTTGCTGTACGTTCCATAACCATTTAGAGTTTTATAACGTACTTGGAATCCATATTCAGTATTTTCATTCAGATTTTCAATATGGGCTTTGGTTTCTTTTGTGTTCAAAGCGGTCTTATTAATATTATCGAAATCGGGTTTAGGGAACCATCGTACTTCATAAAATTCTATAGGAACATCACTTTGTAGAGGTTTATCCCAGACCAAGTCAATTTCCGTACTCGTTGTCGACACCACACGTATATTACTAACAGTCAACTGTATAGCCGACTCAGTTGTTGTGAATATTATTTCAGCCCATTCTGTAGTTATTTGAGATAAATCGATGTGTTGGTTACTGCTTGCAGGAGTTATCTTAACACTATTTTCGATCGCGGTGTCCTCTCCACTTTTTGAACCATCTTCTTTTTCTTGAGAACTAAGAGATTCATTTGTATTTTTATGAGTTTTTTCACCGACCGTAATGTTTTCGATTAGGTATGACACACCATTCATAGAGTGTATCTGAATTGTATACGTAGTCACTGGTTCTAAGTTGGTTAAGGTCAATTTTGTGTCGTTAAATGTGTCAGCTGATGGCGTAAAAACAACATTCGAAGAACACGAAGCACATACCACTTTATAAACAATGTCACTTCGATACTTTGAATTCTGGTTATGGTTAGTATCAATGGCACCATGGTCACGCGTTGGTACATTCCAAGATAATATAGCACTTATATGATCAACAAATAAGAGCGTAAGATTTGTTGGAGGCCCTGGTGGTTTGTAACATGGCATATGCTTGCCGTCTACTGGATGCCTGAAAAAACCTGGAAAGCATCTGCAGTAGCCAGAGGCTGCCTTAGAAGCATTTGAATTCGGAGGACATGGAATGCATTTGCTAACTTCGACCGAACGAAATGATCCTACAGCGCATTCTGAGTATGAAAAACCAACAAATATAACCATTAATTATACATTAATTTAAATAATGATAACAAACATACCATTGCAACTTTTATTTGCGAAATCAGGTTCATAACCAACCTTGCAGCGGCAACCGCCCGTGAGTATTGTCCATTTTCCATCACCTTTACATAAATATGTTGGAGGCTCGTACGGTTCAGCATTTTCCACACATGTCCCATTTTGTTTTTCAATTAGTGTGATTTCTCGACCAGTGGGTGTTTCATTGAAATGAGCAAAGTTTTCTGTAACTGCTGGGCAAGTGATGTAATATACTTTTACCGCTAATACACTTATGCAGGCTCCTTGGTCACGAAATGCGAAATACACTCCTTTCTTAGTAACAGCAATACTTTTAACTTCAGTATTAATATCAACGTCACTATTTTGATTAAAACGACCTTCACCAGCAGCAATACGGGCTATTAGTTTATAGCTATCCGTTTGCCAGGGAGGTGGTTCACGTGTAGCTGCATCAAACTCGTAGTAAAGTAAACTAAATGTTTCTTTGCAAGAAAGTGCATTTCCTAAAAAAAAAACATTAATAACGTAGAATTAGATCGAAAATAAATATTAATTGGATGTGGTTTAAAAATATTTTAAGCATACAAGTTTAATTAAATTCTTTTAATCGGTGTAAATTATATAGTTTTAGCCGACTTCAGATTATAACGTTCATTTCATTTTCATTTATTCATCCAAGATAGAAAAACCTAGCCTCATTGCCATAATCAGTTTCACTTGTACTACTACAAGATTCTAGGGCGGTGGGAACTAAGTCCTCAATGAACTAAGTCCCCAAAGCCCTAAATGAACTAAATCCTCAAATTTTGGGGCTTAGTTCATTATGAACCAATACCCCAATTTTCGTATGAACTAAGTCCCCACACAAAATGAACTAACACCCCAAAAGAAAAGCGAACTAATTCCCAATATAAGGGAAGTATCAAAAACGATAAATAAAGTAAATAATGAAATGAACTAACTCCCCATTTTGGTTTTTATAATATTTTATTTAAATCAAATAAAAAAAATTTTACATTTCAATTCATAAAAAGTACTCTTTATTAATATAGGCTGCAATAAAGGAAGTGCCAAAATTTTGTGGTAATATAAGGATGCACATTTCGACTCCCTTATAAAATGTAATAAAGATTTCTTCTTTGCCATATTTGGCCTAACAGCTTGACAGAAGTGAAACCTACCATTATAAGAAAATAATTTAAGAAATGATTTCATTTTAATATTTTAAAGATATGCAATGACACAATAGTTATTTCGTTTAATAGTAGTAATTTTTGTTGTTGCGAAGAATCATAATACATATGTATGACTTAATCATTATGTATAGTGTTTTAAAAACATTTATTTGAGAGTAAATATGTTCAAAATTAAAAGTGCTCTCCTGTAAAATTTGTTAAAGGTTAGTTAGATCGGTTAGTTAAAACAGCGACGATATGTATCTACATAAATACACAAAAATTTTATTCGGACTCAAAAATTTCACATTTAAGAAAAAACAAATAAATAAGGATATATTCCAATAAATATAAAGTGTGAAAACGACGTTTTAAATAATTGCAATTTCTTTGCAAATAACTTATAATTTCAAACATCAACAACACACTACCATGCTGTTGTTGGATGCATCGGTATAGGCTCCGATCAGCTTTTCGTAATTGCCAAAGAAAAAGGCGCTCTTAACTACATATCTATGCGATTCATGTAAAGCCTCTAGACCTGACTCAGGAACTTCCCTACGTGGTGACTTAAGGCTAGGACTTGCTGATATATGTACAAGCAAAATTCGACGTAATACTTGCTGAAGTTAAGACGGAAATAAGTTCAAGATTTGATTAACTAAACAACAATATTGAGGAATGCAACCAAATGATAAAAACTATTGATGAAACAGCAAGTATTAAAGCAAAAATACTTGAACAAAATGAAATGCTGCAAGCAGGGTGACCTATGACATTTTTCAAAAAGTGGCAAAAAATATGGGAATTATCAAAAAAAAAGGGGCAAAATATAAAAAACAAGAAACCTACACAAAAATTTTTATTTTCAATGTATTATTATATAATTCACTCTAAAAAAAGGGGAACAAAAAGTGGCAAGGCAGTCGAAAAAGTGGTAATTTGCCACTTTAGTCGGCCAAACGGTCACGCTGGCTGCAAAGACGACTCAATAGGAGTGACATCGTTATAAATGGCCTCCCAAGTATATAAATAACGTAAATGATATCATAAAAAAATATTCAATTTATTAAATGTCCAAATCGCTGAATATGATATCAATTGCCGCTACCATATCAACAAAGCCATCTCTGTACTTGTTAAGTTTAATAACGTCTTCTTTCTATATCCGTTTATAAATTTAAAATCGGTTGATATTTAACTTAGATAGAGGTTGATAAGTGCCTACGGGTACGAAAAACCGGTTTTTTACCCGTAACTCAAGATTTAGCAGGTGTTTGGAAAATTTCAAATACACAGTTTTGTTATACTCGACAATACCTACTAGAAAAATAGTAACACTTCGCAGGTATTTTTTTTGTCACACTGTGTAATCTTACCCTTAAAATGGGCAAAATCATTTTTCACTATCGCAAGCTACGAAAAGTTAATAAAATTGTAAACTTTCGCCTGACCAATTCTGATAAGCCCAAAGTAAAAATATCCTTTAGCGATCGTTGCAATTCAACTTTTGAATTACCCGAGTTATACTCATATTTTAACATTACCAATAACACTGTACAACAGCCAAAATAGCCTTTAGATAAAAGTATGCGGATTATATGGATTTCGATGCGTTAAATTCAAATCTGCTGTCAGTTTTTCTCTATCACGTAGAGATTTTTTTTATGGGCGTGGCTAATTTTGGCCCCTAAATTAGTCGGCCATACTAATATATTTTACTATAACTCGAAAACCGCTATTTCGATTTTAATAGATAATAAACCAAAAGACGCGCCACAAAATTTTGTTAAAAAAAATTAATAATCATTTTTTACCTATCTTTTATGGTTTCGGCGTTATTCAGAATTTAAAAGAGAAAAAAGTTTTTTTTATGCAAAAATCGCGTAATTTTTTTACATGAAAATTGCAATAAAAAAATCAGAAACTCAAAAGTTTCATATTTTTTACATTTTTCTTAACACCACATATCCTAGGAATAAAACAAGCTATAAAACGTGAAAATACTGCAATAAATCTTGATTTTATTCACAATTTAAAGTTCTGTTACCTGCCCGCAATGCCCTTTCAATAGCATTACCAGATGTCAGTGATGGGAAATGAGATCTGCATTTCGGTATCAAAAACAAATTTTTTTAGTACTTTTTTGCTCCCGAGAGTACCAAAAATTATATTTCTTATTTAAATTTTATTAACAAAAAATTATAAGAAATTGATTTACAAAAAAAGGAACACATAGGTACAAATATACAAATAGGTGTAGCCTGGATTAGACTTAATACTGTTGGAACATAAGGCTTGCCCCCGTATTCCATAGCTCGCTAAATCTAAAGCTAAATTCGACCACTAAAATGCTGAACAAATAGAAAATTTTAAATTTTTGGCGATGACATAAAGCAATAAAATTTCGGCGAATTCCTGATTTATCAATACCCGTTTGAAAATTGCATTCGTAGCCGAAAATCGACAAATTGATTTTATGGATTCTTAGCGATAGAGATTTAGCTTTAGCGAGTTACAGAATACGATGGCTGTTGATTTATATTTTGTTTTCATGAAATTTTGGTAAGAGTAAATCCTTTCGACATTTACAGAGGAGTGACGCATGGATAAAATTCCGTAAGCTACTCTCGATATATCAGGAAACATGTATTCATCTAATGCGTTTTTATATAAGCCAGTGCTCTATATTGGTTGTTAATATTTAAAATTATTTTTCTTTTCTTTTTTTTCTTTTCCCTGGGAACATTTTAATTAGAAGTGGTATAATGATATTGGTTTAACAGATAAATTACTTTCAGGGGGAAACTTACTAAACCAAACTAAAATTTTATTGTCAAAGTCCACTTTTGCCTTTAGAACTTAATATAAACTTTTTAAAATTTTTTTTTAACTGATTTAAAACAGTTGTTTCAATAGATCAACTTCTGTGCCACATAAAATATCCTTGAATGAAATATGGTTTTCGTTGATATTTAATTGTGGTTACACTTTTCTAAAAGATCTTTACTAATAAAGCTTCGTTCTATTTGTCGAAAAAACAATTTAATTCTTGGAAAAATATATGCATACGCGAGTCTTCCGACTGCTTTTCTAAGTTGCCCGTGAGAGTATCAAATTTCTGAGGGGAGTACTACGGTACTTTTTCATGTCTAATAGTATCAAAAAAAGTACGATCGTACCAACTTTCCCATCACTGCCAGATGTACATAAATGTGACTGCATTTAATGCATTACACACATTTTTCCATTTTTAGGTACCTGCTTTAAATTGTGAATAAAATCAAGATTTATTGCTGTATTTTCACGTTTTATAGCTTGTTTTATTCCTAGGATATGTGGTTTTAAGAAAAATGTCAAAGATATGAAACTTTTGAGTTTCTGATTTTTTTATTGCAATTTTCATGTAAAAAAATTACGCGATTTTTGCATAAAAAAACCTTTTTTCTCTTTTAAATTCTGAATAACTCCGAAACCATAAAAGATAATTAAAAAATGATTATAAATTTTTTTTAACAAAATTTTGTGGCGCGTCTTTTGGTTTATTATCTATTAAAATCGAAATAGCGGTTTTCGAGTTATAGTAAAATATATTAGTATGGCCGACTAATTAAGGGGCCAAAATTAGCCACGCCCATAAAAATAAATCTCTACGTGATAGAGAAAAACTGACAGCAGATTTGAATTTAACGCATCGAAATCCATATAGTCCGCGTAATTTTATCTAAAGGACAGCCAAAAAATGTTATTTTGTTGTAGTGTAATTGATGCTTTTTGTAATACTTAATTTTTCTAAGTGTATACTTTTGTGAATCTTTTTCTTTATAGCATATTGAGATATATGTAATATACAAACTTGCCAAATAATTGAATTATAAATATAACATAATGAATATCAATAATCCCTTGTCATTGAATTTAGGTACGGCAGTTAATGATAATAGCGTACTAAGAATACTTTCTATACACTTCTCAATGAACTGCACGAAACTGTTCCCATTAAAAGAATTAGGTAACATACAAATAAAAATTATTTAAAATCTAAGGAAGTAATAATAGCTAGAAATATGAGGGACTTGGATTTTTTAACGTATAAAGAAAATATGAATGAGATTAATTGGAAAATATATTGTACACAGATATAAAGTAAAAAGCATATTAACCTTCCTATACTCACGTCAAAATATGAAACACGTAAACTCGCTCCCGGTCTGTCAGACCGATGATTGCAAAGAATACAAAACTTAAATTAGTTAAGGAAAATTTTAATGTGACCCCATTTAATTGTAGAAATTCATGTTTTTAGTAATATAAAATTAAATTTGTAGAGAATTTTTTTTTATTAACCTTCCTATACTCACGCATACGGTCTGTGAGACCGACTTTTAGTATTTTAATGTTTTTCTTATGACAAACCAGTGTGAGCGTATTGTAATTTAGGTTAGCTTCATAATTTTTAATAAACTTTATTTTAGTGCAGTTTTAAAGTTTGTGAAAGCAAGACGATTATGTGCATACAGCGAAAATTGGTCTGTGAGACCGACGTGAGTATTGCTGTAACAGTTTTAATATGGTGCAGATCGGGTACCGTATGTAATGGTGTTGAGTTGATAATATTTGATTTGTGTAGATGGGTCATGTCTCCATATAATAATTTGGAACCTTCTGTCGGCTGGATGTATTAGCATCTGGCGATACATTTTCTCAATGTCTGTTGTAAATACAAAGCGTGGTAGCCGAAAGCGAAGCAGTATTGAAAATACATTGAATTTCTTTTTCACCGGCTCTTATGAGGACCACGGCTGTGCTAAGTAAAACATAATTATTTGATACCGTATGTTTTTCTGCACTTAGTGATGCGGCTGCTTGGGTGAATTGTGTGGGTTTTGTAGTCTCAGCTGAGTGATTGGATGTAATCCTTGAACTTGGTTGTTGACTGTTGGTGTTTGAGTCTTTTAAATGCAGCAAGGTGTTATGTTTGTTGGCACACTTCATACAGCTTCTTAGGCTACAATTTTTTGCGTTATGTCCCGGTTTTAAACAGTTAACACAATACCTTTGTTTTTGATCAAATTGATGGTGACAAAATTCAAAAATTCTGGGCATGTGAATAATAGATGTCTTCCATATTTGTACATTAAACAGAGTTCATTGTTTCGTTTTTCGATTGTGATAGAAGTACATACCTTTGCCCTTGGGTTTGAAAAATTTTCCATTTCGGACATTGCTTCCACTGATTGTAAATTTCTCTCTAAGAAATTTAGAAAGTCTTTGATAGTTGGCACTTCTCGAGGCTGTGGAAGAGACTGCTCATAACGGAGTCGTGTGACCTGATCCAGTCGTTTAAGAAGCAAATGAATGAGCAATGGATCCCATGTTGATGTGTTGATATCAAGATTTTGAAGTGCTAATAAACACTCCTTTGTTTTGTCATGTAGACCCTTATAATTGTCGCTCGGTGTCTTGTTTGGTGTATCTATCAGTTCTTGAATTAATTTTCCAACTATAGCCTCTTGTTATGGTAGCGGTCTATTATAGATGACCATGCCGCATCGAAATTTTCTCCAGTGGCCGGAAAGTGTTTGATTAGATTTGCCGCTTCTCCCACTAAATGAGTTTTTAGATACCAGATTTTTTGCACCTTCGGAATTGATTGGCGTACTACCAGTGAGGAAAATATGTCGTAAAATTCTTGCCATTTTAAATAATTGCCGTCAAATTTTGGTAATGTTATTTTTGGTATTAGAACTGAATTGGGCTGACTATTATTTTGTCCAGAAGGTGATTGAGTAGTTGCATGGTTGTTAACGGATCTTAATGCATTTCGTACATCATTTTCTAGTTTAATAAATTGTTTTATTTTGTATCCTTGATTTACGGGCTCATCACTAATTTCACATATTTGTAGATGGAGGTCTTCAATGCTTTGCCATAACTTTGTGGCAATTGGCACATCCTGATTTGTTAATTCGGTTTTTAACAAACGTTCCAGAGATGCCATTATTGCTGCTTGTCTACGAATAGTTTTCAACATCTTATCTGTGTCCGCTGATGTCACGTTAGCACATGCAGTTTGGTTTTGTTGTGGAAGTGGGCCTTGTGGTTTGGCCGAAGGTGATTCGAATATCTCTTTGTATTGTAGGACGGCGTTGTAGTACTCATCTACGAAATACTTGTGGTCTAGCTGAATGTTTTCCATCAGCCGAATTTTATTGTCATTGGATTCGAATTCTGCCCACTCTCCGTCCAGCCTTCGAAGTCTCTCTTGAAAGTAGTCTATGGAACCCTTTCTTGTAGCGGAGTCCTTTTTGTAGTTTCGGATGACCGTTTCAATCCGTTCTCCTATTTCCTTTTGGTTGTTGACCAACTCCTCGAAGGATACCATGGTGTATTGAGTTATCGTGCTACTTCAAATGTTGAAATCCTCTGCCTGGTTACAGGATCACGTCGGGGTCACCAAAAAATTTTAATGATAATTGTGAAGTATTTTCTTGCAAGCGCTTGTAGCTTGAAGAATTGTGGTTATTTTGGGATTCTCACAAGCACTTGAACTTGGAGATAGTTGTGGTTTAGTTTGTTGTCCTCACAAGCACTTGAACTTGGAGGCAGTGTTCAATAAAACAATTGATTTGTTATTCTACTAAACACTAAAAATTTTACTTTATTTTGCTTTATTTTATAAATGAAATTAAAGAAAAGAAATGCTTACTCTATAAATGATTAATTGCTTTGTATTTTTTTTGTGAAATTAATAAACGATAACTTAGCAATGACCTACTTTGAATATTACTGTAATGTTTGCATAAAACATTTTGTGCAATACATGGTCATTGACTTAGTATGGTTACAAACAAAAAATGTGTTCTTAGTGATGAAATTAATACAATTAATAATAACGTAAACAATAATATATATGTCCCAACGAACAAATAAGAAATATATTAAACACATATATATGCACATACCGACTTACATATAGAGATGAAACAATACAAGTAAATTCTCGATACTTTTTCTAAGAAACCAAGTAGTATCGATACTCTACTACCGAGTACCAAGTAGGTATCGGTAAAAACTACTTGTAACTTGGGGGCCACACTTTCAATTTTTGCCTTTCAATTCCATTCAATTTTCAATACACTCACACTTTTTTTACTTACACACTCAAACTTTTTAAATTGAAAACTAGATTGCTATCAATTTCACGTATCCATTTAAATGGCAATTTAATTTTCAATTTGAACGGCTGGTCACACCACACATTGATTGAAGCTACAACTTTGAGTTGTTTCTTCGTCGGTGGCATTTAAAAAATTAAATTGACTATCAATTTGTGCAACAGCTATCAATTTCAAGGAATTTTGACAAACAGTACATGTGATGAAATTGAAAGCCATTTATTGAACGTGTGGCTGCAGCGTTAAGGGCAAATGTATTCGTTTCTTTAAAGAAAATTTTATTTCTTCGTATTAAATGTAAATTTATAATAAAATAAATATTAAAGAAAATTCGTGAAAATGGGGATCCAAAAAATTGTGTGGTTATATTTTATTTAAAAAAAAGACGATAAAGTTGCGAGCTGCAAAAATTGTTTTAAAAGCGTGCGTTATTGCGGAAACACAAGGAATTTGCACAAGCATATCGTCTCTACGATATCAAACTATTCAATATGCAAATTTGTAATTTTTAGAAGAGCACAAAGAGTCGTAAATTGTGAATTTAAAGTCGGCGTATTCTTAAAAATGTCAGCCTTAAAATATTTCTTATTGAGTTAGCTATCGTTTAAGAAAATTTCAGCATTTATTAGAGTACCAAGGTAACGATTTTAAAAAACCAATTTTGCATCTTGACAGGTAGAGACAAGGTTTGCCAAAAACCGCGGTTTTCGGTTTTAAACTATTAAAACGGGACGGTTTCGGTTCGGTTTTGAAAGCATGCATGTATACATTGGTGTGTATGGTGGAAAGTTGAATGAAGATTTAAAAATAATACGTTTCTCCTGTTTGTATTCGATTCAGGTACTTTTTATTATGGTTTCTGAGATATTAAGCATTCATTTTGCTCCATATCCACTAATTTTAGGTTTAATAAGTATTGTTTTGCTGTACACGCCACTGTTTGGTGATTTCGTCAAATTCTTCATACAAAAATGTACGAAGTAAAGTTAACTCTTGCTTTGCTACATTTCTTTAAGAAATAAATAATAAGAAAAGAAGGTGCCGTAAGGAAAATTCAACGGTGACTGTTAAGCAAAAACATCATCAACAGACGCAGCCGCCGATTAAATGTTTTAATATAAAATTATTAAAAACTAAATTAAAATGAAAGAAACCTTAATTATGCATGTTTAAGTATACAAAAATTATTTTATTTCATTAATTTCTTCAATTACTTGTTTTTCTTGTGTAAGTGTGTAAGCGGATCGATACCCTGAAGGAAACGTAGGGTTAAGTGTCCCCAAGCCAACACTTTTGTCGACTATTTTGGTGACATTGTCAACGGAGCGTCTATTAATATGGTTCTTAATAGAGATGGGCAAATGAAAAAAATTTATCGATATATATCGTATCGATGTTTTTGAACAGTATCGATATATATTTTTTGAAAACATCGATATTTCGATATATCGATATTTTTTGCAGCATTAATTTCGAATGCACAATTAGTCACTTTAAGAAATTTAATACAAAAGAACTATTTATGTTAAGTTATACGTAACCTACTCTAGCTCCTTAAGACTTCGGCTGTGTGCAAATGGAATTTTAAATGTCGAAACTGGTTCACTAAAATAAATAACGAACAAATAAATGTTAAATATGGTGCACAGACATGATTACTACTAAAACATATCATCAGCGAACTTATACTGCATTTTAAATAAACTGATGCAGCGCAGTGATGCATTTACGAACACAGCTTTCATTAGTCTTTACTTTCTGTTGCCGATCTGTGCTGTGCCGTTCTGTTTCTAAATTTTAATAGTTACTTTTCCTGTAATAAATTATCATCTGTTTCGGACCAGAATGGTCCACTAAAGTGATAAGTTTTGCATCGTCCATTGCTGTTAGAGTCAGCGTGACCGTTTGACCGACAAAAGTGGCAAATTGCCAAATTTTTTCCCCTTTTTGGCCCCTTTTTTAAAGTGAATTATATAATAATAGATTAAAATTAAAAAGTTTAGTGTAGTTTTCTCGTTTTTTTTTAATTTTGCCCCTTTTTTTGATAAATCCCCTATTTTGTGCCACTTTTTGAAAAATGTCATCGGTCACCCTGGTTAGAGTTTTTCTTTTCCAGGACATTTTCATTTCCCGGAAAAGTGGGAACAACTTTCGGTCAAAAAAATAATACAATTTCAGTTCCCGGCCGTAATTGTTGTAAAGTTTTAGATATAGTTCTACTATCGCATTCATAAAGTGAATAACGACATTCATCGAGGAGTGTGTACATTTGTACAAACTAAAGTTGCCAGCACAAATTTCCCGGGATTTCTTTCCCGGAAAATCCCGTATGAAAAACACTAATTGCTATGTTTCTATATAGTTTTATGTTTTATTTTAAATATTATTATTTTTTAATTCTTAAAGCACAATCACAGTTTATTTCGAAATGTCTTATTTTATTTATGCTGCCACTTACAACTAGTTAACAGGTTTTTTATTTTCACAGGTTGAACCGAAACAGAACATAATGAAAGAAAAAAACTAACGGCTTGTATATGATTTCTATAAAGCAAAAAGAGTCAGCTGATTCGTAACAGATCAGGAAGTAAAAACAAATTCTGCCTTTACCCCCCTTCTCGACTAGCAATAAATATGTTGGCAATATAGCAATAACGCCGGCAGAATAACAGAGCAATATTGCTGATTGCTTTACTTATGTTAAGGCTATGGGAAATTGTAGCTCACAATATGGTAAAACTCAACAGGAAAGGTGCAGAACAAAAATGTAATTCACTTGTAAACATCTGCTTAATCGAACAAAATTTTTATGTTTATAAATTTATAACAATACAAATTATTTTACTACACACGTTTTAAAGAGAATATTTTTTTATTTTATTATACATTCATATGTATATTTTCCCGATTTCACTAATATTATATAAATGTCAAATGTAATACAGAAAAGTCGAACATAATTTAACACCGAGTTTGACGTTTCACGCTTGCAATAATTGTTAACGAAAATGCGTTGACAATTATTGCAACATATATTGCAAGTTCCTGCAATGAGCTGTCTCCACTAGCAATAATTTTGACAACTGCTGCAATATATGTCGACAGTTTTATTGCTAGTCGAGACGTAGGGTTAGGCTTATACCAACTGCGTGGTCTAAATGAATGATTAACCCTAGAACACACATCCGGGTACAAATGTATCCACTTGAAACTTTGCAGTGCTGTAACTCAGGAACGGCTTAATTTAGGGTAAAGAGATTTCGGATCTAGGAAATATAAGTAGTTTCTAATCTTTTAAAGGTTATTTGATCCAATTCGGATCAGTGGTTCAGGAGGTACGAGCTGCAAAAGTCGACACCTACACAGAAAAAAATATCATCAAAATGCAACCAGCAAAACAAATTGTTCATAATTAATTTAAATTGAAATGTATATTTAGTTAATATAAAAAATTAAGTTGTTGATACGACAAACACAGAAATTTTTTTCAATAAACTGAACTAACCAAATTTTATGTTATACATGGCGCAAAAACTCAAAAATTTTTGAATATTTTTTTTATTAAAAATGTCAACTAAAGATTTTGATGCTGCTTATTGTTGATATAACAAATTTAAATTTTTCTAATCTATTAAATTACTCAACAAAATTATTTGTTAACCCTTATGTGCGCACCTAGGTACCCGGGTACCTTTGGTGTTTTCAACCAAAATTTTATCATTGAAATTGATAACTTGCATATCTGAAACTTCTTGAGAACTAACAACTTTCAAAAAATTTTGTTTTTTTTTGCAGCCGTACAGATAATTTTTTTTTTTAATTTGCGTGAGAGACCAATTTACTCTTAACACCCTTAACTGCGCACCAAGGTACCGGGGTACCTGTACGTATTTTATATGGGAATGCTGCTATTGCAATTATCTTTTTCGATGTTGTTAATAGCTCTGCATAAATAAATAAAAGTCTGTATAAAATATAAACGTAAACAATTTATTTCGTGAAATAAGAAAAAAAACATAAAAAGAAACAAAAATTCAATATATAATGAAATAAACGATATAAAAGTTTAGTGCAGATCTTTCCAGCAGTTTGTACACATTGGTCGACTGATCGAATGTTCATTGCAAATTGGCTTTGAACAGCCGATACAAGCCTTACGAGTTTTTCTCTGCTTCATACGTAGCTGCGAGCACACGTGACAACTTCCTACTACAGGAATACGACCGCTTTTGCCATCGACTTGTTCCGCGTTTGCACGTATATTCACCCAATAATTTATCCATATTATCAACTCCTCCTTTAGTTTTGTTGTAATATGTTATAATATCCGTTTTTGCAAACGTATTCGATTCCACGTTAGAATCAGCATGCATGGTTGATAGCATAACTACTGCCTTCTTCTTTTTTGGCACATATGAACATAAAGTTGCCTCTTTGCTAAAGGCGAAATTTGTAGAGTATAATGATCTGAAATATATTTCAAACGATGTACCAAAAACATATAATTAGATAAAGTTTATCTTGGACCATATAACCCAATCAATAATATATGTAAGTATGTTGTGTTGAAATATGTGTAAAATAATACTAACCTTTCCTTACTTGCTTGCATATTAGGTGGCAAAAACCTTTTGTTTTTTCGTACCGTGCCGACAAGTGTCAGGTTCCATGAGCTCAAAGCTCTTGCTAGGTCCAAAGACGTAAAAAAAATTTCTGTAGTAACGTTTCTTCCAGAGTTTTTATAGGGAAAAACCAGATCTAAAACAGTTTTTTCACCTATTTTAGTTTGACGCTCACCTTCTGGTGGTTTGCCGGTATACAATTGGCCATGCAAAGGGTAAGAGTTAACTGCATCGCAAGCCCAAAATATTTTTATGCCATATTTTTCAGGTTTTGACGGCATATACTGGGTAAAGCGGGTACGGCCGCGGTATCCATATAGCTGCTCATCAATAGTTATACATTCACTAGGCTTATAACTTTGACCTAAATTGGCGTCATCAGTAGTATTGAAATGTATGCGCCATGACCATTAAAATTGTCAAATTTGGGTAATTAAAATCGAAATTTGGGTAATTAATGTCGAAATTTTGTAATTTATGGGCTAAATTTTACAAATTATGGTAATTAGTGTCAATGGTGTGCAGTGACGAGGGTTTGCATAACCCTTTTTTTGTTTGTACATAGATGTCGGTGCGTCGATGTGTTTTTGTTTTAATTTTATTGTTTGATATCCGCCCGTCTATGTGCATAGTTATTTATGTAGGCACGCAGGTGCGCTTGTTTGTACGTAGTATGGTTTTTCGTTTGTTAAACGGTTGCAGAAGGGTATTTGAGAAAGAAATTATGTATGCTTGTGTGGGGGGGAATCTGAGAATGTTTTTGTTGTTGGTTTTATTTAGTTTGATTTTTCTATTTCCTTAAAGAGTTTGAAGAGATGAATAAAATATGTAATTTATGAGCAATGAACTTACTTGAAGGTTAAAGAAATTGAAGTGTAACATATTTAGGATTGTCAAAGGGAATTAGAGATGCGTGATCATGGGAGCCAACGTTATGCTCATGCATGTGTATTTACGTATGTTTTTACAATAACTTGAGCATTGATAGATGGGTAAGTAGTCGTATATGTATATAAAAAAAGCGAGTGTGTAATGCCGAGTACACATCTGACATTTGTTGTGTTCTAATTATTTTTTTAAATGTGTACAACGCCTTTCACATTATGTTTTTTATAGGGAAGGCAACACCACACAACAAAAAATAAATAAAAAATCGGAAATCATAAACATTACCACTAGTGCACAATGTGTGCATGCGGCATTACTTTTTTTGTTTGTAGTATTTCGTTTAGGACATGGAAGGGTATTTATAGAAAGTAATTATGTATGCTGATGAGATATCAATGTTCCTGTTTTTGTTGTTGTTTGATTTTTAATTTTTTTATGTTTAAAGAATTTGAAGAAATGAATAAAATATACAATTTATGCGTGTTGTATTTATTCATTCTTTTCACTTATTTTGTAAACAAATTGAAGTTTGTGATATTGAGGATTGTCAAAGATTGGTTGTTATTTTCACTGCTTGCTGACATTTGTCTCTGTCCTTGTACATACCATATACATATAAATAAATGATTGAACAAAATTTTGTATATTTTTAATCTACATATTTATTTAAAAAAATATCGTAAATATATGTTGTAGCAATGTAAAAATAGAAAACTAAAATAATTTTTTTAGTTATTTTCCTGATAAAGTAAATATGCATTTCTTAAGGCACAGACTCCATAATTATGATAGCTGCAGTAAAAATATTCCGGATATTTAAGTTGTATTTGCTTTAAGTTTATGCACCCAATATCCTCGATGTTGAAAACTCTAAGTTGAAGTAGTTTCTCAAACCATTTCTTCTTTTCCACACCCTTAACATAAATTGAAGAATGTTTTAAATTGGATTTTAAAAATTTTACAACACTCTTAAATGATATTGATCCGTCATTCCAATTCAGATAATGAAAGTTTCTTGTTAGCCAATTCTCTTCTCTTTGTTTTGCTATTGATAATCTTTTGAAGTTAAACGGTGGTTTAATAATAAAATTTATGTGCTCCTTATTGTTAAAAACAATTGATATTTCTTTTGCAATGAAGATGTTTGAATTGGATTTAAATCCTTGCATATCGATGAAAACTTTATCCCCAATCATCTTAGTTTTAATTTACATTATTTTACGAAATTGACCTTTTAAGGGTATGTATTCTATTATGCGATCGTGGATGAGAATGCAAAAAGCAGATGTATCAGTAGGAATGTTGGAGCCCGTTTCAATTTCAATTTTGATATCAACAGGACCGTTAGAGAGGGCTTCGTTTTGGTGACTGACATCTACTAACACTATCGGCACACTATTTTTAAATTCCTGAGCAGTCAGAAGCGGTTGTGATTCCCTCATGTAATAGTTTTGTTGAAACCGTAGATACATATCATATACGATGGCATACCGATCATTTTTAAATTTTATATTTAGATCATCATATGGGTACGATTCTGAATTTAAATGCACTTTTAAATTGTTTAGATTACAGTGAACAAACTTATTTTCTTGTTGAAAAGCAATCAACACAAAACGGGGTCGTTCTCTATTTGCAGCCAGTTTAACATTCCATATATACATAGCTAGTTCCTGTATTTAGTTGAGGATTAATGTGACAATCCCAACTGCGAAATGCCACTGGTATAGAAGCATCACTGTTAATAATTTTAATCATATTCAATTTGCTCAAATCAGATAACTGTACATGTGGAATTCTCCATGAGATGTTTGAGATACTAATTTTTGGTTTGTCAGTAGCAACAGTTGAGTATACGAGTTTTTCATCGTTCTTACTACGTAGGAGAACCAATTCATGTTTGCCGCTGAGTATAATTTTATTATAGTCCTCAGCAAAACCTAAAAATAGTTTCAATGGTACATAGAAATTAAAGTGTCCATTTGAAATATCCAAATCATCGAGTTTGTTCCATCCTGCGTTGTACAAGCCAACACTTTCTGTTGGTGATAAAGAAACAAAATTTTTTAGGCTGCTTGTGATCGCTAAATGTCTTGTATGATCAATTTCTATGCCATTAAGTTCATATCGAATTTCGTCAAAGAGATGTGCCACAAAGTTATTTTTTAATTTTAGATTTAAAAACGAAGATATTTTGCTGTTATTATCATCTACAATACTTCCCTCAACATATATGTAGCTTTCGCTGGGTAGCACATACAAGTCTTGATTTTGTATTGAAATTCGAATCTCATCATTATTGTTGAAGGATTGTAGGTATGGTGTATATGTGTGATAGTCCTTTTTAATTATACTCTCGTCTGATTGAGGTTTTTCTAGAATATCTAGTATGTAACTCATTTCTTTGTCAACTTTAAATTGAGAGTCTTCAAAAATTTTTTATTTTCTTGCGTCAAATGTTTTTTGTGTAATGATCTCTTTAATTGTCGTTTGGTTTGCAATAGTGTTTTATGAGTGTATCCAATTTTATCCTTAGATTGCTTGACGTTGTATATTATCATTATTTGCTAGATCTCAAATGTATTCGTGTTGTAATTTCCTCTCCTCGGAAATTAATTAAATCACCGTTCTGATCAACTATGCGTAGAGTAAGAGAACTTATCTCTCGGCAGTTAACTGGCAAATAGATAAGATTTCGAGGATGTTTAGGAGTTGATGTTTAATATAATCAACTATATCATTCAATTCATAAGATCCTATTGGTATTTTAATTACATGTTCACCAATATGAAATATATTGTTATAATCATCTACATTGGGAATGCTATTATATGAATGAAAATCAGTTAGAGCACATTCATATTCACCATCCAAACGAATAGGAGGAAAGTAATTAGCAGATAACTCAGATGAGTTTGAGCTAAGAGTAAGTGTTATTGACATTATGATTGCCTGATTACAAATAAGTGAAATTAAACACAGCACTTTGTATAAAAAGGAAATTTATATATAATTATATTTTATTTAAATATATTAGATACAAATATAGGCTTATATATACACTTAACTACAATATTTCATTTTTATTGATCCAAGAATTATGTTGATTGGTAAATCCTAACCATTTAACATATGCCTTCTCGCCTTTAGTTTTAAGAACTTTTTCAACTAGATATGTATTTGGATATCTGGTTTTTGAAAGTTCTTCACCATAGAATCCACCTTTAATAGGGTTACCACGATAGTCTTCTAATATGTATGTAGCTGGATGTGTATTTTGAACTCTTTTAATCGTAAAAATTTCTGTGGTCCAATTTGGTGTATATCCTTTTTCAAAAACATGTTTATATTTACTTATGCGCACATGATCTCCCACATTGAACTTTGATAATTTGAATAGTTTTAAGCGGTTATATACCGTGTTTAATAATTTTTTCTCATTTTTATAGTTAACTTGAATCGGTGGCATTTTGATGGTGCGATGCATTTTTTTATTATATGTATTAATCAAGTCTTTGTAAATGTCGAGCCAGTTATAAGACCCATTAAAGCTAAACTCTTTCCACATCATTCCTTTTAATGTTCTGTTAAATCGTTCTACTATTGATGCTTTCATTCTGCTATATGTTGAGTAGTGATTAATGTTGTATTTATTCATCAATTTTCCAAAGTGTTTATTGAAAAACTCTTTACCATCGTCTGTTTGCAAGTTTTTTGGTATTCGTCCCAGTTGAAAAATATTCTGCATAGCCTGGCTTGTTTCCAATGCAGTCTTTCTTTTCAAGGGTACTGCCCAAGCAAATTTTGAAAATGTATCAATTACAGTCAGCAAAAATCGATAATCTCTATTGTCTGTAGAATAGTTTCCCATTTCAACTAAATAAGATTGCCAAAGATCATCTATTCCTTTCATAACAACTCTTCGACGTGGAAAATGTTTTCGTGCTTGCTTATGTAGTTCATTTATTAAATTTCTTTTTGAAGTCATTATTTAACGTATTTAGAATTTGATGGAATAAGTTGAGTTCAGTGTGAGTTCATTTAAATACTGTCGACCATCATATTTCTTACATACCCATAAATTAACTCATTTATCTTTTTAATTTCTTTTTCAAAGAATAATTTCATACTTGAGATTGTTTCCTGAATTTCGTTGAGTTTCTGACTTAAACTTATGTTGATTTCCTCTCGTACCTCTTCAATTTGACTTTGCAGAAACAATTTATTAACAACGTCGTTTTCCTCCAAAGCTTTTCCCACATTTTTAATTCTTTTGTTTTGAACGTCAATGTTATTAGTTGTATCCATAACGAAGCCCAGCAGCTTAGGAACATTTTTCACAAAAACTGTACCACTTGTATCATTAAGATAGTGTCCAAACTTATCGATGGACATGATTTATGTAGATAAATATTATTCTATAATTTTTGCTTCATATAATTCTTCGATAATTGAGACAATTTCGTTATTGTGATTAGTATGACCTGCAGCTTGTGATGCTAGCAATAGCCTAAGGCGATCTACTAACTCATTAGGATCATCCCAGTATATATAGTTAGCTTTGTATGGGTTTAGTTTCATCAAACCCTCACCCTTGTAAGGACTTTTTATTGCATGTAGTGATGACGAAGTTGATGAGTTCTTTTCTATTTCTTTCTTAAACAATTTACTGATAATATGCTTATATTTATATGCTCTCGTTCCTTTGATTTGTCCATCAGGTCTATAATCTCTTTTGTATGCATTTGTGCTCACTAAAATTTTCTTATATATATCTAATTCATGTTTATCATAATATTTTGGTGTTTTGTGAAACAGTAAAGAAAATAAACCTGGTGTAAAAGCCCATATTTGATTTCCAATCACTATTTTATCTTCAGTAAGTTTAATACTACTATTGCCAAACTTCCATTCATTATTAAAATCTTTATGTGGGCCGTATAGAGTATCTAATTCGTTTCTGCTTTCCAAGAGTGTTAGGTCAGTATAACTTTTATTATTGTCTGAATTGTCTAGAGTTTCCGATTGAGAGTAAAAATCATCGTTGTTATCATCATCATCAACATTATCAACCTTATTTGCGTTTCGATTACGAAGTGAGATATTTTTATTGCATAACGTTTCTTCAGCAAGTTTCTTTGGAGTACTTGTCTCTAACTTAACTGATTGTTCGTTGAATGGAAAATTTGAATTTTTATAAACTTTCGTTTTAAATTCATCTCTTTCTGCTTTAATATTTCTTTTATTATTTTTAGAACTGTTTACAAATTCTGTTAATGGTTCTATTATTGGTTTAAATGTATCTTTGAATTGCTCATGTGTATCTGCTTCATCAACTTTTATACTACGAAATTTTTTCTTTAAAACATTTCTTGTCTTTATTAGCTCTTTTTCATCCATTTTCAACTATTAGACACCAGATCAGGTATCAGCTATTAGATCAGGTATCAGCTATTAGATCAGGTATCAGCTAACAGATCAGGTATTAGATCAGGTATCAGATCAGCTATCAGATCAGGTATCAGATCAGCTATCAGATCAGGTATCAGATCAGCTATCAGATCAGGTATCACTTATCAGATCAGGTATTAGATCAGCTATCAGATCAGGTATCGGGTATCAGATCAGGTATCAGCTATTAGATCAGGTAATAAATCAGCTTACAGATCAGGTACGGTAAATACTTTAGGAAATAAGTAGATGTACTATGTGCAAGGCCAAATTTAGTACTAATGTTTTACTTTTATGTAGAGTAATTTATATCGTTATAAAATAGTCGAATTGCTTTCTATAGCGACCATTGTTTAAGTCATTATCTTTGCTTATCATCAAAAATCCATATTTATCCTTCCAACACTCTCGACAAATTTCATGAAACTTTTCATAACTCATATCGCTGGCAACATGGTCACTATAAACGTGCTTCATGTTTGTCTCATCTTGTTTAAACATTATAATCACATTTGCATTGTCTCTTATTAAGTGCTTGGGGATTCTCGTATAAGTTTGGCACAAGTAGAATGAATCAACATCCTTATGTCGCCCCATGCAAAAATATGCTCGTATATTATTTTGTTTCTCGCATGCAACATCATCAAAGATCATAATAGAATTAGTTTTCGCTTCATCAGGAGGAATAACTTTTTCATTATCTGTAAATGTGTAATATCCCATCCCTTTAATTGGTGAAATTAATTGCTTTAAGTATTCATATTTGGGTTGATAAAGGGATTTTGAGTATAAATAGATGTTTTCAAACTTGAGTTCATTAGGACTTTCTAGCAAGCTAATCATAACATTAGTCTTTCCACAATTTGATGGTCCAACTATTAGAGCACGAATAGAATTTGGTAAGAGAGAGCTATGTTTTATTTTAGATCTGATGTTCGTTGAGGCATCAATATTGCGAATCACAATATTTTTATGTTGTTTTACTAATTTAACGCGGTGACAAAGGAATTAATTTACTAGACCCTGCATGTAAAAATCACGATATTGCTTATTCCAAAACAAATGATTTAAATATTAGACATCAAGCTGATAAAATTCTTGAAAATAAAGCTTGGGAACGAGTTATTTCAAAAGATAGCAGTCTTGCAGAAAAATCGTTTGCATATATGGTTACTAACGCAATGAAAGTCAAAAGAAAATTTGGTATGGGATTGAAGAAGAAGGTTGCAAACAAACGTGAACAAAATGGAAAAAAGCTGTTCAGTACATCAATTAAAACTGCAACAAAAATACTGAAGAAGGAAAAACCTCAAGACATTAACTTTGCCATTAGGATTGCACGAAAGGTTATCAGCAAGTCGTTAAGGGGGAAGAAATCGCAAGTTGTAATACCACGCGTAATTAATGTTCCAAAAATTGGTGGCTTCTTACCTTTAGTACCTATTCTTACTGCTCTGAGTGCAATTGGTAGTCTTTCTAGTGGCGGAGCAGCTATAGCAAAAGCAATAAATGCTGCAAAGAATGCCAAACAACAACTTGATGAAGCAACTAGACATAATAAAACAATGGAAGCAGTAGCAATGGGAAAAGGTTTTTAACTTAAACCATATAAGAAAGGATATGGATTGGTTTGTCAAGAAAAACAAAAACCAAAACCAAATTTTTCGTAAAGCTGCCCAATAAACCCCTATCTGATGTTGATCTGAGAAACATTTCAACAAACATTCCATACTTTAGAGGAGTTTTCATGTTGGATACACTACCAAAACAATCGAGAAAAAGAGAATGCGGAATCATTAATTTGGATTTATCAAGAGGACCTGGAACCCATTGGGTAGCATATTATAAAAACAATGAACATAAAGAATATTACGACAGTTTTGGAAATTTACAACCTCCATTAGAACTAGTTAAATATCTAGGCAAAAATATAAAATATAATTACAATCAATATCAAGATTATAATTCATTTAAATGTGGACATTTATGTCTTCAATTTCTTTACAAAATAAGTTTAAAAAATAAATAAATACGACACACGAACAATTTTTAAAATTTTTTCTGTTTTATTAATAAAAATGTTTATAAAATAATAGTTTCTACATATTATTCCCACTGTGGGTATTGAGCATTTGTTAAAAAGATATTTATTTCAGCAGCAGTATCCAATTTTAAGCCACTGTCTCCTTGCTTACATATACAATATATCCCTGATGCCAGTTCTATTATGTCATCATCCGATAGCGTGTTGTACCGATTTGGTAAAAACATTATGTTGTTTTCTAGTTCAATTTGAATTGTGGTGCCGTATTTACTCGTCACACGCTAAGCGTTTTTAACTGCATACTTAGTTGAGTCCTGGAGCTCAATTAATTAATTAATTGAATTAATTTTTTTTTATTCAATGTATTGAATTTCGTGATCAAATCTGGAGGATTCATTATCACAATATTAATTAATTAAATTTAATTTTTATATGTATTTTTTTCTTCTCTGACAGATAGCTCAATCTGCTTTTGTAAACTGATGTATTAAATATTTCTACCAATCTTTAAATAGGTAAAAAATAGTTCTTAAAAGAAAGATCAGTATAGTAGCTATCTCTTTTTCTCATATTGTAATCATGTTTTACGTAAATTTTTTGTTTTGTCCCTGATAGAATTGTAGTGAAAGAGATAGTTACATATTTTGACGTTCTAAGGCATAACTGAAAACAAAAAAATTTCAAAACAAAAGGTCAGAGAGAGATATTCATGTGCTAAAGTGTAACTGAAACAAAAAAATTTCAAAACAAAAGATTAGAGAGATAGTTATATTAATGTGCTAAAGTGTAACTGAAACAAAAAAAAATTCAAAAGAACGCACAATTTTTTGTAAAATTTTAATTTCACAAGAATATTTTTTACTATAAATAAGAATGTAAACCTTTCAAGAGTATTAATATAAAAATAGCATTCAAGAAAAAAGTATTCTTTAAAAAAAGAAAATTAAAAATAAAAATTAAAAAAATGAGTCAAGTACGTGAGCAGTTATTTGAATTCCTCCATTCCTTTGAGGACTCATTACTATATGAGCATAAGGAGAGCATAAATTTTTTCGTATCCATGCTCACTGAAAATGAGGAGTATGGAGTTGTGGAGCAGGAAGACTCCGACGAGAATGGACATTTTGCCAGCTGCCCCTGGTATAGTGAAGGATGTGAAGAAGGTCCAGACACATGTCGGTGTACCATGTTTCACATTAGGAAAAAAATTATTTTTAAAATTATAGATACCTATAAAAATTTATGTAAAAAAATCAATTAATAAATATAAAATATATATGTATGTGTGTGTGTATGCTTTTGATTTCTTATTTATTTTAATATACATATTTCTGTATATATATAGATTAATAGACCGAAAAAGCTATTAGTTTAAATGTTATTTTCATTGAGGATGGATAAACGTACTTTAAAGAATATATTTCACAACAATTAAGAACGAAAACCTCAAATATATGATTTGGTTTTTGGGTTTGAATACTTGCTCAATTGGAAATTGAAGATTACATGTGGATTTTCTACAGCTTTTGGTTTTAAGCCAATGATATGGTTGCATTATAAAAATAAGCAATACATTGGCCTGGATCGAGAAGAGTGGTTACATCTCATGTGCTATAAGGAGTATATTCATGATATGCTTAATCGCCGAGATTTTTTAAATTCTATAAATATAATTGATAATGAAAGTGAGAGAGATGTTGAATATAAGTTTCAATATAAAAGAGGTGTTTGCTTTTTAGTTATCATACAAGGAAACTTTAAAATCAAAATCGATTCTGACACATGGAGATCACTAACTCAAATTCGAGTATTTTTTAATCAATTTTATGTTGGAACAACATTCTGAGAAAACAAATCCTTCATTTCTATCATGAATATTATATACCAACCTGCTCCGCTTTAAACAAAACAAAACTTCAAATCAATGAAATACGAGAAATACACGAAAGGGATGTAAAGATTGAACTGACACGACTTTGTTATGAGATTGGGGAAAAAATGCAGCACAAGATTCTAACAGATGTGAAAATTCATAAATTATATTTAAGGATGGATAATAAATAAAAAACAAAATGTAGACAAAAATAATTGTTTTTAATGCTTTTTTTTATTTTTTTATTTTCATATTACTGTGTTTTATTTAAAGACTAATCTTGCAAATAATACATACAATTTGGGAATACAAATTATGTAGAGAAACATAACATAGGAAATGTTATATTTTTTCTTTTTGTTATCTTAATAACTAGACAATATTTCATAAATAAAAAATAATTTACAATAGACACAAAAATTTTGGCTTAAAACTAAATAATTATAATTGTCGAAATAAATTACACAAACATTAATTTGTATACATATTTTGCTCATCTTCTTGAAGTTTTTCTATTTCTAAAAGTAACATATCAAGTTCATAATCTGGATTTGTTTCATCAATTTCAATATGATGCCATGCATATGTGTTTATACCATCACTTTTGACTTTTCTCTTGTCATCTTGATAACTTAATATTACTTTATGTATTTGCATAGTATATAATTCATGTAACTTAGACTTAAAAGTTAGCATATTATCATAAACATTTGATCTGTTAAATAAACAATCTCTATAAGAACTTAGGCTATACTTATCTAAAACACATTTTTTACTCCTTTCGATTTTTTAATTTCATTTCCATTTTGTACAGTAAAGGAGTACATTTTAGACCGTAGTCCCACGAATTCTTCCATAATCTTCCCACAATTCTCATCTTTCATCATACCCAGAACTTTTTTGTTTACAAGAGGAATCCCGTAATCATTTGTTTCTGGATAGTCAGAAGTGTCAAATTCATGTTCTACATCATTTTTAATGTCTGCGTAAAAGTCTTCAGTTTGTATCGTGTATATGAATGAGTCTGTGTCCATGTAATTTAATTTCAATTTTGTCTTGAACTTGGGTTGCATGTAACTATAATGAAAATTATACATCTTCCATTTAGAAAGTTCCAGCACACAAAATCCTAAATATATGGGCTTATTATAACATGTCTTAACTCGATTCATTTGAATCGCTACCATATCTTCTGAAAATATTGCTAAGCTATGAAAATTTGATTTAGCTATCCAATTTTGAGCACCCAAACGGTTTCGGTTTAATGTAGTCCAACTGGTAACAATCCTCACATCTTTCCTTTTATCCACATTCTCCATGGTTTTCCCATATACTGCGTAGTTGAGCAACTTGAAAAAATTTTTTTCAAAGTTATTTCTAGCTTCTGCTCTATATTTAGTATTAAGGTCTATATAATCTTTCAACCATGGAGACTGCTTAAAAGTTAGAACTCTATGTATTTTTTTCAAAATCAAACCATTTTCTAGACATTGTTTAAGTACTCTGTAGTGAATGATATAAGAACGTTTTGGCGAAAAATCAGTTATTAGTTTTTTACATTTTTATGTTCCAATTTCCTTGTTTTCGGCGCAGAAAGGAAGATCGTTATGCATATTATGTAAATAAGAAGGGTATTCTAAGTCGACCTCATATACATAACCATCATTTGAATCATCATCTATTAACTGAGGATTAAAAATATTTAGTTCTTCACTTTCTAACCATCTGAATCCTCCATAAGGAAGATGTTCAGACATGGTCCAACCGTAAAGATTGTTTGCGTCTAAATACATAAGAAATTTGGAAGGTTTATTTTTATCAAAAGTGTCTAAATACTTATTATTTGCCTTGGAGTATCTTTTACTACATTGGACAATTCCACCTCGTATCCCTCTTTTAAAGAAATTGTACATGTCGATATCGGTTATTAGCTCTAATTCTATGTTTGTATGTTTAAGCATAGCATCCCAAGATAGCCCTGGAGCAGTATAGTATTGACAGGGATCCAAACTATAAATATTTTTACAAACATTTCTAAAATTTTCAAAAATATCCGTTAGGAGAAGCACATCTGTTTTCAAATACAATTCCATATAATCTTTCAAAGTTTTACAGTTAAAAACTCTCCAAACTTCACACGCATGCGCATAGTCTTCAATAGAACATTCTTTGTTATTTAGTTTATTAAAGAAATCTTTTCTAGGTGGAAGTTGCGTTTCATTAAGTTTTCCAAAAGAATCAAGATAATCATAAGGAAAAATTCCCTTTCTCCTTATGAGATTAAATTCTTGGCTTGTTTGAAATTGTGCTCTAATAGTATGAAAATCGTTGACGTTAAGATTATTTGCCAACGATTCCAAGCTATCGGCCATAAAACGCATTGTATCAAGAAACCTAAGTTCAAGATCTGTACCATCACTCATATTAATAAACTGAGATAGAGATATATATAATTCTTTATTTAACGGAAGGACTTTTATATATGTCGCAACTTTACTTAATTGTTTCACAAAAAGATGAGAATCATACGATGAGTAGTTATGAAAATAAATTGGAATAAACTTGGGTACTTGATAATTTAGGTTGCATCTGTTATGCGCTGCACCTCGATATTTACCGCTTATATGACAATGATCTCTCACACGATCATTGTTTAAGTATTGTCCACATATGTGACAAGTTATCGCACTGTAAAATGTTACATTTTCTTCATCTGTCAAGTTCTCCATTTCAATTGTTTTTGTGAGATAATTGTTATATATATCTTGACAATCTCGATTCAAAAATGTAACAAATTTTTCAGAAGCGTCTTTACCCGTATAAATTCTTAGCTTATCCAATGTATTGTCATGCTTACACTTAATGAAATAGCTGAATGCTCAGGGTAAATGTCTTTGATTTAATTTAGTTTTAGTACTTACATTAAGGTCTATCTGTTGCAAAACACACTCAAAATCGGCGTATATAACAAACGGGACATCTATTTTTCTATGGTGGCTCTTAAACCGCAGTATGGAGTCTTCTGCTTTTGGCATTGTGGTAACAATTTTGCCACACTCCATTTTATGTTTCTCCATAATATTTTTATGATGCGTATATTGGAGACAGCTGTTGCAAAACAAAAGTCGTTCACAATGTGTCGTTGTTTGCCTTTTTAGTAGTCTGTAAGACATCAAACACCCGTATTTTATTATTTAATTTTAAATACTTTCCAATATATGTATTACTTACTTTGAAATATCTTTTATAAAGATATAGTGATGCCCATCCATGTTTTCCAATAGCAATAAGTTAACATGCTTTGTCTTCTCATTTTGTGTTATGTAAAATGGTCCAATTAGTTCATCACTCTCGTTGTCATATCCAAACACATTCACACTAACATCATTCCGCCCCTCAAATTCCTTAATATTTTTTATTGGCATTGGAAATCTTAAATTTGAAAAATCAACTATTGTTCCATCTTGAAGCGAAATTATATCCGCACTAATATCTTCAATATTATATGAAGAGCATCGAGTCGGAGCACCGATAACCGAGGTACTTATTGCCGCAATTAAGGCCCACTTAAAACAGTAATTGTCACTGTTTTGAATGTTAATGCAAGCACCACGACTAGCAAGCTTCTCCGGTGTGCTAATCCAATGAGCTCCTTTTACTAAAGAAGATTTATTAATATTTAGTTCAGCTCGAACTATGCGAACAAGAGTCCATCCGGAATCTCTCTCCTGGAACTCCGACATTTTATTTTGAATTTCTGTGACCTGCTTGCAGAACAATTCCCTCACGTCATCTGCTCTAGTCAACAAGCTCATTTTTGCTGTATGTACTATTGTAATTATTTCTAACTCTTCACCAACAATTTTTAAATATTCTGCAACTATACCTATATTAAATTTTAATATAGTATGTTGCTTCAAATGGTATTCAAGCCTCTCTATAAAAGTCGATTCATTTTCGACAATGAAATCTTCAAAGAGAAAATTATCCTTTTTATTTTCTATTCCATAACAAATAATATTGCTTTTAAATGCTTTCTTAATTTCATAATATTCTCCATCAATGTTGATATTATTATTATTTGTTGATCTACTTCCAAAATCATTTGAACCTTGCTGCTGCTGTTGTTGTTGTTGTTGTTGAGGGTAATGTTGTAGTGTTTGGTGTTGGTCAGTATTTGAATACCAATGCATTGGAGTAGGAGGTTCCTGCAAATTTGGATACCATTCCATGGGAGTAGCAGTTTGCTGCCAATACATTTGTAGTTGTGGTTGTTGTTGATCTTGATGAGGATATTGCTGATGAGCATATTGCTGATGAGGATATTGCTGATGAGTATATTGTTGATGACTATATTGATGTTGTTGATGAAGACATTGTAGTTGTTGTTGTTGTTGTTGTTCTTGATGAGGATATTGCTGATAAGGATATTGATGCTGTTCTTGATGAGGATATTGTTGATAAGGATATTGATGCTGTTCTTGATGAGGATATTGTTGATAAGGATACTGATACTGTTGAGCATGTTGCAGTTGTTGAGGATAAGTGAAGGTTGTATGTTGATGATTATTCAGTACTTGATTCGAGTCTCGACTTATAACGACTCGGTTCTCCACACCATGATTTTGAATATGGTATAAAAAGCACTTTTGGTATTTATATACCTTGTTACATATATAACATGTATATACCAAAGTATTCATTTTATTTAATTAATATAATATATAATATATATTTTTAATATTATTATATTTATTAATTTTTTATTCAAAAGTCCCTTTCTTTGATCGTTTACTATAACACGTTTCACACTATTAACAGCGAAATTATTGAGGATTTGGCACGACTCTTTGTAGATAGAATGCTGTACTTGCTGCTAGATTAGAAAACTTCTCAATTTATACGAATTACGATCAAGTCATATGCATAATTTAAGAGTCAATAGACAGAGACAGAGACAAATGTCAGCAAGCAGTGAAAATAACAACCAATCTTTGACAATCCTCAATATCACAAACTTCAATTTGTTTACAAAATAAGTGAGAAGAATGAATAAATACAACACGCATAAATTGTATATTTTATTCATTTCTTCAAATTCTTTAAACATAAAAAAATTAAAAATCAAACAACAACAAAAACAGGAACATTGATATCTCATCAGCATACATAATTACTTTCTATAAATACCCTTCCATGTCCTAAACGAAATACTACAAACAAAAAAAGTAATGCCGCATGCACACATTGTGCACTAGTGGTAATGTTTATGATTTCCGATTTTTTATTTATTTTTTGTTGTGTGGTGTTGCCTTCCCTATAAAAAACATAATGTGAAAGGCGTTGTACACATTTAAAAAAATAATTAGAACACAACAAATGTCAGATGTGTACTCGGCATTACACACTCGCTTTTTTTATATACATATACGACTACTTACCCATCTATCAATGCTCAAGTTATTGTAAAAACATACGTAAATACACATGCATGAGCATAACGTTGGCTCCCATGATCACGCATCTCTAATTCCCTTTGACAATCCTAAATATGTTACACTTCAATTTGTCCAACCTTCAAATAAGTTCATTGCTCATAAATTACATATTTTATTCATCTCTTCAAACTCTTTAAGGAAATAGAAAAATCAAACTAAATAAAACCAACAACAAAAACATTCTCAGATTCCCCCCCACACAAGCATACATAATTTCTTTCTCAAATACCCTTCTGCAACCGTTTAACAAACGAAAAACCATACTACGTACAAACAAGCGCACCTGCGCACACTGGGCGAAACCATCAATTTAGCTCGGATTAATTAATAACTTCCTGAAAAATGGTTCGATTTTCGTCAAATAAATTTTGTTTTACAGATTAAATATCCACAAATAAGAATTAGTGAAGATATAATTTTTAAATCAGTTGGCAAATTTTTTATCGTCTCCAAATCGTTCATGTTTTTCGGTGATGTTCCACAAATTCCACATTTTTGGGATGACGAGTTTGCGACAACACTAAACACCTTCCCATCAATCATGGTCATATGAAATTTATGGCGTACTGTGTAGTTTTCAAGGTTAGTTGGCTGTATTTGAGCAATTTGGCTCTCGACATTCTGCACCTCGCTTATAACCAACTCAGCTGTTTCCTTTTGGTAAAGTAGTTTCAATGGCCTGCAATAACGAGTTGTTGATGGTTGCGTATTTTGCCAAACAACAGTAGATCCAAAAACTATTTGTAGAGGTACCAAGCAAACCGCAAACATGTACTGGTCGATCATGCAAGCATCAATATTATCAAAACTCTGTCGATATGTTGCATGGCCACTACTCCCATCACAACCCCATTTATATATGGTAGTTATCTCTGCTGCCTTATTACTATCCGTAATTTGTAGCTCTTACCTATGCGCAGTAAACAATCTGGCCACTGTGTGATCAACTAAAGATTGTAAGGTTACCTCGAAAGAATGATCAGAGACTTGCAATCCATTAGGATAACAAAGTTTCTTTGCAGACCGTAGAACATCTTATGAGGGAAAAATATTTGCATTCCTTTGTTTTGTGCCACACACCAAGTCCATGTAAACTCTCTTTGTATAACCACCATCAATATAAAGGGCTAAGACTTCCTCTGCTGTATATTTAATAGGCTTATTGTCGTCAGATTGAATGAAAGTTTTGATTCTTTTAGGCATCTCTTCATCGGAAGCCATCGAAGATACCACCATAGATGCATTTCTTTTACCGGCCCTGTATAAGCTCGTGCTGGCTGCAGACATGAGCTCCTCGCACGGTATTTCTTTGACAATGTCATATACTCTCTTTTTTTTCGAACTTTCTTGACAATTACTAAAATTCATTATAGGCCGCCCAGCATTTGAGATCAAATCCATTAAAACAAGTTCACCATCCAACCACATTTTGTTCTTTTTCTCAAATTGATCATTATTGTAATGACTTTTTCTCCACCTTGTTGCCAATTTGGAGGAAAATGTTTTAATTTTCTGGGAAATTTTAATGCATTTATTATTGTTAAAGTTAGCTCTATCAATAATATTGGCAAATACATAAGCATTCACAGCCAAATTTCTTTTTGATGGGTCAGCTTCCGCATGGCAAACCAAAAACACCTCTCTCCTGGATACCGACATTTTTACTAAAAAAAAATAATTCAGTTATTAGGTGGACGTAGGTGGATACACATTTTGGTTTTTTCACATCACAATACATTGTAGAATTTTTAGAAAACAATATTAGAATGGCACAGGACGGCACTGGAAAGTTACAGTCCACGAAAGTTTAATATTTTAGTCAAAACACTGAATTTTAATTGCACCTTTAATAACCACAGGTAGACGCCACAAAACACAATGACATGTCATGAAAACAACACTTTTAGAAAATACATACCCTTTATGTTAATTATAAACACTCACTTTTTTAATTTTTTTAGTTTAAAATTTTTTTGCACAAATTTGCAGCAGGCACCCAAAAACGGCGGGAAAGCTTTTGACTGCAGCTGATGCAAACACCTGTTACTTTGACACCGTCCAGCTGTGCGAATATCAAGAGCAAAACAAAACGAAAAGTGTTTTTGGCCTATCGGATATATTAGTAATCGAATGCAAAGCAATATCGGCGCCAATATTCACTTTCAAAATTTAATTAATCCGAGCTAAATTGATGGTTTCGCCCAGTGTGCGACGTTGCAATTTGCAGAATTTCTTCTCACGTGGAACCTCACAATCGTTGGAACTTTGCCCAAAAACAAAACGTATATTCCTGCGGAAATGAAGGCGCACAAGAACAGGCCAATTGGTTCATCATTATTCGGCATCAGAAGAAAATGTTGTGCTCTTATGTTCCACGAAAAAATAAATCAGTGACGCTGCTTTCGTCAATGCACTATGATGGTGAGATAGCTGAGGGTGGGAAGCCTGAAATCATAAAATTTTATAATATGACCAAGGGTGGCATTGATAAAATGGACCAATTGCTCAGCGTAAGCAGTTCCTTCGCAGCTTGGCTGAAACATTGTGTATGCCAATTATTGAAGAACGTGCACTAAATCGGCAAGTCACGTGAAACTTCTACACTAAAATAGCGATTGAGTCATATTTCAACCGACCACTGGAATCAATGTTGCACACGGAAACATCGACATCTGCCGTAGCCCGCACGCCAACATCTATCAGCGGTTGTTGCTATATATGTTATGCTCAAGAACCAAAACGGCGCACAGTGTTGCGAAACCGGAATTTTTTGGAAATCATATTGCCTAAACTGTAATTTTAATTGTATCGATGAGAAACTTCTACAGATTGGTCAGAATGAAATCCCAAACAGAATGAGTGAAAAAAAAATTTACACCGAAAAAAATTGTTGGGTCAAATTTTCAACAAAAGTCAAAAATAAAAAAAAATTGTTCGAAAAATTAAAAAAAAAAATTTATTTTAATTCTTCTTTTATTTCTGATAAATACCCTATGATTAGTTTTTAAAATAAATTATAGGGTGGTCCGAACAAGAATAATAAACGTCAAATTTTCATGATTTTTCGATATTTGTTGAAAAACTCTGAAATTTTATATAAAACCAAAATCTATTTAATTTTTTATTTGAAAGCTTTAATTTGATACCGGTTTGAAGTCAATAGCTTCAGTTTTAAGAGAGTTATGCTCATTTTTGTGGAGTGCTAGAATAGATGTAGAATAAAAAAAAAAACTTTGAAGATACTATTTTATAACACAGGCATATTTTATTGCATTCTACAGAAATATTACAAATTATCAGTCATCTACCAATAAGTTCATTGCTTCCTCTGATAATTCCAGGTGTTTCTTCTCCTTCAGTATTCTCCTACTTGTGATTGCGGGATCAGAATTGGCGAGCAGATAATGTAATATGTCTTCACAATTGTCTTTTTTTGATGTTTTCCTCGCATGGTAAAGCCTTGTGTTTCTGAAGTCCTTGTTTCCTGCTTCCAATGCTTCTTCTGATAGTTGGCCAATGGGGACCAAAAATGAACGAATTATTTCAGCTCCATGAATAAGAACCTTGTGGACAGTTGGTGGCATATAATGCCACGAATATTTCTTTACATAGAGACCAGCAGTTTCTTTTCCGTACTTCGAGAACTTATCGCAGTCTATCTTATATCCAGAAGTTATAGCTTGAAGAATACTAGAAAACCTTCTTATAAGTTCGGTATCTACTCCTGTGGCCAGAGCGATTTTCTCAGGATCACTAAAGAATTTCCTTGCTGTGTTACCATCATTAGTTGTTCCACTTCCTTGTTTCACAACATCAACAGTTATTTGGAGCTGATCTTTCAGATTTTGTTGAACTTCCTTTTTTCTTTGATCTCTAATAATCTTCTCATCTTCACTGAGCTGAAAATAATAAAAATTTGACGTGGGATGACGGAAAGTCACCCGAAAACCAATATGATTAAATTATTCAATAAGTGATTCCGAGAATTTCCGTTCTATTTCTATGGAATAAATACTGAGAGTGATATACTAAAATCGCTATAACTCCCAGGAGGGCAGGTATGGGCAGCTGATTTTTTCACAGTTCGTTGAAAACAAATTATGTAACATTTCTGTAGTGGTTTGGAACTGGGACTCTCTGGGACTTTTTAGATATTGCTTACCTAACCAAAATTTTAAGGGAAAATGGACCTTTAGTCGGGTTTTCGCTCTAAAAAAGGTGCATGTGAAAATGTCTCAAACAACATTCCTTTTTTTACAGAAGATACTTGTCCGAAGGCAGATTTTTTTTCCGAATCAAAATATCTGTCACCAAAATCAAATGAGATCATTTTGAATACAGCCCTGAAATCCCCTCTTTTCGTGAAAATTTTGTATATTTGACTTCTAAAATCAATTAAAAATCAACGGGCCAACATAAAAATAAGCTTTATGTGTTTTTTGTTTACTTGGAATGTCTGTGACAAAATTGCATCATTAAAAACACTGAAAAAAATAATCGGAAAAAAGTTACTTTTCCACTAGCCGCAACACAGTGCGGCGTAGAAAAACCATAAAGGTGTACGGCAAATTTAAGAAGCCAATGTGTCTTGAACATTCGATCACCAATACAGACTGCATAATATGTAACGATAATTCATATTTATAATACGTAATTTAAAAATTTTCATTTTTCAAAATAAAATAATATAATTTAAACACACTATAAAATGATTTGTTTCCTATTATTTTGATATAAACTGGTGTGGTACAAACGTATTCCGGGTGTGTGTTTACGTACACAGAAAAAAAAGATTTGTAAATACAAGTAATTTATTTGTGAATACAATTAAAATACTATTTAAAAAGACACCTACAATGATTTTTGTAAATACAAACACGCATTTGTAACATAAGAAAACAAAATCAAGTGAATTATTTCCAATTAAAATGATTGTGTTATTCACAATTGAGTTGTTAACAGAAAACAAAAATGTTTAATGAATTTGTTTTTCAAATTCGAATGTGTTGTTTCTTTGTTTTCTTTATTTTTTCCTAGAACTTGGTAGTTTTGTGTTACATTTTTAAGTTGTTTGGGATGAATCGAACCGGCGATCTCTTGACTAATAGACTGACGTACTTACCACTCAGCTAAAGAGCAAATCATTATTAGATAAGCAAATAATGAATACACACAAAATGCGAGTTCTTCTACATGTGCGTATTCCGTTATGATATAATTTAACCCTTATGTGCGCGGCAAAAAAAAACACCTTATAATGCGCTGCAAGGTACCTGGGTACCTATATGGAAATTACGTAGACAACAAGCATTTTAGCACTAAATATCTATATATAAATATATTACATATTTTTTTTAACTCCTTAAGGTGTGCAACACATTTAATTGAAAATTCCAGATACACATTTTAATTTATACATAAGATTGATTTTAAACTTAACAGCTTCTTTCTGGTATATATAAAAAAGCTGAAGTTTCTAAATAATACTTAATACGAATATAAAGTTGGTGATTCCCCTTTGAGAATAAAAACAAAACCTTATGTAGTATTGTGCTTATTATTTTTAGTTCGACTTATCTTCTGAGCGGTGAAGTTAACTTTTTTTTGCGTAAAACAAACGAAATGAATTCATACGTAAGATTTCGTTCTAAAAGATTTAATTCTTCTGATATAAATAATATATTAAATGAAATAGAAAGCGATGAAGAAGATTTTATTCACTCTGATGGCGATGAAGAATATCTTCCACCGTTAAACGAAGTAACATTGGAAGCTTCAGACACTGAATTAGCAGGTACTTTAGAAGTAAATGAAGATTCGTTTGACTCGGAGGAAAGCGATGATGAGAATGATGAAATTCAGACAAGAAGTGAGCTATGTGGTAAAGACGGAACTTGCTGGCAACTAAGCCCATTTTCAGAATCCCAGACTGTAAAAAAAATATTTTACGACAACGTGCGGGTGCTGTCCAAAAATTTAAGTTATTATCAGCCAAAGAAATATTCAAAAGTATTTTGTCAAGTGAAATTTGTGACATAATTCTTAGAGAAACAAATCGTAAAGGACAACAAATTACAATAGAATATAATAAAAAAAACGGAACAAAAACAAAAAAAATATTCGTTCCTTTTAGAGAGGAAGAACTCAATGCCTTTTTTGGTATTTTGATTTACTCTGGTGTTCACAAATCAAACAGAGAACATGTATCTGAATTGTGGAAACCTACTAATTTACCATTGTATCGGGCAGGAATGTCATACAATAGATTCAGAATGATTTTACGCTGTATACGTTTTGACAACAGTGTAACTCGGGATATATGTACGTTCAAAGTCTGATAAGTCCGCTGCTTTTCGAGACATTTGGATGACAGTAGTATTGAAATGTATGCGCCATGACCATTAAAATTGTCAAATTTGGGTAATTAAAATCGAAATTTGGGTAATTAATGTCGAAATTTTGTAATTTATGGGCTAAATTTTACAAATTATGGTAATTAGTGTCAATGGTGTGCAGTGACGAGGGTTTGCATAACCCTTTTTTTGTTTGTACATAGATAAGGATGCTTTGATGTCGGTGCGTCGATGTGTTTTTGTTTTAATTTTATGGTTTGATATCCGCCCGTCTATGTGCATAGTTATTTATGTAGGCACGCAGCACACTGGGCGAAACCATCAATTTAGCTCGGATTAATTAAATTTTGAAAGTGAATATTGGCGCCGATATTGCTTTGCATTCGATTACTAATATATCCGATAGGCCAAAAACACTTTTCGTTTTGTTTTGCTCTTGATATTCGCACAGCTGGACGGTGTCAAAGTAACAGGTGTTTGCATCAGCTGCAGTCAAAAGCTTTCCCGCCGTTTTTGGGTGCCTGCTGCAAATTTGTGCAAAAAAATTTTAAACTAAAAAAATTAAAAAAGTGAGTGTTTATAATTAACATAAAGGGTATGTATTTTCTAAAAGTGTTGTTTTCATGACATGTCATTGTGTTTTGTGGCGTCTACCTGTGGTTATTAAAGGTGCAATTAAAATTCAGTGTTTTGACTAAAATATTAAACTTTCGTGGACTGTAACTTTCCAGTGCCGTCCTGTGCCATTCTAATATTGTTTTCTAAAAATTCTACAATGTATTGTGATGTGAAAAAACCAAAATGTGTATCCACCTACGTCCACCTAATAACTGAATTATTTTTTTTTAGTAAAAATGTCGGTATCCAGGAGAGAGGTGTTTTTGGTTTGCCATGCGGAAGCTGACCCATCAAAAAGAAATTTGGCTGTGAATGCTTATGTATTTGCCAATATTATTGATAGAGCTAACTTTAACAATAATAAATGCATTAAAATTTCCCAGAAAATTAAAACATTTTCCTCCAAATTGGCAACAAGGTGGAGAAAAAGTCATTACAATAATGATCAATTTGAGAAAAAGAACAAAATGTGGTTGGATGGTGAACTTGTTTTAATGGATTTGATCTCAAATGCTGGGCGGCCTATAATGAATTTTAGTAATTGTCAAGAAAGTTCGAAAAAAAAGAGAGTATATGACATTGTCAAAGAAATACCGTGCGAGGAGCTCATGTCTGCAGCCAGCACGAGCTTATACAGGGCCGGTAAAAGAAATGCATCTATGGTGGTATCTTCGATGGCTTCCGATGAAGAGATGCCTAAAAGAATCAAAACTTTCATTCAATCTGACGACAATAAGCCTATTAAATATACAGCAGAGGAAGTCTTAGCCCTTTATATTGATGGTGGTTATACAAAGAGAGTTTACATGGACTTGGTGTGTGGCACAAAACAAAGGAATGCAAATATTTTTCCCTCATAAGATGTTCTACGGTCTGCAAAGAAACTTTGTTATCCTAATGGATTGCAAGTCTCTGATCATTCTTTCGAGGTAACCTTACAATCTTTAGTTGATCACACAGTGGCCAGATTGTTTACTGCGCATAGGTAAGAGCTACAAATTACGGATAGTAATAAGGCAGCAGAGATAACTACCATATATAAATGGGGTTGTGATGGGAGTAGTGGCCATGCAACATATCGACAGAGTTTTGATAATATTGATGCTTGCATGATCGACCAGTACATGTTTGCGGTTTGCTTGGTACCTCTACAAATAGTTTTTGGATCTACTGTTGTTTGGCAAAATACGCAACCATCAACAACTCGTTATTGCAGGCCATTGAAACTACTTTACCAAAAGGAAACAGCTGAGTTGGTTATAAGCGAGGTGCAGAATGTCGAGAGCCAAATTGCTCAAATACAGCCAACTAACCTTGAAAACTACACAGTACGCCATAAATTTCATATGACCATGATTGATGGGAAGGTGTTTAGTGTTGTCGCAAACTCGTCATCCCAAAAATGTGGAATTTGTGGAACATCACCGAAAAACATGAACGATTTGGAGACGATAAAAAATTTGCCAACTGATTTAAAAATTATATCTTCACTAATTCTTATTTGTGGATATTTAATCTGTAAAACAAAATTTATTTGACGAAAATCGAACCATTTTTCAGGAAGTTATTAATTAATCCGAGCTAAATTGATGGTTTCGCCCAGTGTGCGTCGTAAAAAAACTGTTCATTGTAATATTTCTTCCACTTCCTTGGTATCCGCTAGTTAAATCTTGCACAACTCGTTCCCCTTGGTTCGTTTCCCTTCCGGACGCTGCTTGGCCAGTATAAATTTGACCATGCAATGGATATGCATTTTTGGCATCGCAGATCCACCAAACTTTGATACCATATTTTGCAGATTTTGATGGTATGTATTGTGTAAACCGTGTACGTCCACGGAAAGGAAATAATTGTTCGTCAATGGTTAAGTTTTCACTGGGCTTGTAGTGTGGATGAAGATTGGCATTCATTATAGGCCACAACTCAGTGAACGGTGCTGCTTTATCAGTTTCTGCGCGTGCAGCCTGAGTGTTTGCGTCGTCAAACCTTATCGCAATCGCAATATTGATAATTACGAGTATCTCTTCTTGAATCCATTTTTGAATTATTAAATTTTATTTTTCGAATTACATATTAAGTTTTATATTTCCACAATAATAATAATAAAAATATGAATAATCAGCAGCTGAAACAAGAGCAAATGCAAAAACAACCCTTGGAAAATCAAATTACTACAAAAACTGTTTTTTAATTGAATTTGGTACCTGCATTATAGTTACCTGCATGCACTCTTTTGCTTATATCTTTTGAACTAGGTAGAATATTTGAACGCTTTAAACGTTGAAATGCTTCTTTCATGTTATATTACACATTTAACAAACAAAAATTAAAAATTTTTGTTTTTTATTCATCAGAAATATGAAAGACAACATTTGGCTATACCATGGCCGTGACATTTTTTCCTTTATCTTTTGAACCAAGTAGAATATTTGCATGAAACAAAAACTAAAACATTTGTAAAATATTCATATACGCATTTACGCATATTGAAATTAGAGCATTTAAACATTAGAAAAAGCCAAAATAAGCTAGTAGGTACAAACGTATCCCGGGTGTGTATTCTCGTAGAAAAAGTTGGGTATGCATCGTAGGGTTAATATAGTTGTGCCAACATACGGCACCAGTTGGCACGACGCTATTTGTCCGACTCACCGTATGTATTCTTTTTATACCCAATTTTAATTCTTCGTTTCATCTGCATCCACTTGAACTGAGGTACCTAGACTATCTAACCCAACGCAAATACTATAAATAGGTGTCGGAATTTTGAAAAATCAATCGCGATTGTCATACCCAGCGTGTATGACATATTGCTACATATTGAAAGTATTATTTGTATGTTAATTACCTGGAAAAAGTGAACAGTCTCTAATTGTAAATTGAATTTCAATATACAATCGGTTGGCAGGACCACGATCAATGAACGGCGACCACAGCCAATTATTGACATTATGATACGCAACATCGCATACAACATAACTTCTCCAATTAATTCCTTTCACAAAATCAGTAAAGCTCTCCTCCACCCACTAAAAATACAACAATAAATATAATTTAATTACTTTGATTACTTAAAATTTAAAATTATATTCAATTTATTATTATATAAATTATTGGGCATTATTATTTAACTAAATAAATCCAAGAGCTTAACCTACAGATACAGAAAAATGCGCACAACTGTATAGACAAACAAACCGGCGAAATAAATAAATATATGTACATATTAATAAAAATTTAAATTAAATAACTTTCTCAATTATATACATATGTATGTATGTACAAGTGACATTCGTTTGAGGACGGTTGTTCAAGTACACTTATAATTTTACTTTGATACGTTAGTTTTAGGTTTTATGCAAATTTGTATTGCTAAGGATTCTAGCTTAAAAATCAAACAGAAGTTTGTAGTTCAGTGCATAAAATCATTAAATTTAGTGTATTGAATTGATTCGTTTAGAAAGGATGCTGTAAGACAAATTGTCTATTGTCCTTATTACGAAATTATTTACTTTTATTTTACTTTTTGCACAGTTTTAATTTATGATATAAGAATGGATAAACGGTTGTAGATAAGCTATTAAGGCTATTTTTAATGCGACTTCGACTGTTTGCATTTTCAGAAGCAAAAGCAATTACATAAATGAGAAGTTTTTAAACGCTGGTTTAATTAAAGAAAAACATAACAATACATACCCCTGGTGTTTGTGCTTGAGGTCCGTACGGGTAACGTGTCCATTCCAATGTAGCTTCTCTCGTTGTATCAAGAAGAATAACTGAAATAATAACATAAATAGTAAACTTTATTTACCTTGAACAGAAAAAAAAGTAGCGAATTAACTACAAGCTCTGGTTATTATCAATATTTCGAATGAAATTTACGTTTTACTTAAAATATATTTGCTTTGTTCATTTTTTATGTTACACAGTGTGACAAAGAAAATACCTGTGATGTGTTACCATTTTTGTTGTAGGTATTATCGAGTATAACAACAATCTGTATTTGAAATTTTTCAAACACCTCCAAATACGGGTAAAAACCCGGTTTTTCATACCCATAGGTACTAATCAGCCTTTATCTAACTTGAATATCAACCGATTTTAAGTTGATATTAAACGGATATAAAAAGAAAATACTAAGACCTTTCGGACCATATATATTGTGTTTCAGTAAATTTCAGATATATGTGTGGATTTTTTCACCAAATATATGTTTTACGGTTTTTTCCAGAGCTCGCAAAATATGCTAAAGCAAATTTCCCTGTGCGGTTTTCTCACTCAAAAGACCTAAAAAAATGAGACGGAATCACTGTGTCTGAACAGCAATCCTCTTTTTCGTTTCAATCGTGTTCTCGCTCCCGGGTTATGAGTTGAGCATAACACACGAATCGGTCTCTTACTGACCGCATGATACGAAAAGAATCGTTCGTTGCTCAGCTACTGAGGGTCAGTAAGTGAGCAAAACAAACAAAGTGTTTGCAAAAAAGGTCTTTATTTTTATTGTTGCGTTTCATCACAGGTAAAGCATTAAAGAGGAAGGGCGAAGATAATAATAAATAACAATAAAAATATCTGTAAATCAAACTATTTGTCAACGAAGTGTAAATGTAAAATAAAAGACAGATATGTATGTGTACAATAAAAACAAAATTAATCTTCATGTATGTAAATGTTTACCTATCCACACTCGCAACATACATACATGCTCAAAAGACCGTTTGCCGAGATTTCGTGCTTGTCACTCTGATTTGGATTCGTTTTTAGGCAGTATTTTTGTACAGGACCCATACTGTTTATGACTTTATTTATCAAACATAATTGATTAAGAGTAATTCGCAGGTTTGTTTTAAAAAATTCCTTAGAAATTGAGTTAGGTATTAAATATTTCATTATAAGATTTTTTTGTTAAAAAACCACCTGCATGATGTCTGTCACGTTCTATTTATGCGCTTTCTGTGTATTTAAGCTTCCAGGATGATGAAAGTACAATTCAATATACGTATATCAACAAAGTATAAAATTGGTACAACAGTGGTCGCCAAAATTTTTTCATTGAGAGCCACATTTTTGACATTTCATTTCAATTTAGATATAAGCCATTTTGTAGCGACTTTTATTTTATTTTTAGCAATTGAGTTCTCGTTGAACCTTCTTATTGAGCATACGTCTTAGCCGAGTTTTTCTTACATACAAAAAATATTCGTAATACTTTGCTAATACTTTTGTTTTGCAAATATGTTTTACGTAGTCAGAAATAGCAAAAACAAAAAAAACCGCAAAAAACAAAAAAAAGTGACATTCAGGAATACTCTATATGCGTACCTCAAAAAAAATGTGAAGTGAGTTCTAACGGCAGAAATGCCTATTTTACTGTGAGCTCTGAAGCTCTTAATGAAAACAATAAAAATAAAAAATCTGATGATAGACTTTTTCAAACGGCAAAGCCACTTTTTCTTGATTCGTTAACATTACAGTTGCCTTGTACTTCGTCATTTAAGTCAGCGTTTTCATCCGTTTCGGGCTCGAGTTCATCACATAATGAAGTTATCACTATATACAACAGTAGTCAGAAATACTAAGTTCAAGTCGGAAGACAGATATATCACAGTTGTAAAGCGCGGGGGAAGCCCAAATTCATCAAAAATCTCATCGGTTCCCAAGATATCCTCCCTGGATATCTTGCGACGCCGCATGAATTAATCGTAATAATCGTTTTTCAGTATTACAGGTTAATAATTAGCAATCCGCTGTATCATCATCACCAATATATCTGAGAGAAAAAAATTCTAGCGCCCTCATTAAAAAATTAGTCTCAGCCATTGGTGAGAACGCATTTCACTTTATTAAAAAAAAAACGTGGTAACATTGAAGAAACTAAAATTCAAATATACGAAGAAAAAGATTTCCGCAAAATAGTAACAGAATTAGAAAAAAATAAAACAAGTTTTTATACGTACCAGCTTACGAGTATTTGTTAAAGGTCTGCAGATAGTATTAATGGGCATAGATTGTTATGTTAATCCCGAAGAAGTAAAAGATGCACACATCATACAAGGATTTAAGGAAAAATATGTTACTAATATAATCAATAGGGAGATCCCTCAGCCTCTATTTCGCGTTGAGCTGGAGCCGAATGATATACAGTTGAAAAAGAACGAGACACGTCCAATTTATAGCCTAAAATACCTCTTATACCGAAAAATCACAGTTGGGTGGCTCTTCAGGTCCGGTACAGTGCCATAATTGCCAAGAATATGGCCATACATACTTACGGTAAATTGCACGGTACTGGTAGTTGTACTAAACCGAAAGATCAAACAGAAAAAATTGTGGAGATAATCACACTGCCAACTACAGAAGATGTCCTGTGTACTCTTTCGTTAAGCAGACAATGAGGCAAAAACCAAAAGTAACCCCAACACAAACAGGAAATACGTTCTCCGCTACTTCTCCTCAAATGATCAAACCACCCAGCAAAAAATTTCAAAAACGGTAATCGGGTTTGGAATTAAGTATTTTTGGTGGAAGCTGTTCCTTACTGGATTACTAATTTAATGATTTTAACAAGGCGTGAGACTAAAATAATCGATTCTTGAGCAACTTTGGCAACTTGTTCACGTAATCTATTTCACCTAAACAAATTATTCTTTTAATTTAGCAACTTGTACATATTTTTTTTTAAATGTTAGGTAATGTGATTTGTAAGCGAGTAGTGAAATTTGGTAATCAGAAAAGTAAGTAATTATATGGCAAGTAGTTCTGATGGTAATGTGTAATTTTTTGCTGGGCAATTACTATACACGTATCGCATTCTGACGCTGCGAAGCTCAATCTTATTCCCATGCAAAAAGTGTCACCACCAAATAATTCAACAAATGCAATTTCAAACTTTAACTTTAGTCGCCTTGAAGCTACTATTGAGAATCTGGTGCTAACTATAAACAACTTTACAACAAATATGACTACCATGATCCAAGAAATGCTGCGAATGCAGAATACACTTCTTGAAGCATTAGTTAACAAACCATGAACATTAATATGTTTCTGGAACGCAAACGGCATTCACCAACATAAAAATGAACTTGAACACTTCCTCATGGAAAAAAATATTGATATAATGTTGGTATCTGAAACTCATTTGACTTCGAGAAGCTGCTTTAAAATAAATGGTTACACTCTATATGATTCAAAGGACGCGAGAGGGAGAGCATGCGGTGGATCAGCAATTCTAATTAAGTCAAGACTCAAGCAGAGAAGTTCTACAAATCTCTTGGATCTTGTTTCGTGGCAGCTGGTGACTACAATGCAAAACATACGTACTGGGGCTCGGGTCTTGTTACACCTAGAGGTAGAGCGTTGTTTAATACAATTTCAAAAATGGGCTTAGATGTCATTTCGAGTGGGGAGCCTACTTACTGGCCTACTGACGTAAGAAAAATTCCAGATGTTATAGATTTTGGCGTCACGAAAAATATCCATAGGGACTTAATTCACGTAGAGGGCTCTCTAGATCTGTCTTCCGATCACTCTCCCACAATAGTTACAATTTTCAACCCACTAAGGAGTGATTTAACTAACTCATACGCGAAAACGATTAATAGGGTCAACTGGCTAGGATTAAAAAAATATATCAGTAGTCACTGCGTAGAAAACATTCAGCTAAGATCACCTGATGATATTGAATTTAATATTGCCAATCTTAACGAATATATTAAACAGGCTGCTGACCATGCCACTACTTCCTATCCGCAGACTGGCTTTAATAGAATTCATTCTACGGAAATCGAACGTCTTGTATGTGAAAAAAGGAGAGCTAGAAGAGAATGGCAACAACACCGATCACCCCTAAATAAAATCAGACTTAAAGAATGTACTAAACGACTCAAAGAGCTGCTATCGTCGGAAAAGACTGCATTACTGGAAAAGTATTTAGAAGGTCTTGATGTAACGTCAACATCTAATTACTCTTTATGGCGCGCTACTAGAAATCTTAAAAGACCCGTTGATCTTAAATCACCACTGCGTACGTCGACCGGAGGCTGGGCAAGAAGCGATAGTGACAAAGGTAACTTTTTTTCTGAGCATTTAAAATCTGTATTCACTCCCAATTCATACACGGGTGCTGCCGATTTACCGAGTGTAGTATCTCTACCCCCTCGTCCCTTAAGGTTTAAGATGCGTGAACTACAAAAAATAATTTCTGAACTCGACCCGAAGAAAGCTCCAGGTATTAATGGCATTAGTAACAAGATGCTGATGAATTTGCCTCATATTGCAATAAGAATCTTGCTATTTATTTTTAATGCAATTTTACGAATGCAGTATTTTTCACATAACTGGAAACTTGTCAAGATTAAAATGATTCCAAAGCCAGGCAAAGATCTTACCAAGGCTGAGTCATATAGGCCTATAAGCTTACTTTCAACAATTTCAAATTTTTTCGAAAAGCTGCTCATGACTAAATTGTCCAAAATTTTAGCTGATAATGGGTGCATCCCGGACCATCAATTTGGTTTTAGAAGTCAGCATAGCACCATTGAACAAACGCATAGATTGCCCCAAGTTGTAAGAAGAACATTTGAGGAAAAGAAGTATTGTTCTGTTCTCTTTATTGATGTTTCTCAGGCATTTGATAAAGTATGGCACGAAGGTCTAGTTTTAAAGTTGAAGACATACCTGCCAATAAACATACAAAAGCTTTTGGAAAGTTATATTATTGATAGGATGTTCACTGCTGTGGAAGGAGAGTTCACGAGTGTGCCCGAATTTATATCTTCCGGTGTGCCACAGGTTAGTATTCTGTATTTAACCCTTTGACGACGAATGGGACACATATGTCCCATTTGGTTTTTTCGTCATTACAGCCACATTTTCTAATGGATTCTGAACTGATCGGTATCGGTCGATAAAAAACACATACATTCTTTTGTATTCGCGTTAATAATAAGGCTTTGTTGTTAAAATTGGGCTTCAGGGCTTCTCAAAGTCAGAAATTTTATTTTATTTTTTTTGCAATATTAGTTTCGTAATATCACGGGTTCTTCATAAAAAATATTTTAGGCTTATTAAGCGCTTATTTGACGTATTTCTTTGCGAAATTTGTCAAATAAACCTGTAATAAACCTAAATTTTTTTTATGAATACGGCGGTTAATGTATGTGCCTACAAAAATGTGGTCATTAGACGTAATTTATAGAATTTGATTAGAATTGTGTATACATTTCTTTTAATTTTTCGACATGTTCAGCCTTATTATCATTGCCGTAGTAGTGACGAAATCGATTAAATAAATAGGCAATGTCTGGTATATGTAACAACCGTAATGGCTACTTTTTGGTCAATCGCAATTAAAAAAAACAATAGTGTTTTTGCAGCTTATTTGTATGAAAGTGCATCTAAAATTTTCGTAAATCAACTTAAGCGATAGTGCTAAAAGTCCACAGATATGTACATTCGTTTTGATTTAGATTATAAAAAAACATTTATATTGAAAGCAAAAACAAGTTTTCATATTTAGTTATTGTTTTCAGTATAAATTCTCTAACATCAACTTAAAAATAGATGACAAAAATTCTTTCGATTTTTATTTCATACTAGTATTAAAATATTGTTAACTTTAAAGACAAATGTTTAATGATATACAGTCGAAACTCTCTATAATGAACTCCTGTATAACGAAGTTTTCTTTATTGCGAAGCAATTATAAGAACACTGTATTTTGGGTCTACTTTGAGTGTATTATAATCTCCATATAACGAATTTCTATATAGCGAATATTTCCTTATAACGAAGCATTTTTGCGACCGTAACTTCAAGATTGAAGCGTTTTCAATCTCCATATAACGAATTTATTCAAATAATTTTTCATTATTATTTATATCAGTGGTAGGTAAAACCGAACGCACGCACACAAAAAAGAAATCGACGTCGCTTTGTTGTGTGTTATTGGTATTAATATTAATGCGGCATTTAACCCATTAAGGCCCAAGCATCGTTCCCGTTGAGCTACATAAATGAAACTTTCTGAACATGTTAATTTTAGCCTCAATATGATAATAACAAAATTTTAAAAAAATTTAATGGGTGGGAACCGAGTTGATTAACGTTGCGAAAACGCAACGCTGGGCCTTAACGATATAAAGAATAAACTTTTTTTTCAAAATTAAATATTTTATTAAACTTCTTAAAATAAAAGTAGTTAACATAAACTTATTCAAAAACAATAACGTAAAATGTCTTGAATTATGAGAAGTATCAGAGCACTTGGAATGCACTGATACATGGCATGTTGCACATTTATAACAGTTTTATGATCAACAAGCTCATTTAGAACAGTTGATAGTGGCGATGAAACGTTGATGTTTTTGACTCTTATCCTCTCAACGTTTTCTGTTTGCACCAAGCATTCATCACAAACATTCTTAGTTCCAGTGGCAAAATATTAGCTATTTTTTTCTCTTTGAAGTATCTAAGCATTTTCAATAGCTGTATCTAGGATATTGGTAAGAAGTGGCCAGCACCATTTCTTACCTTTAACTTGAATGCAATAATTATTCATCGCGTTGTCAAAAACTTCAACTCTTCCCATTGTCTTATTATGATACGTAGCGTTGCTCTCAAACTTACAAACTTTTTTAAAAACACATTTACAAATAATTAATAGTTTAATTTAATTTATTATATCTGATTGTTGTCTTAAAATATTTTTCAACTGTACCAACTAAAATAAATAGCAAATCTAATCGGAGTTCATGGTTACATACGGCGACATGACAAAAAAGTTTTCGAAAACATACGCAATATTTTTGTTATATTATATTACACTGTCAGAAAATGTTCTATACCATATATGCAACATATTATTTCTGATACACATTAGCGTAGACTATGAGTTGCAAAATCAGCAACGCCTTTTGGCAATATAACATCCTACGTTGTCACTTTTTCTACCTACGCAATTTGTCAACTTGTAAGCGGGCGTGTACGAACTGACAACGGTACATTGTCAACTTTTTGTTATTGATATCGCTGGTTGTCAACTTGCACTCAATCGTTGTCAATACATACTTCGTTGTCGTACTGACAACAGTGTACACTATTTTAACACAAAATTTTTGTTGATGCACTTTTGATAACAAATCTGATCAGTTTGAGCAGGTGTTGTGTAATTTTCTTCTATGAATGTAGTTAATGAAAGCTTGCTCAAGAGACTAATTTTGGGTTTAGCCCACTCAGATAAAACTTTCTAGCTATGCTATTCCCCATGTGAAACATTATCAATACACCATGCATAAAACATTCTTGTTAATAAATATTCCGAAAAAATAAAAATGGTTAAAAAAACACACCAAATAATAAATTTGTATATCGTTAAAGCCCAGAGTTGCGTTTTCGCGTCACACATATTGTCAACCATAAAAAACATAGTAGATGCATAATAAAGTTTATTATTGTAACAAATATCACAAAATGTATCTATCAACTACCTTCGTTAAAAGTCACTCCTTCAAATATTGTTTATTGCTATTTTTATTTTACTTTTTATAAAAACACCCAAAAAGTAAGAAAAAACAAATTTTTAAATTAAATATTTTTTTGCAAAATGCTTAAATATAGCGAAATTCCTGAAACACGTCAATTAGTTTATAAATTAAAATTAATTTTCTTATGCTTAGTTTTAATATAAATTAATATGGGTAGTGCTGAGAGGTGATGGAAGTGAGCGTTGCGAAAACGCAACGCAGGGCCTTAATGGGTTAAAGACTACATTAATGTTGACTATGATGTCATTACCACAGACAACCCTTCCGACGAAAATATCCTCGAAAGTGTTCAAGAAAGTTTTGGAGCACCAGCTATCTCAGGTAAAGAAACAATAATAAAAAAAAATCCGTGGCTAATAATTTTCTGATGTACATTATAATTTCTCTTTTAACAGATTCAGATGAATACGAAGAAGAATCTGCCGATATTGCGAAACCATTACCCACATATGGACAACTTTCTTCATCAGTTGAAGGTTTCCGTACCTATTTGGAAATGAAAACCAACGTACCAGATACTGTGTTTACTTCTCTAAATGTATTAGAAAATTATATAGAAGAACAAAAGTGGAAAAATGTACTTCAAACCAAAATAACTGACTACTACAAATAAAAATTGTTAAAAGGAACAAAATTGTTTTGCTTTTCTATATAGCGAATTTTCTTTATAGCGAAGTAAATATCCAGTCCCTTGGAATTCGTTATAGAGAGTTTCGACTGTATTATCAACATAAAAACTTTTAAAATGCATAAAATTTGTTATTAAGGTAATATTTATTAAAAAAAATATTTATTTTACCAAAAAATTTTAGATCCCGAAATCTCGAAAATCCCGGAATCCGGGATTTATAAATCCCGAATCCCGGGATTTCCAAAAATCGATCCCGATTGGCATCCCTAGTCCCTATGTATCAGTTGTTTTAGGAAAGTTCAAGTGATAAAGGCAAAGTCACTGGTCACTGAACGATACCGATTTCTGCAGATCCTAATCCTTATGTAACACCAAAGCGCTCTCCTTCGTCAACTGGCTACTAAGCATAGCTTAGAAAATTTAATAGGCCTCATTGATACCAGAATTGCTGCAATACTGCATTATTAAAAACGTGCAAAAAGCAGAATTGTAAAAAAATTAAGCTTTCCTCTATCTCTTCCTTCACCACTATCCCTTTCCTAAAGAAGGTAACACCTAGTAATAGTAGTAGACATTAGTAGTAGTGGAATCCCACTCCTGCGCCAATTAAAATTTTAAAATTTTGAAATTTTAATTACCCAAATTTCAAAATTCTTGGAAATTTGTGAAATTTGATACCCTTGAGTTTTCGGCGGCACGCTTTGATGTTTTTTTGTTTACATTAGGAATTTTTTGTTTACATTAGGAGTTTTTTTGTTTACATTAACCCTTGTGGGAACGGGTGATTTTTTTTGGGTTACATTAATTGTGTGAACGGGTGATTTTGTTTTTTGTGGGAATACGTTAAGTGGGTTCATATGTAGGTTGGAGGTTTTTCTTTTTTGTAATGTGTATATATATGTACATATACATATATGACTACGGGAAAATCATGAATACGATTTTTCCTAGTACCAACGGGAAAATCATGAAATTATTTTTCCTAATACAAATGGGGGGGTGAAATAGTGAAAATTTATTTTTCCTAATGCCGACGGCAATACGTAATTATTTTTCCTAATCTCTACGGTAAAACATTAATATTATTTTTTTTCAAATGCCGACGGCAAAACATGATTATTATTTTTTTCAAATGCCGACGGGAAAATGATTTTTCATAATTCCGACGGGAAAAACATAAAAGTTATTTCTAATGCTAATACAGGAGTTTAAGGCTAATCGTGATTTGGGGTGGGTGGGGTTGTTGTCGTAATACATAACCGAGGGACTTTATGGATCTGTCTGTCTGTTGTGCGAGGCTGTGATTGGCCGGGAGAGCGTGGTGTAGTTGAGGTAGATTGATTGAGTGTATGAGGGTGTGATTGACAGGGGGCGGGGTGTAGTTGAGGTCGATCGACTGCGTCTATGCAGGTGTTGCTAGTCTGTAGGAATTCAAGGCTTATAGTGATTTGGGGTAGGTGAGGGTGTTGTTGTACGAGTAATATGTATCCATGGGATTTGTGGATGTGTCTGTCCGGAGGAATTTAAGCGAGGCTGTTATTGGGAGGGGGTGTAGTTGAGGTTGATCGACTGCGTCTATATGTTTGTAGGAGCTTAAGGATGATCGTGATTTAAGAGAGGTGAGGATGCTGTTGTAATATGTATACGTAGGAATCTGTATGTATGTATGTCTGTCAAAATTTAAGGCTGATCATGATTTAGGGTAGGTGAGGTGCGTGTAGTAATATGTAACCGTGGGAATCTGTGTGTATGTATGTTTGTAGGAGTTTAATGCTATTAGTGATTTGAGGATAGGTGAGGGTGTTGTCGTACGAGTGATATGTATGCGTGGGAATCTGTATGCATGTTCGTAGGAGTTGAAGGCTGATCGTGATTTGTGTTGTTGTCAGTGTTGTTTGTAGGAATGACCGTGAGAATTTTTGTATGTATATCTGTAGGAATTTAAGGTTGGCCGTGTTTTGTGAGGGGTGGTGTGTTGTTGAAATAATTTGAAGTTTTCTTAGATGAAATCTGGTATGTGTGTGTGTGTGTGTGTGTGTGCGTCTGTGTGCGTATGATTTTCTCACGCTAGTAGTTTTATGTACGTAGAAATAAATTGTATTCAATATCGAGATTTGGTTCTATAAAATATTTTCATATATCTGATACATATACATAAGTATATTTTCATACTCAAGGTTGCTGGGTATTTTGTCATGCTTAAAATTGTCCAGCTTTAAAGTCTGCCTGCGAGAAATTTGTTTATATTACAGATTTTGTTTATTTAACTACGTCCGGAATCTTTCGCTGAACTTCTTTTCATACGATCATGGGAATTTATAGTTTCTCTGTCTATAATAATGTCGTTTAGCTTGGGCATGTGCTCTGACTATGGTTTGCGTTGTTCATATATTTTTATGATGTAGATATGTAAGTGTGATTGACAAGATCTAATAAATACTTGAGTATTGATAAGAAATTTGATATTATGTGTACATTCATATCTACAAATTGATTTTATGTATGTATGTATGCGGTCTTTTGTTGATGTTATAAATATTCGCCGAGTCTTTTATGTATAGATGTCAAATATCTTCATAGTTTTTTTTTTTTTATTTGAAATTAAATAACGTGGATTTAATTTTTATCTGTATTTACTTCAAAGTTTGTGAGGATTTTCTGTTTTAAGTAAAACTGAATTCCTTAAGATACATACTTTAGAATAATAGTAACTATAATAGAAATATTTCATATATTTAATTTACATTTGTTTAAAGTTGATGCAGCTTATCTTCATTCTTAGAAATATTTTGATATAAAATTTTTTCCAGCCGTAGGCTTTTTTCATCACCTTTTACATTTATTTTAGAACATCATGCATTGCCTTTTATACATTTATAAACATTTTAAATGAAACTGATCCAGCAGTCCAGCTTATGTAACGATAGTTTTTTGTTAGCCAGCTTGCTTCTTTTTTTATTTTTTTATTGATTATTGAGTTTTATAATGAAATTATTATATTCGTAATTGTTAAAAACAATCGCTACTTCTTTTGCGATGAAATCATTTGAATTACTTTTGAAACCTTGTACGTCTATAAAAATTATGTTGTTTTCTATATTACTCAATTTATAAGACTTTTCGAACTTGTCCATTGATGGGTATATATTCTATTATACGATCATGAATAAGAATACAGTAAGCTGATTTCTTTGCTTACTATTTCAAATTAAAATTTTATTCAATTGCCCCGCTATTGAATAAAAGGAGCTTTTATCTTAAACTCTGGTACAGGTAGAAACTCATGAGATTCTTTCATACACTACCTTTGCTGGAATCTTAGATACTTATATTAACTATATAGAATTGCATAACGTTTATTTTTAAATTTTATGTTAGGATTATCATCATATGGATATGAGACTGAACTTAAATGTACTTTTAAATTAGTTAATTCATAATGAACAATCTCATTTTCTTCTTGAATAGCGATCAACAGAAAACGAAGTCGTTTTCTTACAATTTCGGTCTAACCTCTCAACTGGTCCTCTAGTATACAATATGACTTTGTATGTCAGCATTTCTGTCTCCTCTTTGTTAGCGTTAGGGATAATTAAATTTTAAACTTTTTATTCTTCAAATTGTGTTACTTCATACTGATAATATGTTTAAGTACATTAATAATGTACGAGTATATGTTTATTTTATGACGGGTGAGCGCCTATGGCTTTTATTTGATGTTCTGGATGAAGTGATTTTTTTTTTTCATTTTATTAAAGTTTAGCGTATTGCGTATTTATTTCTAATATATTTAAGTGAGCTTTTTGTATCTGTCAGACAAAATGAACGTATCAATTGGTCAGTCAGTCTTTCTTTTTATTAATTTTTTCTTCTAATGTCACTACTATTTTTTCAGATTTTACTAGTTGAAATAGAGAATATTTGTGTAATTTTTAAATGTATTAATATATACATACATATATGTATGTACGTAGAAATTAGTTCATATACAAAGAAATACATCTTTAATAATCAACTATTCTAGAAAATCGATCTAAAATAACACATTTACCTCCATCATCAACTCACCGTCAATATTTTCATAAAGTGTTAGAATATCTATGTTTGGGAGAATTTTTACTTCAAGTGTTTCTATATAAGATTTGGTGTTTGACCCCTTGACGTTATTGTGGTTAACGTAGACTGCGTTGTATCACATTCAGATGTAATCATTTCTCACTTAGAAAAGGTCCCCATCAATCATACCTGTATACAATTCATTCATGAGTGGAGTTGATCCAGATACAATTGCTGTCTACAAATTAATGATTAGAAAATAGCTTTCTCATCACCTTCTAACAAGTTTAATATTTTGCTAGCATGCATGCTTTAGCATGCTTCTATCGATAGTGACGCGAGAGTCCGACATTTAGTGCTGTTTTAATTAAAAATCTATAATATTAGAGTTACGAATTCACTCTTTTGAATTTTTAACAAAGTAGATACATATCTATTTCATTTGCCACAAAGTCTTAAAATGTCTTTCCTTATAAAAGTATGACGTGAGGAATTTTTTGAAATTATACATGCTTCGGCATGCTTCCAATATTTTTTTCGGTAAATTTATTTCCTACCCATACAGATACAGATATAAAGTAAGATCTGTTTACTTTCAATTTTACAATTTATGCATGCTTCAGCATGATTCTAGTTGAAGTCTGTATTTATTTAATAAGTTTGTTTGATACACATGTACATTGTTAAAGATTGGATATCAAAGTACAGTTTTCTTAGTTTATCTAGAAATGAAAGGAGTGAATATCTATTATAGTAACCATATTCACATTTTAAAATTTTGTGTGCTAGAGCTTTCGAAATGGAAAATGTACACCTTTTACTATAAAAAGTGATAATATGATGTGTTTCTGAATATTTTGAACTCTTAAGTTTTCACAATATTTCATACAGACCATCAAGTTTAGAGAATTGTAGAATATTAAGCTATTTATCTTCCCTGAGACCTAACATTCCTAATCAATCCTTCAAAAAACCAATACAAACTAGATTTTTCCTTTTTAATTTTATTTATATTTTCATTGAATTTCAACATTTTGTACCTCTTCAAATTACTGTATACTGTATTTTGCACCTTTTTCTCATTCGTTGAGTTAACTTTAATCGCAAATATTTTAATGATGAGATGAACTTTTCTATTGTACGCATTAAGTAAATCTTTGTGTATATCAATCCACTTATATGAACCATTATAGCTAAATTCTTAACACATAATTCCTTTTAATGATCTATTAATTTATTCTACTATTGATGCTTTCATATTATGAAATTTTTAATCCTCTGTTTATGCTTGAATTTTGCAGTGTTTATTAAAAATTCTTTACCAACATCTATTTGTATTTTTTTGTTTTGATACTCATATCATTTCAAAAATATTTTCCATTGCCTAGTTTTTTTTTTTCGAGTGCAGCTTTTATTTTCAACGATACTCACCATATAAATTTTGAGAATGTGTCAGTTACAGTCAGCAAAAATCAATAATTTCTATTTTCTCTAGAATAGCTACCCACTTCACCTAAATCAGCTCCATAAAAGATCATCTATTCCATTCATTACATCACTACAATACACAAACAATTTTATAAATTTATTATGGATTACGTTTACTAAATTTCTTTTTAAGGACATTGAGTTGTTTTACAGTTTTTTGGAGAGTGTTGTGATCTACTTGATACATTTTCAGCTATTTATACTAAAATGTAGTTAATTTTCCAATCTATAAATTGTATCGCTCAGCTGTTCAATTTGTTTGTCAAAAGATGATTTAATTTTTAGAATGTCTTTTTAAATTTTATACCTATCTTCTATCGTTAATTTTATTTCACACTCCACTCCATTAATTTGCATTTGAATATATCCTTGAATTATATTAATGCCTTAAGCTTTATTATTAATTCATCCTTTAGTTTATCGATTTGAGTTTCCAGAAATAATTTACTGATAACATTGTTCTCCGTCAGTGAATGATGATGATTCTCTATGTATACATTGACAGAAATTATATATTTTATTTAGTTTTCAAAATCAAATTTGTCATAGTATTTTCACGTTATCTCAATCATTAAAGAAAATAAACCCACTTTTAAGCCTCATATTTGACCATCAACTTGTATTTTATCTTTATTCAGTTTTAGATTTCTATCACCAATTTTCCATTCATTATTGAAATCTTTAGGTTAGCCATAGTTTGTATCTAATTCATTTCTTCCTTCTAAGACTAATAAGTCAATATAAGTATCTTCGGTGTTGGAAGGCTGTGGGTAAAAATCATCTTCTTCATCATCATAATCATTCACACTATTAGCATCACTAAATAAGATAGTATTATTAAATATTGTTCCTTTTGAAAGTTTTTTTAACTTCTCTCTATCTTGACTGATGGTTTCTGAGACTTAAATACTTGTACTATTTTCAGATTCTATATTGTTTTTACTTTGTTCTTTCTTGTGTATTCTGTCAATATTTTTAGAACTATTCATAAATTCTTTGAGAGGTTCTGTTACAGGATCAAATATATCTCTTAGTTCTTCACGTGTATCTATTTCACCAGTTTTTATACTACGAAGCTTTTTCTTCAAGACATTTCTTGTCAACACCAACTGTTTTAAAATTTTCTCATTCATGTTTAATAATACCAAATAAGAGGTATCAACTATTAGATCAGGTATCACCTATTAGATCAGGTATCAGCTATCAGATCAGCTTATCAGGAGCTGCTCTGGTTTTCAGATCAGCTTATCAGGAGCTGGTCTGGTTTTCAGATCAGCTTATCAGGACCTGGTCTGATTTTCAGATCAGCTTATCAGGACCTGGTCTGATTTTCAGATCAGCTTATCAGGAGCTGGTCTGGTTTTCAGATCAGCTTATCAGGAGCTGGTCTGGTTTTCAGATCAGCTTTTCAGGACCTGGTCTGGTTTTCAGATCAGCTTTTCAGGAGTTGGTCTAGTTTTCAGATCAGGTTGTCAGGCAGCTGATCTGTAAAACAGATCAGATTATCAGGAGCTGTTCAGATTTTCAGATCAGATTATCTGTTTCAAATTGGTTCATCAGTTTACAAGTAGCTGGACATTTATAACATTTAGATGAATGAAGTTTAAGGCCAGATAAAATGCGAAAAACTATACTGTTATGTAGTCAAATTGTTTTCTATGACGATCATCACTTAATTCAGTATCTTTCCTTATAATCAAAATTCCATATTTTTAATTCCAACACGATTTATATTTTTCTCATATTACTTAAACATTCTAACTACATTATGATTATTTCCTATCAAATATTTGGTGATTCTAGTATAAGTTTGACATTAGTAGAATGAATCAACATTATTTTCTTACCCCATACAAAAATATGCTTCTCACACACAACATGGTTAAATATCGTATTGGTATTACTTCTAGCTTTCTTAAAAGAAATAACAGATTCAATCTGTAAATGTGTAATACCCATGACTTTTATTAATGAAATTAATTTCTACAGGTATTTATATTTAGGTTGTTAGAGAGATTTTGAGTTTAAATATGAAGATGTTTTCAAGTTTTAGTCCATTAGAACTGTCTAGCCAACCAATCATAATATTATTATTTTTTTATTTATTTTTTATTTATTTTTTTATTTATTTTTTATTTATTTTTTTACCAATTTAACAGACCAACTATTCTTGCACGAATAGAAATTGATAGAAGGGAACTATGATTTATTTTTGAGCTAACGTTTGATGACTCATCAATATTTCGTACCATCCTATATTTAGGTTGTTTTACTAACCGCTTTTGTGTAACTAAATACATTTTATAAATATTATCTCTTATTATAAAAAAATAAAATAATACATTTATTCGATTTCAGAAAATATTTTCTAAAATCGTGTAGCTGCATTATTTTATTTTTTATAATAACAGATAATGCTCCATACTCATAATCAAAACATCATAAAAATATCATTTGTTTTGAGTATGAGTATTCGGTAATATTTATGAAATGCATTTATTTACAAAAAATGTGGTTAGTAAAACAAAGTATATTTTAACAGTCTAAAATCAGTATTTTGTATGACAATACTGGTTTTAAACTCCTAAAATATACTTTGTTTTGACTATGAGTAGGAACCATTATCTCTTATTATAGGAAAAATAAAATAATATAGCCATATGATATCAGAAAATATTTTCCGATATCGTATAGCTACATTATTTTATTTTTCTATAATAAGAGATAATATTTATGAAATACATTTCATAAATATTGGTACATACTCATAGTCAAAACAACCTAAAAATAGGATGGTACGAAATATTGATGAATCATCAAAATTTCATACCATGGTATATTTATGTTGTTTTACTAACCGCATTTTGTAACTAAATGCATTTTATAAATATTATCTATTACTATAGAAAAAATAGTATGGTATGACAACAGAAAACATGATTTCTGATATCATATAATCATACTATTTTTTCTATAATAAGAGATAATGAGCCATACTCATACTCAAAACAAAGGATGTTTTGACTCTGAGTGTGCTTCACTATTTATGAAATGCATTTAGTTACAAAATGGGGTTAGTAAAACAAAGTATATTTTAAGAGTTTAAAACCACCATTTTTATGGTAATACTGGTTTTAAACACTTAAAGCATACTTTGTTTTGACTATGTGCATGCACCAATATTTAGGAAAGGTATTTCATAAATATTGACCCATACTCATAGTCAAAACAACATAAAAATACCTTGGTATGAAATTTTGATGAGTCATCAAACGTTAGCTCAAAAATAAATCATAGTTCCCTTCTATCAATTTCTATTCGTGCAAGAATAGTTGGTCTGTTAAATTGGTAAAAAAATAAATAAAAAATAAATAAAAAAATAAATAAAAAATAAATAAAAAAATAATAATATTATGATTGGTTGGCTAGACAGTTCTAATGGACTAAAACTTGAAAACATCTTCATATTTAAACTCAAAATCTCTCTAACAACCTAAATATAAATACCTGTAGAAATTAATTTCATTAATAAAAGTCATGGGTATTACACATTTACAGATTGAATCTGTTATTTCTTTTAAGAAAGCTAGAAGTAATACCAATACGATATTTAACCATGTTGTGTGTGAGAAGCATATTTTTGTATGGGGTAAGAAAATAATGTTGATTCATTCTACTAATGTCAAACTTATACTAGAATCACCAAATATTTGATAGGAAATAATCATAATGTAGTTAGAATGTTTAAGTAATATGAGAAAAATATAAATCGTGTTGGAATTAAAAATATGGAATTTTGATTATAAGGAAAGATACTGAATTAAGTGATGATCGTCATAGAAAACAATTTGACTACATAACAGTATAGTTTTTCGCATTTTATCTGGCCTTAAACTTCATTCATCTAAATGTTATAAATGTCCAGCTACTTGTAAACTGATGAACCAATTTGAAACAGATAATCTGATCTGAAAATCTGAACAGCTCCTGATAATCTGATCTGTTTTACAGATCAGCTGCCTGACAACCTGATCTGAAAACTAGACCAACTCCTGAAAAGCTGATCTGAAAACCAGACCAGGTCCTGAAAAGCTGATCTGAAAACCAGACCAGCTCCTGATAAGCTGATCTGAAAACCAGACCAGCTCCTGATAAGCTGATCTGAAAATCAGACCAGGTCCTGATAAGCTGATCTGAAAATCAGACCAGGTCCTGATAAGCTGATCTGAAAACCAGACCAGCTCCTGATAAGCTGATCTGAAAACCAGAGCAGCTCCTGATAAGCTGATCTGATAGCTGATACCTGATCTAATAGGTGATACCTGATCTAATAGTTGATACCTCTTATTTGGTATTATTAAACATGAATGAGAAAATTTTAAAACAGTTGGTGTTGACAAGAAATGTCTTGAAGAAAAAGCTTCGTAGTATAAAAACTGGTGAAATAGATACACGTGAAGAACTAAGAGATATATTTGATCCTGTAACAGAACCTCTCAAAGAATTTATGAATAGTTCTAAAAATATTGACAGAATACACAAGAAAGAACAAAGTAAAAACAATATAGAATCTGAAAATAGTACAAGTATTTAAGTCTCAGAAACCATCAGTCAAGATAGAGAGAAGTTAAAAAAACTTTCAAAAGGAACAATATTTAATAATACTATCTTATTTAGTGATGCTAATAGTGTGAATGATTATGATGATGAAGAAGATGATTTTTACCCACAGCCTTCCAACACCGAAGATACTTATATTGACTTATTAGTCTTAGAAGGAAGAAATGAATTAGATACAAACTATGGCTAACCTAAAGATTTCAATAATGAATGGAAAATTGGTGATAGAAATCTAAAACTGAATAAAGATAAAATACAAGTTGATGGTCAAATATGAGGCTTAAAAGTGGGTTTATTTTCTTTAATGATTGAGATAACGTGAAAATACTATGACAAATTTGATTTTGAAAACTAAATAAAATATATAATTTCTGTCAATGTATACATAGAGAATCATCATCATTCACTGACGGAGAACAATGTTATCAGTAAATTATTTCTGGAAACTCAAATCGATAAACTAAAGGATGAATTAATAATAAAGCTTAAGGCATTAATATAATTCAAGGATATATTCAAATGCAAATTAATGGAGTGGAGTGTGAAATAAAATTAACGATAGAAGATAGGTATAAAATTTAAAAAGACATTCTAAAAATTAAATCATCTTTTGACAAACAAATTGAACAGCTGAGCGATACAATTTATAGATTGGAAAATTAACTACATTTTAGTATAAATAGCTGAAAATGTATCAAGTAGATCACAACACTCTCCAAAAAACTGTAAAACAACTCAATGTCCTTAAAAAGAAATTTAGTAAACGTAATCCATAATAAATTTATAAAATTGTTTGTGTATTGTAGTGATGTAATGAATGGAATAGATGATCTTTTATGGAGCTGATTTAGGTGAAGTGGGTAGCTATTCTAGAGAAAATAGAAATTATTGATTTTTGCTGACTGTAACTGACACATTCTCAAAATTTATATGGTGAGTATCGTTGAAAATAAAAGCTGCACTCGAAAAAAAAAAACTAGGCAATGGAAAATATTTTTGAAATGATATGAGTATCAAAACAAAAAAATACAAATAGATGTTGGTAAAGAATTTTTAATAAACACTGCAAAATTCAAGCATAAACAGAGGATTAAAAATTTCATAATATGAAAGCATCAATAGTAGAATAAATTAATAGATCATTAAAAGGAATTATGTGTTAAGAATTTAGCTATAATGGTTCATATAAGTGGATTGATATACACAAAGATTTACTTAATGCGTACAATAGAAAAGTTCATCTCATCATTAAAATATTTGCGATTAAAGTTAACTCAACGAATGAGAAAAAGGTGCAAAATACAGTATACAGTAATTTGAAGAGGTACAAAATGTTGAAATTCAATGAAAATATAAATAAAATTAAAAAGGAAAAATCTAGTTTGTATTGGTTTTTTGAAGGATTGATTAGGAATGTTAGGTCTCAGGGAAGATAAATAGCTTAATATTCTACAATTCTCTAAACTTGATGGTCTGTATGAAATATTGTGAAAACTTAAGAGTTCAAAATATTCAGAAACACATCATATTATCACTTTTTATAGTAAAAGGTGTACATTTTCCATTTCGAAAGCTCTAGCACACAAAATTTTAAAATGTGAATATGGTTACTATAATAGATATTCACTCCTTTCATTTCTAGATAAACTAAGAAAACTGTACTTTGATATCCAATCTTTAACAATGTACATGTGTATCAAACAAACTTATTAAATAAATACAGACTTCAACTAGAATCATGCTGAAGCATGCATAAATTGTAAAATTGAAAGTAAACAGATCTTACTTTATATCTGTATCTGTATGGGTAGGAAATAAATTTACCGAAAAAAATATTGGAAGCATGCCGAAGCATGTATAATTTCAAAAAATTCCTCACGTCATACTTTTATAAGGAAAGACATTTTAAGACTTTGTGGCAAATGAAATAGATATGTATCTACTTTGTTAAAAATTCAAAAGAGTGAATTCGTAACTCTAATATTATAGATTTTTAATTAAAACAGCACTAAATGTCGGACTCTCGCGTCACTATCGATAGAAGCATGCTAAAGCATGCATGCTAGCAAAATATTAAACTTGTTAGAAGGTGATGAGAAAGCTATTTTCTAATCATTAATTTGTAGACAGCAATTGTATCTGGATCAACTCCACTCATGAATGAATTGTATACAGGTATGATTGATGGGGACCTTTTCTAAGTGAGAAATGATTACATCTGAATGTGATACAACGCAGTCTACGTTAACCACAATAACGTCAAGGGGTCAAACACCAAATCTTATATAGAAACACTTGAAGTAAAAATTCTCCCAAACATAGATATTCTAACACTTTATGAAAATATTGACGGTGAGTTGATGATGGAGGTAAATGTGTTATTTTAGATCGATTTTCTAGAATAGTTGATTATTAAAGATGTATTTCTTTGTATATGAACTAATTTCTACGTACATACATATATGTATGTATATATTAATACATTTAAAAATTACACAAATATTCTCTATTTCAACTAGTAAAATCTGAAAAAATAGTAGTGACATTAGAAGAAAAAATTAATAAAAAGAAAGACTGACTGACCAATTGATACGTTCATTTTGTCTGACAGATACAAAAAGCTCACTTAAATATATTAGAAATAAATACGCAATACGCTAAACTTTAATAAAATGAAAAAAAAAAATCACTTCATCCAGAACATCAAATAAAAGCCATAGGCGCTCACCCGTCATAAAATAAACATATACTCGTACATTATTAATGTACTTAAACATATTATCAGTATGAAGTAACACAATTTGAAGAATAAAAAGTTTAAAATTTAATTATCCCTAACGCTAACAAAGAGGAGACAGAAATGCTGACATACAAAGTCATATTGTATACTAGAGGACCAGTTGAGAGGTTAGACCGAAATTGTAAGAAAACGACTTCGTTTTCTGTTGATCGCTATTCAAGAAGAAAATGAGATTGTTCATTATGAATTAACTAATTTAAAAGTACATTTAAGTTCAGTCTCATATCCATATGATGATAATCCTAACATAAAATTTAAAAATAAACGTTATGCAATTCTATATAGTTAATATAAGTATCTAAGATTCCAGCAAAGGTAGTGTATGAAAGAATCTCATGAGTTTCTACCTGTACCAGAGTTTAAGATAAAAGCTCCTTTTATTCAATAGCGGGGCAATTGAATAAAATTTTAATTTGAAATAGTAAGCAAAGAAATCAGCTTACTGTATTCTTATTCATGATCGTATAATAGAATATATACCCATCAATGGACAAGTTCGAAAAGTCTTATAAATTGAGTAATATAGAAAACAACATAATTTTTATAGACGTACAAGGTTTCAAAAGTAATTCAAATGATTTCATCGCAAAAGAAGTAGCGATTGTTTTTAACAATTACGAATATAATAATTTCATTATAAAACTCAATAATCAATAAAAAAATAAAAAAAGAAGCAAGCTGGCTAACAAAAAACTATCGTTACATAAGCTGGACTGCTGGATCAGTTTCATTTAAAATGTTTATAAATGTATAAAAGGCAATGCATGATGTTCTAAAATAAATGTAAAAGGTGATGAAAAAAGCCTACGGCTGGAAAAAATTTTATATCAAAATATTTCTAAGAATGAAGATAAGCTGCATCAACTTTAAACAAATGTAAATTAAATATATGAAATATTTCTATTATAGTTACTATTATTCTAAAGTATGTATCTTAAGGAATTCAGTTTTACTTAAAACAGAAAATCCTCACAAACTTTGAAGTAAATACAGATAAAAATTAAATCCACGTTATTTAATTTCAAATAAAAAAAAAAAAACTATGAAGATATTTGACATCTATACATAAAAGACTCGGCGAATATTTATAACATCAACAAAAGACCGCATACATACATACATAAAATCAATTTGTAGATATGAATGTACACATAATATCAAATTTCTTATCAATACTCAAGTATTTATTAGATCTTGTCAATCACACTTACATATCTACATCATAAAAATATATGAACAACGCAAACCATAGTCAGAGCACATGCCCAAGCTAAACGACATTATTATAGACAGAGAAACTATAAATTCCCATGATCGTATGAAAAGAAGTTCAGCGAAAGATTCCGGACGTAGTTAAATAAACAAAATCTGTAATATAAACAAATTTCTCGCAGGCAGACTTTAAAGCTGGACAATTTTAAGCATGACAAAATACCCAGCAACCTTGAGTATGAAAATATACTTATGTATATGTATCAGATATATGAAAATATTTTATAGAACCAAATCTCGATATTGAATACAATTTATTTCTACGTACATAAAACTACTAGCGTGAGAAAATCATACGCACACAGACGCACACACACACACACACACACACATACCAGATTTCATCTAAGAAAACTTCAAATTATTTCAACAACACACCACCCCTCACAAAACACGGCCAACCTTAAATTCCTACAGATATACATACAAAAATTCTCACGGTCATTCCTACAAACAACACTGACAACAACACAAATCACGATCAGCCTTCAACTCCTACGAACATGCATACAGATTCCCACGCATACATATCACTCGTACGACAACACCCTCACCTATCCTCAAATCACTAATAGCATTAAACTCCTACAAACATACATACACACAGATTCCCACGGTTACATATTACTACACGCACCTCACCTACCCTAAATCATGATCAGCCTTAAATTTTGACAGACATACATACATACAGATTCCTACGTATACATATTACAACAGCATCCTCACCTCTCTTAAATCACGATCATCCTTAAGCTCCTACAAACATATAGACGCAGTCGATCAACCTCAACTACACCCCCTCCCAATAACAGCCTCGCTTAAATTCCTCCGGACAGACACATCCACAAATCCCATGGATACATATTACTCGTACAACAACACCCTCACCTACCCCAAATCACTATAAGCCTTGAATTCCTACAGACTAGCAACACCTGCATAGACGCAGTCGATCGACCTCAACTACACCCCGCCCCCTGTCAATCACACCCTCATACACTCAATCAATCTACCTCAACTACACCACGCTCTCCCGGCCAATCACAGCCTCGCACAACAGACAGACAGATCCATAAAGTCCCTCGGTTATGTATTACGACAACAACCCCACCCACCCCAAATCACGATTAGCCTTAAACTCCTGTATTAGCATTAGAAATAACTTTTATGTTTTTCCCGTCGGAATTATGAAAAATCATTTTCCCGTCGGCATTTGAAAAAAATAATAATCATGTTTTGCCGTCGGCATTTGAAAAAAAAATAATATTAATGTTTTACCGTAGAGATTAGGAAAAATAATTACGTATTGCCGTCGGCATTAGGAAAAATAAATTTTCACTATTTCACCCCCCCATTTGTATTAGGAAAAATAATTTCATGATTTTCCCGTTGGTACTAGGAAAAATCGTATTCATGATTTTCCCGTAGTCATATATGTATATGTACATATATATACACATTACAAAAAAGAAAAACCTCCAACCTACATATGAACCCACTTAACGTATTCCCACAAAAAACAAAATCACCCGTTCACACAATTAATGTAACCCAAAAAAAATCACCCGTTCCCACAAGGGTTAATGTAAACAAAAAAACTCCTAATGTAAACAAAAAATTCCTAATGTAAACAAAAAAACATCAAAGCGTGCCGCCGAAAACTCAAGGGTATCAAATTTCACAAATTTCCAAGAATTTTGAAATTTGGGTAATTAAAATTTCAAAATTTTAAAATTTTAATTGGCGCAGGAGTGGGATTCCACTACTACTGACATTCATTGCCTGAGTGTTACTTCTCTTCAAAAAAAAAAAAAAAAAAACAATAAAAATAAAAACCGGTTTATTTCTAAAAGTATCAATAATAAAAACCAAAATTTTTATATTTAAAGACTAAAAAATTTTATATATGTACTTATGTGAATGAGAAAATAAAGCAAAAAAAATAAAAAAAAAATAGTGATCTCAAAGTAAATTTATATAAAGTATATGCAAGTGTAGTGTTAAAAAAAGTTGTCAGAAGTTGTTTACAATTTTTGTACGCCATTTTGTTTTGTTTTGCTTTGTTGTACACAATTGTGTGTAGTGAAAACGTATGTGAAAAAGTTTAAATAAATTTTTAATTAAAAAAGGTGTTACAAAACATTTAAAAACAAGTAAGAGTGCTATATTCGGCTGTGCCGAATCTTATATACCCTTCACCAATGTATGTATATGTAGTATACATACACATACATACATACATATTTGATTTGTGATAAAATTTATAATGTGAGCTTTCGCTTTTTTTTCGATTAAAGAATTTGATTCAAATATTTTATTTTCGATATATTCCCAATTTATTTCGATATTGAAAAATTGGGACTTGTATGCTCGCTCTCAAGATATTCAAAAACCATGCTGCTATTTAATAACACTAAAATAGTCTTAGCATTGTACCTCCATATCAATACTCTTTAGTGTCTCAATTTAAACATCCCATTGCAAATAGTATATCGCGGTATTATATAAACGGTTTATTCTTAAAGAATTTGTTCGATTTTGTTCAGCAGAAAGGAATCGCTTCAGGGAAATGAAATGGAACATGTCCTTAATTTATTTTATAGCTATGACTGTTCTTTACCGATTAATTTAATTTGTATCTCCATTTGCCAAACATTAATAAGAACTTGTTACACGGTGTCAACTAAAGATCATCGATTTGAAACATAACTGTGCTGAGAGCGTGATAAATAACATGGCCAAAACCTTCGTTTATACTTAAATTAGATATACATTATAGACCTGCGTAAATAGTCTTGAAATGTAAATACGTCTTGTTTTTTAAACATATTCTCGTGGCTGTAGAATGCTAAACCAATAATAAATGCTGTCGCATTATAAGCAAAGCACGATAGATGCATTTGTGTGCGTGTATATGAGTGCTAACAACCCTGCAGTCAGACTGGGACCAAGTGTCTCTATGTCACCACTCAATTTTCTAGTGTCAATTGTAGTAGTGAAGTTGTCTTAAATATTTCTTCTATACGTCAGTACAAAAGAAAGAGAGAAAACAGATGTGGTGTATTTTTGGTGAAATTGTCAATTAATTTGTCAATATACATTTGTATGTATGTTTTTCCTTTTTTAATGTGCAGAAAATTGTACAACTGCGCAATAGATTATTGTTCTTTCTGCATTTTATCAAACCACTTCGTTGGAAATCGTGCGCGTTGCTTAAGTTAACCAAGTCTTTGGAAATTGTTTTGTAAGCACCAACTTTGTGTAAAAATTTAGAAAATATGAGTAAAAGAAATTATAAAAGGCAAATTAAGAAACAGACAATTTTATATAAAAATAGAAGTGCTGAAAGTGTTAACAATAAAAATGAAACAGTTTTTAGTGAGATTATGGAGGAAAGAGAAAATTGTGTTGAGGACTTTGATGTTCCGAAATTAACGTTGTGTGAGAAACTAAAAAAACAGCTCCTTCTAGAAAATGCTTGGAAAAACTTTTATGCATATTAAAAGAGGAAGGGCTGGAGGTTCCACTCTCTGCAGAGACTTTGCTTGGCCAACAACGTAAAATTGTGCCGTAGGAATATTTATAGGCAATAAGAAACCTAATTGCGTCAAAGATTATTTAAAAGATTTTGTTGAAGAAGTGCTTTTGTTAAAAGATGGTTTTGTTTCAAACGGGAAAAATATTAGTTTAAAATTTCGTTGTTTAATATGTGACGCACCAGCTAAAGCTTTTATATGTGGTGTACCTGGACATACATACTTCAGCGGATGGCTGCACGAAATGCATACAAGTAGCCAAAAAAGTTGATAATGTACTCACGTATAGTAGCTTTAGTGAAACTAATATTTCCGATGCCGACTTTGCCTTGAGGAAATATCCGAAGCAGCATTCACAAATATTTAAAAAACAGAAAACACCTCTGGAGGAAATAGGGTTTGATATGGTATCACAAACTCCATTGGATAGCATGCACCTTGTGGACCTTGGAGTCATGAGAAAAATGCTGATTCGTATTGTAAAAAATAAAACAGAACAAAAAACATCGAAAAATAATATTTCAGCGATATCTTCTGGCCTGATTAAACTAAGAAAATGTTTTTCGAAGGAGTTTCCAAGGAAGCGTAGGTCATTGGATGATTTGCATAATTGGAAAGCTACTGAATTTCACCAATTCCTAGCTTATACGGGCATAATTGTGCTTAATAATAACATACACGAAGACATTTTCTATGAATTTCTACTTTTGCACTGTGTTTATCGGCTGCTTTGTAGTCCACGTCACGTCGAAAGCAATATTGAGCAAGCGGATGAACTATTAAAATTATTCGTTGAGAATTTCTCAGTTGTGTTCGGGTCGAATAGCGTTTCTTTTAATGTTCATAATCTGCTTCATTTAGCTTCTTGCGCAAAAACATTTGGGCCCCTTATTTCGTTTTCGGCATATGAGTTTGAAAACAAACTTCAAATTTTAAAAAGACACGTTCGTAAGCCATCCTCGATCCTTCAACAAATTGTGAAACGGGAGGAACACATATCAAACGTCGAAATAAAAAATGAAGTGATTAAGTACAAAAGTGGTTTAATTGTCGGAGTTTTTGTAAATGATTGTTTCATTTCTTGCAAAGAACCCAATAATATTTGTTGTATACGACCATATACTCCTATAAAAATTGAAAATATTATCAAAGAGGATGAACTTTTTATTGAGGGACGTCGATTATTAAATTTAGAAAGTTTCTATGAAGAACCCGTCAATTCTTGTGACCTGGGTATTTTTAAGACAAATTTAGCTTTAGGTGAAAGAGAGAAGTTTTCAATAAAAGACTTTCAGTTTAAATTTCTATGCTTCCCATTTGAATCCCATTTTTTAATAATACCTATTTTACACACCTGTGTTCCAGAAAAATGTCGACCGAAGCCAGTATTTCAAAAGGAAAATTAAAATATTTTTCACCTCAACGTAAGTTTTACAATAATTTTTAGTACTATGTATGCAATTATAATCAGCACTGGTTTGTATTTATTTTTTTTCATTTAAGGCAATTCAAAATGCGCTTGCTGCCAAGAGGTCTCAGAGAGGCTTGTCGCTATTGAAAATAAACAAAACACTTTAATTGAAATTTTGGCTGAGCACAAAGTTTTGTTAAATACGTTGGTTTCCCAAAATGTAACCGTCGATAATCTAATGAAAATATTTCCTATTAACACTGTGGAAGAATTAAAAGAAAGAACTTGACACGCTTTTAAGCACGCATTCAGATCCATATGTAAGTATTTTCCTTTTAAACAAGCAATATTTAAAAATAATTCATTTAACAACTTTTTTAAGAAACGGCAAATAAAAATTTTAATCAGTGGCAATGTCGAACGAAACGTACACCACGTATTCGGTAAAGCATCATTATGAATTTTAATGTTGACGGAATTTTCGGTAAAAGACGACTACGCGATTTCAACAATGTGTTTGCTGCATTAATAGGTAAATATAATTCGTTAAATTAATACAAAAATTTTCAATGAAATTGTTTTTTAATAATTAGATGTAATATCAACAGTTCACAATCTACCCGACAAAACTTTGAGGACAGCGTTTCAAAGACAAAAGAAGAAATTTTTTAAGCAAAATGGTCGCAACAAAATCAAAAGCAACACTGAGAATGAAGAAATAGAGTCGCTGCCTTCTGTTGCAGAAAATTTTTTTATTAATTGCACCTAGTCAGTCACTTTTGGAGAAAATTATCTCAAATTTTATTTATTTTTTAATTTTTTATTAATAATACATAGGTTTTAATCGACCATTTAGTATTATATTTTTATAACTTAACCTAGGTCAATTTTATAAAAAAAAGTTAAAAATTTTCAAATTAATTTGAAAATTTGGTTTGTTTTTATGGTTAAGCAATTGTCTATATGCATTTCGTTCCTGCTTTTGGAATTCGTCAATAGACTTCAACCCAAAACAATTTTGAATTTAGCTAACAAACTTCGTATGTTTATGGTAAGACTCTAATAAGTTTGAAATCGTAAAACAAAAATCTTTACAAAACAGCATCTATATTCGTTTCTGCATCTATTTTATTTTCCACCGCGTTTTTACAATTAGCTGCCACATTGGGCATCAATAAAAGTATTAAAAAGCAAAAAGGATATAATTGATTCACAATCGAATAAATATACTTTTTTGTAAAGATTTTTGTTTTACGCTTTCAAACTTATTATATTTGTATATTGTGATTCTCAATATAGTATTAGTCTTACTATAAACATACGAAGTTTGTTAGCTAAATTCAAAATTTATTTGAATTAAAAGCAGGAACAAAATGCATATAGACAATTGCTTAACCATAAAAACAAACCAAATTTTCAAATTAAATAAATAAACACTATGTCAAATAAATATACTTCGGTATTAAACATTTTCAAATTATTTAAATAACTAATAGTATATTGTATTTTAACGACATATAATTAACCAACACCAATACTTCGCAACTTCTTTGTGTATCTTCTTCAGGGTAAATAATGGTAGTTATTAGTTTTGTTGTTGAATTTGATAATTTTTGTTAATTGAAAATATTTTTTGTCAACAATGAAAAAACTTAAAGCTTTTTAAATACTTAAGACTATTTTTTATTTTACAGTACCTACATATATAAAAATAGTTAATTTTTCCACTGTTGACAAAAATATCTTTAATATACAAAAATGATCAATATCAACAACAAAACTAATAATTACAATTATTTGCCCTGAAGAACCTACATAATATACATAAATTTTTAACGATTTTTCTATAAAAGTGACTTTGCACTTAATTAATTAAAACATAATCTAATATAATAAATAAAAACATGTGTCTGATATTCGAAAGGTTAAGCTATAGTTTAGTTTATACATACATATGTATGTATAAAAGTATGGATTAAAAAAGGTTTAGCCAGCCTTGAAAAAATGTGTTTAAAAAATCTACAATAATATTTAACATTTTGTGCTGTGAATTATTTTATGTTGAAGTTTATATAAGTATTTAATAAGTCATGCTCTACACAAATCAGTTTTTCTTGAAGAAAGTCTTTTAAATTCTCTTTAAAAACTCTCCATTTGTTTAAACACGGATAGTCTGTTTGTGAAATGTTTCTATTGTTTTAATACATCGATTAAAATAACAAAAGGTAATTGAAATAACTTTCGGCATAAGCGATATTTAAACAATATTTAATAAAACAATTTATTTAAACGAAAAACTTACATATTTGTTTAAATGTTAGTTGATATTTAATTAGGAACCGGAAAAGCGAAAATATTGTACACTAAAGTACAATTATATACTAGTGACAATGTAGCTAGTATAACACCACAATTTTACTATTGAGTTCCTCTGCAGACAAGCACCAAAAGTGTACATTTAAATTATAGAAATGTACCAGTAAATTTCTGGTTGGAATATCTACACATGTTCCCATAAGAACTACCTATTCACTACCTAGTCAATTGATTTAGTGTTACTAGTAGATTTTCAATGACACGCACATGATAAATGTCTATAGCACGAAGCATTGTATGGGGAATAATTAGAGAGTAGTACTGGTGACAAAGTCAAAAGCGATTCAGTACATTTTCACCATCGACATTTACTTCAGGGAAGCAATGTCGTCAAGACTTCTTGTTATGAACAAACAGTCACCAAAGTAGTGTTGATACGTGTATGCTTGTTATTTTCCATATTGTACGTTTGAGTGTGTGTGTAAGATGTAGATGCCCTGAAGGAAATGTCGATGGTGAAAATGTACTGAGTCGCTTTTGACTTTGTCACCAGTACTACTCTCTAATTAATCCCCATACAATACTTTGTGCTATAGACATTTAGCATGTGCTTGTCATTGAAAATCTACTAGTAACACTAAAACAATTGACTAGATAGTGACTACATAGTTCTTATGGGAACATGGAGACATACCAACCAGACATTTAGTGGTACATTTCCATACCTTACGTACATACAATTATATGAATATTGACAAGTTGTTGCAAAAGCCACCAGAAATACACCACATTTGTTTTCTCTCTTTCTTTTATACTGACGAATAGAAAAGAAATTGTAGACAATGTACCTACTACTAGAGTTTTAGTCTTGACATAGAGACATTTGGCCCCAGTCTGACTGCAGGGTGGTAAGCTATTATGTGTTTAAGGGAGGTTTTTTTTAAGCAAGCGCACACAACTAATGTAAAAGCATGTGAACGTTTGTTTGTGTGCAGAAAAATAAAAGAGCATACACACAACGTGTGTGTGTATGTACATGCATGACGCTTGTATACGCGCCCATGCGTAGAAAGAAGCAAGCATCACAAATTTTTCAGTCACGAAGTATTTTCTTCTTTACTCCTAGTGTTGCCAGCGTTGTCAACTCGGTGCTTTTTGCACCGTTTTTAGTGCTTTTTGAAATTTTCGACGCGAAAAATTTTGAAGTTAGTGCTCAGTGCTTTTTTAAATTCATTTTCGGTGCTTTTTGTTTCGAGCGGTGGTACTGAATGTCCTAACTCTTGGTTAACACTTTGCTTTATATAAAAATCGTCCTGAAACGACACAAATTTGTTGTGAATAGAGCTGCCGTTTTTGGTTAATTATAACCAAAATTGGTAAAAATTTTTTCGCAATGTCCAATATTTTTTCATTTCGGTTACTTTTTTGCTATGAATATTTTTATATATAACTTGATAAACTTGCAAATAACTTTTTTTATTTTTAATTTTGTTATTTACATTGCGTTTTCTGCACAATAATTTTAACACCTTTTTTATTTTGTTTAAAATTTATTACCTTTGTCACATAGTTCAGCTGCAGCCAAAAGAATGTTTTTACAGCATAATTTAATAACAACCAAATTTGGTAAATCTTGATTAAAAAAATAAACCACTAAGCCCATCGATTTCAAAATGTAATCAGTTCTTAACCTCATAAATACTTGTCGATTACTGCCAACTTGACTTAACTCGAGTGTCAAATTAGAATACACTCATTCCTATAGAATAAAAAGGTGTATCGGATGCCTCTAATTTGACGTTTTAGGAACGGAATGCAAGGTCAACCGATTCCTTTATACACATGTATTTATAAATAAAACATATGTATTTATAAATAATTTTTTTTTTTAATAAAATAAGAAAATTTTATATTTAGTGCTTTTTTACTTAAATTACGCGCTTTTTTCATGATTTCAGTGCTTTTTAAAATTTTAAAGTTGACAACGCTGAGTGTTGCTTAGCGTTTGTTTTATAAGACTTCGCTGTAGTAAAGCATTTGAAAAATCCCTCATGTCTTGAAAGTTCTTATAAATGGTCTTGTGCAGGACTTTAATATACATATAAAAATTAAGCATATATAAAATAAATTTTGAGTAAACATCTTTTTGAAACATGAAATATGTTCAATTGAAAAAAATATTATTTCTGGTTATTTTTTCACCCAGACCATTTTCTTCAATTTCCAACCCTGGAACAATAATTTAGATTTTTCTGGTTCCTTATACCAATCTTGTTCTTTAAAAAATATATAAAATATGTTAAGTGAACAAAGAAAATAAGGAATTAAGGAAAAATTTTGTTTTATTTAGTTACTTTAATATCGAAAAAACTAAATTTTCCAACTCTGGAGTTTTTATTTTCCTAATTGTCTATACCAAACTTTTCTTTTCAAAACTAACTAAATAACTATATTTAATTTATGCAGAAGAAAAAAATTAATTAGATCTAGTTAATTTTATATATCACAAAAAGTGTAAGTTTCCGAGCCCTGAAATTATCCTTTTAGATTTTTCTGACTTCAATATTTTTCTTTTAAGAATGTAAGACATGTTTAATTTATAGAGAAAAAGGTACAATTAGTTTTAGTAAATTATTTTTGTATAATAAAAAAAAGTTCAAAGTTTTTAGTACCAATTTAGTTCGTGCTGAAACATAAAATAAGTTTATTTATTTAAAAATACTCGGTAGTTACTTTTTTATGGCAAAATCAAGTTTAAGCTTTCCAGCTCTGAAACCGCCCGCTCGATTTCGCTGATTTTCAATACCAATCTATTTTGGACCATTTCTAACACACCAGTTCAAGACCGAAGTCTCTAGCTTTTCTGGGAGCTTCGGAAAACCGATTTAACGTACACCATACGGACAGACGGGCATCGATTATTCGTCTTCCCTATGCATAAGGATTCAGAAATTATATATTTTATGAGTCGCATATTAATATTATGGAAATTAACACGGAACGACAAACCTATATATATATATCCTTTTCCATTTTTGGTAGAGAATAATACTTATAATTAATTATTAAAATACATATGTATCTTTTATTGTACTTATTTCACGTATTAAAGGTTTATCGATGAATAAATTTACTTTGGTTTTATCTATTCATTCATTCATTTCCTTTTTGTTGTATGCAGATCTGAGACTATTGCATTATATAAGCAAATGCATTGACCGTTTTCCTACACTAAACCAAATCAATGCAAATGCAAATTTATTACATTAGCACTTACTTTGATGCATTTTTTTGCATTAAATTAAAATCTCTTCAAAGTAATACATAAATATTGCACTAGCACCAAATTACATGGCGACAAATGCACTAATTCTGCATTATCACCACACACATTGGCGGTATTCGATGTTTGATGCAAATTGTCTTGCGCAAGTGCAAATGCAAAATATCGTAGGTTTTCTATAAAATCCAACAACAAAATACACACACAATACAAGGAAAAGCTACGCTATTTTGCATATTCAATTCGCATCAAACATCGAATATCGCTATTATGAAGAGTATATTGCGTTATCACTGACACATATAGTGCAAAATAGAACGTAAATGTGTACATACATAAAAATATACGTACATACATAAATATGTAAATTATTTTCTATGTACATATCGCCACCTAAGACGAAAAATCATATCACTATGATTTTTATAATTTTTCAAGAAAAAGACAAAACTTGCTTAAATTGTTCCAAGCGGTAGTATTTTTCGTTTATAAAAAACTCAATTTTTTGTGATATAACTTTACAATAAAATAAACGAAAACCTAAGTTCTGATCTCTCATTTCTATGTACGTACTTATATACATAGGTGCCCTCAATGTGAAATTTAATGTATTTTTTATTTTTTTATGTTTGCTATCTGATAAAAATATGTTCACGTTTTATATAATTTTATTGTGTACAATATGTGATATTGCAATAATATTGCATTACTTCATGATGTGCTCAGTGGCATACAAAATTAGTGCATTTTTCGCCATACGATTAGCTACTAATGAAATATTAGTCCATTATTTTTAAGAGATTTTATTTTACTGCAAAAAATAGTGCACTACAAGCATCAAATTTAAATTTTTGTTTTTCAATCAGTGCTTATGAAAAGTAATGCAGGTTGCCCAGGTCTGGTTGTATTCATCTGTTTTTGACATTCGTCCAGTATTTTTACACAAACAAAGCGAATGTTGTTTTTGTATTTTCTTAATTGTTGTAGACCTGCATATACTTTATATAAATATACTTTGTGTGTTCCTAACATAGTGTCCACACCTGATGATTTTATATCATAATAATAATATGACGCCGGCAGAGCGTCAACAAAGTAGACGCAAAGGGTAGACGTTGATGATTTTATATCATGATGAATCAAACAAACATTTGAAAAATACTTGCCAAATATATCCGCCGCCTTTTTTAAGCAAATTTTTTTATAAATAAACGCTAAATGCACAGTAACGCTGATATAATATTAATAAATTAAGTCTATGCGTGATGAATTTTCATTATGATATCATTTTGACATTCATCATGATATAAATTCAACAGGTGGGGACACTCCGTAACAGTGATGGTATTTTGGTGCGTTTCGGGTATTTTTTGGTGCTTTTTGCCCTTCATAAACACGAAATGTTGGTTAATACCCTTTTTTAAAAAGCGGGTATTTACAGTGCTAAAATAAAAATATTTTTAATTTACAAACCTAATGTACTTTTAAGAGCTAATAGCAGCATCTTTTGACTGAGCCTTCTTAAATTGTTTTTAATGATAATAACGGAAACTATGTTAAAAACAATTTAGAAAACGTTTCATAATTGGGATTAAAAAATTAAAATACTTCTTGCAAAATAGAAATCGGAAGTAACTGGAAAGTACTACATAATTCTCTGCATAATAATTTATTGATAGTAGTACGCAATAAGCATTTCTTAAAGTTTACACAAATATTTAATCATCCTAGAACAATTGACAGTTGTTTTAGACAACGGGTAGCCAAGTCCCAATATTTTGGTATCGTATTGACGTGCTGTCAATGTTGGCAACTGGAATAAGTGTGAATATCGCCAAAAAAACAAAAACTTTTAAGTTACTTAAGGAAAAAAGTGAGGCTTTTAATGCTTTTGTATGTTTAAAATATTTTTCAGTAACACACATATGTATCTTAATCTAAGCCTAAGCTTCACCTATCAAATAACTAACACCGATCATGTAACTACTAACATTTTGAAAAATTAATAAGGGTTTTCATGAGAACTCTTAAAATTGTCATTTGTGCAATTGGGGAAATATGCGAGGCTTGTTTCATGAAGCCCCTTTGACTTTTTAAGCCAATTTGAATTAAATGTCAAAAAAAATTAATTTAATAAAAATAACACAAGAAAATTTCAAACAGTTTTTAATTTCATATATTTCATATATTAAATATTTTGAGGCAAAAACTTGAAATTATATTATGATGTTTTACACTCCAAACTCTCCTTTTTTAAGTGGCTTAATGTACTCGTATTATAATTAAAAAAAATTTAGGTGCTTTTTTACCCTCTTTTTCGTATTTTATTGAGCTTTTTACCCTTTTCGCAACAGCTTAATATGCGTTTGCTCTTCGTAGAGATACCAACACTGCTCCGTAATAATAAATTACTATGTAGGTAAGTACAAGATAATTCTGTAAATTTTTTATACATTAAAATTTTTAATTAATAGAAAAAGGTCTTTCCCAGGCATTTTGAATAGTTATTAAATACATATTTTTTGCAACTACATATACATATATATATCTGTACTTTTGAATAGGCTCATTAATTGGACCAAATTGTTACAAATTATAATTGTGCTTCTTCTTAGTGACAGTTCTTTTCAGTTCAGCTCACTAATGTATTTCATTCAGTTAGCTCAGTTCACTTCTAAGTCCTAATTTACACTCAGCAAGTCTTATTGCTAAGCTGATTAGTTTCTTAGGAGAGATGAGGGGAAAAGAAACGTGTATGTTCCCCTCGTCTCTCTCTCCAACGAACTAATCAGCTTAGCAATAAGACTTGCTTAGTGTAAATTAGGACTAATGAATCATTTTTTCAAAGGAAAGAAAGTGTGCATGAGTATGTATCAACAGATATTACAAAACAATCCAAATGAAGTATAAAAAATAAATGAAATAAATTTAATGTGTGGAAATGTAGTACATATATACATATGTATCTACATAAAGTTTTCAAAATTAAAATCAAGTAGTACTTCAGCCTTTTTAATTGTGAAATTTGTGAATTTTAATTTGAAAGACCGGGCTTAGGCTAACAAACTAGAGCTCTGAGCAGTGTGACCAGATTTTAAAATAATATTAAGCTAAATCACGTTTGAAAAAAAGCTAAAATAAGCTAAAAAGTTACATTTTAGGCTAGAAAATAAAGCTAAACTTTTTTCCACTTCTTTGATCACTTTTCAATAGTTTCTTATTTAGCAATAATAACGTTAAATATTACAAAAACATATTTTTTTATTATACATATAGAATATTTGCTTAATGAAATTATTTATTAATTATTATATTTTAGATTTAATGAAGAACAAAACAAAAACTTCTCCAAAATAATCTTAAAAAGTTTTTGAAAATGTAAAAACATTTATACTAAAATACGAAAGCTTTTTAAGTGAATTAATGCTATTTAAGGTAAAGCATGGATCACACTATCTGCACAATGTACCGAGTTTCGTCAGATCAGTGAAATAAAGTCATAAGTAAAGATTTTGCTCTAATTTATCGACTACTTGAAATACAAGGACATAATTGCGCCACACTGCATTGGTAATAAGCCCATATAGACTTATTCCAGAATTAATTGAGTAATAATGCCATTTTGGCTTATTACTTATGACTTTATTGAGGTGGCCCGACGAAAATCGGTACATAGTGTTATCCAGGCTTAAGGCTATTTCAGGTTTTTGTTTTAAGTTAATTGATGCCGCTGAATGAACGTTCAACTCAAGTCAAATGATTTTATACCCAAAAAACTCAAAAAGTGTTTTGGCCACTAATATGAATTTAACTTTTTCCATTGGAATTCTAACCATTCTGCCATTATCTACTATTTTTCTTCTTTCCATTTCTGTTATAAAATTGTCGTATAATTTACATTTTGTATTTTTTGTAAACTATTTTACAATGCTAAATAATTATAATTTTTATGAGTTGTTTATGTTTTTAATATATTTTTAGAGAACACGCAATTTAGACTAAAAAAAAGGCTAAAAAAGTTAAATGAGTTTTTAAAAAAAGCTAAAAAATAAGCCAAGAGCAAAATGAAAATTTTAAGGCTAAATCTGAAACAAATAAGCTAAATTTAGCTCAAAATAAGCTAATATGGTCACGCTGGCTCTGAGACATGAAATTCGGCGCTGCACTGACGAGATAAGCGAAGCTTTGTTGCAAAATGTGGTTCAAAATTTTTTGAAAAGAGCGGACGTCTGCAGACGTGCTAATTAAAAAAATTAAATTTTTTTATTAATAATTTCATACAAATACCAAGGCGCACAATAGTGCGCCAGGTCAAGTTCCGGCCAACGCACGCAGTGTGTATATTTACAGGAAGCCCTTCGTCGTGTTTTTACCAGGGTAGGAAGAGTGCTCGAATTAATTTCTTTCGCAAACGAATTTAATTCGAACGAATTTTATTTTCCATATTGTAAAGAATTATTCTTTTTAATTCGCAAATTTTATTTATAAAACGAAAAAAAAACCCAAGAATGCAAAATAAAATTCCTCTCGCAAATTTAAAAATAAAATTCGCAAACGAAAAGAAAATAGAATTCGCGATTAAATTAAAAATACAAATAATCCAAAGCAATGACTTTAAATTTTTTAAAGGAGATTTTATTATTAACAACTATAGCTATAGAAATGAAATTTGGTGTTTAGATTCCTCTTCCGATGTGTAAGTCCCCTAAGAAGGGATTTTTGGAAGTTCAAACGCGAAAAGGGGTAAAAAAAGGGCAAAATTGGTATCCTTATATCTCGGAAACTACATTAGATAGACTAAAAATTCTAAAAGAATATGAATGCTGGTAAAAAATAAGCCAGCACGTATTTGGTACTTTTCCAATATTACACATAGGGGTAAAAAGAGGGTAAAAACTGAATGTTGGTACCTTTTTTTGCACTTGACATATCTTCAAAATTATTTAACGTAGTAGAAAGCTTTTTTGTGCGTTCATTTCTTCTGGACAGAATCTTGAATGGGATCACACTTTCTGAAAATTTGCACTTAAAAGGGGTAAAATTTTACCCGTTTTTGGTACCTTTATGTTAATGATAATGTACACATATACATACTTGTAAAAATAATTTACTATGTTTTCTTACCGGTCAGTAGAAGCTGGGATAATAAAAGTTCTGTTATTTTGAACTGCTCAAAAAGTGCCAAGGGGGTAAAAACGGGTAGAATTGGTATCCTTATATTTCGGAAACTACATTGGATAGACTAAAAATTCAAAAATCATACGAATGCTGCTAAAAAATAAGCATTTTTAGAAAAAGGTACTTTTTGGAAAAAGTACTTTTTAGAAAAAGGCGCTTTGTGGGAAAAATACTTTTTTGAAAAAGGTACTTTGTATTTATTTATTTTATGTATTTATGTGACATTTATTACAATAGTCTACATTAGTTTTTAAGATTTTCACCAAATATATTATTATAAAGTTTTGTTTGTACTACATGTATTATATTATGTAGACAATTTGTTAACTATTTATGGGTCATTGCGCTCAGTTACTTAAAGTTGAATAATAAACTGAAATTGAATTGAAAATGGAAAACTTCAAGCTCGTTTCTTGCCAAACTGGTTTTCTGAGTTATAACGTTGTTTGACTAAATGAGCGATATGCCATTATTAATTTCCATATTTATACTTTACATTAGTATCAAGAAAACTGAATTTGTCAAAAGAACGTGTACTTTTAAGAAAATTTACTTATTAGCCTTAAATTTGCCCACCCTTTACGTGTATTGAAACTGTAACTTATATTAAAGCTGGGAGTTTTAATAAAAAAGAAAGTAAAAAAAAGTATCTCTCCATTTAATAAAAAGTATCAAAAGTATCACATTTGGGTGCATTTTGTAAAAGTATCACAATAGTATCCAAGCAGTCGAAAAAGTGGCAAATTGCTTCTTTAGTAGCACCAACGGCAACGCTGCACACAATTTGTGGAATTATTTATAACAAAACAAAACAAAATGGCTCACGAAAATTGTAAACAACTTTTGACAGTCATGCATTAACACTAAACGAGCACAAATTAATCACCTGATTACTTCCATATACATACTTTATATAAATTTACTGTGAATACAATATTTAAATTTTAAAAATTAAACAAATATTAAATTGTTTATCTAATTTTTCGACCTTTTATATATGTTCAATAAAACTATTTTTTTAAGCTTTAGGTCAGTAAATTTTATATATTTTTAGTGATTGAAAGGAGAAAAGACAAAAATAAATATAAAAAAAAAACAGAAAATAAGAAATATCCTGAAGAAGTTAAAAATATATAAATTGACCTAAGCCTTAATGAAATAGTTCTCCTTGAATAAACTTTAACATTTTTTACCGTTTTATGTTTTTATCAGAGCTCGCAAAATATGCTCAACCAAATTTCTTTGTGCGGTCTTCTCACTCAAAAGACCTAAAAAAATGAGACGGAATCACCCAGTGCCTGAACAGCAACCCTCTTTTTCGTTTCAATCGTGTTCTCGCTCCCGGGTTATGGGTTGAGCGTAACACAACACGAATCGATCTCTTACTCTCTTAAGTGTTCGCAAAAAAAGGTCTTTATTTTTGTTCTTGCGTTTGCTTTATTTTGTTGCCTTAGATATTTTAGCACATACAAAGCATTAAAGAGGAAGGGAGAAGATAATAATAACTAACAATAAAAATATCTGTAAATCAAACTATTTGTCAACGAAGTGTAAATGTAAAATAAAAGACAGATATATGTGTACAACAAAAACAAAATTAATCTTCATGTATCCACACTCGCAACACACATACATGCTCAAAAGACCATTTGCCGAGATTTTACGAAATAAAGGATCTAGAGTGAACATATGAGCCAAGCGATCGAACAAAAACGGTCGGTGGTTGAGTGAAGAGCAAGCCAAAGAAGAACGAATTTTGGAGGTTTTTTCGCGACAGTGTCGCATCGTGTCAGTGGACGAATGTTTTTTTTTTCTGACAACAAGCACGAGAGAGGCCAATTATTGCGAGCTGTGGTTTTTATATAACAAATATCAGTAGGAATGAGCAAAATTATGAAAATGGTCTAAGTCATATGCATTTTTGCTTCGAAATATAAAATTTTTTTTTTCATATACATATTTATTTATTGTATCTTCAAAAATGAACTAACAATAAGTAATCAAATCTTAAATCTAAATATAATTATTAGGCCCGACCAATATCGGACATAAGCTTAGTGATAGTTATAAATAATACATACGTAGTGATAATCAAAAAGAAGTATTTTTAAGCAGTCCCATCTGGAGTGTTGGGTATAAGAGCCCTTGTGTCCCTCTTTTTTAAGCGGATGTGTCCAGTAAAGCTCAAAATATTACGGGCAAGCGGATTAGGATGTGACTCGAGTTTAGTTAAATATTTGCCTGCGTATTTTGCAATTTCTTCACTCACTAGTGGCATATTTAAATAACGATGAAGATTTGAATTTTTAACGTACCATGGAGCAGATGTTATCAAACGTAAAATTTTGTTTTGCGTTCGTTGCATTCTCTCGACATTTGAAGCTGAAGCAGTGCCCCACAGCTGAATTCCATAGCACCATATTGGCTTCAAAAGCGACTTGTATATCAAAAGTTTGCAGTCTAGGCTGAGTGTTGAATTTCTGCCAATTAACCAATATATTTGAGTCAATTTAAGTTTCATTTGGGTTAACTTAGAGTCAATATGATATTTCCATGTAAGCCTTCGATCAAGGTGTATGCCAAGGTATTTGACTTGAGAATGTTGAGGAATATTTTGATTGTTGATTCGAATGGGGGAACAGGTATCTTTTCTTAGGGTAAACGTTATATGAACACACTTTTGTTCATTGACTTTAATTCTCCATAAGTTCAACCATATTTCAATCTGGGTAATGTGTGCTTGCAGATTGCGGGATGCCTCATCAGGATTTTTGTGAATACTCAAACAGGCTGTATCATCGGCAAATGTAGAAGTGTGGACGTTATTGCTCACAGGCATATCACAAGTATATATTAGATACAAGACTGGCCCCAGAATACTACCCTGTGGCACACCAGAAGATATAGATTCGGGTACACTCATGAAGTCTCCTTCCACAACAGTAAACTTTCTATCAAGAATATAACTTTCCAAAAGCTTTTGTATATTTATTGGTAGGTATGTCTTCAATTTTAAAACTAGGCCTTTGTGCCATACTTTGTCAAATGCCTGAGAAACATCAATAAAAAGGGCAGAACAATACTTCTTTTCTTCAAAAGTCCTCCTTATAATTTGAACCAATCTATGCGTTTGCTCAATAGTGCTATGCTGACTTCTAAAGCCAAATTGATGGTCCGGGATGCACCCAGTATCAGCTAAAATTGTGGACAATTTAGTCATGAGCAGCTTTTCGAAAAGCTTTGAAATTGTTGAAAGTAAGCTTATAGGCCTATATGACTCAGCCTTGGTAAGATCTTTGCCTGGCTTTGGAATCATTTTAATCTTGGCAAGTTTCCAGTTATGTGGAAAATACTGCATTCGTAAAATGGCATTAAAAATAAATAGCAAAATTCTTATTGCAATATGAGGCAAGTTCATCAGCATCTTGTTACTAATGCCATCAATACCTGGAGCTTTCTTAGGGTCGAGTTCAGCAACTATTTTTTGTAGTTCACGCATCTTAAACCTTAAGGGAGATCAACGGGTCTTTTAAGATTTCTAGTAGCGCGCCATAAAGAGTAATTAGATGTTGACGTTACATCAAGACCTTCTAAATACTTTTCCAGTAATGCAGTCTTTTCCGACGATAGCAGCTCTTTGAGTCGTTTAGTACATTATTTAAGTCTGATTTTATTTAGGCGTGATCTGTGTTGTTGCCATTCTCTTCTAGCTCTCATTTTTTCACATACAAGACGTTCATTTCCGTAGAACAAATTCTATTAAAGCCAGTCTGCGGATAGGATGTAGTGGCATGTTCAGCAGCCTGTTTAATATTTTCGTTAAGATTGGCAATATTAAATTCAATATCATCAGATGATCTTAGCTGAATGTTTTCTACGCAGTGACTACTAATATATTTTTTGAATCCTAGCCAGTTGACCCTATTAATCGTTTTCGCATATGAGTTAGTTAAATCACTCCTTAGTAGGTTGAAAATTGTAACTATTGTGGGAGAGTGATCGGAGGACAGATTTACAGAGCCCTCTACGTGAATTAAGTCCCTATGGATATTTTTCGTGACGCCAAAATCTATAACATCTGGAATTTTTCTTACGTCAGTAGGCCAGTAAGTAGGCTCCCCACTCGAAATGACATCTAAGCCAATTTTTGAAATTGTATTAAACAACGCTCTACCTCTAGGTGTAACAAGACCCGAGCCCCAGTACGTATGTTTTGCATTGTAGTCACCAGCTGCCACGAAACAAGATCCAAGCGATTTTTAGAACTTCTCATACTGATCTTCGGTAACTGAAAATCTGGGAGGTGAGTAAATTGATGATATCACGAAGTTCGCACAAAAATTTTCTACGAAAATATTCGTAGCTTGCATATATTCTTCACTAACGTTCTCAAGGATATAGTGCTTGAGTCTTGACTTAATTAGAATTGCTGATCCACCGCATGCTCTCCCTCTCGGGTCCTTTGAATCATATAGAGTGTAACCATTTATTTTAAAGCAGCTTCTCGAAGTCAAGTGAGTCTCAGAGACCATCATTATATCAATATTTTTTTCCGTGAGGAAGTGCTCAAGTTCATTTTTATGTTGGCGAATGCCGTTTGCGTTCCAGAAACAGGGTTTTAACGTGTTCATGGTTTGTTGACTAATGCTTGAAGCAGAGTATTCTGCATTCTCAGCATTTCTTGCATCATGCTAGTCATATTTGTTGTAAAGTTGTTTATAGTTAGCACCAGATTCTCAATAGTAGCTTCAAGACAACTAAAGTTAAAAGTAGAGTTTGCATTCGTTGATTTACTTGGCGGTGGAATATTTTGTGTGGGAATAGAACTAGTCTTAGCAGCATCGGCATACGATACACGTGAAGTAACTAGTTGGCTAGTTTGAGGAAGAGTGGCGGAGTAAGCATTTGCTGATTGAACTGGAGCTAATTTAGATTTTTGACCCATAGCCTGTTTAACGAAAAAATATACAGGGCATCCTCTGTAGTTAGCAGTGTGATTACGTCCACAATTACTGCATTTCTTTTCTGCTTGTACTTTTGGCTTGGTACAGTTAGCAGTACCATGCAATTCACCGCAGATAACACAAACTGTAGGTAATTTGCACTAGGTTTTTGTGTGGCCATATTCTTGGCAATTATGGCACTGTACGGGACCTGAACGCTTACGTGGCTCTTCAACTGTGATTTTTCGGTGTAAAAGGTATTTTAGACTATAAATTGGGTGCGTCTCATTTTTCTTTAACTGTATATCATTCGGCTCCAGTTCAACACGAAATAGAGGCTGGGGAATCTTCTCTCTATTGATTATATTGGTAACATTTTTTACCTTAAATCCTTGTTCGATAAGTGCACATTTTACTTCTTCAGGCTCAACATATGAATCTATGCCCTTTAATACTATTTGTAGGCCTTTAGCACTCTTAAGTTGATATGTATAAAAATTTGTTTTATTTTTTTCAAACTCACTAACAATTTTTCGGAAATCTTTTTCATCATATATTTGGATTTTAGTTTCATCAATATTACCTCGTTTAATTGGAATGATGTGAAAAGTATTTTCACCAATGGTCGACAGTAGATTTTTTAGAAGCGCGTTTGAATTTTTTTCTCTCAGATAAATAGGTGGTGGCTTAAAAGACTTTTGCGATGATGCAGCGGGCTTGTCGTTTTTGTCTTGCAATAATGAAAAACGATTTTGACGATTGATAGAAGATGTGCTGTTATCCCTAGACATCTTTGGGGCGGATCCAATTTTAGTAGAATTTGGGCTTCGCCCGCGCTTTAAAATGGTTATATATCTGTCCATTCCTACTTGTACCTTTGGTTTTGTACTACTGTTGTCTTCAGTAACAACTTGTTTAATTGTTGACCACGAGCCCGAAGCGGATGATATCGCTGAGTTAAATGTAGAAGTACTAGGCAATAATGTCAACGATTCACTAGTTGGCATTGGACAAAGCGAAGTTGATCGCTGACGAAACTGTGGTTTTGCCGTTAGAAAAAGTCTATTATCAGATTTTTGATTTTTATTAAGAGTTTCAGAACTCACAGCAAGTCTATTATCAGATTTTTTATTTTTATTGTTATCATTATGAGCATCAAAACTCACAGTAAAATAGGCATTTCTGCCGTTAGAACTCACTTCACTATTTTTTTCCTCTGGGGTACTCATAAAGAGTATTCCTAAAGGGTATTTTGTATGTTTTTTTGTTTACGGTTTTTTTTATTTTTGTTATTTCTATATGTAAAAATATTATCAAAGCAAAAAAATGCTTATTTATCAAAGTTAATATGTACTACGAATATTTTTTGTATGCTTTTTTTTGTTTAGTTTGTATATAAGAAAAATTCCGCTATTACGTCTGTTCACTATGAAGGTACAACGAGGAACTTGAAATAACTTCAATAAATATTTCATAAATTTATATTAATCGAGACTACAATAACTCTAAATTGAACTGTTGCATAATATAAAAATATTTTTTGATTTGTTCAAATGTAATCTACGAAATACTGGTATCTAGACTAAAGAAAAATTACACTTAGACCACCTTCATAATTAAGGGCACGTATATATATTTTCTAACATTAATAATATTTCTGTTTGGGGCATTATTTCATTTCGTTGAGGACTTATTTCGTTTTTGAATTCGGGGCTTATTTTATATGAAATAAGACCCCCGAAATTGGGGATTTATTACATTTTGTTTTTGGGGATTTATTTCGTAGAGAGTTATTTCATGCCGCCTAAAAATTTAAAAAAAATTTTATGTGGATTTTTTTCACTGATTTGAACTTTATGCAAAACAAGAGGGCTTATTGTGTTGTAATATCCAATTTTGGTTTGGGGACTTATTCTTAAAAAATAAATGTGTTGACTGAGTATAATTCAATTATTATTATTTTGAAATTATTTCTTTGAAACTATTTTTTTTATCTCAGGAGTTTGTAATATGTAATTAGAGATGCTAATCGGGACAGGTTTTTTGAAATCCCGGGCTTCGGGATTTAGTGATGGAGTCTCGAAATCCCGAACCGGGATCCCGGGATTTTCGAGACTTACAAAATCCCGAAAAAATTGTGCACAAATGTGCGTCTTTATAGTAATTATAATATTTTAATTTAACAATTAATTTTTTTTGCATATTTTAAGGTTACTTATATAACTCAGACATTTAATTGCAAATTTTAATTGAAAAGTGCGATGTATGTAAAAATTTTTCCTAGAAAAGAAAACGCCATATATCTGTGGCAATAAATAATAATGGCTTAAGTCGAAATGTCTTGTTTCGAGATATTAAGGGTATTGTCTAAATTGTGTTTAGTTTTTATATAAAATTTTTAGCCACCGAAAAAGATGCACATTTACTTGGAACAAAACTGTTAATTTTATAAAAAAAAAAAGAAAACGTTTTATTAGTTTATTTATATTCGTTGTTTTTTAGTTAAGACGTTATGAAAAAATCCATTGGCAGAAAAATTAAAACTAAAGTGCACTTAAGCTATTGAAATGCAAAATAATTTGTTTTGATAGTAAGTCGCCTTAGGTTAAATTGAAAATTGCGGAAAACCTGAGATAATGTATAGATATTTTTTAAATAAGTTTTCAAATTAAATTAAATTTAAATACAAGTTTTTTTCTTATGAGGAATATTTTGAATGGGCTGTAAGTTATTGAATTTAAATGTATACAAGTTTTAATGCTCAAACATTTTAATATTATTAATATTAAAGCTACCTTAAAAAAGATTAAGTTGATAGATCTTGAAGAAGAGAATAAGAATATGTAATAAAATGAAAAAGCACTTATGTCAAATTAATCCATTATTATTTATTGCCATAGATATATACCATTTACCCTACGTCTCGACTAGCTACAAATATGTCGACATATATTGCAGCAGTTGTCAAAATTATATTATTGCTAGTGGAGACAGCTCATTGCAGGAACTTGCAATATATGTTGCAATAATTGTCAACGCATTTTCGTTAACAATTATTGCAAGCGTGAAACGTCAAACTCGGTGTTAATTTATGTTCGACTTTTCTGTATTACATTTGACATTTATATAATATTATTGAAATTGGGAAAATATACATATGAATGTATAATAAAATAGCAAAATAATCTCTTAAAACGTGTGTAGTAAATTAATTTGTATTATTATAAATTTATAAACATAAAAATTCGTTCGATTAAGCAGATGTTTACAAGTGATTTATATTTTTGTTCTGCACCTTTCCTGTTGAGTTTTACCATATTGTGAGCTACAATTTCCCATAGCCTTAACATAAATAAAGCAATCAGCAATATTGCTCTGTTATTCTGCCGGCGTTATTGCTATATTGCCAACATATTTATTGCTAGTCGGGAAGGGGGGTTAATATTATCTACGAAAATATTTATTCAAAGCAAATTTTTTATTTTAACAAGGAGTTTCTAATAATTTTTAATATAGAAGATGACCACCAAAAACATTATTTATGCTAAAAATCGGGATTCAGAAAATCCCGGGCTTTAAAATTAAAAAATCCCGGGCTCCGGGATTTGCATAGTCCCGAAAAGCCCGGAATTTCCGGGCTCGGGATTTCCCGTTTAGCGTCTCTATATGTAATATTGTTTAGACTATTTAAGGCCTTATATTATCGAATTAATGATCAAATAAATATGCGTATTAAGACAAGTAAATTAAACTTAACATTACCTTGATCTGCAGTCGCAAAACTTATCGGCATTATCAATAATACAAATACAAATATTAATTTCATTATAATTTGGCAGTTATTCGGTAAATATATTGCTTTCGATGATCTTTCATATGCTACGTTGTTGATAAACATTTCTAATGAAGGCTTGTAAGATGAAGTACATAAAAGTTTATGGAAGGAATTGTCTTGGGATGTTGTAGATGAGAACGATGAATTAGATAACATATAATTCGTTGCAATTAAAGCTGATGATGTCGATGTGTACGAGGATGATGATGATGATTTTTTTGTTGTAATCGCTTTCTCGTATGATAATGGCAGCATAAATGGTATTGTTTTAGTTGATATCGTTGTTAAAATTCGCGTGGTTGAAGCACATAAGGAAGTCTTTGTTTCATGTTTGTCGGAAGCATTTATATTATAACAATTATTTTTATTCATATTGTTTATTATCAAATTCGAGCTGTCAGCTGATAAACCATTTTCGTGTTCAACATTATATACTGATAATTTATGATTGAAATGAGATCGACATTTATGTCCTCCATAGTAAGGATACAACATTTTTATAATTTTTTGGTGATGATGGCGCAGATAATGCTGAAGAATCCACACAAGAATGTTAGCAGTGAACTTTAATATCTTCTTCTTTTGATATAAATTGCATGGATCGAGTAAAAATTCATGCATTTCTTTGTTGATAAGGATATCAGCTTTTCCAAATGGTGTATTTGAGTCATTTTTGATCCTAGAATATAAATTATTTCAGATAAAATATTGTAAACTCTTTTTACTGTAACTACACAAAATCGTATAAATACATCTAGCCAAATTGCAATTAATATGGGAAACAAACACAATATTCCAAAAATATTAAAGGTATTCACGTCAAAAGTTGCACTGTTGCAGAAAAGCAAAATTGCAAAATTTTCGAAAAATATAACAACAACCACATAGAAAATTATTTTGTAGAAGTGATGCAAAATTGTCAGGGTCTGAGTAAGTGCAAGATTATCAGAGTAAATTTTGCAAAGTTGTGCAACTTTTTATGTCATTGCCAATCCAAAAAAATGGACAAAATGAGTTATAAAATCAACCAGAGATCAAATTACAACGCAGAAATACCTAAATGTTTTTCTTTTAAATGAAAAAAAGTGGTTGAAGTTAATTAAAAAGCTATAAAATAAAATTTTTTTGAAAAATTTTTAACTAGAAACTATAAAGAAATCCTCACATTCGATTTTAAGACAACAAATACATAATTTTGTTATTTTCAAAAGACCTATGGCTCAAATTGTTATTAGAATAATAACAATAATACCAATATTATTCATATTGATATTTTTATTAGTGAATTAATTACAGAATTAACCAGCGAAGTTCCAACACTTCATTTCAGCATTTACTCAAACTCTTTTAACAACTAAGAAACAACTAAACAAAATGGGTTGCTCACGTCAGAAAGGGCAATTATGCGGTTTTACACAGTTGCTAGAGTTGACGTGAATACCTTTATTAATATCTAGGTTGTTCATATTTTTCATACCAATAATACCAATAATTCACTTTGTGAAATGTTTTATACGATTGTCTATTATTTTATTTATTTATAATTTCGGAATGGTTTTATTAAATAATTATATAATTCTGCTCATTCCGTTTTAGAATTAAGTTTATGTTGCATAGTGTACTTATATATACTGGTGTCACACGACATGTAGTTTACATCTGACATGTAAAATTTTATTACATTACATGCCGTGTGAAAGCTTTAAAACTTTGCTATCAAATACTATTTTGATCTGACATCTGTGTTTAGAGGCCAAAATAAGAAGATTATGTCAGATGTAACTGAACCTGTACGTCTGAAAGAAAAAAATATAAGGAGGAGAAACACGACTTCTCAAAGCTTAGGTCCTGTTCTAACTTTTTATATATATAATTTTGAAACCGGACCAGCCGTTCAGAAGACTTATTAGCAATAAGTTATTACCATTATTATTACCATTATTTGTTGTTGTTTAAGTCGAATTTCTATTTAATTTTCTTTATATAATTTTATATGCAAGTTGGCTGGTTTTGGTTATTTTACTCCTTTTTTAAGATATAGATTTTGCTCCCTAAGCTTACAACTTTGTGCTTTTGGAGTAACTATTTATATTACAACGAGTAAACCGCTAACGGAACGCTTAAACTTTGCTTTCGCTATCTTTCCGTCGAATTTTTTTTATTCATTCGTTATCTAAGAGCCTTGGTCAGCGAACCCACAAACTCCATATTGGAATTAATAAACATTCTTTAAATTGAAATATTTGGAATCATCGTTTTTATTCATAAACACAAAAGGTAATATTCAATGGTAATTTAATATTTGTGATATTTGTGTATATTTGACATTTTTCCTCTTTGCACGCAAACATTTGCTCCACTCGAGCCGGATTCTGTGTTTTTTTACGCAAGAAATTTATTAATTTTGGCTTTTTTTCACATTGTGTTAAAGGAATCACCGTCGTGAGCAGAATTCATCATCGCAACTTTATTAATATTTGAGACATACATATTTAATAAAAAGGTGTGTAATAATATTTTAAAATTAACACAAGTGAAAAAGGAAAGTGTGAAAGAAAAAGGAAAATAATATATACATATACTTAACTATACGTATGTACCCTGTCGGATAATGTGTGGTTGACTACAAAAATAGTTAACTTATAGTTAGCTTTTCTTAGACTGACTAAAAGCTAGCTGCAAAGTCATCCAGAAAAAACCCAAAATTAATTCTTAAGTACGTAATCGAATTTGATGAGAGTCAACAAATTTATTCTCAGCTACTTTAAAACTAATTTCAGTTTTATCTTCTTCTTCTTCTTCTTCTTGTGCTGACATACTATGTATGTCAAAAAAGGTGACTTCGGACACTTAGTCCATGGTGCCACCTTTGTGGTGATAATTTTGTTTTGTTGTGTAGGAGCTTCCTTCGGTTGCTGCGAACGACCTATACCTTCATATAGGAGGTAGGAGTTTCCAAGATCCACTCCTTTGTGGTGATTGTTTTTATTATAATTGTTTTTGTTTTTGCATGTGGTTAATGGAAACCAACGGGATATCGCGGTGATACCGTTAACCGACGCCAACCATTAATCACATGCGGTGAGACGCAAAACTCTCGAAGGCCAATAAACAACAGTGGCCTGGTTGCATTTAAGAAATAATTGCCAACGACGCGTGATGTTGACTCGCCCAGAGCTGCTTTACGACTGTCATTTCAGTTTTATATTAAGATTTTGCTGTTGTTATTTTAGATGGCAGCTTAGCCGAGTGGTAGCGCGTTGAGTACACAACGTGTGATGTTCGAACCCCAGAAAAATTTTTTAATTTACTAACTGCCAAGTGATTTAAAAAAATCAACTTTAAGTTAGCTGAAAGTAGTGCATAGTGAGACAATTAATTCCGCCTAGGACATCGCAATGTTAAAATAGTCAGTTGATTACATTTCAAAGTAATCCAAGTGTCAGTCAGTACTAGTTGCGAAATAGTTAGCTTAAAGTTAGTTTAAAGTTAGCCAAATTTCTGATAGGGTATATATTATATACACATACGCACATATACATAAAGTGAATATTATTGCAAAAAATATATTACCAGTGATTTATCGCTTCACAACACTAAAAATTAATTTGACGTTTGCTTTGATATTTTCGTGTTCGGTACGCAAAATATCAACGGTGCGATTTGTTTACGTGGACGAACGGAATTAATAGAAAAATTCTTATATTGGTGAATTTCTAAATTAATAATAGTAAATCGTTTTTCGTTTATCGCGATTATTATAATATTTTATTTCGTGGAAATTGTGCACAAGATATACATACTTACATACACGAACTGTGTATTTTGTGTTTTGTATTTTCTTTTATAGATTTTTTTCCTGTGATCAATTGTGACCCTATTGTCGGTCTAATTGGTCAAGATATTGTTTGTGGAAAAAATTTAAACTTTTTTAAAGAAAATAAATAATTTTTTTATAAATAAATAAAGAAATAAAAGGAAGTGCAAAAAATTTTGCGTATTTTTAATAAAGAACAAACAAATCAAAATAAAAAATGGCAATTGAAGCTTTCAAAAAATTTATTAGAGTGTCAGATGCTCTTATTCAATTTGAATCACAATTTAATGATATTCGTGACGATTTACATACCGCGTATACATTAGAAATTCACCGGGAAGAATTAAAAGATTTATGGGAAAAGGTAAAGGTAGCATATGAAAATTATTTAGATGCTGCAGATAGTAAAGAAAAAGCAGATTCTTGTGACACTACTGCAGCTACAGGTAAATACAACGTTACCTTTACAGCGTATCTTAATTGCTTGTCCATGATAAATGAGAAAGTGCATCATTTCGAAACTGTGAAATTGAATGCCTCTTCTATAAAAAAATGTGAACAATAGCAATTCTGACCATAACCTTACCCTTCCACCATGTGATGTTAAAACATTTTCAGGCGATTATGTTGAGTGGGCCGCGTTTAGGGATTTATTCACTGCTATAAATGTTAATAGTTCGCGTCTTAGCAATATTGAAAGACTTTGTCATTTAATACGTAAGACTAGTGGGGAGGCAAATGAAATAGTTTCAAAATGCCCCTTAAGTAATGAAGGATTCGATATGGCTTGGCGTAATTTGAAAGAAGCATATGAGAATCCTCGCATGTTGGTTAATAACCAATTGAAAAAATTATTTAACCTTCCTTCGGTTGACAAGGAATCTAGTGCGGGAATAAAAAATTTACAACGCGGTATTAATTCCCTTTCAATTTATAAAGTTTGTACTGAAAATTGGGACCCAATTTTAATTTTTATGTGCATACAACGTCTACCTACGTCCACTGTTAGTATATGGGAACAAAGCGTAAGAAATAAATCAGCTTTATCTTCTTGGAAAGATTTTGACGCCTTTCTGACAGAAAGGGTTCAAACTTTAGAATGTGTTCGTGAACTCAAAGATACCCAACATTCTATGAAACCTGTAGCTCCGAAAATTAGGGCTCATGTGGTAAATTCTACCTCTAGTTCTTGTATTTCATGTCGTTCTTCTGATCATTTTTTGCGGGCTTGTAAACGATTTAAAAATCTCTCAATTTCGGAAAGATTTTCAACAGTGAAAAAGCATCACTGCTGTGTAAATTGTTTGTCCCATGAACATGAAGTTAAAAATTGTAAAAGTGCTTTTAATTGCGCAACGTGTAATAAATGCATCTCTGCCTTCTACATCGACGGGAATTTATTCCAATAATAATTTTTCTCGGCAGGCTTTTCATGTTTCTCAGAACCGCCAAGTGCTTCTGGGAGCAGCAATGGTAAATATTGTTCATCAGGGTATGACGTACCCAGCCAGGGCCCTTATTGACCCAGCTTCAGAGTCATCGTTTATCTCTGAAAATTTGCAAAATTGCTTGAAATTGCGACCACTTTCGACGAAGGTGTCCGTTTCGGGCATAAATCAAACTCTTTCGGCTACGACTAGGAAAGTTTGTAATTTGAAGATCAGTTCTCCATTAGATCACTCTATTCTATTGGAAACTATGGCTTTGGTATTACCAAAGATATCAGGGGACTTGCCCTCGTTTGTCATTGATTCAAATCTTCATGACATTTTTCCTAATTTACAATTAACTGATCCTCAATTTTGGCAGCCCAAGTCAGTCGATATACTGTTAGGGGCCGACTTGTATCCTCAAATCATTCTTGGGGGAATTGATCGTGCAACTGTGGGAGCATTGTTAGCTCAAAGAACTGTATTCGGGTGGATTATCACAGGATCCGTTCCAAAGCCACAAGTTCAAGTATATTCTGTCAGAATAGAAGAATCTCCGGAGGATAGTTTAAATAGAAATCTTCTTAAATTTTGGGAATTAGAAGAGACTCCAAAAAGAAAAATATTAAGTCCTTTTGATAAATTTTGTGAGGATAATTATAGGAAAACAACACGACGTGATTCCGGTGGCCGATATGTAGTGACGCTACCCTTTAAGCCAGAATTTCCTCAAGATATCAATTTAGGTGTTTCTAGACAGAATGTGATGGCACAGTTCTTGAGAAACGAAACGTCGCTTCTACGCAAACCTGATGTTAAATCCTTATATGATAGTGTTGTGCAGGAATATTTGTTGTTGGATCATATTAGGCCAGTGGTGCGAGGGCTGACAGCCCCAGGTCTATCTTGCTATTTGCCTCATCATCCAATAATAAAGCCTGACCGCAAAACTACTAAACTACGAGTCGTATTTAATGCTTCGAACAAAACCTCCAATGGAAATAGCTTAAACGATTGTCTTTATGTGGGCCCCACTTTACAATCTGATTTAGTGCTATTAATATTGCGATGGAGATTATTCAAATACGTGTTTAATTGCGACATAACTCAAATGTATCGACAAATTCGTCTTAATTCAACTCATACCCCCTTTCAACGTATACTTTTTCGATCATCTCCAACAGAGGAGGTGAAGGAGTATGAGTTACATACCGTTACTTTTGGTGTAAATTGTGCTCCTTATTTGGGAATAAGGACCCTTTTACAATTAGCTGAAGATTCAGAGACGGAGTACCCACTTGCAGCACATATTTTACGCAAGCATATGTACGTTGACGACGTACTTACGGGGGCTCATGATGTTTCATCGGCTTTAAAATCGCGAAATGAATTGATAACGGTATTGTCGTGAGCAAAATTTGAATTAAGAAAATGGACTTTGAATGAAATTCAAATTATAAAAGATCTTCCCACGGAATATTTAGTGGATACAAAATTATTGACTTTTGTTGAATCAAGCAGCTCCAAAACATTTGGTATTAAATGGAATGCCCAATTAGATTCTTTTTATTTTTGTGTAGAGCCTATTACTCATAAGGCACAATACACTAAAAGAGAAGTTTTGTCCACCATTGCTAAACTGTTTGACCCTGTAGGTTGGCTCGGTCCAGTCATTGTGGTTGCAAAAATGATTATGCAAAATATCTGGAAAGATAATATAGACTGGTATGCTTTTTTACTCCCCTCTACGAAAAATGATTGGGAAAAATTCGTTTCGTTTTATACGGAAGTGAACAATATAAAGATACCCAAGTGGGTACATTATAACCCTGATACGTCAGCTGAACTTCATGTTTTTTCTGATGCGTCAGAAAAAGCATACGCCCGGGTAGTTTATATACGCATTGAGTCACTAGGGACAATATATACTCACTTGCTTTCATGTAAAACTAAAGTAGCTCCAATTAAATCTATTTCCCTGCCTCGATTGGAACTTTGTGGTGCAGTATTAGCCTCAGAACTATTGAAGACATTAAAGAATGACTTAGATATTACGCTCAGTCGAATATATTGCTGGACAGATTCCACAATTGTTCTTTGTTGGTTAAGAAAAACTCCTAGTAGTTGGACGACCTTTGTGGCCAATCGAGTGTGTAGGATTCAGGAAAATGTAGGGAGTCATAATTGGTACCATGTTAGGTCTGAAGAAAATCCCGCAGATTTAGTAGCGGAGAGTGATATTTGGTGGAATGGACTTGCGTGGCCTAGAAGATGCAAAAGTGAATGGAAAATCAACTCACTAGAAACGGATGTTGAGTCAAAACCTGTCAAGGCACATGCGACGCTTTTTTCTAATTATGAGGATATTTTTGAAAGATTGTCAAAGCTTGATCGTGCTCTTAGGGTGATAGCGTATATTTTTCGATTTTATCATAGAATACATGATTCACATAAAGGAAAACATGAATATTCATCTAATGCAATATCGAGCAGTGAGATTATTACTTCGTTTATACGCAGGGCTTATTTGCAAATAAAACTGTAAATTGTTGCCATATTATTGTTTTTATTGCGACTTACTAATTCAGAAAACTATTCACGATTAACGCACTATTTGCAAATAAAATGTCTGAGGTTGCCACGCTTACAAATGTTTGATAACAAAAAACAATAAATGGATAAATATTGCAACAAAAAACATTGATAGAAGTAATAAATTACGATTAAAACAAATAATTATTTGATATTTTATACATTTACACTATTTTTTTTTTGTCAACATAAGTAAGTTTTCTATAGAAGTGCTACCAAGTTTGTGTACTTTTGCTATGCCCTATAAACAGTGAGTTGTTAATTTATTTGCAAATAATTTTATTTGCAAATAGTGCGTGTATAAACGTAGTATATACAAGTGAAGATAGGTTTGGCAATATTGGCTCAAAAAGTTCATATCACAGATGAATATCAAGCTTTATTATCAAAGAAACCGATTTTATCGAAAAGTTCGTTACTTCCACTCAATCCCTTTTTGGACAACAATGGTGTAATGAGATTAAATGGTCGTTTAGAAAAATCTCCTTCCTTATCGTATACGGAAAAACACCCGATTATCTTACCATATTCTCGGCCCTTGTGTCCCTTATCAGACAATCCCAAAGAACCTGTGGCACTTACGATTGTCCATTTTTTAATAGGCTGTCCAATATTAGCTCCGCCGGAACCTACGATTTTGGAAACCCATGATAGCATAATAAATAGATATCGTAAAGTTAAAGCATTTTCGCAAGATTTTTGTCGCCGATGGAAGGAAGAATATTTGCAAAATTTGCACAAAAGATATAAATGGAAATTCCCTGAAAGGGATATACAAGTTGACGACTTGGTAGTTGACTATTTGGCCATTGTTCGCGATGTCTACCTCGGGTGCATGCGGTAAAAGATTGTCCCAGCAAGCGTAAATGTGAAAAATGCCAAGGCGATCATAATACGCTTTTGTGTTCTCTGCCTCGAAAATCTAAACCAATGGTCCAAAAGACAAATAAAACTTCGAAAAAACCTAGTGGTTCGAAGAATGGTACGAATGTATTGACTCTGTTACCTATCCGTCACGTGATAAACTTCTCGCCGACGCTTAAAGTAAAGTTGTTGCTTGGTGACCGGACCATCCAAGTGAGAGCGGTCATTATTAATTTATTTATTAATTTCGTCGATTTATGATGGCTCCAAAAGGATCTCCATAACCGCAAAGGTCACAAAAATGCACGGCATAAAGACCCCAATTGAAAATGTTTCAGCTAAGGTGACGGAACAATTCCCGGGATTTCAATATACTAATCCCACCTTTTACCACTCAGGTCAGGTTGCGCTGGTGATCGGTCCTGAGATAAGTTCCCGAGACGGGAAGAACCTTTTCCAGTCCGGGCTACCTATTGGCTCAACACACCATCTTCGGCTGGGGGGTATCTGGCACCTCTCCAATTTAAAGGCATACTATTTTATTTCAGTTGATGGATCTGTCGTAAAAACCATTCGCAACTCAGTTGATGGATCCGTCGTAAAAAACATTCGCAATTCAGTTGATGGATCTGTTGTAAAAACCATTCGGAATTCAGTTGATGGATCTGTTGTAAAAACCATTCGAAATTCAATTAAACCATACTTTACTCCTAAATATTATATACACCTCTTTATATTGGAATATTTGAATTTTTTTTTTCTAATATATGTATATATAAATGTTAAGATATTATTAATTCCTCTATATGATATTTTCGCAAGGTGGCCGGCAATGTTTAAGTCGAATTTCTATTTAATTTTCTTTATATAATTTTATATGAAAGTTGGCTGGTTTTGGTTATTTCACTCCTTTTTTAAGATATAGATTTTGCTCCTTAAGCTTACAACTTTGTGCTTTCGGAGTAACTATTTATATTACAACGAGTAAACCGCTAACGGAACGCTTAAGCTTTGCTTTCGCTATCTTTCCGTCGAAAACGAATGATTCTAAGAGCCTTGGTCAGCGAACCCACAAACTCCATATTGGAATTAATAAACATTCTTTAAATTGAAATATTTGGAATCGTCGTTTTTATTCATAAACACAAAAGGTAATATTCACTGGTAATTTAATATTTGTGATATTTGTGTATATTTGATATTTTCCCTCTTTGCACGCAAACAGTTGTATTGAAGCTGATTTCACACGATATGTATTTTACCACTTTTTTACAAGTTTTTAATCGGGACTTATTTCTTTGTTTTATTAAGTTATTGAAATTAACTGTAGCTGTTATAAAAATATGATGCATAAAAAAGATTAACCTAACACATATATTCACCCCTATTCTGCGTTTCGATTACGTTCCCTCATTCAGTTACGCACGGATCTAAAAATGGTATTCTGCCAAAAAACCGAATCGAAAGAAAAAGAAGAAGAGAAGAGTAAGTTTAAACCAGCTGCTTTGCTATGAAACGGGTGAAATAGGACTAGAAAAAATACGCTATTTTTATATAAAACAAATAATAATATTAAATAAATTGCTAGTTAAGTACTGAAAGTCCAAAAAAAAGCAAGAAGATAAGCAATAAGTATTTGTGGCCAAAATTATTGTGTTAAGAATCCCGTCGCGTCGGAGGTGATATTTTAATTTTTTATACATAATTTTATTACAAAAATAAAGTTTCTTTGTTTTAATCTAATTTAATCCGCAGACAATATCGTCCTTCGATGCCATTAAATTTTCCAACTTTTTTTTTTTTAATAAAAAAAAAAACAAATTGTGTACTTCATTAATTAAACCTTCTTTTGAATTTAATACTTACATTATTTTTTGAATTAATCACTTTTTGAAGCAAACAGACATAAATCGAAAGACACTCGGTCACTAAAATAACAACTTACAAAAACGTAGTTACGATCGAAATGCAGAATACATACAATCAAAAGAGAAATCGAAGAACGGAACGCAGAATACCAAAGTTGCCAAAACGGAGAAAATTTCGATTCGAATCTAAACGCAGAATAGGGGTGATTATGTAACGCTGTCTTTCCCGAGTTTTGAACCGCCCACCTCCAGTAACAGATAGTAACGCAAAAATTACGCTTTCTACATTTTAAAAATTAAACAAAAAAATAACAACTAAGAGTGCTATATTCGGCTGTGCCGAATCTTATATACCCTTTCCCAACGTATGTATATGTAGTATACAAATGCATACATAAGTACATACGTATATATTTGTTTTGTGATAAAATTTATAATTTTTTGTTATAGTGCAATTTTTAGTAAATGACCTCTTGGTGCTTTTCGACTAAAGAATTTGCTTGAGTAAAGATCTTCCTAAAATATGAAATATGTTTAACTGAAAAAATAAATATTTTTGGTTATTTTTTACCCAATTATTTTTTTTTAATTTCCAACCCTGGAACCATAATTTAAATTTTTCTGGTTTTAATACGAGTACTAATTTATTTCTTTCTAAGATATAGAATATATTTAATTATCAAAGAAATAACTAGCTTTATTTAGTTAGTTTTATATATAAAAAAGTGTACTTTTCCCAACCCTTAAATCATCATTTTATATTTTTTTGGTTTCTTATATCAATCTTGTTCTTTAAAAAATATATAAAATATGTTAAGTGAACAAAGAAAAAAAGAAATAAGGCAAATACTAGTTTTATTTAGTTACTTTAATATCAAAATTAATTCAGTAAAGTGCGACTTTGACTCACGCACGAATTTTTTAATGTTTAAACGATTTTTTCTGTTTAGGGATTTATTTTTCATTTTGGCTATTTTTTCACTTTGACGATTTTTTTCTGCTTTTGGGGTTGTTTTTTTTTTGGCGATTTTTGTATTTTTGGCGATTTTTTCCGTTTTAGGGATTTTTTTTGGGCAATTTTTTAATTTTGGCGATTTTTTTTCATTTGGCGATTTTTTCTGTTTTTGGGGCTTTTTTTTATTTTGGCGATTTTTTCTATTTTTGGGTTTTTTCATTTCAGCGACTTTTTTTATTTTGGCGATTTTTCCGGTTTTTCGCGATTTATTTTAGTCTTAGAAATTTTTTTTTAATTTGGTGGGTTTTTTCATTTTGGCGATTTTTTTTCATTTTGGCGATCTTTTCATTTTGGCGATATTTCCGGTTTTTTCCGATTTATTTTCGATTTAGAAATTTTGTTTAATTTATAATTTTGAGATTTTTTAGTTTTACTGTTTTTGAAAATTTCAAGAAGTTTGCTCTTACGGTTTCCAAGATACAGCAAGTTATCAAAATTACATAGTCAAAATTACATTAACTGATGGTACACCCTCTAATTAAAATTTTTTAAATTTTAGTGTTAATTGTTGTAGTCTGTATTAAAATACACTAACCTTACAAATTTCAAGTGTATATACATACATACATACATATAATTGTATATATATTACATGGGATTTTAAAATTTTTCGTTGCTCGTTTTGGAACACCCTTTAATTTTTAGCTCTCATGTATTTGTTGTAGGTGTACATACTGTGTCCAAATCTCAGGTCCGTAGCTCTTACGGTTCTGGAGAAAATACCCTGCGATAGACAGATGTGTTTTAGATTTCCGTGAGTACCTGCCATTACGGCCTTATCTCACGTTGTCCTAGACACGGGCGTGGGTTAGACGCCAGACCAACGCCCCTATGCACCCTCTTAGGAATGCACCTATGTTCACTCCACAAAGGCACATAGGTTGCAATCCTTATATATATTTATCCCTGCACTATATTTAATTACCTTGCTGAGGTAATTTGAGCTATCTAAACCCTGCTGTTATGTCTGTGCCCATAGCAGCTTCTGTTGATTGGCAACAGCACCTAGAATAGTGTCTGGCTGACCGCGTCATACCAACCACTAGCATTGATTTAACACTGGGAAGCCAAGACTATTCTCCCAGCGTTTTTGGTAGCAACCACAGCCACGACGATAATTCTCTGGCTTCCACGATAAGGTGTTGTGTATACACCAATAGCGAAGTCCCCAAGAGAATTCCTCAACCATTGCCGGCACAGCTCAACCACCCATCCAAAATGAACCCATGCCTGTGTCGCCAAAAATCCAGTGCCTACTTCACACACACCAAAATCATCCCTTAAACCCCGTGGGGTAGGACGAACTCGGCCTTTCAGCAAAGGATCCTGACGACCGCTACATGCACTCAAATCTTCAGAGCAGCTCGACTGTCGGGCAACCGGCACCCGTGGCACCAGAAGTAGCCTCTGGTCAGACCTCGCAGTTCCACCATAAAGGCTTCACTACTACTATCTTTTGAACTCAGGGGCAGTTCTAGGTGATCATGCACCTAACTGACATCAACAGGAACCTGTCTTCCTTTTATAAATATGTGCACATCCTTTGCTCTGTTGCCAGAGATCGGGTAGTAACACATAAGTTCTATGGGTAATGTACCAAAGGTACGTCAATTGAAAAAGCCACATTACCCCAGCTGGGGCCCCGCGGTTGCCAAGCCAGTAGTCAAAAATAGACTCCCCTGGGGGAACCCTGTGATAGACAGATGGACAGACGGACAGCGTAGCGAAAATAATAGGGTTCCTCTTTGGTGTACGGAACCCTAAAAAGGTTAAATTTTCCAGCTGTGCAGCTGTGGTTATTATTTTTCAAATTTTTTATACCCAACTTTTCTTTCCAAAACATAAAATATATTTATAAATGAAAATATAAAACAAATTATTAGACCTAGTTAATTTTATATATCACAAAAAATGTACGTTTCCCAACCCTGGAATCATAATTTAAAAGTTTTTTTATTTCTTACACCAATCTTTTTCTTTTAAGAATTTAAGATATTTTAAATTTATAGATAGAAAGGAAAAATTAGTTTTAGTAGGTTATTTTTATATAACAAAAAAGTTAAAGTTCCCAACCCTGGAAACGCCTTTTTGATTTTTTTCATATTTTTAATACAAATTTTATTCGTACTGAAATATAAAATAAGTTTATTCAACAAAAAAATTAAAAAAAATTAAAAATATTGTGTTATCTAGTTACTTTTATATGGCAAAATCAAGTTTAAGTTTTCCAGCTCTGAAACCGTCTGCTCGATTTTGCTGATTTTCAATACCAATCTAAGTTGGACCATTTCTGACATACTAGTCCAAGAACGAAGTCTCTAGCTTTTCTGGGAGCTTCGGAAAACCGATTTTACGTACACCAGACGGACGGACGGACGGACATGGCTTATTCGTCTTCCCTATTCATAAGGACCCATAATATATATATTTTATGGGTCGCATATCCCGATCCCGTAATCCCTGCCGCAGCAGAGGGGTCGCAAGGGCTTGAGACTGGTAAAGAAGCCAATGCCAATTCGGAGGCCATAGTTGAACCGGCCAACTCAGTCGCTTCGGGGTGTTCCCAAACAGACTCTTGTCTGATTGAGGACCTCCTGAATAGACTCGACTTCGTGGACGATGAAAACGCTCTTCTGGACCCAAATCCAGAAGACACAGACATCGTTATCAATTATGACCCAGATATCTGAGAATGGCGAAGATAATACAAATTAATCTTCATCATTCGAAAGCAGCCTCAGCGACATTAACCAACCGACTTGTCGAAGGAGGAGTGGATATGGGGCTTATCCAAGAACCGTGGACTGTCAACGGCAAAATAATTGGACTTGGCGCAAAAGGGTACAAATTATTGTGTGTAAACAGTTCAGGTAACAATGACAAAAACATTAGATCCTGTATTATGGTTAAAACCAACTTAAATATCTTCATTCTATCTAGTTTTAGCGATGAAGATACGGTAGCGGCGGCGTGGGACACAGGGTAATCCACTATATGGATTCTTTCCTGCTACATGGCTCACGACGACACAGACCCACCTCCTAATTCAATGGACCGGGATTTAGCCAAAGAGGCCAATAGACGCGGCATGCCTGTAATAATAGGTGCCGACGCCAACGCACATCATCGAATCTGGGGAAGCTCAGGTAATAATGAAAGGGGTGAGTGTATTTTTGATTTTATTATGGAAAATAACCTAGTAGTATCGAATCAGGGTTCAGAACCCACTTTCATAGTCTCCAATAGACAGGAGGTGTTAGACATAACTCTAGTCAGTGCGAGACACGCTCATCTGATACGTGAATGGAGGGTCTCTTCAGACTGCTCATTCTCTGGCCATCGCTATTTTTATTCACAGTCAGCATAGCAAATAGGCATTCGACATTATATGTTAATAGACGAAAGACGGACTGGGTGATGCAAAACCAAATCCTAACCGACTTAATTGCACGCCCACCAAATATAGAGGGGGCTGCATATATTGACTTGACCGTGGACATGCTAACAAATGCGTTCAAAGCAGCCACAGGCTCATCCTGTGCATCTGTACAGCGCCCGACAAGAAGGCTACCTTGGTGGTGTGGAGACATAGCAGAAACTAGGAAAAACTGCAGGAGACTTTTCAATGAAGCAAAAAGGACAGGAAACTGGTCACTCTACAAAGCTGCATTAAATAAATTCAAGAATGAAGTCGGGAACTCAAAACTTGGAGAGAATTCTGCAGTAATGTATAAACTTACTCCGAGACTGCGTAAAATCCTTGCGAAAAGGCCACCGATACCCAGCTACATCCAAAATAATGATGGAAACTGGACCACTAACAGTATTGATTCCCTAGAGATTCTAATGGACACCCATTTTCCGGGATGTCAACCTTGTAGCGATATGCCACGGGCGTATCCCTTTCATGCTCAATCACATATATCCATCAACTTAACGGTGGAGAAGGTTTAATGGGCAATTAAAAGCTTCCATCCGTTCAAATCACCAGGACCGGATGGTATTATTCCAGCGGATCTACAACATAACGTAGAACTTGTAATTCCATGGTTACTTACTTACCATATATAAGGCCTGCTTCGTATGGTCATATATTCCAATTGCATGGACTAGAAGTAATGTTATATTTATTCTCAGAGCAGGAAAATCATCACATACCACAGCGAAGGATTTTATACCCATAAGCTTAACTTCCTTCCTTCTAAAAACCCTTGAGAGAGTGTTGGATGTTCACATTAGAACTTCCATAAACAGCTCTCTAATTTCAGTCTCTCAACACGCTTATACCAAAGGCAAATCGGTTGAGACCGCTTTACATTCGCTTGTAGGTTACATAGAGAAGTCACTCGAGCATAAAAACTATACCTTGGCAGCCTTCATGGACATTGAAGGTGCCTTTAATAACATTGATCTAACGGTAATCATTCAGTCTCTGAGAGAGCTGGGGATTGACCGAGGGATTTATCGGCTCATTGAAAATCTGATTCTACGCAGAACCATCACTTCCACCATGGGAGCAGCCACCATCACAAGGCAGGCCCACAGAGGTACACCTCAGGGTGGTGTGCTGTCACCACTGTTGTGGAATGTGACAATCAACAATCTGCTTAGAAAATTGGAATCCTTAAACATTAAAACCGTTGCATACACAGATGATGTAGCGATAGCAATATCAGGATTTCACTTAAATACGATATCACAAAGGCTAGAAAAATCACTAAATGAGGTTAATGCTTGGTGCTCTAGTAGCGGCCTGAGTGTCAACCCGACCAAACGGAACTAGTACTCTTCACCAGGAGATACAAAGTTCTACAATTCATTCCCCCGGCATTGAATGGTACTGCAACTTACCATGTCGAAAAGTGCCAAATATCTAGGCGTTTTTCTAGATAGTAAACTCTCCTGGAGGGAAAATCTTCAGGTGAGGATAGAGAAAGCCGTTATGGCAAAGTACATCTGTAGGAAAGCAATTGGCTCTACTTGGGGAATTAACCCCAAAAAAGTCGGTTGGATACTACAGATGATCCTATTTTATGGGCTCTCGGTGTGGTGGAAAGCACTAGAATCAGCGGGAAACCAGACCCGTATAGAAGGTATTCTCCGCAAAGCGGCACTTATGATAACAGGTGCCCTTAGATCCACGCCGACAAAGGCACTCTTCGCTACGCTTTGTTGGCTTCCTGTGAACTTAATGGCTAGAAAACTGGCCCTACATACGGCCGTTAGACTAAACGCAATAAGCGTATGAAACTATAGACCATGGGGTCAGCATCCTAAATACAGCAAACAATATACCTGAACTCATTGACTACTGCACTCCCAAACCCTACTTCAATAGGAATTTCAATATTTCTTTGACAGAAGGGTTCTCCCCAGTGGACAGAGCCGTGCAGGTTTTCACGGACGGCTCTATACGGAGGGAAGAGTTGGAGGGGGACATTCCAGATTTTGGAATTGTAATATCCTTCAGACTCCCGGACGAATGTAGCATATTACAGGCAGAAATATCCGCCATAAAAAGAGCAACATATTGGTTGAGTTATTATCGGATACACAATAGTAATATCCAGATAATAACGGACAGCCAACCCGCGATCAAAACCCTTGCAGGTGTATATTCTACATCATTACTTGTCCAAGAATGCCGCACAGTCCTGGATAAACTGGCGCAGCACTCAACCATCACACTATACTGGGTGCGTGGAGACGGGACCAATTCAGGCAATATAGTTGCGGATGAACTGGCAAAGAGAGGAACCCTACTCGGGGAAGTCGATCATTGACAATCTCTGTGGGCTCCCTCTCTCGTCTTGCTGGAGACGCTTCGATACTGCCTTTCTTAATTTAGCTCAGGAAAGATGGCGCAATGATCCTACCTGCGTTATATCGAGAACCCTTTGGCCTCGTCTAGATACTAACAGAACCAGAAACCTCATTAGCTTCACCACAAAGCACCTGAGGAATCTCCTGGCCACACTTACAGGCCACTGCACTTTCGGAACCCATGCTAAACGTATGCGTCTCCCGTATAATGATTACTGTTACAGCTGCAATGATGAGGAAGAGGAGGAAAGCATTTCGCATCTTCTCTGCTTCTGCCCTGCTTTGGAGGATCTCCGTCTGCACTTCCTTGGCAGAATATCCTTCAATAGCTTGTCCGAGCTATCGGAAATAGGACTTAGAAACCTAAGTCTATACATTAGGAGCAGCGGCTGGTATGGCCTCTAGCCTTCCTCTACGGCGTGTGAATGTACTAGACCCTCTCCTTCACTTCTTCTCTCCTTTACTTTCTCTTATTATACAGAAACTCTCCATCTATACCCTCTCCATCTATATTCTCCTTATACTCCCGGTCTCCCCCTTATTCTTATACTTTCAACTTACAGGCAGCACAAAGGGATCATCGTATTGGACCCAAGTGAGCTAGACCCCTAAATTTTTCATTCTTCACTAGCAGCCTGCTAACTTAACCTAACCTATGGGTCGCATATGAATATTATGGAAATTACAAACGGAATGACAAACCTATATATACCCTTTTCCATTTTTGGTAAAGGGTATAAAAATCAAAAAATAACTGTTATTTTGTGAGGAATAAATAAAAATTAAGAAATAATGATTAAAAAGTAATGAAATGAAATGAAATTATAACCGTTACGGTCCCTGATTTTAAAACTTTTATTTCTGCAACAGTACTTTTCCTAAGAGAAAACACATAGTGGCAACAATGGGCACCACGAACTATGCTTCCATACTTACAAGTTCTCTTCTCATCTGCTGGTATCGCTAAGGATTAATCCTGGGGAACAAATCAAGTTTAGGGTCACCTGTTAAAAATTAAAAGAAAAGTATCCTATCCTATAGAAAATTTAAATAAAATAATTGGCAGCGAGGTTTAGTTTCCGAGTTATGGGCCCCTAAAATTATGGTACAAATTGTGAATGGATGGTGTATTTTCCAACGACTGCAACTTTTTTGCTGTCTATTGACAAGACAACACATCTGTCGAACAAGCTGTTACGGTTCTCGAGAAAATTGCCTGCGATGGACAGACGGACAGCGTAGCGAAAACAATAGGATCCCTTTTCACCTTTGGTGTACGGAACCCTAAAAAATCGAAAGACGCTCCGTCACTAAAATAACAACTTACAAAAACGTAGTTACGATCGAAATGCAGAATACCTACAATCGAAAGAGAAATCGAAGAACGGAACGCAGAATACCAAAGTTGCCAAACGGAGAAAATTTCGATTCAAATCGAAACGCAGAATAGGGGCAAATTACTACGAACTTTATATCGACTGAACCTGTGCTTACCTCTTCATGTCAAAAAAAAACCGTTGCTGATGCGCTTATAATGTCACGAATAAATTACTGTATTGAGGTTTTTCTGGCTGTAATGTGGGTGATAAGATAAAGTTATTAATCAATAAAGTGGTGACCTTCGTATATAGACTTAGTATAAGAGCACATGTGTCTAACTACTTGAAACAATACCTTAATACCTTTAATATCGTCCCTACCACGTCAAACTATCCAATATGCAAAATTCATTTTTTAGATTCTTTATCTTGGTACCATAATTTATACGATATGCCTCGTTTCAAAAGGCTGAAATTCTCATGGACGGTGGATAACCTAATAATATCTCTGATTAAATCTACAAGAAATCCCCAAATTGTTATACCCCGCATATATAATGCGGTATATGAGTTATCTTTTATTGTGATAGTTGCGCGGTTGTGGAACGTCTTGCCTAGAAATCTTCGCTTATTTCCTTGTCGGTTGCAATGTTTAAACGTAATCTTATAATTCACTTAAACAATTCAACTTAATAATTCATTCTCGTTTTATTTACATGTTTCTTTTATTAATAAGCTTCAAAAATTACTTTTTCAGGCTCCACTAAAGAAACTTGATTTTTGGACAAACGCTGTTATTAATGAGAACCACTGATATATCTTTACAAATATATATCCATTATTCATGGCATTATTTTCGTTATTTCTGAACATTATTCTTATATTCAATTAATAATTTAATTTGTATCTTGTGGTCGGGATGTTATTTATCATTATAATAACGGAAGCTCAATACTCGGGAATGAAACACTCTGTTATATCTGAGGAGTTTAATTTTTCAGTCGGTCTATCTGGCTTGATATTGGTAGACTTACACATGTGAATATTTTCAATGCTTTCATTACTTTATTGTTGTGCATTTTCATCTAAAGGGATCCCGGTTTCGTCCGCAGCATTATCATAGTCGATGAACTCAACATCAGATAACACAAACGTGAGCATAAAACAAAATGTCATCTTGTGCCTGATCAACACAATTGTGGTATCTGAATCTCCTTGAACGCTGGCTACTTGTTATTATGCACAATATCTCCAGTAATGCACTGAATTGTTGCAAAATCTTATTTTGCAGTTACCACCAGTAATTTTAAGAGCTTATATCAAAACTATTTTACAAAAACACTCACCTTGTGTACGCATGTCTACACTCCTTGAAAGACACAATCAAACTGAAGATGTATTTTTTATTTTATGCTGTTTTTTTTTGTCTTATTTTATGCGAAAAAAACAAGACCTCACAATCATTGCTTGCCGGTTAATAGACAAAAAATAATTTTTCAATGTGGTAAATCAAGGCAGATCGCACAATCGATTAAGCTAGGTCTGAAAGGGGTAGACTTCGTAATACAACAAAATCAAAGATAAGAAAATTTAAAAGAAGTTATAGTCGTAATATATTCAGATTGGGTGATTCCAAACAAATGTGGAAAAATTTGCGTAATGCTGGTGTCAGTGAAGAAGTCAATGTTAACCCGGATGTGGACGTCAATAAAATAAATGAACACTTTATTAGTAACCAACTAAACTATAAAGATGAAGAACCTGATTTTACACTTTTTTCAAATTCGGCTAACAAATTCTCTTTTTCTAACATAACTGAGTCAGAACTCTTACTTGCTCTGCACAAAATAAAGTCTACTTCGGTAGGAGTGATGGAATTTCTATAAAATTCTTAAAGTTAATTTACCCTTTTATTAGAGGCATTTGCTATATTTCATTAACTTTGTTTTAACCTCTTCCAAATATCCTGATGATTGGAAAATCTCGCGTATTATTCCCATTACTAAAAGCGGACGAAACCTAAATTTAGATAAGATAATAAAAATTTTTTAAATTATTATGAAAGAACAAATTACTAAGTATATTGATTCCCAAAGTATGCTTAATGAATGCCAATATGGATTTCGTCAATATCGAAATACGAGCCTACTCTTGACATATCTTACTGATTCAATTCGTAAATATCTACACGAAGGTAAAATTTGCGTTATGGTCTCTGTGGACCTTTCTAAAGCGTTTGATTCAGTTGATCATAATTGTTTAGTAAATAAACTAAATAGCAAATTTGGTTTTGGGAAATCTGCTTGTCGTCTTGTCGTTTAATTTGGTCGTATTTGAGTGGTCGTAAGCAACTCGTTTCTTTAAATGGTATCGATTCGGACATTTTACATGTTAGATCCGGTGTTCCTCAAGGGTCAGTGATTGGCCCCATTTTATTTACGCTTTTTTTAACGACTTATTCTATGAGCTAAACTTCTGTAAGCCTTATGTGTTTGCTGATGACATACAGTTACTTTGGTCAGGTGAATTCCAATTTTTAGATGTTTGGAAACCCTCTATTAATCATGACTTATCAACGCGTAATTATTGGATACTTGCGAATAAACTTAGAGTCAACCCACATAAAACTAAAGCCATTATATTTAGACCTAATACATCCACACTTTTCGACCTTGATCTGAACCCAGCAAAAACGTAATCGGGTTTGGAATTAAGCATTTTTGGTGGAAGCTGTTCCTTACTGGATTACCAACTTAATGATTTTAACAAGGCGTGAGACTAAAATAATCGATTCTTGAGAAGTACTTACTTTTTTTAATTGGCAACTTGTTCGCGTTATCTATTTAATCTAAAAAAATTATTCTCCTCATTTAGCATTTTGTACATAATTTTTTTAAATTTTAGGTAATGTGATTTGTAAGCGAGTAGTGAAATTTGGTAATGAGAAAAGTAAGTCATTATATGGCAAGTAGTTGTGATGGTAATGTGTAATTTTTTGCTGGGAAGTTGTCTGGCACTTCCATTGAAGTCATGAATTATTTACGATGTCTTGGTATAATAATTGATGATAGACTATCGTTCGAAGCTCACACTAATATAATTAGCTCACGGATTTGTCACACTTTACGCAGATTGTATCATCTAAACCTGTATATTCCATTACACGTTAAAAAAATAACAGCTCATGCATTACTTATGTCTCAGGTAAATTATTGTATCGAGGTCTATTCAGGCTGTAACTATGGTAATAGGAAAAAAATTAAAACTATTGTACATAAAATTGTGAGATTTGTCTATGGACTAAGGGCACATGTTTCAAATAACTTGAACGATTTTTTTAACTTTACATTTGATGATTTTCTCAAGTTTCGTTTATTAATATATCTTTTTAATATTATCAAACATCAAAGACCACAGCATCTAGTGCAGATGATATCTTTTACTAGATCATCTAGAAATCCCCAAATAATTATTTCACGCATAAGCAATATCACATTTGAACATTCATTCGTTGTACGAGCTGCCCGATTGTGGAATTCCCTTCCAATCCATTTACGTTGTTTCGGCATATCTTTGTCTACATTTAAGAGAAAGCTTACTGATTTTCTGACCACTGGTTAGTTATAGATTATCATGCTTTATTAACCGACTTCAAAAAAAGAAGGAGGTTAACAATTCGTCTCTATTATTATTTTTTTTTTTTTTAGGTGTGTAGGTCCATAACTCGGTGCATTTTAGGCCGATTGTAAAAATTTTTTTGTTGTCTGAGAGGGTATAGCTTCCCATTGGTCCCATTTGAAAAAAGTGGGCGGGGTCACGCCCACAATTTTTTAAATTTGATTTTGTGATCTTCTACTCATTTAATTGCTGCGAAACCTAGCAAACATCTTTGGTTCTTGTAATTACAAAATTTTTAAGTTGAAAAAATGGGCGGGGCTACGCCCATTAAAATGTATTATAGCAATACACGTGGTTCTACTTAACTGATTCTTACAAAACTTAGCACACACCTTGAACTTTTAAAAATACACAATCGTGTTTTAAAAAAATGGGCGGAGTCACGCCCATTAAAATTTTATATTATATTTCACAGGGTTCTATTTAACCGCTTTTTACGAAACTTGGCACACACCCTAAGCTTTAATAAAGCCACAAAATTCCGTAAAAAAAGTGGGCGGGGTCATGCTTACAATTTTTTAAATTTGATTTTGTAATCTTGTACTCATTTGATTGCTGCGAAACCTAACAAACATCTTTGGTTTTTGTAATTACAAAATTTTTAAGTTGAAAAAATGGGTGGGGCTACGCCCATTAAAATGTATTATAACATTACACGTGGTTCTACTTAACCGATTTTTACGAAACTTAGCACACACCTTGAACTCTTTAAAATACACAATCTTGTTTTTAGAAAAGGGGCGTAGCCACGCCCCATAAAATTTAACACTTGATTTCACGTGATTTTACTTCATCGATTTTTACGAAACTGGACTATATTTCTAAATAAAGAAAGATACTCACAAATAAATTCTTTTTGAATTGACTAGAGCTCAAAAGTATGCACTAAAAAGGTAAAAATAAAACTTTTTAAAAAAAAATTAAACCGACTTCAAAAATAAGCACTAAAAAGCAACAAATAATATAGATCTAGTTAAATAAAAGATTTTTATATATGTTACCTACAGTGCCGTTTGAAGTTGGTGCCAGTAATACTGGTACTAAGCACATAGGAACATGCCCGGTAAAAAACTGCAAGTAATTTTTATGTACATATGTATCTGCTTAGTTACCAATGTTGCTGGCACCAACTTCAAACGGCACTGTAGGTAACATATATAAAAATCTTTTATTTAACTAGATCTATATTATTTGTTGCTTTTTAGTGCTTATTTTTGAAGTCGGTTTAATTTTTTTTTTTTAAGTTTTATTTGTACTTCTTTTCACTTATTACATTGGAGTAGTTATGATGTTAAAATTTAAAACTGACTGTTAATTTCTGATATTAGCATTAATAATTTGATCTCAAGAATTTTAGTGTATCTGCCACATTGTACATATGTAAATATATACATACATACTTATTTGTAAATATATCAAAAACTTGTAATATATTTTTAATTGGCGAATAGGCCATATGTATTACTGAAGAAATAAAAAAATAAAAAAAAATATCCTAATTGACGGGGAAACAATAAATTGAATAAATTAAATATCTTGGTGTAATATTCGACAATAAACTGAAGTTTGATTTGCATTTTAATTATATCTATAAAAAGATTTCCAAAAAAATAGCGTTTATGAAGCGAATTCGTGACAAAATAGAAATAATGGAACAATAATAATACGCAGTGAAAATGATCGAGAAAGAGAAAAAATAAAAAACGTTTTGCAATCAGAAACGAGCGAAAATTATGAAATAAAAGTACCTAATAAAAATGATATGGAAGTAATAATAACAGATATAACATTTAAATATGGTGATGCAGATTTGGTCGAAAAGATTAAAAAACAAAATGTGGCGTTGAAAGATAGAGAAGTACAAGTCGTTACGTGTTATGAAACAAAAAAATATAATAAAATAATTTATAATGCAAAAATCAAAGTTGATAGTGAAATTATGAACTTATGACAGCAAGAAGAATAAATATAGGCTGGGAAATATGCAGAGTGTTTAATGGAATAAATGTAATAAGGTGTTATAAATTCCACGGATATAATCATAAAGCAAGTGAATGTAGAAATGAGGAAATATGTTATAAGTGCCATGGAAACCATAAGCCAAATGAATGCAATAATGAAATTATATCGAAGTGTATAAACTGCATCAGAATGAACAATAAACTGCATTTAGACTTAGATGAAAATCATTTCACGACAAGCAGATCATGTCCAGTATATCAAAATAAAATCAGTGTAAAGAAGAGAAGAATGGGGTTTAATATATAACAACCAAAGAAATTGAGTGGAATATATACAAACGTCCAAGAATCAATAATTTTAACCAAGTAGAAGTTATGGCAGAATTAAATAAACCAGAATTCATCATACTATCCGAAACACATTTAACCAGTGATGTAGAGGATAGAGAGTATATATTAAGTGGGTATAACTATTATAGCGTATTGTCAAACTCAAGTCGAACTGGAGGGGTTATAATGTATTTTAGAAAGCGGTGGAAACTAACACTTTTGTGTGAAAAAAGCTGTGGAGTTTAAATACTGGATATGCCCATATTTAGCGAAACATAATCAAATTACACTTATAGTTATAGCAATATACAGATCACCTGGAAGCAGTGAAGTTGAATTTTGTAACGCTTTTGAAGAATTCATTGAGGAAAAATGCGAAAGAAATAATGATGTTGTAATAGCAGGAGACTTCAATATTGATTGGATGAAGAAGGGAACATATAAGAATAGAATTCAACAAATATTAAATGACAATGGATTGCGGCAAATTGTAACTGAATATACAAGAGTCACGGCGAATACCAGAACATTAATAGATTATGTCATAACAAACAATGAAAGTATATTGGCGGTAAACATTGATGAAAATAAAATAGCTGACCATGAAATATCGTTGGACGTTATTACTCAAGAGCAAACAACAAAGCGAGATATTGAAATATTTAAGTACAGAAAGAGGCTATTCAATAATGAAATCTATGGAGCTTTAAACTACAATGATAATATTGATGTAAATAATAATGTACGCATATTCGACAATCTTATTGAAAATACAATAAAAAAATTCACAATCAGGAAAGAAATCATAGAGAAAAATAATGTTAATAAGTGGTTTACACAAGAGCTAAGAGATATGAAACGCGAAAAAATAGTAAAATACCAAATAGCTAAAAGGGATAATACAGTCAGAGCTTGGAATAACTTCAAAACAATTCGCAACATCTATAAGAATAAAAGCAATTATGAAAAAGATAAATGTATTAACAGTACAATAAGTAACGCTAACGACTAAAAATCCATGTGGAGGGCAATAAAAAATCTAATTTTTAAGAAAAATAAATCTGTGATAACTACTGTAATATTTAATCAAAAAGAAATTAGAAATAAATATAGCATAGCTAATAAATTCAACGACTATTTTGTAGATAGTATTAAGTTAATTAGAACATACTGCGTTTATTTATTTTATTTATTTATTTCAACAATACTATACAAAGTAAATTTGCATAGTATGGTGCTGGACGAATATGGGCGGAGTAACTAGACCATATGCCCAAGATGTTATTAACAGTACTTCCCAAAAAATTCCGTGACTGACTGTACGACCTATGCCTTCACATAGGAAGTAGCAACGTGGTTGTTAAAGAAATTCTACAGAAAACCGCAAAATTATATGGTTATCCGTGGGAGATCAGTCAACCAGTGCGAGCGAGACGAAAAACTCTCGAAGGCCCAACAACAACAAAAAAAGCCTGACCGCACTTAAGAAATAAATACGATGACGCGAAATGATGTTCTTCGACCCAGAGCTGCTTAACGACTATACTGCGTTTATACCCAGGGCTTATTTGCAAATAAAACAGTAAATTGTTGCCATATTATTGTTTTTATTGCGACTTACTAATTCAGAAAACTATTCACGATTAACGCACTATTTGCAAATAAAATGCTTGAGGTTGCCACGCTTACAAATGTTTGATAACAAAAAACAATAAATGGATAAATATTGCAACAAAAAACATTGATAGAAGCAAATAATGACGATTAAAACAAACAATTATTTGTTATTTTGTACATTTACACTATTTTTTTTTTGTCAACATAAGTAAGTTTTCTATAGAAGTACTACCAAGTTTGTGTACTTTTGCTATGCCGTATAAACAGTGAGTTAATTTATTTGCAAATAATTTTATTTGCAAATAGTACGCGTATAAACGTAGTAACAGATATATATCAAGTGCAATATGCGAACCAAATCCCTGTGATAAACTCGATATTTAAGTTCCATGCAGTAAATTTAATAGAGCTGAGACAAATATGTAATAAAATGAATGGAAAACCAGACTACACCAAGCTATCAATCAAAATTATACTTGATAACTGGAACACTATAGGAAATAATCTAATGAGCATAATAAATAATTCGTTGGAAACAGGAATTTTTCTTGATAATTGGAAAACAACTGTAATAATCCCTATTGAAAAGGTATCAAAAACAATAAATTGTGTAGAGTTTCGTCCCATAAATACTCTTAAAATATGCGAAAAGATCCTGGAAAATGTCGTAAAACATCAACTAGAGACGTATATGGAGCATAACAACATTTTATCAAAATATCAATCTGGATTCAGAAAAAAATTCTCATGTGAAACAGCGGTTAACTATGTTGTTAACAGATGGAAGAATAGAGGCAAGAACAATAAGATTATGGCAATTTTCTTGGATTTCAACAGAGCGTTTGAAACCATTGACAGAGAAATTTTGATAAAAAAAACTTTATATGTATGGGATTAGAGGAATTGAGTTGTTGTGGTTTAAATCATATCTTACTGACAGAATGCAAATGGTTAAAGTAAATGGTATAATATCAAACACAATAAAGAATGAATTTGGTTTTCCGCAAGGTTCAATTCTTTTTTATTTATTTATTTTTTTATTTATTTAATTATTATTATTAGTATTAATAATACTTTATATACAATATTTAATTATCATAGCACACTAGATATTGTTTCTTATAAATTTTACAGTTTCTCTTTTAAATATGCTGAAATTCCTTTCTGCTTTTAAATTATTTGGCATTGTATTATATGTTCTGAGTCCTTTATAGTATAATGTTCTTTGCATCGCTGCTGAAGTTGCACGTTGTATTCGGAAGTTATCAGAATTTCGCAGTTCGTAAGGTTGTACGTCGCCAACATATGTTATTTTTTCGCACAGATATTCTGGTGCATCGCCCATTCTAATTTTTTGAATAAAACATAATGTGTTCATTTCAAGTCTTTATTTTACGTTAAGCCATTTAAGTGCATCTAGCATCACATAAATACTTGTATATCGGTTGCATTTTAAAATAACACGCATCGCTTTATTTTGTAGTTTTTGCATTCTTTCTATTTGTGAATCTAAACAGCACGTATATAGAATTGTCGAGCCATACTCAAAATGTGGTTTTATCATGGTGTTATATACATTCACTGCAGTTACCGTCGATATTTTGTTTCTTATACGCTTAAAAAATGCTATTTTTTTACCTATCTTTTTACATATATAATCAATATGATCTTTAAATTTGAGTTCTTTGTCAATTACAAAACCAAGATACTTTATATTGTCCACTTTCTCAATTATTTTATCATTAATTTTAAATACCGAATCACTAGTCATATTTAATTCAATTATTTTTGTTTTATTTTCATTTAGTTTCATCTTATTCATATTTAGCCATGTACTAATTTTATTAACATCATGCACCAATTTACTTCTACACTCTTCATCTGTTTCTCCTACTGAATATATTAAAGTATCATCTGCATACAGCATTATACTACTCTTTTCAATAACACTTGTCATATCGTTTACATATATAATGAATAGTAATGTGCCCAGAATTGCTCCTTGGGGAACACCAAATTCACTTTTTACTTCATTTGATTTAATTGAATTTACTTTTGTTATCTGCCTTCTATTTTCCAGATAGGATTTAAACCAACTTAATTCTACGCCTTGAATACCGTACATATACAATTTCTGTAACATTATGCATCTGTCGATTGTTTCAAATGCCCGTTTAAAATCCAAAAAAATTGCCATAATTTTCTTATTTTTTCCTATATTTTTCCACTCGTTTATTATATGATTTATTGCAGTTTCACACGAAAACTTTTTTCGAAAGCCAGATTGATATTTTGATAAAAAATAATTGTCTTCAATATACTTTTCCAATTGTGCTTTTACTACTTTTTCCAAAACTTTTTCGAATACTTTTAAGGTGTTAATTGGTCGAAATTCCTCGCATTTATTTGTTTTAGCAATTTTTTCTATTGGCGTTACTACTGTTTCTTTCCAGCTTTCCGGAAACACTCCTGTTTCCATTGATTTATTTATTATCTTTAGTAAAATTATTCCCGTAGCGTTCCAGTTTTCGAGTATGATTTTTGTTGATACCTTCGTATAGTCAGGCTTATTTTTCATTTCTTTTATTATATTTTTCAGTTCGAATAATGTTATTGTACTAAATTTAAATTTTTTATTTGTCAACGGTATTCTATTTATATATTGTACATTTTCGATTGACTCTCTTATTAACTTAATACTATCTATAAAGTATTCATTAAAATGACTAGCTATTTGCTTATTATTATTATATTCCACTTGATTAAATATCACAGAAGTTATTGCATTTGTATGTTTTTTTAGAACCAATTCTTTAATCTCTCTCCACATTTGCTTTTGGTCCCTGGCACTGTTTATTTGCTGATTTATAAATTTATTTTTCTCATTCTCTATTTTTGTTTTGTATATATTTCTAATAGCTCTGTAGTTTTCCCATGCACAATTTGTATTTTCAAATTTTGCTATTTGGTATCTGTTGATTTTTTCTCTTTTCATTGCACTTATTTCATAGTTATACCATTTTTTAACTTTATTTTTCTCTTTTACTTTCTTTTTTTATACTAAATTTTTTGACTGCTTGCTCAAAACACTTATCGAAGGAATATGCATTTTCATTCACATTTTTCATGTTTTCGTATCTTAGCATTGAACTTATCTCTCTATTAAACGATATCTTATTGTATTTGAATATCTCTACTTCTTTGATATGTGTTTCCGTATCATCATTAGGTTCGCTTTCAATTATTATGTCGATAATTTCATGGTCCGATATTTTATTTGTGTTTCTATTTTGTACCGATATCTTATTACTATTTGTGATTACGTAATCAATTATTGTTCTTGTATGTTTTGTTACTCTAGTAAAGTTGTTGACGATCTGTTTCATTCCGTTGTCATATAAGCACATTTCTACTTGATGTTTATAGAAGCTATCTCTTGACCAGTCTATATTGAAGTCTCCCGCAATTAAAATATCACAATTTTGTTCACAAATTTCTTCTAAGACTTCCCCGAGAATATCGCAGAAATCCGACGATTGACTACTTGGTGATCTGTACACTGCAGTAACACTCACATGCACTTGCTTGTATTTGGCTGTACAAACTATAATCCAAAATTTGGAGTCTTCTACTTTTTCTAAATATTTTACTACATTCCATTCTTTCTTAAAATATATAATTACCCCTCCTGTTCGCGTTGAATTTGAAAACGATACAACTTGATTATAATTATGCAGTGTTATTTCTTTCTCTTCAATATCTTTTGTAAGATGTGTCTCTGATAATATAATAAAGTCGGGGTTTTCCGTTGCTGCTAATATTTCTAATTGATTAAAATTATTTCTCAGTCCTTGTATGTTTGTATAAATCGCTTTTAAATTCTGTGATTGTTAACTTGATAAACCCATTTTTCTTTTCCTATTTTTTAGTTTGTTTTGATATACTGGACATTGCCTATTGTTCGTTAAATGATTTACGTCTAAGTCCATATTTAGTTTATTATTTACCCGTACACAGTTTATACACTTTATTATGGTATCATTTGTGCATTCATTATATTTATGATTTCCATGGCACTTAAAGCATGTTTCTTCGTTTTTACACTCACTAGCTAAATGATTAAAACCTTTGCATTTGAAACATTGAAGCACATCAGTTCCGTCAAATACTTTGCATCGTTCCCAGCCTATATTCACTCTTTGCTCGCTGATTAAATTTGCATACGTTTCACCATCAGTTGCCAATTTTACATTGTATATATTTCGGCCATTCCTTCTGTATTCATACATTTTTATTACTTTGACATTACTGTCCCGTAAAAACAGATTTTGCTTCTTCAATTTTTCAATTAACTCTGTTTCGGAATATTTAAAACTCAAATACTTTATGTCGACATTTAGATCTTTTGGATTAGGCACCCTTACTTCATAATCATCACTCATTTCACTCTGTATTGCGTTTTTTATCTTTTCTCTTTCCTCTGAACTTTCAGTTTGTATTACTACGATTCCATTTCTTCGGCTTTCGACATTTATTATTTTTAAATTTCCCGGATCAACTTTTCTATTGAGTTCTTCTCTTGTTTTTTCAACACCTTGTTTTTCCCTCGGTTTAACTATTACTGGGATTTGTTTATTCAAATCTGGCAGCACTACTGCTTTTTTGACCGCCCCTGAGTACGACACCTGTTTATTTATGACACTTGTTTCGTTTATTACTTTCTTGATTTCATTACACATCTTATCATTCTTTTCTTCTATTAAGTTACACATTTTGTTGTTATTTTCGTGATCTTTTATATTACCATAAACTTTTTTAATTTCTTGTACATTTAAGTCACATAATTTTTGAGCCTCATCCAATTTTTTTAATCTTTCACCATATCTTTTTTCTATTGCTTCAAGTAGATGTTTAATTTCGCGCTCATTTTCTTTTAATGCCTCTTTAAATTCTCCTTTATATTCAGCCAAATTTTCTTTGTTTTTCTTCACATTCTCTTGTACATCACCAAGCACCAAATCTATATTATGGATATATTGGACACAATCATCACACATAAAACGTATAAAACCTCCAGAATCTAATATTCCTCTTGCATACTGGTCGATTCCTGAACATTTTTTAGCACTGTGATATATTTTTTTACACACTCCTTCACACATTAGTCCTGATTCACCGCGTATCGCAGTTTTGCACTGATGGCATTCAGCCATATTAACTTTTATTTTTTACTATTATTATTGAACTTCTTTTTTTCGGAAAATTATTAAAAATTTTAACATGAAATAATAATTAATTTTTAACAAAAACTAAAATTATTTAATTTTAATTTGGGAGCCGAAAATTTTGCTTCTTGATCACACAAGAGTTTCCAGTTGGAGCACTGTTATTTATTATATATATACATGATTTACCTAATGTAATACAAAAATGTGAAATGGTTCTTTACGCAGATGACACGTTGATATACACTGAAGCGGTATCAGACTAGCAATGTCAAAATAATTTAACGCATGACATGAATAATGTCAATATATGTATATCTGAAAATGAATAAACTCAAATTAAATGAAAACAAGACTAAAGTAATGCAAATAAATGTGGACAACGAAACAGTATTTAGAATTAATAATAAAAATATAGAGAACGTTGATCAAATTAAATATCTCGGATTTATGTATATTAGATACATATTTAATATTTAAAGAACATATTGAATATATATGTAGAAAAATCGGTAAAAAAATTGGCTTTTTCAAACGCATTAGAAATAAAATCGCAATACTAACAGCAATAACTATATACAATGTGATGATAAAACCTAATTTTGAATTTATGTCAGCAATACTATATATACTAGCTGTACAGCAAACCATATAAATAGACTTCAAAAGCTGCAAAATAAAGCAATGCGTGCAATATTAAAATGTAATCGTTACACATCTATAAACTTCATGCTAGAAACTTTAAAATGGTTTGATATACCAAATCGAATAAAAATGAATACGCTTATTTTTATACAAAAAAATGAAAACTCGTAACGCACCCGAGTATCTGACTGAACAACTGATCTTTGTTGGAGAAACCCAACCATATCCACTAAGAAACGCTAAAAACTTTAGGATACAAAGAGCTATAAATGTAGGGATGCAGTGGTCACTGTTTCATAAAGGACTTTAATTATATAATTATCTTCCAAACAACATTAAAATTGAAACTAATTCAAATATTTTTAAAAATAAAATTGTTAAATTCTTAAATATTGATAATAATCATCTCTCGGAAGTCAAATCAACCAAAACGTTAGGAAGTATTCTGACAGCAGGAAAATTTACACTAACAAATATACAATGCGAATACGCAGAGTTGCAAATTAAGACCACCTTGTGTCAATTCGCCTTGAGCAGACTGCAAAAATTACAAAATAAAGGCATGAGATGTATACTAAGATGTCATAGGCTAACAAACGTAGCTTACATGTTGAATAAGTTGCAATGCACGGTGGGGACTTTTGCAAAATAAATGGTAATAAATCTGTAACTTCTAAACTACTGATTGTATTTATATGGTAGAGGAGGACCTAGGCTTTATAACAGATGTCTTGGCAGCCATCTGGCTTAAGATGGACAAGAGTTACAGAGGGCCTAAGTTGACAACATGGGACTCTAAAAAAATTCTTAGGGCTAATAAATCAGTCAATGATTATTTGTATTTTATTTTTAAATCTTACTTAAACATAAAAATTTGTTTATCACTGCGCAATTAAATCAAACTTAAACAGCCAACACTGTAGATTTAAGTGTTGTTTAAATTTTACAAACACACCATATGTTTTGTGCATGTGTGTGTTTTTTGAAGGTACGTACATGAACATCATGTGGTCGTATTAAAATGAAGTTCGTTTAATTTCCGCAAATGTACAACAAATGTAACACATATTTTCATATCATGAAATATATAAATAGAAAAATGCATTCTGATGCTCTTTTTGTATCATAAAATGTGTTTTTTGCTATTTCACTTTTCTGCAAATTGATAAATCAACTTTCTTGTTTATATTGCACAGCTGTTTTTTGGAAAGCTTTCCATAATATTGTAGTGCTACCGTACTTTCAACTTAATTTGATAATAACTTTAATTAACCACTGAAAAAATTAAAGTGTATTTAAACACATTTTAATTTTTAATGAAAATTAACTCAAACTATATTTAAACATTCACTGATTTATTAGCTATTAGGCTTGTAACTTTTTGAATTATCTGATTTTTATGAAATAAAGCGTTTTGATATAAGCTCAGAATTTTTAAGAAGTAATGTTCCTAGATGAGTTTTCGTATCTCTCATAACTTAGAAGATATTTGACTTCTAACAAAAAAAATTTTGTTCAGTGCCGTATTAGCGTATAGTCGAGACTTTAAGTATTCTTGTAAAATTTAGTTTACAGCTATTTTTGCATTGTTCTTTAACAATATTTAAACAAAACACACACACAAAAAAAATAAAACCAACAAAATTAAACGTGAGCGTGTAACTGATGTTACTGCCTCTGCTAGGCAGAACATGAATAAAAAGGCAAAAGCAAACAGTTCTCAGAGAACTGCAAATCAAAATTATTATACACCTCTCCAAACAATCGATGATCAAGACAGCGTTACCATATATATTTTTTAAAAAACTTCCTAAATCTGAAAAAAACTATTTTTCCAAAACAAAAACTTTTTTTTTACAAAAGTACCAAAATTTTAAAAGAAAACAGCTGATCGATATTGTTATGTGAAAAATAATGAAAATGGTTAGGCTAACTGAGCCTTTAGACACTGTTGCAGTAATAAGGGAGTGAGAAAATATAAGATCGTTTTATTGCATACAAACATTACTTAATATTTTCATTCAATATACTGCATGCAAAAGTTCAATTATGGACATATTTATAAAAAAACTTGAAAAAACTTTATATTTTCAAAAAACTGTTTGGCATCTCAAAAAATTTCCAAAAAAAGGGAAAACTTGACAAATGGTAACGCTGGATCAAGATGACGAAATTGTTATCGAAACTGTTAACAAAATACAAATACCACCAATAACAATATTGAAATGCAAAACAGAACAAGTGCATGAAATATGCAGAATACTGAAAATTAAAGAGTATTCAATACGCAAACTTTCTATTGGTTTAAAACTTTTCTGCACCAATAAAAAAGACTTTGATGATATTTGTAATTCACTTACCGAAAAATTACAATATGAATATTTTACTTATGCTGCTAAAAGCGAAAAACCCTATAAAGCGGTGCTGTTGGGATTAGATAAAACTGACCCAAACGTTATTAAAAATAATCTTACATCACTGGGTTTAAAGTGGACTGATGTCAAAATGGTAACCAGAAACAGGAAAAACCATTGCGAACAAATAATATATATAGTTTATTTTGAACGGAAATCCATAACGTTAAAAGAATTGACAGAAAATTACTCTGTCATAAGTTATATTAAAGTCAAAGGGGAGTACCAAAAACCAAACAAGTCAAAATTGACCCAGTGTTATAACTGTCAGATGTTTGGACACGGATCCAGCAGATGTAAGGTTAAATCATTTTGTACGCATTGTGCTGGAGAGCACAAAACTGTCGATTGCGAAGCAACTTTTGAAAAATGTGCAAATTGCAATGGTGCCCATAAGTCAATGTCTCCCGATTGCCCAAGCAGAGTGACATATATTCAAATACGACAAAGATCACAACCAAAAACAGCTAGGCAATCACATCGCCTTCTTAATAGTACTGCAAACTACAATCATAATTTCCCAAATTCATTAAATCAAAATATAAGACCTAACCCTTCAGCATTGATTTATAATCAACCGTCATCATTTATAAATAATGAAAATAGTAATACATAATACTAGCATGTTTTCGTTCGAAGAAATTAAAAACCTTACGTTTGAGCTTATCTCAAGTCTTAAAAATTGCAAATCTCGAGAAGATCAGTTTAAGGTTGTAACTGACCTTGCTTGCAAATTTTTATTCCAATGAATACAAATATCAAAATAATATCATGAAACGCACGTGGAGTACGTAATAAAAAAGAGGAACTGTTCCATTTTATGCAAAGCATAAATGCTGATATATGACTGTTGAGCGAAACATGGCTTAACAATAAATGTTCAATAAAAAACCAAAACTATTTTATCTATAGAAACGATCGACGAAACGGTCGTGGAGGAGGTGAAGCAATTCTTGTTAAGAAAAATATTAAACATAAATTATTACCTGTGTAAAACACGTCATTAATCGTAAACATAGGTATCCAATCGGAAACGAATTTCGAAATATTTATTCTTGTTATTTTCCTGGTGGTACAGCGGAAACGACCAAACAAAACTTAGGACTTTCACTTCTGACATTCGTAAATTAATCTACTCAAACCAGAAATATATATTAGGCGGTGATTTCAACTGTAGACATAACTATTAGGGCTGTTTAAGAAATAACTGCTGGGGAAATATATTATATGGAAAGATACAAATAAATCAAACCGAAATAGTTTTCCCACACGAACACACATACATACCAGCTGATCCAAATAAACAAGCATCCACGTTAGATTTCTTCCTAACGAATATAGCTCCAAATATTAGAAAAACTAAGCTATAACTTCAAAAAGGCTAACTGGACCCGTTTTGCTAAATTTTTAAATAGAAATCTACCTCTACCATACGATGTTAATACAATATATAACACAAATCAGATTGATGACATGATAAATATATTTAACGAAAATATAAAAGGGGCAATGGAAAATAGTATACCTAAATGCAAAATTGCACCTAATTCGATAACTTTAACCAACAACATTAAAATAAAAATACAATTGAGAAGTGCCTACAGACGAAATTGGAAGCGCTATAGAAATGTTATGGATCACCAACAAATGTCTATATTAAAAAATTAAATCGCAAAGGAATTAAAACATTTTAAAAATATATCCTGGAACAATATGCTCTCAACATTGGAAAAATCTTCTTCTTCCTTTTGGAAAATTTCAAAAGTGCTAAAGAAGAAACATAAAAATATACCAATATTAAAACAAAATAACACAATAGTAGTAGTGGAATCCCACTCCTGCCCCAATTAAAATTTTAAAATTTTGAAATTTTAATTACCCAAATTTTAAAATTCTTGGAAATTTGTGAAATTTGATACCCTACGAGGGTGGGTCAATAAGTCCGTCCAACTTTTTGTTTACATAAGGAATTTTTTGTTTACATTAGGAGTTTTTTTTTTTTTTTTGTTTACATTAACCCTTGTGGGAACGGGTGATTTTTTTTTGGGGGTTACATTAATTGTGTGAACGGGTGATTTTGTTTTTTGTGGGAATACGTTAAGTGGGTTCATAGGTTGGAGGTTTTTCTCTTTGTAATGTATGTATGTATATGACGACGGGAAAATCATGAATATGATTTTTCCTAGTACCAACGGGAAAATCATGAATATGATTTTTCCTATTACTAATGGGGGTGAAATAGTGAAAATTATTTTTTCCTAATGCCGACGGCAATGCATGAATATTTTTCCTAATGCCGACGGCAAAACATGATTATTATTTTTTTCAAATGCCGACGGGAAAATGATTTTTCATAATTCCGACGGGAATTATTATTGCTAATGCTAATATAGGAGTTGAAGACAGGCCGTGATTTGGGTGGGTGGAGTTGTTGTTGTAATATATAACCGAGGGAGTTTATGGATGTGTCTGTCTGTCTGTCTGTTGTGCGAGGCTGTGATTAGCCGGGGGAGCGTGGTGTAGTTGAGGTAGATAGATTCGGTGTATGTGTGTATACCTGTCTGTTGGAATTTGTGTGAGGGTATGATTGACAGGGGGCGGGGTGTAGTTGAGGTAGATCGACTGCGTGTATGCAGGTGTTGCAAGTCTGTAGGAATTTAAGGCTTATAGTGATTTGGGGTAGGTGAGGATGTTGTTGTACGAGTAGTATGTATCCATGGGAATTTGTGGATGTGTCTGTCCGGAGGAATTTAAGCGAGGCTGTTATTGGGAGTGGGTGTGGTGTAGTTGAGGTTGATCAACTGCGTGTATGTATGTCTATATGTTTGTAGGAGCTTAAGGCTGATCGTGATTTGGGAGAGGTGAGGGTGTTGTTGTAATATGTATACGTAGGAATCTGTATGTATGTATGTCTGTAAAAAATTAAGGCTGATCATGATTTAGGGTAGGTGAGGTTGGTGTAGTAATATGTCTGTGTGTATGTACATATGTTTGTAGAAGTTTAATGCTATTAGTGATTTGAGGATAGGCGAGGGTGTTGTCGTACGAGTGATATGTACCCGTGGGAATCTGTATGCATGTTCGTAGGAGTTTAAGGCTGATCGTGATTTGTGTTGTTGTCAGTGTTGTTTGTAGGAATGACCGTGAGAATTTTTGTATGCATATCTGTAGGAATTTAAGGTTGGCCGTGTTTTGTGAGGGGTGGTGTGTTGTTGAAATAATTTGAATTTTTCTTAGATGAAATCTGGTATATATGTGTGTGCGTGTGTGTGCGTATGATTTTCTCACGCTAGTAGTTTTATGTACGTAGAAATAAATTGTATTCAATATCGAGATTTGGTTCTATAAAATATTTTCATATATCTGATACATATACATAAGTATATTTTCATACTCAAGGTTGCTGGGTATTTTGTCATGCTTAAAATTGTCCAGCTTTAAAGTCTGCCTACGAGAAATTTGTTTATATTACAGATTTTGTTTATTTAACTACGTCCGGCTTCTTTCCCTGAACTTCTTTTCACACGATCATGGGAATTTATAGTTTCTCTGTCCATAATAAGGTCGTTTAGCTTGGGCATGTGCTCTGACTGAATGGTTTGCGTTATTCATATATTTTTATGATGTAGATATGTAAGTGTGATTGTCAAGATCTAATAAATATTTGAGTATTGATAAGAAATTTGATATTATGTGTACATACATATCTACAAATTGATTTTATGTATGTATGTACATATGTATGTACATACAAATAAGTGTTTGCCTCCGTGTTTGAATACATTTTTTTTGTTTTTGTTGTTGTTCTAAATATTCGCCTGGTCTTTTATATATAGATGTCAAATATCTTCATAGTTTTTTTTTTTATTTGAAATTAAAAAACGTTGATTTAATTTTTATCTGTATTTACTTCAAAGTTTGTGAGGATTTGCTGTTTTAAGTAAAACTAAATTCCTTAAGATACATACTTTAGAATAATAGTAACTATAATAGAAATATTTCCTATATTTAATTTACATTTGTTTAAAGTTGATGCAGCTTATCTTCATTCTTAGAAATATTTTGATACAAAATTTTTTCCAGCCGTAGGCTTTTTTCATCACCTTTTACATTTATTTTAGAATATCTTGCATTGCCTTTTATACATTTATAAAAATTTTTAAATGAAACTGATCCAGCAGTCCAGCTTATGTAATGATAGTTTTTTGTTAGCCAGCTTGCTTCTTTTTTTTATTTTTTATTGATTATTGAGTTTTATAATGAAATTATTATATTCGTAATTGTTGAAAACAATCGCTACTTCTTTTGCGATGAAATCATTTGAATTACTTTTGAAACCTTGTACGTATATAAAAATTATGTTGTTTTCCATATTACTCAATTTATAAGACTTTTCGAATTTGACCTTTGATAGGTATATATATTCTAGTATATGATCATGAATAAGAATACAGTAAGCTGATTTCTTTGCTTACTATTTCAAATTAAAATTTTATTCAATTAGCCCGATATTGAATAAAAGGAGCTTTTTTATCTTAAACTCTGGTACAGGTAGAAACGCATGAGATTCTTTCATATACTACCTTTGCTGGAATCTTAGATACATGTAATAACTATATAGAATTGCATTACGTTTATTTTTAAATTTTATGTTAGGATTATCATCATATGGATATGAGACTGAACTTAAATGTACTTTTAAATTAGTTAATTCATAATGAATAATCTTATTTTCTTCTTGAATAGCGAACAACAGAAAACGAAGTCGTTTTCTTACAATTTAGGTCTAACCTCTCAACTGGTCCTCTAGTATACAATATGACTTTATATGTCAACATTTCTGACTCCTCTTTGTCAGCGTTAGGGATAATTAATTTTAAACTTTTTATTCTTCAAATTGTGTTACTTCATACTGATAATATGTTTAAGTACATTAATAATGTACGAGTATATGTTTATTTTATGACGGGTCCCTATAGCTTTTATTTGATGTTCTAGATGAAGTGTTTTTTTTTTTCTAATTTTATTAAAGTTTAGCGTATTGCGTATATATTTCTAATATATTTAAGTGAGCTTTTTGTACCTGTCAGACAGAGTGTACGTATCAGTTGATCAGTCAGTCTCTCTTTTTATTTTATTAATTTTTTCTTCTAATGTGTCACTACTATTTTTTCAGATTTTACTACTTGAAATAGAAAATATTTATATAATTTTAAAAGTATTAATATATACATACATATAGGTAAATATATGTATGTACGTAAAAATTAGTTCATATACAAAGAAATACATCTTTAATAATCAACTATTCTAGAAAATCGATCTAAAATAACACATTTACCTCCATCATCATTTCACCGTCAGTGTTTTCATAAAGTGTTAGAAACATTGGAATATCTATGTTTAGGAGAATTTTTACTTCAAGTGTTTCTATATAAGATTTGGTGTTTGACCCCTTGACGTTATTGTGGTTAACGTAGGCTGCGTTGTATCGCATTCAGATGTAATAATTTCTCACTTAGAAAAGGTCCTCATTACCATCAATTATACCTGTATATAATACATTCATGAGTTGAGTTGATTTAGATACAATTGCTGACTACAAATTAATGATTAGAAAAAAGCTTTCTCATCACATTCTAACAGGTTTTAATATTTTGCTAGCATGCATGCTTTAGCATGCTATTCTATCAATAGTGAGGCGAGAGTCCGACATATAGTGGTGTTTCAATTAAAAATCTATACAATTAGAATTACGAATTCACTCTTTTGAATTTTTGACAAAGTAGATACATATGTATGTATGTATTTCACTTGCCACAAACTCTTAAAATTTCTGTACTTATAAAAATATGATGTCAGGAATTTTTTTAAATCATACATGCTTCGGCATGCTTCCAATATTTTTCTCGGTAAATTTATTTCATACTCATACAGATACAGATATAAAGTAAGATCTGTTTACATTCCATTTTACAATTTATGCATGCTTCAGCATGATTCTAGTTGAAGTCTGTATTTATTTAGTAAGTTTGTTTTATACCCATTCATACACATGTACATTGTTAAAGATTGGATATCAAAATCCAATTTTCTTAGTTTATCTAGAAATGAACAAAGTGAATATCTTTTATAATAACCATATTCACACTTTAAAATTTTGTGTGCTAGAGCTTTCGAAATGGAAAATGTACACCTTTTACTACAAAAATTGATAATATGATGTGTTGCTGAATATTTTGAACTCTTAAGTTTTCACAATATTTCATACAGACCATCAAGTTTAGAGAATTGTAGTATATTAAGCTATTTATCTTCCCTGAGACCTAACATTCCTAATCAATCCTTCAAAAAACCAATACAAACTAGATTTTTCCTTTTTAATTTTATTTATATTTTCATTGAATTTCAACATTTTGTACCTCTTCAAATTACTGTATACTGTATTTTGCACCTTTTTCTCATTCGTTGAGTTAACTTTAATCGCAAATATTTCAATGATGAGATGAACTTTTCTATTGTAGGCATTAAGTAAATCTTTGTGTATATCAATCCACTTATATGAACCATTATACCTAAATTCTTAACACATAATTCCTTTTAATGATCTATTAATTTATTCTACTATTGATGCTTTCATATTATGAAATTTTTAATCCTCTGTTTATGCATGAATTTTGCAGTGTTTATTAAAAATTCTTTACCAACATCTATATGTATTTTTTTGTTTTGATACTCATATCATTTCAAAAATATTTTCCATTGCCTTGGTTTTTTTTTTCGAGTGCAGCTTTTATTTTCAACGATACTCACAATATAAATTTTGAGAATGTGTCAGTTACAGTCAGCAAAAAATCAATAATTTCTATTTTCTCTAGAATAGCTACCCAGTTCACCTAAATCAGCTCCATAAAAGATCATCTATTCCATTCATTACATCACTACAATACACAAACAATTTTATAAATTTATTATGGATTACGTTTACTAAATTTCTTTTTAAGGACATTGAGTTGTTTTACAGTTTTTTGGCGAGTGTTGTGATCTACTTGATACATTTTCAGCTATTTATACTAAAATGTAGTTAATTTTCCAATCTATAAATTTTATCGCTCAGCTGTTCAATTTGTTTGTCAAAAGATGATTTAATTTTTAGAATGTCTTTTTCAATTTTATACCTATCTTCTATCGTTAATTTTATTTCGCACTCCACTCCATTAATTTGCATTTGAATATATCCTTGAATTATATTAATGCCTTAAGCTTTATTATTAATTCATCCTTTAGTTTCTAGATTTGAGTTTCCAGAAACAATTTACTGATAACATTATTCTCCGTCAGTGAATGATGATGATTCTCTATGTATGCATTGGTAGAAATTATATATTTTATTTAGTTTTCAAAATCAAACTTGTCATAGTATTTTCACGTTTTATCAATCACTAAAAAAAATAAACCCACTTTTAAACTCCATATTTGACCATCAACTTGTATTTTATCTTTATTCAGTTTTAGATTTCTATCACCAAATTCCCATTCATTATTGAAATCTTTAGGTGAGTTATAGTTTGTATCTAATTCATTTCTTCCTTTCAAGACTAATAAGTTAATATAAGTATCTTCGGTGTTGGAAAGCTGTGGGTAAAAATCATCTTCTTCATCATCATAATCATTCACAGTATTAGCATCATTAAATAAGATGGTATTATCAAATATTGTTCCTTTTGAAAGTTTCTTTAACTTCTTTCTATCTTGACTGATGGTTTCTGAGGCTTTAATACTTATACTATTTTCAGATTCTATATTGTTTTTACTTTGTTCTTTCTTGTGTATTCTTTCAATATTTTTAGAACTATTCATGAATTCTTTGAGAGGTTCTGTTTTAGGATCAAATATACATATCTCTTAGTTGTTCACGTGTATCTATTTCACCAGTTTTTATACTACGAAGCTTTTTCTTCAAGACGCTTCTTATCAACACCAACTGTTTAAAATTTTCTCATACATGTTTAATAATAGCAAATAAGAGGTATCAGCTATTAGATCAGGTACCACCTATTAGATCAGCTATCAGCTATCAGATCAGCTTATCAGGAGCTGGTCTGGTTTTCAGATCAGCTTATCAGGAGCTGGTCTGGTTTTCAGATCAGCTTATCAGGAGCTGGTCTGGTTTTCAGATCAGCTTATCAGGACCTGATCTGGTTTTCAGATCAGCTTATCAGGACCTGACTGGTTTTCAGATCAGCTTATCAGGAGCTGGTCTGGTTTTCAGATCAGCTTATCAGGACCTGATCTGGTTTTCAGATCAGCTTATCAGGAGCTGGTCTGGTTTTCAGATCAGCTTATCAGGACCTGATCTGGTTTTCAGATCAGCTTATCAGGACCTGATCTGGGTTTCAGATCAGCTTATCAGGAGCTGGTCTGGTTTTACGATCAGCTTATCAGGAGCTGGTCTAGTTTTCAGATCAGGTTATCAGGTATCAAATCAGATTATCTGTTTCAGATTGGGTTATCAGTTTACAAGTAGCTGAACACTTATAACATCTAGATGAAGGAAGTTTAAGGTCAGATAAAATGTGAAAAACTATACTGTTATGTAGTCAAGTTATTTTCTAAGACGATCGTCACTTAATTCAGTATCTTTGCTTATAATCAAAATTCCATATTTTTAATACCAACAAGATTTATATTTTTCTCACATTACTTAAACATTCTAACTACATTATGATTATTTCCTATCAAATGTATGGTAATTCTGGTATAAATTTGACATTAGTAGAATGCATCAACATTCTTATCTTACCCCATACAAAAATATGCTTCTCACAACATGGTTAAATATCATATTGGTATTACTTCTAGCTTTCTTAAAAGAAATAACAGATTCATTATCTCTAAATGTGTAATACCTATGATTGATTCATATTTAGATTGTCTTTGAGTATAAATATGAAGATGATTTCAAGTTTTACTCCATCAAAACTTTCTAGCCAGCCAATCATAACATTATTATTATTTTTTTATTTATTTTTTTTTCGCAATTTGACAGACCAACTATTCTTGCACGAATAGAAATTGATAGAAGGGAACTATGATTTATTTTTGAGCTATCGTTTGATGACTCATCAAAATTTCGTATCATCCTATATTTAGGTTGTTTTACTAACCGCTTTTGTGTAACTAAATACATTTTATAAATATTATCTCTTATTATACAAAAAGTAAAATAATACAGCTTTTCGATTTCAGAAAATATTTTCTAAAATCGTGTAGCTGCATTATTTTATTTTTTTATAATAACAGATAATGCTGCATACTCACAATCAAAACAACATAAAAATATTATTTGTTTTGAGTATGAGTATGCGTCAATATTTATGAAATGCATTTAGTTACAAAAAATGTGGTTAGTAAAACAAAGTATATTTTAACAGTTTAAAATCAGTATTTTGTACGACAATACTGGTTTTAAACTCTTAAAATATACTTTGTTTTGACTATGAGTAGGAACCATTATCTCTTATTATAGGAAAAATAAAATAATATAGCCATATGATATCAGAAAATATTTTCCGATATCGTATAGCTACATTATTTTATTTTTTCTATAATAAGAGATAATATTTATGAAATACATTTCATAAATATTGGTACATACTCATAGTCAAAACAACCTAAAAATAGGATGGTACGAAATATTGATGAATCATCAAAATTTCATACCAAGGTATATTTATGTTGTTTTACTAACCGCATTTTGTAACTAAATGCATTTTATAAATATTATATATTACTATAGAAAAAATAGTATGGTCATATGATAACAGAAAACATAATTTCTGATATCATATAATCATACTATTTTTTCTATATAAGAGATAATGAGCCATACTCATACTCAAAACAAAGGATATTTTGAGTATGAGTATGCTTCAATATTTATGAAATGCATTTAGTTACAAAATGAGGTTAGTAAAACAAAGTATATTTTAAGAGTTTAAAACCACCATTTTTATGGTAATACTGGTTTTAAACACTTAAAGCATACTTTGTTTTGACTATGTGCATGCACTAATATTTAGGAAAGGGATTTCATAAATATTGACCCATACTCATAATCAAAACAACATAAAAATACCTTGGTATGAAATTTTGATGAGTCATCAAACGATAGCTCAAAAATAAATCATAGTTCCCTTCTATCAATTTCTATTCGTGCAAGAATAGTTGGTCTGTCAAATTGCGAAAAAAAAATAATTAAAAAAATAATAATAATGTTATGATTGGCTGGCTAGAAAGTTTTGATGGAGTAAAACTTGAAATCATCTTCATATTTATACTCAAAGACAATCTAAATATGAATTGCTGTAGAAATTAATTTCATTAATGAAAGTCCTAGGTATTACACATTTAGAGATAATGAATCTGTTATTTCTTTTAAGAAAGCTAGAAGTAATACCAATATGATATTTAACCATGTTGTGAGAAGCATATTTTTGTATGGGGTAAGATAAGAATGTTGATGCATTCTACTAATGTCAAATTTATACCAGAATCACCATACATTTGATAGGAAATAATCATAATGTAGTTAGAATGTTTAAGTAATGTGAGAAAAATATAAATCTTGTTGGTATTAAAAATATGGAATTTTGATTATAAGCAAAGATACTGAATTAAGTGACGATCGTCTTAGAAAATAACTTGACTACATAACAGTATAGTTTTTCACATTTTATCTGACCTTGAACTTCCTTCATCTAGATGTTATAAGTGTTCAGCTACTTGTAAACTGATAACCCAATCTGAAACAGATAATCTAATTTGATACCTGATAACCTGATCTGAAAACTAGACCAGCTCCTGATAAGCTGATCGTAAAACCAGACCAGCTCCTGATAAGCTGATCTGAACCCCAGATCAGGTCCTGATAAGCTGATCTGAAAACCAGATCAGGTCCTGATAAGCTGATCTGAAAACCAGACCAGCTCCTGATAAGCTGATCTGAAAACCAGATCTGGTCCTGATAAGCTGATCTGAAAACCAGACCAGGTCCTGATAAGCTGATCTGAAAACCAGATCAGGTCCTGATAAGCTGATCTGAAAACCAGACCAGCTCCTGATAAGCTGATCTGAAAACCAGACCAGCTCCTGATAAGCTGATCTGAAAACCAGACCAGCTCCTGATAAGCTGATCTGATAGCTGATAGCTGATCTAATAGGTGGTACCTGATCTAATTGCTGATACCTCTTATTTGCTATTATTAAACATGTATGAGAAAATTTTAAACAGTTGGTGTTGATAAGAAGCGTCTTGAAGAAAAAGCTTCGTAGTATAAAAACTGGTGAAATAGATACACGTGAACAACTAAGAGATATGTATATTTGATCCTAAAACAGAACCTCTCAAAGAATTCATGAATAGTTCTAAAAATATTGAAAGAATACACAAGAAAGAACAAAGTAAAAACAATATAGAATCTGAAAATAGTATAAGTATTAAAGCCTCAGAAACCATCAGTCAAGATAGAAAGAAGTTAAAGAAACTTTCAAAAGGAACAATATTTGATAATACCATCTTATTTAATGATGCTAATACTGTGAATGATTATGATGATGAAGAAGATGATTTTTACCCACAGCTTTCCAACACCGAAGATACTTATATTAACTTATTAGTCTTGAAAGGAAGAAATGAATTAGATACAAACTATAACTCACCTAAAGATTTCAATAATGAATGGGAATTTGGTGATAGAAATCTAAAACTGAATAAAGATAAAATACAAGTTGATGGTCAAATATGGAGTTTAAAAGTGGGTTTATTTTTTTTAGTGATTGATAAAACGTGAAAATACTATGACAAGTTTGATTTTGAAAACTAAATAAAATATATAATTTCTACCAATGCATACATAGAGAATCATCATCATTCACTGACGGAGAATAATGTTATCAGTAAATTGTTTCTGGAAACTCAAATCTAGAAACTAAAGGATGAATTAATAATAAAGCTTAAGGCATTAATATAATTCAAGGATATATTCAAATGCAAATTAATGGAGTGGAGTGCGAAATAAAATTAACGATAGAAGATAGGTATAAAATTGAAAAAGACATTCTAAAAATTAAATCATCTTTTGACAAACAAATTGAACAGCTGAGCGATAAAATTTATAGATTGGAAAATTAACTACATTTTAGTATAAATAGCTGAAAATGTATCAAGTAGATCACAACACTCGCCAAAAAACTGTAAAACAACTCAATGTCCTTAAAAAGAAATTTAGTAAACGTAATCCATAATAAATTTATAAAATTGTTTGTGTATTGTAGTGATGTAATGAATGGAATAGATGATCTTTTATGGAGCTGATTTAGGTGAACTGGGTAGCTATTCTAGAGAAAATAGAAATTATTGATTTTTTGCTGACTGTAACTGACACATTCTCAAAATTTATATTGTGAGTATCGTTGAAAATAAAAGCTGCACTCGAAAAAAAAACCAAGGCAATGGAAAATATTTTTGAAATGATATGAGTATCAAAACAAAAAAATACATATAGATGTTGGTAAAGAATTTTTAATAAACACTGCAAAATTCATGCATAAACAGAGGATTAAAAATTTCATAATATGAAAGCATCAATAGTAGAATAAATTAATAGATCATTAAAAGGAATTATGTGTTAAGAATTTAGGTATAATGGTTCATATAAGTGGATTGATATACACAAAGATTTACTTAATGCCTACAATAGAAAAGTTCATCTCATCATTGAAATATTTGCGATTAAAGTTAACTCAACGAATGAGAAAAAGGTGCAAAATACAGTATACAGTAATTTGAAGAGGTACAAAATGTTGAAATTCAATGAAAATATAAATAAAATTAAAAAGGAAAAATCTAGTTTGTATTGGTTTTTTGAAGGATTGATTAGGAATGTTAGGTCTCAGGGAAGATAAATAGCTTAATATACTACAATTCTCTAAACTTGATGGTCTGTATGAAATATTGTGAAAACTTAAGAGTTCAAAATATTCAGCAACACATCATATTATCAATTTTTGTAGTAAAAGGTGTACATTTTCCATTTCGAAAGCTCTAGCACACAAAATTTTAAAGTGTGAATATGGTTATTATAAAAGATATTCACTTTGTTCATTTCTAGATAAACTAAGAAAATTGGATTTTGATATCCAATCTTTAACAATGTACATGTGTATGAATGGGTATCAAACAAACTTACTAAATAAATACAGACTTCAACTAGAATCATGCTGAAGCATGCATAAATTGTAAAATGGAATGTAAACAGATCTTACTTTATATCTGTATCTGTATGAGTATGAAATAAATTTACCGAGAAAAATATTGGAAGCATGCCGAAGCATGTATGATTTAAAAAAATTCCTGACATCATATTTTTATAAGTACAGAAATTTTAAGAGTTTGTGGCAAGTGAAATACATACATACATATGTATCTACTTTGTCAAAAATTCAAAAGAGTGAATTCGTAATTCTAATTGTATAGATTTTTAATTGAAACACCACTATATGTCGGACTCTCGCCTCACTATTGATAGAATAGCATGCTAAAGCATGCATGCTAGCAAAATATTAAAACCTGTTAGAATGTGATGAGAAAGCTTTTTTCTAATCATTAATTTGTAGACAGCAATTGTATCTAAATCAACTCAACTCATGAATGTATTATATACAGGTATGATTGATGGTAATGAGGACCTTTTCTAAGTGAGAAATTATTACATCTGAATGCGATACAACGCAGCCTACGTTAACCACAATAACGTCAAGGGGTCAAACACCAAATCTTATATAGAAACACTTGAAGTAAAAATTCTCCTAAACATAGATATTCCAATGTTTCTAACACTTTATGAAAACACTGACGGTGAAATGATGATGGAGGTAAATGTGTTATTTTAGATCGATTTTCTAGAATAGTTGATTATTAAAGATGTATTTCTTTGTATATGAACTAATTTTTACGTACATACATATATTTACCTATATGTATGTATATATTAATACTTTTAAAATTATATAAATATTTTCTATTTCAAGTAGTAAAATCTGAAAAAATAGTAGTGACACATTAGAAGAAAAAATTAATAAAATAAAAAGAGAGACTGACTGATCAACTGATACGTACACTCTGTCTGACAGGTACAAAAAGCTCACTTAAATATATTAGAAATATATACGCAATACGCTAAACTTTAATAAAATTAGAAAAAAAAAAACACTTCATCTAGAACATCAAATAAAAGCTATAGGGACCCGTCATAAAATAAACATATACTCGTACATTATTAATGTACTTAAACATATTATCAGTATGAAGTAACACAATTTGAAGAATAAAAAGTTTAAAATTAATTATCCCTAACGCTGACAAAGAGGAGTCAGAAATGTTGACATATAAAGTCATATTGTATACTAGAGGACCAGTTGAGAGGTTAGACCTAAATTGTAAGAAAACGACTTCGTTTTCTGTTGTTCGCTATTCAAGAAGAAAATAAGATTATTCATTATGAATTAACTAATTTAAAAGTACATTTAAGTTCAGTCTCATATCCATATGATGATAATCCTAACATAAAATTTAAAAATAAACGTAATGCAATTCTATATAGTTATTACATGTATCTAAGATTCCAGCAAAGGTAGTATATGAAAGAATCTCATGCGTTTCTACCTGTACCAGAGTTTAAGATAAAAAAGCTCCTTTTATTCAATATCGGGCTAATTGAATAAAATTTTAATTTGAAATAGTAAGCAAAGAAATCAGCTTACTGTATTCTTATTCATGATCATATACTAGAATATATATACCTATCAAAGGTCAAATTCGAAAAGTCTTATAAATTGAGTAATATGGAAAACAACATAATTTTTATATACGTACAAGGTTTCAAAAGTAATTCAAATGATTTCATCGCAAAAGAAGTAGCGATTGTTTTCAACAATTACGAATATAATAATTTCATTATAAAACTCAATAATCAATAAAAAATAAAAAAAAGAAGCAAGCTGGCTAACAAAAAACTATCATTACATAAGCTGGACTGCTGGATCAGTTTCATTTAAAAATTTTTATAAATGTATAAAAGGCAATGCAAGATATTCTAAAATAAATGTAAAAGGTGATGAAAAAAGCCTACGGCTGGAAAAAATTTTGTATCAAAATATTTCTAAGAATGAAGATAAGCTGCATCAACTTTAAACAAATGTAAATTAAATATAGGAAATATTTCTATTATAGTTACTATTATTCTAAAGTATGTATCTTAAGGAATTTAGTTTTACTTAAAACAGCAAATCCTCACAAACTTTGAAGTAAATACAGATAAAAATTAAATCAACGTTTTTTAATTTCAAATAAAAAAAAAAACTATGAAGATATTTGACATCTATATATAAAAGACCAGGCGAATATTTAGAACAACAACAAAAACAAAAAAAATGTATTCAAACACGGAGGCAAACACTTATTTGTATGTACATACATATGTACATACATACATAAAATCAATTTGTAGATATGTATGTACACATAATATCAAATTTCTTATCAATACTCAAATATTTATTAGATCTTGACAATCACACTTACATATCTACATCATAAAAATATATGAATAACGCAAACCATTCAGTCAGAGCACATCCCCAAGCTAAACGACCTTATTATGGACAGAGAAACTATAAATTCCCATGATCGTGTGAAAAGAAGTTCAGGGAAAGAAGCCGGACGTAGTTAAATAAACAAAATCTGTAATATAAACAAATTTCTCGTAGGCAGACTTTAAAGCTGGACAATTTTAAGCATGACAAAATACCCAGCAACCTTGAGTATGAAAATATACTTATGTATATGTATCAGATATATGAAAATATTTTATAGAACCAAATCTCGATATTGAATACAATTTATTTCTACGTACATAAAACTACTAGCGTGAGAAAATCATACGCACACACACGCACACACATATATACCAGATTTCATCTAAGAAAAATTCAAATTATTTCAACAACACACCACCCCTCACAAAACACGGCCAACCTTAAATTCCTACAGATATGCATACAAAAATTCTCACGGTCATTCCTACAAACAACACTGACAACAACACAAATCACGATCAGCCTTAAACTCCTACGAACATGCATACAGATTCCCACGGGTACATATCACTCGTACGACAACACCCTCGCCTATCCTCAAATCACTAATAGCATTAAACTTCTACAAACATATGTACATACACACAGACATATTACTACACCAACCTCACCTACCCTAAATCATGATCAGCCTTAATTTTTTACAGACATACATACATACAGATTCCTACGTATACATATTACAACAACACCCTCACCTCTCCCAAATCACGATCAGCCTTAAGCTCCTACAAACATATAGACATACATACACGCAGTTGATCAACCTCAACTACACCACACCCACTCCCAATAACAGCCTCGCTTAAATTCCTCCGGACAGACACATCCACAAATTCCCATGGATACATACTACTCGTACAACAACATCCTCACCTACCCCAAATCACTATAAGCCTTAAATTCCTACAGACTTGCAACACCTGCATACACGCAGTCGATCTACCTCAACTACACCCCGCCCCTGTCAATCATACCCTCACACAAATTCCAACAGACAGGTATACACACATACACCGAATCTATCTACCTCAACTACACCACGCTCCCCCGGCTAATCACAGCCTCGCACAACAGACAGACAGACAGACACATCCATAAACTCCCTCGGTTATATATTACAACAACAACTCCACCCACCCAAATCACGGCCTGTCTTCAACTCCTATATTAGCATTAGCAATAATAATTCCCGTCGGAATTATGAAAAATCATTTTCCCGTCGGCATTTGAAAAAAATAATAATCATGTTTTGCCGTCGGCATTAGGAAAAATATTCATGCATTGCCGTCGGCATTAGGAAAAAATAATTTTCACTATTTCACCCCCATTAGTAATAGGAAAAATCATATTCATGATTTTCCCGTTGGTACTAGGAAAAATCATATTCATGATTTTCCCGTCGTCATATACATACATACATTACAAAGAGAAAAACCTCCAACCTATGAACCCACTTAACGTATTCCCACAAAAAACAAAATCACCCGTTCACACAATTAATGTAACCCCCAAAAAAAAATCACCCGTTCCCACAAGGGTTAATGTAAACAAAAAAAAAAAACTCCTAATGTAAACAAAAAATTCCTTATGTAAACAAAAAGTTGGACGGACTTATTGACCCACCCTCGTAGGGTATCAAATTTCACAAATTTCCAAGAATTTTAAAATTTGGGTAATTAAAATTTCAAAATTTTAAAATTTTAATTGGGGCAGGAGTGGGATTCCACTACTACTCACAATGTATTACACCCAGCAAGAAAAGTGTGAAATTCTGGCTCATAATTTCAAAATGAATCATTGTATTTCTACTAATCTCAGCGATTTAGAAACTATTTCAGAAGTTGAAAGTACAGCAAACATGGTTCGATCACTAAACACGTTCTCCCAAAACTCTTGCTTTGTAACACAAGCAAAAACTTCAGAGATTATACAAAAATTTAAAAACAAAAAATCTACAGGGTTGGACGAAATCAACAATATATGCTTGAAAACCCTACCAAAGAAAGCTATAACCTTCCTTACCTCTATAATAAATGGATGTCTGAAACTATGCTACTTTCCAAACTCATGGAAATTGTCAAAAACAATTGCAATACCAAAACCAAACAAACCTGACAGCTCACCCCTTTCATATAGACCTATCAGCTTGCTCTCTTAAATAAGTAAAATATATGAAAAAGTAATAAAAGAAAAACTTAATCTATTTCTAGAGTCAAACAATATTCTTCCAATACAACAATACGGATTTAGGAGTGAACATAACACGTGTCAACCACTGCTAAAAATAAGAAAATTAGTTAAAAACAATTTCGGAAATGATAAATCAACAGGCATGGTTCTGCCGGATATAAAGGCCGCTTTTGATTCTGTTTGACACGACGGACTCATTTATAAAATGAAGAATCTAAACTTTCCTAACGAAATTATTAAAATAATCCAAAGTTTTTTAGAAAACAGATCTTTTAAAGTATATCTAGGCACTGTATGCTCTCAACAAATAAATATTACGGCGGGTTGTCCTCAAGGGTCGTGCCTTTCCCCCATATTATACAATATTTTTACTTCAGATATACCAACAATCATAAATTGTAATACAACAATTTTTGCCGACGACACATCGATACTTAGCTCCGATATATGTATATGCTACAAATGTAATTACAAACCTACGAACTGCCTTAACTGAATTAAACAAATATTTCAACAAATGGAACATATTATTAAACCCAGAAAAAACTCAAGCCATTTACTTTTCAAGGAAAAGAAAAGAATGTTTTCTTCCTCAGCAACCGTTAAGATTTATGAATCATGATATTTCATGGGAAAACAAGGCCAATATCTAGGAGTTATACTTGATCCTAAATTAAATTTCAACGATCACATACCCTACCTAATTGACAAAATAAATAAAACAACACGGTTACTATACCCACTAATTAACAGAAATTCGGATCTTAACACTGATAACAAAAAACTAATATTGAAATCAATTCTGCATTCCATAATGTTCTACTGTGCTCCAGTATGGTCCACTTCCGCAAATTGTCATCGTAAAAAATTACAAATAGCCCAAAACAAACTACTAAAGATGATATTTAAGCTATCTTGGCATTATTCCACCAGATGATTACACTCTCTTGCAGATGTGGATTTAGTAAATGATAAAATAAATAGATTGACACACAATTTTACAAGAAGATGTGAACTTTCCCAATACACACATATTAATGATTTAATATCAGCATAATTTTAACGTACTACTCCACTCCAATTCTTTTATCTTATACCCCTGCTTCATAAAGATTTTGTAAATTTTTTCCTCCACTATATATATTAAGTTAAATAAAATAAAAATATCAATATTATAAATAAATTTCTAAGTAGAAAAGGAACATCGTCCCTAAACTCTTAAAACTTTATAAGTCAAATGATTTTTTTTTTTCATATACATATTTATTTATTGTATCTTCAAAAATGAACTAACAATAAGTAATCAAATCTTAAATCTAAATATAATTATTAGGCCCGACCAATATCGGACATAAGCTTAGTGATAGTTATAAATAATACATAAGTAGTGATAATCAAAAAGAAGTATTTTTAAGCAGTCCCATCTGAAGTGTTGAGTATAAGAGCCCTTGTGTCCCTCTTTTTTAAGCGGATGTGTCCAGTAAAGCTCAAAATATTACGGGCAAGCGGATTAGGATGTGACTCGAGTTTAGTTAAATATTTGCCTGCGTATTTTGCAATATCTTCACTCACTAGTGGCATATTTAAATCACGATGAATATTTGAATTTTTAACGTACCATGGAGCAGATGTTATCAAACGTAAAATTTTGTTTTGCATTCGTTGGATTCTCTCGACATTTGAAGCTGAAGCAGTGCCCCACAGCTGAATTCCATAGCACCATATTGGCTTCAAAAGCGACTTGTATATCAAAAGTTTGCAGTCTAGGCTGAGTGTTGAATTTCTGCCAATTAACCAATATATTTGAGTCAATTTAAGTTTCATTTGGGTTAACTTAGAGTCAATATGATATTTCCATGTAAGCCTTCGATCAAGGTGTATGCCAAGGTATTTGACTTGAGAATGTTGAGGAATATTTTGATTGTTGATTCGAATGGGGGAACAGGTATCTTTTCATAGGGTAAACGTTATATGAACACACTTTTGTTCATTGACTTTAATTCTCCATAAGTTCAACCATATTTCAAGCTGGGTAATGTGTGCTTGGAGATTGCGGGATGCCCCATCAGGATTTTTGTGAATACTCAAACAGGCTGTATCATCGGCAAATGTAGAAGTGTGGACGTTATTGCTCACAGGCATATCACAAGTATATATTAGATACAAGACTGGCCCCAGAATACTACCCTGTGGCACACCAGAAGATATAGATTCGGGTACACTCATGAAGTCTCCTTCCACAACAGTAAACTTTCTATCAAGAATATAACTTTCCAAAAGCTTTTGTATATTTATTGGTAGGTATGTCTTCAATTATAAAACTAGGCCTTTGTGCCATACTTTGTCAAATGCCTGAGAAACATCAATAAAAAGGGCAGAACAATACTTCTTTTCTTCAAAAGTCCTCCTTATAATTTGAACCAATCTATGCGTTTGCTCAATAGTGCTATGCTGACTTCTAAAGCCAAATTGATGGTCCGGGATGCACCCAGTATCAGCTAAAATTGTGGACAATTTAGTCATGAGCAGCTTTTCGAAAAGCTTTGAAATTGTTGAAAGTAAGCTTATAGGCCTATATGACTCAGCCTTGTTAAGATCTTTGCCTGGCTTTGGAATCATTTTAATCTTGGCAAGTTTCCAGTTATGTGGAAAATACTGCATTCGTAAAATGGCATTAAAAATAAATAGCAAAATTCTTATTGCAATATGAGGCAAGTTCATCAGCATCTTGTTACTAATGCCATCAATACCTGGAGCTTTCTTAGGGTCGAGTTCAGCAACTATTTTTTGTAGTTCACGCATCTTAAACCTTAAGGGACGAGGGGGTAGAGAGACTACACTCGGTAAATCGGCAGCACCCGTACATGAATTGGGAGTGAATACAGATTTTAAATGCTCAGAAAATAAGTTACCTTTCTCACTATCGCTTCTTGCCCAGCCTCCAGTCGAAGTACGTAATGGTGATTTGAGATCAACGGGTCTTTTAAGATTTCTAGTAGCGCGCCATAAAGAGTAATTAGATGTTGACGTTACATCAAGACCTTCTAAATACTTTTCCAGTAATGCAGTCTTTTCCGACGATAGCAGCTCTTTGAGTCGTTTAGTACATTCTTTAAGTCTGATTTTATTTAGGGGTGATCGGTGTTGTTGCCATTCTCTTCTAGCTCTCCTTTTTTCACATACAAGACGTTCAATTTCCGTAGAATAAATTCTATTAAAGCCAGTCTGCGGATAGGAAGTAGTGGCATGTTCAGCAGCCTGTTTAATATATTCGTTAAGATTGGCAATATTAAATTCAATATCATCAGGTGATCTTAGCTGAATGTTTTCTACGCAGTGACTACTAATATATTTTTTGAATCCTAGCCAGTTGACCCTATTAATCGTTTTCGCATATGAGTTAGTTAAATCACTCCTTAGTAGGTTGAAAATTGTAACTATTGTGGGAGAGTGATCGGAGGACAGATCTACAGAGCCCTCTACGTGAATTAAGTCCCTATGGATATTTTTCGTGACGCCAAAATCTATAACATCTGGAATTTTTCTTACGTCAGTAGGCCAGTAAGTAGGCTCCCCACTCGAAATGACATCTAAGCCCATTTTTGAAATTGTATTAAACAACGCTCTACCTCTAGGTGTAACAAGACCCGAGCCCCAGTACGTATGTTTTGCATTGTAGTCACCAGCTGCCACGAAACAAGATCCAAGCGATTTGTAGAACTTCTCATACTGATCTTCGGTAACTGAAAATCTGGGAGGTGAGTAAATTGATGATATCACGAAGTTCGCACAAAAATTTTCTACGAAAATATTCGTAGCTTGCATATATTCTTCACTAACGTTCTCAAGGATATAGTGCTTGAGTCTTGACTTAATTAGAATTGCTGATCCACAAGCATGCTCTCCCTCTCGGGTCCTTTGAATCATATAGAGTGTAACCATTTATTTTAAAGCAGCTTCTCGAAGTCAAGTGAGTCTCAGAGACCATCATTATATCAATATTTTTTTCCGTGAGGAAGTGCTCAAGTTCATTTTTATGTTGGCGAATGCCGTTTGCGTTCCAGAAACATATTTTTAACGCGTTCATGGTTGGTTGATTAATGCTTGAAGCAGTGTATTCTGCATTCTCAGCATTTCTTGCATCATGCTAGTCATATTTGTTGTAAAGTTGTTTATAGTTAGCACCAGATTCTCAATAGTAGCTTCAAGACGACTAAAGTTAAAGCTAGAGTTTGCATTCGTTGAATTACTTGGCGGTGGAACATTTTGTGTGGGAATAGAACTAGTCTTAGCAGCATCGGCATACGATACACGTGAAGTTACTAGTTGGCTATTTTGAGGAAGAGAGGCGGAGTAAGCATTTGCTGATTGAACTGGAGCTAATTTAGATTTTTGACCCATAGCCTGTTTAACGAAAGAATATACAGGGCATCCTCTGTAGTTAGCAGTGTGATTACGTCCACAATTACTGCATTTCTTTTCTGCTTGTACTTTTGGCTTGGTACAGTTAGCAGTACCATGCAATTCACCGCAGATAACACAAACTGTAGGTAATTTGCAGTAGGTTTTTGTGTGGCCATATTCTTGGCAATTATGGCACTGTACGGGACCTGAACGCTTACGTGGCTCTTCAACTGTGATTTTTCGGTGTAAAAGGTATTTTAGACTATAAATTGGGTGCGTCTCATTTTTCTTTAACTGTATATCATTCGGCTCCAGTTCAACACGAAATAGAGGCTGGGGAATCTTCTCTCTATTGATTATATTGGTAACATTTTTTACCTTAAATCCTTGTTCGATAAGTGCACATTTTACTTCTTCAGGCTCAACATATGAATCTATGCCCTTTAATACTATTTGTAGGCCTTTAGCACTCTTAAGTTGATATGTATAAAAATTTGTTTTATTTTTTTCAAACTCACTAACAATTTTTCGGAAATCTTTTTCATCATATATTTGGATTTTAGTTTCATCAATATTACCTCGTTTAATTGGAATGATGTGAAAAGTATTTTCACCAATGGTCGACAGTAGATTTTTTAGAAGCGCGTTTGAATTTTTTTCTCTCAGATAAATAGGTGGTGGCTTAAAAGACTTTTGGGATGATGCAGCTGGATTGTCGTTTTTGTCTTGCAATAATGAAAAACGATTTTGAAGATTGATAGAAGATGTGCTGTTATTCCTAGACATCTTTGGGGCGGATCCAATTTTAGTAGAATTTGGGCTTCGCCCGCGCTTTAAAATAGTTATATATCTGTCCATTCCTACTTGTACCTTTGGTTTTAAACTACTGTTATCTTCAGTGACAACTTGTTTAAGTGATGACCACGTGCCCGAAGCAGATGATATCGCTGAGTTAAATGTAGAAGTACTAGGCAATAATGTCAACGATTCACTAGTTGGCATTGGACAAAGCGAAGTTGATCGCTGACGAAACTGTGGTTTTGCCGGTAGAAAAGGTCTATCAGATTTTTGATTTTTATTAAGAGCTTCAGAACTCACACCAAGTCTATTATCAGATTTTTTATTTTTATTGCTATCATTATGTGCATCAAAACTCACAGTAAAATAGGCATTTCTGCCGTTAGAACTCACTTCACTATTTTTTTCCTTTGGGGTACTCTTTATGAGTATTCCTCAAGGGTACTTTGTATGTTTTTTTGTTTACGGTTTTTTTTTGTTTTTGTTATTTCTATATGTAAAAATATTAGCAAAGCAAAAAAAGCTTATTTATCAAAGTTAATATGTACTACGAATATTTTTTGTATGATTTTTTTTTGTTTAGTTTGTATGTAAGAAAAATTCCGCTATTACGTCTGTTCACTATGAAGGTACAACGAGGAACTGAGTCAAATGTAAATACGAAGAATATTATAAAATGCAAATAAATAAACATAAACATAAACAAAAATGTTGTTTTGCCTTGACTTTTTTTAGTATTTCCCCTACAACTTTTTAGTCTATTGTTGGATTTTAAATTAAAAGACAGCATTAAGTTTCCGATAAAATTTTAAATAAAAATGTGTAAAAAAATTATTAATATCTACAGTCGTGAAATCGGGAAAAAGCAAAGATCTCAAAATTTTAAAATTTTCCTGAAAAAGGCACGTTTTTTTAAGAAAAAGTATGTTCATTATTTTCAATTTTGTGAAAAAGTTTGTTTAACATATTCACTTTTAAACCACATAACGCTAAAAACAATCTATTCAGAATATGCTAAGAGCCAATTATTTTGTATTTTGGGCATGCACCCCACATTCAGCAGTGTCCGAAAATTGCCAATTTTAAAAATATTTTTTGTGCTTATGCGCTTATAAAAAGTTGTGACGGTCGATTTTGAAAGTTTTAACTATACCATTTAATTGTTAGGATAGTTTGCAACATGCTAAACTTAAATTTTTGACAGCCTTTTCATAAATGCGAACATACGCGCAAATTTTCTGAAAAAAGCCAAAATTTTGGAAAAATTTTGTTTTTACCATAAAAAATAAATATATATTAAAATAATTTTCTTTTCTTATGTTGGCTTTTTTGACTTCTATATGAGTCTTTCTACTTCACCTGAAAAACTTATTCCAATATAATTAACTGATCTCGAGATATTCCGATTGAAGGGTGCAATTCAAAAAATATATCGAATGCGCTTAACTTTTTTCCCTTTATTCACACATCAGCTGTTTAAAACTTTTATGAATTGTGAAATTCAACCTAAATAGAAAAAAAAATAAATTTGGAATGTTATCCAATAACTCTATGTATATTTTTCGCAATAAAAAATATTTATGGTAATTATACTATATGTTTTTCCATGTAAGTGTAGTCAATGTTAACGAATAAAAAAACACATTTATTAATGGATTTAAAAAAAGGTTTACGCGCATTATATTACAGCAGCATCGGCAGGTGCTACCTGATTATGCTACTTAAAATAAATAACACTTCGCAGTACCAGGTAATTAGACAAAATTAGCAAAAGTGCTTATAAATAAAGTCAAGGAAAAAAAATTTTTTTTTGTTAAAAGTCAAATATCTTCTAAGTTATGAGAGATACGAAAACACATCTCAGAACATTATTTCTTAAAAATATTGAGCTTAGATCAAAACGCTTTATTTCAGGGACCGAAAATAACTGTTAATTTTGAATTTTTGATTAAAAAAAGCAACCTCAATGAAATGTCGGAGAATGAAACCAAGTATACCATTTTGAAAGTCTTGGACCAAATTGTCAGAAAATGCGATGCTTTTTAAAAATCTGATTTTTATTTTTCAGGCAAAAATAACAGTTATTTTTTGATTTTAATTTTTTTGAGTAAAAATAACAGTTATTTTTTAACTTTTATTTTTTTGAGCAAAAATAAAAGTTATTTTTTAACTTTTATTTTTTCTAGCAAAAATAACAGTTATTTTAAACTTTTATTATTTCGAGCATGAATAAAAGTTATTTTTTTACTTTTATTTTTTCGAGCAGAAATAAAAGTTATTTTTGACTTTTATTTTTTCGAGTAGAAATAAAAGTTATTTTTTGACTTTTTATTTATTTCTGCTCGAAAAAATAAAAGTCAAAAAATAACTTTTATTTTCTGACTTTTACGATAAAAGTTATAACAGTTACGGTCCCTGCTTTATTTCATAAAAATCGGAAAATTTTTCAAAAAGTTATAAGCCTCAGAATTTTTTTAGAGTCCCATGTTGTCAACTTAGGCCCACTGTAACTCCTGTCCAGCTTAAGCCAGATGGCTGCCAAGACATCTGTCCTCCTCCACCAATGTTCGAAGTTTCATATAAATCCAATCAGTAGTTTAGAAGTTACAGATTTATTACCATTTATTTTGCAAAAGTCCCCACTGTGCAATGGCTAACAGTCATCCAAAGGCTAATATTGAACGTAGTTATCATTACATAGTATAAAACAAAGTCGCTTTTTCTGTTCCTATATCCCCATGTATGCTTAAATCTTTAAAATTAAGCAACGGATTTTGATGCGGTTTTTTTTTAAATAGATAGAGTGATTGAGTGTATAATAACATCCATTAAATAGTGGGGAAATACTGTTATTTTTGAGGTTTCTAATGTGATGTCGTAAATAATTACATATTTTTCCGCTTAAATTGCAAACACAGGCTGAACCCTACGAGATTTATCCAAATAATGTGCTAAGTATTGTACACGTGTCTACAGAAACTCCGCTATGGTATATGTCTATCTCTTATGGATATCGCACAATAAAATTTTTAACCGACTTCAATAAAGAAGGAGGTTATCAATTCGTGTGTATTTTTTTTTTACTTTTTTCTAATGTTCGTACACGCCTAACTCGGTCATTTTTAAACTGATTTTCGAAATTCTTTTTTTGTTTGAAAGGGTTTGCCTGCAATTAGTTCCTATAATTTTTTTTTTTAAAATCGGCAGGGAAAATTCCCCCCCCCCCTTTCCATAACTCTGCTATTTGTGAACCGATTTTCAAAATTCTTTTTTGGTTTGAAAGAATTTTGCTTAAAGTTAGAACAAATTTCGTTGGGATATTTTGAGCCCCCTCCACCCACCGAAAAAAAATTTATTAATGATTACATAACTTCTCTATATATGGACTGATTTTTAAAATTCTTTTCTTTTTGTTTCAATATTATTTTCATACTTGCGTCCGTTTTGTAATTTTTGGATTGATTCTTAGTATTGGAGTCAGTTTCTTTTTGCCAGAATTATTTTGTCACTTACTTTTTACGACAAATAATGGCTAATCCTTATCTAATTAAATACCTTAAGTACATTGTTGATTTCATATAGAATGTTACTGCATATTGTAAAAGGCCCTACATCCTTTGCACAGCTAAGCTTTAAAAAAAGGTGAGATCTATCGGAAAAATTGCGTTAGCAGTTGCGTCATCCGGCATTTCCGCTACGCTTTTGGAAGGAGGCCGAAGCGCCCACTCTACATTCAACTCCCGCTGAAAACTGCCCGATGACAATAACAACGTCTGTAGTATTTCTAAGCAGAGCAATACAGGAAAATTGATGCGTGACTGCTCATTAATAGTATGGGACGAAGCTACCATGTCAAACAAGACATTGTAGAAGCACTGGATAGGACAATGCGCGATATGCGCAACAAAAATTCACCTATGGGTGGATGTACAATTCTGTTCTCAGGAGATTTCCGTCAAATTCTACCAGTTGTGACTCGAGGAACACGTGCTGACGAAGTAAATGCTTCCTTAAAAAGATCCAACCTTTCGCGACATGTCAATAAATTAGAGCTTAAAACTAATATGAGGGTTTCGTCATCTTCGCGTGAGAACAGGCTATTTCCTGAGATGCTGCTAAAAGTTGGCAATGGAGAGTTAACACAAAGTAAGGGAAGGATTAACCTAGAAAACCTTTGTGTTTTGATAGACAACATCCAAGAGTTACTCAGCAATGTCTATCTTGACATTGATAACATAAGTTATAAGACAATATCTTGGTTTAAAGAATGAGCGATTCTGTCACCAACAAACGAACAAGTACATAAGGTAAATAAATTGATTCTTTCAAAGATTGATGCGCCGTCGAAAATATACTACTCGGTTAATACTGTTCTCGATTTGGAAGAAGCTGTTCATTTTCCTACAGAATTTCTAAACTCTTTGAACCCGTCTGGACTCCCTCCTCACAAAATGGTGTTGAAAGTAGGTTGTCCTGTTATTTTATTAAGAAACCTGAATCCACCTAAACTATGCAATGGCACGCGTTTGCTGGTAAAATCACTGAAAACTTTCATAATAGAGTGCTCAATACTCACAGGATGTGTTACCGGAGAAGATGTATTGATTTCTCGAATCGCTCTGATACCATCGGACTTACCCTTCCAATTTAAACGTTTACACTTTACATACATCTTTGGCAATGACCATTAATAAATCGCAGGGTCAAACCTTCAACGTTGCAGGCTTAGATTTTAGCGTTGACTGCTTTTCACATGGCCAACTGTATGTCGCTCTTTCAATAGTAACCTCTAGAGAAAACATGTTTGTATTGTCTAATGACAAGAAAGCTGTTAACGTTGTAATATGTTAATTGTTGTAAAAATAAAATAAACTAGATATACCAAACGGACGACAGAATCGTCCGCATTCTAAACAGAAACAAAATCTCTTTATTAAACCTAATTCAATTTATTGAACTCTCGTCCTATAAGTTTTATGCAGCGTGACCGTTTGACCGACTAAAGTGGCAAATTGCCACTTTTTCGACTGCCTTGCCACTTTTTTCCCCTTTCTTTAGAGTGAATTATATAATAATACATTAAAAATAAAAAATTTAGTGTAGTTTTCACGTCTTTTTTTTAATTTTGCCCCTTTTTTTTGATAAATCCCCTATTTGGTGCAACTTTTTGAAAAATGTCATCGGCCACCCTGGTTTTATGGCTTTCATACAACAACAAATAAGAAAAAAATGGAATAGCATGAAAAATAGTACACAAATACACACACACACACAAACACACAGTCTAAACTAACAAACAGGGACCGTAACGGTTATAATTTTTATTTTAAAAATCACTTTTTAATCATTATTTCTTGATTTTTATTTATCCCTCACAAAATAACTCTTATTTTGTGACTTTTATTTATTCCTCAGAAAATAACAGTTATTTCTTGATTTTTATTTATCCCTCACAAAATAAGAGTTATTTTGTGACTTTTATTTATTCCTCACAAAATAACAGTTACTGTTTGATTTTTATTTTTTTGCTTAACTTTTAAAATGTAGAAAGCGTAATTTTTGCGTTAAAATGAATATTAACCGATTTAAAATTGAATTTATCGCCAGAGTCTTTAAAAAAAACTCTTATATGTTAAATTAAATTTACTTTTTTATTATTTATTAATTTTAAAAGTTAAAATTTTTTTGAGCAAAAAAATAAAAATCAAAAATTAACTGTTATTTTGTGAGGAATAATAAAAAGTCACAAAATAACTCTTATTTTGTGAGGGATAAATAAAAATCAATAAATAACTGTTATTTTCTGAGGAATAAATAAAAGTCACAAAATAAGAGTTATTTTGTGAGGAATAAATAAAAATCAAAAAAATAAAAATCATTGCATCTATCGGTAGTCCATGTAACATGGAGTATCTTGGTATATTCGTTGTGCATGTAGCACTTCTCTATTATTGTGATTTTTTTACTTTAAATTTGGAAAATAATCGTTATTTGCGATCCCTGCTAACAAATGAGCGTGTACTATGTTTGCATGTAGTAGTAGCAACTTTAAACGCTTATAGCTCCCAAAATACTAAACCGATTTCAATAAAATATAGATTCTGCACATCTGCGCAGAAATTCCTTTAAAATTATATAAATCTTTCCAAAATCGGTGCAGTAGTTCCGGCGTAAAAGGGATTACAAGAAACGTGTTCGCCTATTAATTATATAGATAGGTAAAAACGTAAAAAGTAAATAAGTAAAAATGTAGTGTATAAATTTAGATATTCCAAAAATAGCAGGAAATCTTCATGGTTTAGGGAAAGAAGAATTGTTTTACCTTAAATTTAACGCGTGCGGGCCACCGGCAGTAATGAATAAATCAAAACTACTGGATCGATTTTAATAATTTTTAAGTTTAACGTTTATTAACGCACTAATAATCCCAAATAATTATTTTACTTAATTAGTAAAATAACTTTTTTTTATTAAAAATACATTTAAATTGATTATTGAGGGGTTTAGCTGGATCCTATGCGCATTTCACTGTTGCTAATGCAGATCATCAGGGAACCTTTACCCAAAAATCTTAGAACAACTAGAGTTATTATGTTATAAACTTTCATTTAAACAAATGAGAAGTTCAACAAATAACAAAGTTGAAACAAGAACTCAATAATCAACATGTTTTTTATTTTCTTACTTTACTACATTGGCTGACTTTTTTTCAGCTCTAGTTGTAGTTGTAAAAAGTATGTAAAGAAAATAAATGTAAATAACAACAACAGCTATATAAGAATAGAGTGTTGCCACAGAAGTATTTTTGACTTGGTGCAGTCAAGTTAATAATTAGTGTTTTATTTTTGGGAATTGCTACAATTTAAGTTTAACGTTTATTAACGCACTAATAATCCCAAATAATTATTTTACTTAATTAGTAAAATAACTTTTTTTTTATTAAAAATACATTTAAATTGATTATTGAGGGGTTTAGCTGGATCCTATGCGCATTTCACTGTTGCTAATGCAGATCATCAGGGAACCTTTACCCAAAAATCTTAGAACAACTAGAGTTATTATGTTATAAACTTTCATTTAAACAAATGAGAAGTTCAACAAATAACAAAGTTGAAACAAGAACTCAATAATCAACATGTTTTTTATTTTCTTACTTTACTACATTGGCTGACTTTTTTTCAGCTCTAGTTGTAGTTGTAAAAAGTATGTAAAGAAAATAAATGTAAATAACAACAACAGCTATATAAGAATAGAGTGTTGCCACAGAAGTATTTTTGACTTGGTGCAGTCAAGTTAATAATTAGTGTTTTATTTTTGGGAATTGCTACAATTTAAGTTTAACGTTTATTAACGCACTAATAATCCCAAATAATTATTTTACTTAATTAGTAAAATAACTTTTTTTTATTAAAAATACATTTAAATTGATTATTGAGGGGTTTAGCTGGATCCTATGCGCATTTCACTGTTGCTAATGCAGATCATCAGGGAACCTTTACCCAAAAATCTTAGAACAACTAGAGTTATTATGTTATAAACTTTCATTTACACAAATGAGAAGTTCAACAAATAACAAAGTTGAAACAAGAACTCAATAATCAACATGTTTTTTATTTTCTTACTTTACTACATTGGCTGACTTTTTTTCAGCTCTAGTTGTAGTTGTAAAAAGTATGTAAAGAAAATAAATGTAAATAACAACAACAGCTATATAAGAATAGAGTGTTGCCACAGAAGTATTTTTGACTTGGTGCAGTCAAGTTAATAATTAGTGTTTTATTTTTGGGAATTGCTACAATTTAAGTTTAACGTTTATTAACGCACTAATAATCCCAAATAATTATTTTACTTAATTAGTAAAATAACTTTTTTTTATTAAAAATACATTTAAATTGATTATTGATTATTATTGTTATTTACATTTATTTTCTTTACATACTTTTTACAACTACAACTAGAGCTGAAAAAAAGTCAGCCAATGTAGTAAAGTAAGAAAATAAAAAACATGTTGATTATTGAGTTCTTGTTTCAACTTTGTTATTTGTTGAACTTCTCATTTGTTTAAATGAAAGTTTATAACATAATAACTCTAGTTGTTCTAAGATTTTTGGGTAAAGGTTCCCTGATGATCTGCATTAGCAACAGTGAAATGCGCATAGGATCCAGCTAAACCCCTCAATAATCAATTTAAATGTATTTTTAATAAAAAAAAGTTATTTTACTAATTAAGTAAAATAATTATTTGGGATTATTAGTGCGTTAATAAACGTTAAACTTAAATTGTAGCAATTCCCAAAAATAAAACACTAAATAATTTTTTCATTGAATGACATAGGCTATATATTTTATACCTGTGCGAAGCCGGAGCGGGCCGCTAGTTTATACATAAAATTAAAAATGGAATGCTGCCCAATTATTTGAGTAATCAGTTGGTATATGTTGCGGATGTGCAACCATATTAGCTTCGTAACAACAATAATTTTAGATTAAACTTTAGCACAACAAATTTCTATCAGAATCTTTTATTTTATAATGGTCTTAGACTTTATAATTCAATTCTATTAGAACTTAAGATCGAAAGCAATTTTTATGTATTTAAGCGTAAAACTACAGATTATGTTAGATGAAATTTTTTAAATAGCAAGTTTTCTAAATAAATAAATACATACATACATACTATGATAAAATATACGTAATTCATATGGGAGGATGTACCAATATCGTGCCACTCTTACAGAAAATGATCTTTCAAATAAAGAACATTTAATTTTCGGTATTATTACTTGTTTATTTCTAATAGATCTAGAGAAAATAAACATACTACGCAAGAGTTTAGGTACGCCACTTTTTATAATACCATGGAAGAAGTCTAAATTACGCATACTCACAAACTGATTAAAAGAGCATCCTAGGAATTTTCGCGTCGTCTTACGTTAAAAACGAACCTAACGATCGAATTTAGAGCGTAACCTAATATTTTCAAATTTTTCCAATTGATCCAGAGACAATTTCTATGCCATATAAGATGTGAGGCATCATTAGTGAGTGAGCTATTCGTCTCTTGACATCAACAGTCAAGAAGATTCGGATAGAATCAGTGTTACCAAAATATATATTCAAAATTACACCTCGTAGGCAGGGCGATTTTTCAACTTGTTTGGCGTCCAAATTTTTAGTTTGGCGACATGGCGATTTTTCTGGCGATAAATAAATTTCTTGGCGATTTTTGTGGCTATTTTTAACAAAATTGAGGTTCAAAATTTTTGTAATTGAGCAAAATTAGTTTGTGGAAGTAGTTTAAAAAAAATAAATCCTACCAAAAGTCGTCTGCAAGAAATTAAATCAGCTTGTTTTTGATGTTTTTTCTTGTACTAATTGATTCATTTTGAATTTGGATGAGAAAAATTTAAAAAAAAATTATTTTTGGCAACTTTATTTTACTTTTGGCGATTTTCTGCTAAATTTCTATACGATTATTTTATAAAAATGTACGTTAAAAGTGTTATACAAAATCAAATTTATTATCAAATATTTATTAACAAAAACTACATAAAATTAATTCTGGCGACTTTTGGCAATTTTAAAAATCAATTTGGCGAAATAGGTCAGGAAAAATCTGACAACCCTGCTCGTAGGAGCCAAAATTACCCGATTTCAAAGGAATTACACCCAATATTAAAATAAATATTTGACACATTTCAAAAATCTTGTTTAAGAAGTGCAAAATATCGAGAGCGTGTCTTCAAAATACGTCAACTCAAATTTTCTCAAAATGAGCTTCCGATGGCAAAAAACTCTCCTATAGAATATTCATCTGTAATATAAATTTCGAATCAAAAAAATTATTTTTTCTTGTTTTGTATAAATTTTTTTTATTCTGCTATCTAAAAGTATGATTTTTTGGTGAAAATAAATGCCAACTTTCATGTAAAAATAAGTAGTTCATTATAAATCTACCTCATATCTTATTGCTTATTATTATTATTGTTTTTTTGTATACCTGCTTTAAATAATAAATTAGCATCAACGGTACTATAATTTATATTTTATTTTGTTTATTTATTATATTATATATGTATGTATTCGTGTGTGTTCTGTCTTTCACATCGTTTTCACATGTTTTCTTCTGAGTTCGGATTTTAAAACACATGATACGCGTGTTTAAGTTGAAATTTAGAAAATACAGATTAATTTCAATTTGAAATTTATTTGCTGGTGGTTCAGCGATGTCTATATGCATTTCATTGCTGCTGTAACAAATCGTCAGTAGACTTCAACCACACATTTTGAACAGTCACAAACCTCTTATCTTATGTACAGACTTTCAAAAACTATTTGAGAACTGTTAACAAGTGAAAAGAAAATCGAAAACGAAATCGAAAACGAAAAAATCTAAAAGTTTGAAATCGTCAATTTCCAAATAGTGTTCTTCTAAATTCGGATGCTAGGAACACATACTATTAATTTGTATTTTCTAAATTTCAAGTTAAGCAGACGTACCATGTGTTTTAACATCCGAACTCACAAGAAAACGTGTGAAAACGATGTGAAAGCCAGAACACACAGGATTTATTATATAAAACAAACGAATTTCAAATTACCCGTAAATTACACCTGAGAGCAATTACCCACGCGCTACACTTGCACATAAAAATTACACCTTATTCGGGTAATTACCCGCGATTCGGCAACACTGGATAGAATAAATTCTACGTCAGTCTCTATCAGGCAATTGCCGAGAAAAGACGTGTTTTTTATCGGTTCTTTTTGCGTTTGCAGACTTTCGAGTGTGTTTTTTATTCTCTGTGAAGTAATAATAAATAAGCTTTTTTCTCTGGTGTTGCTTTACATTTATTTTATTTCTTGTATTATCATATTCGTAACTTGAAAATTCTGATAAGTGTGTGAGGAACATGAACGGGGTTCATCCCCGGATTTTAACCGGTTTCGGGAGCTTGCCTCCTCATCCGGAAAAAAAACAAACCAAACAGGAACAAACGACCGCGGCCGGAAGATTTTATGCCCCTACCAGAAACAACTGAAAACCAGCTCAACTTACCGCGTTATATGGTAGCATCCACTGTGTCATTGGACAAAAACGTTGAAGTTCCACCGCTGGCATAGCACTATGTATTTCAAGTGGAGAGAGGTCTAGATTACATATCACGTGACAGAATAGAAGTTAAGGAAATGAGAAGTGGCGATTTACTCATAAAAGTACCAGATAACAAAACGGCTGAAAAGTTCTTAAAAGCTAATTTCATTGACTATATCGCTGTTAAAATATCTTTGCACAAGACTCTGAACACCGTATAAGGCAGAATATTTTCAAGAAAAATTAAAGATATTCCTCAAGAGGAACTACAACAATTACTACGAGACCAAAAAGTAGTTGAGGTACGTAAAATCATGAGAAGAGAAAATGACCAAATAGTGGCAACAGGTGCAGCTGTGATCACTTTTGATCTCATATATCGTCCTGAATTTTTGAAACTTGGCTGGGAACGTGTCCCAGTCTTGGAATATATCCCCAATCCCATGAGGTGCGTAAATTGCCTGAGATTGGGTCATACCAAGAAATGGTGCAGGAATGTTGAGTTATGCTGTGAATGTGGTCAAAGCGAAGTGCATGAAATATGCAATACCAAATATTGTGTGAACTGCCAGATTGAAAACCATCCTTCCTACGATCCAGAATGCCCGACATTCTGGAAACATATATCGGTCAACTAAATTAGAATAACTAGAAGATGCACCACCCGCTAGGCATGGAGAATTTTTAATGATAATCGTAGAGAAATATATCATTTTAGCCTTACGAATAGCACCCTTAGCCTTATTACGAAGTCTACAAAAAATAAGCCAGTTTTCCTGAGAACGATGAGTAGTATAAGCACGATAGGAGAAATCTCTAAGAGAGCAAGTCAGTACAATTTCACGGGAACACATCCAACTATTATTACTATGACGAATCTTTTTCCTAACAACAGGAACAAAAGTAAACAGCAAGTTAAAAAGAGAACTAAGTAAAGAGCATTGAGAGTCAACATCACCAACGAGAAACTGACCAAGGTCAAAGTCAGACAATGAATTCATCAGACCATCCCAATCAATATAATTAAAATCACGATATTCAAAATATTCAATAGAATGATCAATACTAAAACGAAAAGATGAAAATATTAAATCATGATGAGAAATTGAAGGACAATGCATTTGATCAGAGAATTCAACCGATGATAAATCACTCACTAACCAGAAATCAATCAATGAGTTATACCAAAGAATATAAATCATAGACAGTGATGCCAACAATTCAAAAGCAAAACGAGCCAACTGAGTGGCCAAAAAGAGCTAAAAAGAGCTAAATTTCAAAGTTCAAGATTTTTCTGTTTTAAATCTATGAATGTATTTATTATTCAATTTCTACTTCAAATTTTTTTACATCAATAAAAATAAAAGTAAGAAAAAATAAAAAATAATAATTTTAAATAAAATCATTTCACAGCAATTGATACAAATATTTATCTGCATTAACAATATGACCATACACATTTACATATACTTCTATATATGTACGTTAAGTTACAAAATAAGAACAATCATTTTCAAAAAGAGTAACATTTTCTTCTTCCGACCACAGATTTGTTTTTATATAATATTTTGATTTATTATATGTTTCGATTGAATTTATTTTTACAAATACGCTTGCTGGTAACTCGTAATTTGAACAGCAGGTGCTACACCTTTGTAAACCATATTTTATATGAATTAAACTATTAACCGTATTCAAAGCCATTCGGTTTCTTAATTTATTCTTAAAAAAATTCATAGCACTGAACGTTCTTTCTACCTCAGCATTAGAGTATGGATACGATAATAGTTTTAAAACAAACAATGACAATTTTTGAAAAGGATTTTCATTAATTGAGTTTCTAAATTGATGCACCTCGATCCAAAATTGGTCGGTTCTGTCTAGATTTGTCCACTGGTACAATTTTAAATTTTTTAAACAATTTTCCAGTTCTTCAATTTCTTTAAAATCATTTTCAAACTCTTTTATAACACATAAAGTATTTTCTGAATCATGTAAAAAAACATTTTTTACGCTAAATGCACAAATTTTTTCCAACATTTTAAAATTTGTTGGAAGTTTTGCCCTAATTTCATAAATTAGAGTTTTTATGAACTGTATTAAATTTTGTTTAACGATATCTTTATCTGATTCAGTTATATTAGAATCATCACATGCCTTCTCAAAGTTATATCCTAGGTAACAGTTGCTATTTATTAAAGATTCAAATTCTCCAGCTATATAATTGAAGTCATCTGTCGGTATAATGATTTTATTTGTCAGGCTTTGTAATAAACGAAATAAATCAGTGAATAGTTTTGTATGATCCGCAAACTGAGCTTCAAATGCTAAATTTACTTTTTGGACTTCAGATAGAACGGACCCTAAAAAAGTTATATATATAAAGTTTTTCTGGTCATTATACATATCTTTTAATAAAGATGTTTCAAAAGATTTATCGTTAACCATATTGAAGTGAGTTTTGAGCTCAAGCCACGCTGATAAAATAGTTTTTATAGCTTTCTCGATTGAAAGCCATCTGGTAGGCGCCGCTAAGGGAATTTTTTTTGGATTTTCGTTGTCATTATTTATCAGTTTAAACACTCTAGCATACGCTTTCTGTCTTATGGATGAATTAGAAAACCAATTATGTGTTTCTTTGACTAAAAAGTTTATATTAGGAGGAAAAGTTTTTTCAGTTGCGGCGCAAACAGCTAATTGCAATGAATGGCACACACATCTTACCAAAACTAAGTGTTTTAAATTGTACTTTGCCTTAATTTTTGCATACAACCCATTATGCACTCCTGTCATAACTGCAGCATTATCAGTTGCAATTGCCAAAAGTTTATGCATGTCCAAATTAAAAAGACCTATGAGGCGCTCAAGCCCTAAAAGTAAATTGTCAGCATTGCCGCCATTTAGATCGATCAATCCTAAGAAAGTTGTAACAAATTCATTTCTTTTGTGACTGAAATAACGCACAACAACACCCAATAATTTTTCTACCGATATATCTGTGCCTAAAAAGTATTTTGAAAAAAATTATACATTTTGATACATATTTACATATTTATTGATATTGTTTTGCTAATAGTACCTTCATCCAATATTAAACTAAAATATGACATTCTCAAGTCCTCTAACAGCTCGTCAATAAAGTGTGGAGCTAATTATTTATAATATTGGCACACTTTGTACGATGAAGCGTTACATTGCCAGCCTTGCTATCTGCGAATGTTTTGCAACAAATTTCGGAAAGATGATCCATTGCTAAAAACGGTGTATGTACTGCAGCATATAATGCAAGATTTGCATGCGCAATTTGCGTTTGTGTTGGAACATCTGGTGAAAATGATATGTCTGGCTGGGATAGCACAATATCGTTAAACGGAGCCATACATTTTTTATGCTTTTGAGTCTCCGAATGCCGTACTAAATCAAAATGTTTCGCTTTTATAATTGAATTGCAATATTTGCACAAAGCTTTAGATGAATCTTTTGTTGGTTTAATCCATTTTTTAAACGCGGGATTTGATTCCCAAGCTTTCCTATATTTTTGGCAGTAAGAATCCATTTCAATAATTTGTGGAAAATTTTCTAATTACTCAGAAACGAACACTTTATAATAAAAACGGGGTTTTACAATTTGAAATACCTAAATCATAAATATATCTTACATAGTTGCAAAACAAAGTACCTGCATTTGCAAAAAACATAGTTGCCAAAAATGTGAATGCCCCAAAGAAGAAACAAAAGGGTAAAAACGGGAAAATTTGCTATAAGATGCGAAAAGTGCCAAACGTGCCGTTTCCACAATTGAAAAGAGCTGTGTTAGCTCTTTTTTAATAAAAAGAGCTAAAGGGAAAAATTTCGAGTTAGAAGCAATCAAAAAGAGCTAAATCTAGCTCTAAAATAGCTAAGTTGGCATCGCTGATCATAGAGAATGCGCATCTCATACAAGCTAAAATTTTCTATGACGGGTATTTCCAGTACTACCCGTCCAGCGTACGCACTCTCATTTCTTTCTGCAGTGTATGCTGCGCTCGCATTGCTGAGAGCGAAAGCGTGTGTGTATTTATGTTTGATTTTTATTATTTTGCTTTTTTACAGTCTCGTAGACAGCGTATGCTATGATCAGCGTTACCGTTTTGGTTATTTGTAACCAAAATTGGTTACTTTTTTTCCAATGTGTACTTGTGTAGTTTTTTTCCATTTTGGTTACTTTTTTTTACCACAAAATTAACCATTTTTATATGGTATTTAAATTTGTATATCGTGATGCACTACCATATTTTTAAATGAATTTTTTATCTAAAAAACATATGTGGATGTGATTTCCAAATTTAGTACATGATAAAGAAGATAAAATTGTATCCCATATTTTGAGACAAAGTTTCCAAACATAATCGTAAACATAAACACATGAATTGATTGCCACACAGCTCATCGGCTTCTGAAAGGATATTTTCGTAACTAAGTGTAATCAAAACTAAATGTAGGAAGCTGGATTTTAGTACCAACTCGATATTGCATATGTATACTTCAATATTTTTTCTATATGTTTATGTGTTTGGATAACGAATGTAATAAAATTACATTTTATTTTTATTACAAAGGACTTATTTCTTTTGTTATAGTGTATTAATTGATACATAATTATAACACATATCGAACCTTATTTTTGATTTCATCGTAAGTCTTAATTTACATGCAAGTCTTATTGCAAGTCTTATTGCTAAGCTGATTAGTTTTTTTAGAAATAAAGAAATGTTTCTGTTCCCCTCGTCTCTCTCTCTCTCTCTCTCTCGCAAACTAATCAGCTTAGCAATAAGACTTGCATCATGTAAATTAGGACTAAGGGACAAAAACCTTAGTTTTCAGGAAAAGAGTATTTTTATAATATTCAAATTTGTTTTACATAATTAATTTTCGCTTACGATAAAATTTTAAAAGTTATAAAATTTTTGGCATTTTGATAATTCTTAACTATGGATAGGCCCATAAAATTTTAATTTAAACAAAAAGGTATATTTTCGATTAAATCTCACTTACGATAAATATCGAAAATAAGGCTCAATACAAATATGAAACTGAATTACAAACTTAAATGTAATAGCTTAAAAACATTGCATCTGAAACAAAAAATTTGTGTATTTCTCACTATCAAATATAAATTTGTCTGATTTTCAATTAATTTTTAAGCTTTACAAGCCTTCTTCTCGTTTTTTACATTCACTGCGAATCGATAGCGGGAACAAACGTTCCCATGAAGTTCCCGATAGCAAATTTCCCCTCATGGGGAATGAAAATTTCATGGTTTCAAAAATTTCACATTTTATTCACGATAGGGGTGAATGTTTACAACGACAAGCGCTGTTGCCAGAACATTTTACAAAAAATCTGGAAAAATTGGCTAAAAAATCTGAAAAATCTGCAAAATAATTTTAAAAAATCGGCAAAAAAATATGTAACAATAAAAACACATGTATTTTGAACTGTTTTTCATTTTGTTTTTGAATTATTAACCGACTTCAATTAAGGAGGAGGGTATATGTTCGTCATGTATGAATTTTTTATTTTATTTGCGAGTTAACATAAATTATCTTTCTGTAAAAAAACATATGCTGATAGTACAAATTCTTTAAAATAATGGGACATATACTGTGAGAGTCAAAAGATACTGTACAAAAGATACTCTCTCCGCTAAATTTCCTTCATGTTTTTGATGGTTATGTTTCTTTTTCTGGACTATCTGCCGAAATTCTTTCAATTATGTCGAGGTCCGGCAATTGTGGGTGATAGTCCAGTTATTTTGTTGGGTGATGCAAGAACCATTCTTTAACTATTTTGGCGTTGTGGACTTTTTTTGGTCTTGTTGGAAGATTCATGCTCGGTTTAAGATATATTTTAACTATAAGTGCAGCGCAAATATCAGCAGAAGTGTAGAGAATCATCTGGATTGAAAGTTGGTGTCAAAACGGTCCACCGAGCGCTACATTCGAGTAGTTTATATGCACATGTTCTGAGAAGAAAGCTACAAAGCTCTGACTAAAATGAGAGGCGACGCCTAGAATTAAAAAAAATATAATAACCAAGAAAATCGTTCGTAATTTTTACAGAAGAAAGCAAGTTTGAGGTCTTTGGGGAAAAAAGTTCTAAAATATGGAGAAGCATAATTTAGGAATTAAACCAAAACAATATTATATCTGCCATGAAGTATGGTGTGATTTCGGTGATGGTGTGCGGCTGTAAGGCGGGAAGAGGAGTGGGAAGTTTGGTATTTAATGAACAAAACCGACTACTCAAATATTTTAAAAGATAATTGGGCGCCTATATTAGAGAAATTAAACTTAGATCGAGCATGAATCTTCCAACACAACAAAATTCCTCTTCACAACGCCAAAATATTTAAAGAATGGTTCTTGTATCACACACCAAAATAACTGGGCTATCACCCACAATTGCCGGACCTCAACATAATTGAACATTTATGCAAGAATTTCGGCAGACACTCCAGAAAAAGAAACATAACCATCAAAAGCCCTAATGAAGGAAATTTTGCGGGGACAGCGGCCAAAAATATCAATGGAAGTAATCATGGTGTAATTATACAGGTGACTGCGTAAGGATTTATTATACAAAAATATGGCAACCATATCTATGTAAAGAACCGAAGAATGTCAGAAGCACAAAAATAATTGTACCAAAACCAAAACAAAATCGAAGTTTTTGACATTCTTCAGCTACAATGCACATAGAGCAAAAAATTATCAGCTGAAGTAACGCTGCCACCTAGTTAGATACACCTTGGAAGTAATAAATAAATTTATGGAATTGATGCCTAGAAGGCTATAAGCAGTTCTAAAAGCAAATGGAAATCAAACAAAGTAGTAGCTATTATTTGTTTTTGGATATTGTAAGACTGTGCAATTTCTATTGAAGCATGAAAATTGCAGTGTTTTTGATTTTGTTTCAATTGTTGTTGTTGGTGTTAAGGATTGTGAATTTTTATTCATTTATTTTAACAGCATTATATAAAATTTTGAAAATGATAAAAAAGTTTCAACAACTTTTATCTTTTAATACCGAAATAAAACTTTTGATATAAGAGAACCAGGTGTACAGTTTCTTTTGACTCTCACAGTACACACAAATCTGTGCAAAATATCGCACACTAAATCATGAACAGTCACTACTAAAAAAATCGCAGTTGTTTAGGAGTGGCAAAAAACTGTTCACGAAGGCTTTGCTGCAAAAGAAATTTTTTCGGTCCATGAAAAAACAAAACTATTTTCATAATTTTGAGCTGTGAGTGTTTATGATTTAGTGTGCGATATGTATATATGTATGTATATACATACATCTTTGCACAGATTAGCCAGTTTCTTTTTACCATTGTTATGTTGGTGGTATGGTTACTGCAAAATTAAACGTCAAACACTACTTATTTGTTAGTGTTTCTTATGTGTATGTTTCTGACAGTAACACCATGGTTATTTCTGTTACGGAGTAAAGAGAAACACGAAATATTGATGTTGCACAAGCATTTCAGAAAATCTGCAAATCTCATTTTACAATTTTTTCAATGAAAAATCAGCAAAATGCAGAGAAATCTGCAAAACTGGCAACAGTGACGACAAGCTGTAGCAAGAACACGGAGCTCTGTCGATGTAGCGTACAGTGTGACCGTTTGATCGACTAAAGTGGCAAATTGTCACTTTTTCGATTGCCTTGCCTCTTTTTTCCCCCTTTTTTTAAAGTGAATTATATAATAATACATTAAAAATATGAACTTTAGTGTAGTTGTGTCGATTTTTGTAATGTTGCCCCTTTTTTTTGATAAATCCTCCCCTATTTGGTGCAACTTTTTGAAAAATGTCATCGGTCACCCTGGAAGCAAATGCTCCCTCTCTGCGTATTTGCTTGCGCTTTATACTTTCCCCCCGCATCAGTAACGAAATCAAAAAATTTTTAATTTTTTAGCTCAGATGCGCATTCTATATAATTTATATTCTTTGGTTATACCCACGAGCAACATTGAAATGCGATGGCCGAGAATTGTGAGATACAGATAAGTTACATCTAATACAGAGTGAACGTATACTAAGCGATTTATTTATGTCGAATAGGTTACAATTAAAATCACCAAGAGCAATAATGTTATTATAAAGGGAAAAAAGCTCTTGATGTAAATACTCAAACAAAGAAATATCCCCATGAGGTAAATAATAAAGTCCTGCACAAGACGATTTATAAGAACTTTTAAGACATGAGGGATTTTTCAAATGATTTACTACAGCGAAGTCTTCTAAACCAAACGCTAAGCAACACTGTTTGCAAGAATTTGTTTCAGTTATTGCAAGTATAGGAGTAAAGAAGAAAATACTTCGTGACTGAAAAATTTGTGATGCTTGCTTCTTTCTACGCATGGGCGCGTATACAAGCGTCATGCATGTACATACACACACACGTTGTGTGTATGCTCTTCTATTTTTCTGCACACAAACAAACGTTCACATGCATTTACATTAGTTGTGTGCGCTTGCTTAAAAAAAAAACCTCCCTTAAACACATAATAGCTTACCATCTACATCTTACACACACACTCAAACGTACAATATGGAAAATAACAAGCATACACGTATCAACACTACTTTGTTGACTGTTTGATCATAACAAGAAGTCTTCACGACATTGCTTGTTAGCACTCATATACACGCACACAAATGCATCTATCGTGCTTTGCTTATAATACGACAGCATTTATTATTGGTTTAGTATAATGCAGCCACGAGAATACATTTATATTGGCATCACTGTCTAAAGCGTGTTTTTTTTTGATTTCTTAAGAAATATAAATTTTTATTGTGCCATAAATATAAAAAGTAATGAACCAATAATAAAAGCATAGTCGATATATTTGTGGCTGTTAACTAATCTACTTTATATGGTGAATTAATTCGTAAAAATACAAAACTTGCTAAAAACAACTACAACAATAACATTTTGTAATTTTGTGCTTTAATTAAAACTACGCCATCTTTTTACTCCTTAAAATGGCGCCAGCCTCTAAGTGTGGAGAGTGTAACAAAAATGTTACAAAAACTGATGCCGGTGTGGAATGTGACCACTGTAAAATATGGTACCATGCGGTTTGCGCTAACGTTTCAGCTGAACTATATGCATTGATGGGTAATTGCGACAATATAAGTTTTAGCTGCGCACGCTGCCTTACAAAGCCTGTATACAAAGGCGACTCTTCGGTATTGCGTAAATGCATTGAGGAAGTAGACAGAAAATTTCAGGAAAACTTTGCAACCTTTGCTAAGGAAATACGGTCGGAAAAGCTGGAGCTAAAAACACTAATAGAGTCATCAATTTCCAACATACGGGATGACTTATCAACGTCTCTAACTGAGTTCCAAAATAACTTAGAACAATGCAATAAAAAAATTGAAAATGTGGAAACTATGGTGGATGAAAAATTTTCACAACTTGAATTAGAGGCTAACAAACTGCAAAAGCAATTAAATCGTGCTGATGTGTTAATTTCTGGCCTACCTTCTAGCTTCAACTGTTTGATAAATCCGGTCTTGGCTATATGTTTTTTTTACAACGTTTCTATTGATGTTAAGGATATAAACCAGTGCCTTTATATACAACGCAATAAATCAGTGTTAGTAAAATTTAACAATGTATTTTTGAGAGATGAGCTTATGAAAGCCTACTTCAAAAACCCGAAAATACAATTAAAAAATATTATTGATGAGGATATATCTACTAGGGTATATTTAAATGATAATCTTACTCCTGCCTGCAGAAAGCTACAGAATTTATGTCGATCATTGCGCAATGAGGGTAAAGTTACGTGGTTCCGCATTTTAAATAGAGACTTGCCAATGGCCAAAATTAAACTTGCTGATGGCACTGTTAAGGTACTTGATGCTATTCAATGTTCTGAGCTGCGTACTGTAACGTAACATATAAAAAAAAGAAAAAAAAATAATTTATTTCTATATTGATGAATTAGTTTGCCCTATTACTCAATCCATAAGCCATGTTGTGTTGTTGAGATTGTATCTGAGATACAAGTACACAACTACATTTAAAATATTATTATTATTATTCGGTTAATATGTTATATGTTCGTTCGGATGCTGCTTGGGCAGCACGACATGGCTTGCGAATTGAGTATATTAATATTTTATGATAAATTCTATTTACTTTATGATTGGTTTAATAGCCCTGAATATTAGACGTGTATCGTTATTATTGTTATTATTGATATTTTTAATAAGTTTAATTATTGATTATAAATTGTCCATAAATTCTCATGGTACATTCTTTTAACATAATAAGCTTATCGTAAATTTTAAATAATCAAAATTCATAAGTTATATTATTTTAACATCATCGCGTCTTCTGATTACGTTTACACATACTTTTTATGAACACTAATATTAATTTGGGTCCTATAATCAATGACTATTCTATCAGAAACATTTTTGCTAAAGATTCACGAAATCTAAAAATTGCCCACTTTAATGCCCAAAGCCTTTGTCCCTCAGATAGATCCCACAAAATTGATGAATTGGTAGCGGTGATTGGAAATGCAGCATTAGACATAATATGTGTGACAGAAACATGGTTTGATCCTACAATTTTTGATCAAGCGATTAAGATACCTGGTTACAATGTGTGCAGAAGTGATCGGCCCACTGGGTGTAGAGGGGGCGGAGTTGCCATATATATAGCTCAGAGCATTAAATTTAAAGTCATATATAAGAGCAATGAATATTTTTCTTGCGATGGTATTTTTATTGAAGTTGATACAGATTCTAGTTCACTAGCTATTGGTGCTGTTTATCTTCCTCGAGGAAATTTAAGCCTCTTTGAGAATTCCTTCCTTTAGTGATATCTTTGTTCGATACAAGGACTTAATTGTAGTTGGAGATTTTAATAACAATTTATTTAATCTAAGCAAATCTATGGAAATTCACTTGATTTGTAGTCGATTTAGTCTTACCTGCTGGCATAACTCACTGCCCACTCACTATGATGCCTTTCATAATTCTTCTTCCCTTATAGATTATTTTATTTTCAGCCATGGTATTACAGTTAATATATCTGCTCAATTTCAGATTCCTTTCATCTCACGTCATGCCCTAATATGCGCCTCTTTTCATATCCCAGTTAACCATGTACGCAACAATTCATATTTCAGAGACTATGATAACGCTGACATCTCTGCCATAAAAAGGCATATTATGCTTTCTGACTTCAACCAGCTTTACCATTATTGTGACTCCCAAGCACAACTTTCCTTCTTTAATAATCTTTTTAATGATCTTCTGTATTATATTCCTATAAAAAGGGTACTTCACCATACAAAAGTCAGGTTTACGCGTGATATTAATTATTACAGATCAATAACTAATTTGGCATTGAGAGCTTTTTATAATGAGAGGAGTGATAGAAACTGGGATACGTATCGTAGACTTCGTAATTTAACAATATCAAAGATAAGAAAATTTAAAAGAACTTATAGTCGTAATATATTCAGATTGGGTGATTCCAAACAAATGTGGAAAAATTTGCGTAATGCTGGTGTCAGTGAAGAAGTGAATGTAAACCCGGATGTGGACGTCAATGAAATTAATGAACGCTTTATTAGTAACCAATTAAACTATACGGAAGATGAACCTGATTTTACACTTTTTTCAAATTCGTCTGACAAATTCTCTTTTTCTAATATAGCTGAGCCTGAACTCTTTCTTGCTCTGTGTAAAATTAAGTCTACTTCGGTAGGAGTCGATGGAATTTCTATAAAATTTTTAAAGTTAATTTACCCCTTTATTAGTAGGCATTTGCTTTATTTCATTAACTTTGTCTTAACCTCTTCCAAATTTCCTGATGATTGGAAAATCTCGCGTATTATTCCCATTCCTAAAAGCGGACGAAACCTTAATTTAGATAACGTAAGGCCAATTAGTATTTTACCTACTCTGTCTAAAATTGTTGAAATTATTCGTGTGTGTTCTGGCTTTCACATTTTTTCTTGTGAGTTCGGATGTTAAAACACATCCTACGCCTGTTTAAGTTTAAATTTAGAAAATAAAAATTAATAGTGTGTGTTTTAGCATCCGAATTTAGAAGAAAACAATTTGGAAATGGACGATTTCAAACTTTTAGATTTTTTCGTTTTCGATTTTGAGCAAAAAACTCGTATTCTTTTCACTTGTTAACAGTCTTGTGAAAAGAATACGAGTTTTTTGCTCAAAAGTGAAAACGAAAAAATCTAAAAGTTTGAAATCGTCCATTTCCAAATTGTTTTCTTCTAAATTCGGATGCTAGAACACACACTATTAATTTTTATTTTCTAAATTTAAACTTAAACAGGCGTAGGATGTGTTTTAACATCCGAACTCACAAGAAAAAATGTGAAAGCCAGAACACACACGATTATGAAAGAACAAATAACTAAGTATATTGATTCCAAAAGTATGCTTAATGAATGCCAATATGGCTTTCGTCAATATCGAAATACGAGCCTACTCTTGACATATCTTACTGATTCAATACGTAAATATCTAAATGATGGTAAAATTTGCGCTATGGTCTCGGTTGACCTTTCTAAAGCGTTTGATTCAGTTGATCATAGTTGTTTAGTAAATAAACTATATAGCAAATTTGGTTTTGCTAAATCTGCTTGTCGTTTAATTTGGTCGTATTTGAGTGGTCGTAAGCAACTTGTTTCTTTAAATGGTCTAGACTCTGACATTTTATATGTTAGATCGGGTGTTCCTCAAGGATCAGTTATTGGTCCTATTTTATTTACGCTTTTCCTTAATGACTTATTCTATGAACTGAACTTCTGTAAGCCTTATGTGTTTGCTGATGACATAAAGTTACTTTGGTCAGGAGAATTCCAATTTGTAGATGCTTTGCAAGCCTCTATTAATCATGATTTATCAACGATTAATCATTGGATGCTTGCGAATAAACTTTGTGTCAACCCACACAAAACTAAAGCCATTATATTTAGACCTAATAGATCGACTCACTTCGCTCTGGATCTAAAGTTAGCTGGCACCAACATTGAAGTCATGAATTATTTACGATATCTTGGTATTATAATTGATGATAGGCTATCGTTCGAAACTCATACTAATATAATTAACTCACGGATTTGTCACACATTACGCAGATTATATCATCTTAACCTATATCTTCCATTACATGTTAAAAAAATAACAGCTCATGCATTACTAATGTCTCAGGTAAATTATTGTATCGAGGTCTATTCAGGCTGTAACCATGGTAATAGGAGAAGGATTAAAACTATTATTCATAAAATTGTGAGATTTGTCTATGGGATTAGGCTAAGGACACATGTTTCAAATCACTTGAAGGATTTCCTGAACTTTACATTTGATGACTTCCTCAAGTTTCGTTTATTAATATATCTTTTTAATATTATCAAACATCAAAGACCGCAGCATCTAGTGCAGATGATATCTTTTACTAGATCATCCAGAAATCCCCAAATAATTATATCACGTATAAGCAATATGACATTTGATCATTCATTCGTGGTACGAGCTGCCAGATTATGGAATTCCCTTCCACTTCATTTACGTTCCTTCGGTATATCTTTGTCTACATTCAAGAGAAAGCTTTCTGATTTCCTGACTACTAGTTAGTTATTGATTATAATGCTTTATTTGTACTTCTTTTTATTTATTACAATGGAGGAGTTATGATGTTAAAATTGAAAACTTACTGTTAATTTATGATGTTAACACTAGCTGTAAATTACCGCTATTAATAATTTGATCTCAAGAATTTAGTGTATCTGCCACATTGGACATACATTTTTTTATATGTTATATATTTGTTAATATATACATACATACTTATTTGTATACATATCAAAAACTTGTAATATATTTTTAATTGGCCAATAGGCCACATGTATTACTGAAGAAATAAATAAATAAATAAATAATATAGACCTGCGTAAATTGTCTTGAAATGTAAATACGTCTTGTTTTTTAAATGTATTCTCATGGCTGCATTACAGAGAAACAAGTCGACCGGCTCCAAGCCGACGGCGCGCCGCCGCCGGTTAATTTTCTGTGCATCAAGCCGCCGCCGATTCTATCGGCTCGCATCGGCTCAAAATTAGCCGAAATTTTATCTGCTCAGAAACACAAATTTCGGAAAAAAAAATTTGAAAATCGATTTTCAGTTTCAATTTTTATTTTTTCTTTAAATTTTTATACGCTCTTTTGCGCCGCCGAAAATTCTCTCGGCGCGCCGCCGCCGGTCACAAAACTACTGCGCCGCCGCCGCCGATAATTTTGCCTCGACTTGTTTCTCTGCTGCATTATACTAAACCAATAATAAATGCTGTCGTATTATAAGCAAAGCACGATAGATGCATTTGTGTGCGTGTATATGAGTGCTAACAAGCAATGTCGTGAAGACTTCTTGTTATGATCAAACAGTCAACAAAGTAGTGTTGATACGTGTATGCTTGTTATTTTCCATATTGTACGTTTGAGTGTGTGTGTAAGATGTAGATGGTAAGCTATTATGTGTTTAAGGGAGGCACAGGGTATACCAGAGGTGACACGAGACGGAAGAAAATTGCGCTTTCTTTACGTCTCGCTCACACAGTCATCAAATCCTCTTTAATGATTTTCGTATGCCATTTTTGTAAAATATTTTCGTGTTGTGTTTTGCTGCCTTATTCGCTGTGTGATTTTGGTAAGTAATAGGTGAAAAATTTTTATTTCTTGAAAAATATGTTTTAAATTTAATTTATTTGCATATTTCTATAAGAAAAACACAATCTTGGTTGAAATTAAAGGTGAGTAGTTTCTGCAATTGATAATTTATGTGTGTATGTTCTCATAATAGCTAGTTTTTTTCTCTATATTTTCAGAAGCACATTTTTGGCAAAACTGAAAAATGCCTATGTGAGTAAAAAATCTATAATCTTTTCTAATTTATGTATATTAATTTAAATTGTTTTAATTTCTTAGGAGCAACAAATGCATAAGAGGCTCTCCGTCTGGAGAGAATCTGCACAGCATTCCGAGCATTCCTCTTTCGCCATTTGACAAGTTTCCGTTAACTATGGCTGGCACACAAGCTGCTCCTGCCAAAGCATTCAAAGCTCCTAAGGCCGCTATATGCCTAAAGGTTACCAAAACCGAAAAGTCTGCACCTAAATACAAACGTCATGGTCGTTTGTTCGCCAAGGCTGTGTTCACTGGTTACAAGGGTGGTTTGAGGAATCAACTCTAAAACCAAGCAATCTTGAAGGTTGAGGATGCTCGCGGCCAGTTTTACGTTGGCAAACGTTGTGTTTATGTGTACAAAGCAGAAACCAATAAATGCGTATTACAACATCTAGAACGTAAAACCCGCGTACGTGCCGTTTGGGAAAAAGTGACTCGTTTACATGGCAACAGCGGTTGTGTACGTGCTCGTTTGAACAGAAATTTACCCGGTCACGCTATGGGTCATCGTATCCGCATTAAGTTGTACCCATCCAGAATTTAAGTTGTTTTAGAACTTTTTTTGACCTTAATGTAAAGAGTAGCTAATTTAAATTTGTATCGTTTGGGCCGGAGGAAACGATTGGGCGAATATATGATTGCTACGAAATTCGAACCAAGGTATAACTGGTTGCCACCATGTTATTATGTGCCCAAAGAACTAGAAAAAGCATCAATAGAAGCCGAAATACCACGCATTATTGGAGCTTAGTTGATTTAGTTAATATTTGTGGAAATTTGTGAATTGGTTCGTAAGAAAGCTGACGAATGGGGATTAAATTTTTTGGTATTGAAATCATTTTTATTATAGAATACATGATATTTAAAAGTTTGTATTGCATTTTAGGAACAAGATGATTTCGAAGATGAAAATTTTCCAATTCCAATAGAACAAGATTCCAAGAAGAACAAGATTCCAATAGAAGAACAAGGTTCCAATAGAATAAGAGAGGCAGCTACCACCTTACCTGACAGTGATGGAATGGTACATGTTTTTGGTTCATGGCCTCCACCGAAATCTCCACTTTTGCCCTATGCAAATCACTCTGGAAAAGCTTAAGATGCATTGCTGGTGGGGTATGATAAGTTTGAGGAAAAGTTGGGCTATAAATGTCAACCTATGTACTTTAAAATGGAATGTTCGTCATTTATATATCGCTACCTTAATATAGGAAGACCCTACCTTGTTATTTTGTTTTTGAAATCGATAATTTGGCATTTTTCGATGCATTAGATATATCAAAATGTACAAAAAAGTCGATTTCAAAAATATAATGATGTAGTTTTATACATTCTGCTCTAGCAAAGTACAATATTTAATGAGATCCTCATTCATAATAAACAGGTATGTGATGGAAAACAATCGTTTTCCGATTTTGTGTCTAAATCGTTTTTTCATCACATACCTGGATAATTAGAAAAGAACTTAAATATTGAAGTTAAACAGTAGAGGAAACCACACTTTTACCATCAAATTAAATATTTTACATATACATATATATATATAGCTTTTATCGTTTTCAAATCTTACCGCAATTGTAAAATATATTTACTTTTATAAGTTTTTATTTGTGTTTAAAACAATATTTAACTCTTTTTTGTGCATTTATATAACTGCAATTGTACACTATTACTAGTTTTACATTTTTTAAATAAACATTTTGACAACATAACAATAAATTAAATTAAGTATTACTGAAGAAATAAATAAATAAATAAATAAATAAATAAAAAATAAATAAATTGAATTCAATACACTACATGCTTATAATTAAAATTTCAAGACAAAATAGAAAAATAAAATGTATAAATTTATTTGCAAAATAAAGTAAATAAAAAGCTTAAAGAAAAATCCAAACGAACTTAATCTATTCACATATTATCACCCTTATCGGGAATAAAAGGCGAACATTTTGTTATTTAAATTAAATTGTGGACAAAATGGAAAATAAAATACTGACGCAACAACAACGCTAACATTGCCGATCACAGTTTTAGGGAAAGGGAACACATTCCACGCGAACTTTAATTCCTGATAAAGGCGAATAATAACTACAACATAACATAAATAACATTACATAAATCAATTTCATTATTTTTCCGAAGTTGAAAAGTTAGATCAAGTAAGTATATAACCACAGTGGACATAACATCCGGATGTTTAGATTGCCATGTTTCAAGCGCACTGAATGAGGAAAAAAAAACAATTATTATTTTCTTTAAATAAATAAAATACTGGTTCATTACCTTCGCAATAGGTATCGTATTATAATCATCAGATGCATGTCTGGCAGCCAACAACCCCAACCCCAAAGAAGACACATGACGCACGCCGGAGCAAATATTCGTCCTTCAAAGATTGAAGGCATCCATTCGCTCCTCATTTGCACTTTTATTTTTTTATCAATTTCATGTTTTTTATATATTAACCACAGTTTTCTTGTATTATCATCATCTGATGCATGTCTGACAGCCATCAACTCCAACCCCAAATAAGACACATGACGAAAGCCGGAGCAAATATTCGTCCTTCAAAGATTGAATTCATCCATTCGCTCCTCATTTGCACTTTTATTTTTTTATAAATTTCATGTTTTTTTTATATTGGCCACATTTTTCTTGTATTATCATCATCTGATGCATGTCTGACAGCCATCAACTCCAACCCCAAATAAGACACATGACGAAAGCCGGAGCAAATATTCGTCCTTCAAAGATTGAATTCATCCATTCGCTCCTCATTTGCACTTTTATTTTTTTATAAATTTCATGTTTTTTTATATTGGCCACATTTTTCTTGTATTATCATCATCTGATGCATGTCTGACAGCCATCAACTCCAACCCCAAATAAGACACATGACGAAAGCCGGAGCAAATATTCGTCCTTCAAAGATTGAATTCATCCATTCGCTCCTCATTTGCACTTTTATTTTTTTATAAATTTCATGTTTTTTTTATATTGGCCACATTTTTCTTGTATTATCATCATCTGATGCATGTCTGACAGCCATCAACTCCAACCCCAAATAAGACACATGACGAAAGCCGGAGCAAATATTCGTCCTTCAAAGATTGAATTCATCCATTCGCTCCTCATTTGCACTTTTATTTTTTTATAAATTTCATGTTTTTTTATATTGGCCACATTTTTCTTGTATTATCATCATCTGATGCATGTCTGACAGCCATCAACTCCAACCCCAAATAAGACACATGACGAAAGCCGGAGCAAATATTCGTCCTTCAAAGATTGAATTCATCCATTCGCTCCTCATTTGCACTTTTATTTTTTTTATCAATTTCATGTTTTTTTATATATTAACTACAGTTTTCTTGTAGGCAGGGACTTGATTGTGGCATTTTAATTTTTTATACACACACGCACACACACCGATGCCATTGAAAACCAAATCCAATATGTACACATTTTAATGCAAATGATCTTTTCCGCATTATAGTTTTTCAATTAGAAGTAAATAATTACTTTTAATTTAAATTATTTTAATATTGTAAAACTTTAAAATTTCCTTATTATATTTTCTGTTGTTTGTTTTGATTATTTTGCTAAGCAATTTTCATAACAAACACACACTATTTGTCCCTTTTTAACAGTGATCAAATCAGATGATTTTGGCTTTTTGCATAAGTCAGTTTCTTCAACTCTGGTCTACTTTGTGAGGGAGGTTTTTTTTAAGCAAGCGCACACAACTGATGTAAATGCATGTGAACGTTTGTTTGTATGCAGAAAAATAAAAGAGCATACACACAACGTGTGTGTGTATGTACATGCATGACGCTTGTATACGCGCCCATGCATAGAAAGAAGCAATCATCACAACTTTTTCAGTTACGAAGTATTTTCTTCTTTACTCCTATACTTGCAATAACTGAAACAAATTCTTGCAAACAGTGTCGCTTAGCGTTTGTTTTAGAAGACTTCGCTGTAGTAAAGCATTTGAAAAATCCCTCATGTCTTGAAAGTTCTTATAAATAGTCTTGTTCAGGACTTTAGTAAATAAACAACTCCAAAAAGAAGAGTAGAATTATTCGAACGAAGCTCAATGAACAAGGACTCACATCCCATCGTCTCTCTTACCTTCCTTAAAAATAGGAGAAACTGTAGCAACCTTCCACCTATCAATAAATTCACCCTCCTGAAGCGACAAATTGAAAATAAATGTAAGACTGGTACGAGGGATTTTGAAGCTTTCTTTAATAGATGCGTACATAAGCCATCACAGTCTGACTTGAATGAGTTTTTTACCTCAGGAATTGCTTCCGACACATCAGCCTCGGACAGGACTAGTAAGCCCAAACTTAGCTTAGGAGACACCGCTGGCGTGTTGATATTATTTATGAATGGCTCAAAATTGGATTTAAAAAATGAAGCGAACAAATTAACAGCATCATCACAAGATTCAGAAAATCTTCCATCTAAACGAACTACTGATGGTATATCTGATTATTGTTTCTTGTACTTAACGAAAGACAAAAACAAAAACCTTAGGGTTGCTTTTAATTTCCTGCTCCTTAGACAAGATAAACTGCTTGTATAGAAATTTATTTAAGAAATTAAATTCATGACGATAATGTATAAATTTAGCTTCAGATTCGGGATCACCCATATCAACAAACTTTTTATGGAATTTATTGCGCAGATTTTTAGCTTTTTTAGACCACTAGTATACCACGGCAATTTATAGGGCTTAATATTCTTTTTTGGAATGTTACTACGACAAATATGAGGAGATGATGGCCTCAGCTGCTTAGCCAAACATTTTACAGACCCAGCATGCTTCAAAAGAATGTTCCTCCAAAAAATTTCTTCTTTTGCTCCGAACCAAACTTCAAGTGAAGCTAGCATACCAGACTACTCGGGCATTTTTACTGCAGAAATTGCTGCCATTAGAGCACCAATTTCTATAGCTGTGGAACTAGGTGGTAAAACGTTAATATGCACTGATAGCCTAAGTGGAACAAGGGATTTAACAAAAAATCGCAATGGTATCTACGATGATATGCTACATCTACCGGATGAACCACAACATATCCTCTTACTTTGAATTCCGTCCGACATTGGAATTCAGGGGAACGAAAGTGCTGATCGATGTGCCAAAAACGCCTTGGATTTACACCAAGTAACAGAAATTCTATGTTTCCCAAAAGTAATGAAAAATCCGTTCAAAACGATTCAACAAACAACAAAATCCAATCACCGAAATGTACAAATTGTGATGTAATCCTCACCGTAACCCATATCCTGACCACCTGCCCGATTTCCAAAATTGATTGCCCACTGGAGGAAATACTCGATTGTAGCAGATATGACAACATAGGAAAAATAAAAAGATGTCTACAAGATCACGAAATCCAAAATATTTAGGTTAAAATGTATGCATAATACATCTGCCTATTTTGCATTGTTGACTGGTGTCGCCCAGCTTCATGTGGAACAGGAACGGAATTTTAAATCTGTTTTTGTTTTACGTGGTTGTGGGAGCGATATCGGTTAGCAGTGCGAAATAGGCAGTATACTTCTTCATTACAAGTAATTTATCTAAAAGTAAAAAATAAAATTTTCTTGGGATTATGGAAGTCCTAATTTTTGTATATACATATGTATATAGGTACATAGGTAGTTATGTATAAAATCTTCTTCTGAAAATAATTTTTTATTTTTATTTTAATTTATTGTTTATTACGTTATGCTTATGTAAGATTGCATTAAATACTATGCAGAATGTAGTAATATGAGCGCATATGGTCTAGCTATCGGCGCCTTTTATATACATACATATATTTTATAAATTGATTTATAAAATATATTTATTTATTTATTTATTTATTCAAAAAATGCAATACATATTGGAAATAAATAAATATATAAATTCTACGTATAGTATTAGTTATTCTACGTTATATAAGATCAAAGTGTGCTTCAAAACTTAAGCGATTGTCAATCATAACACATAGGCATTTATGACGACAAACAAATTCAATACGAGAATTACAGATGAATACATTAAAATGGGGTAATTGAGTACCAAGAGGGCCAAACATCATTGCTTTAGACTTAGAAAGATTTACACAGAGTGAGTTTTCACCCAACCATTGCGAACTTTAGTTAATACTGGACTCCAATACGTCAGGGTAGTCACGATTTGAGGTAAACAAGAGGAAAATGTCATCAGCAAACAAAAAGGGCGTACATATACTAGAACTAATAGCATTAGGCATGTTATTAATATAAAGTAAGAATAACAATGGTCCCAAAAACTGAACCCTGTGGAACACCAGAATTTATAGGCAATAATCCTGAACGTTTACCAAGAATATCAACAAATTATATTCTCTCTGAAAGGTTCGACATAATAATAAGTTTACATGTCGATCTAGAAAAGTTAAATGTATCCCTAAGCATAGCTAATACTATCCGTTAAGGTCAAAAGAAGCGAGGTAGTGTTGTAACCCTTACGAAAAGCATATTGAGTCAGTAATTCTGCTTCCCGTAGAAGAAAGGATTGGATCTTTAATAATATGCTCTACTGATTTCGACAGTTTTGGTAGTGTCGAGATAGGTCTTAAGTCGGCTGAACAGGTAACATTCTTAGTATAGGTACCACACTAGCAGTTTTCCAAGAAGGGAATATCGATGTTGTTAGAATAGTTTTTATTAGATACAAAAGAACATGGGAACGTTGGAAAACACCGTATAATCACAATATTGTGCTAGAATTTCATGGGCCCATAACTCGGAAACTAAGCCTCGCCGCCAATTTTTTTCTTATTTTCCAATTTTCTATAGGATAGGATACTTTTTTTTAATTTTTGAGAGGTGCCCACTAAACTTGATTTAAGCCAGAATGTTTCCCCTTCGCGTTGAATATTTCAGTAAATAGAAATATTTAAAAAAATTTGTAATAAGAGGCGCCATACCTTACGCAGATATGTTGCCAATTTCTCTATACACCACTAAAAAACTAATATTTTTTGTATGTATGTATGAATGTACATACATTTCGTTGGTCTGAAGCAGAAAGCCCTAACTCTGATAATTGTAACTTTACTGAAGTTAAAACATAGAATCTGTAATATTCAATATGTAACTTTTTGTACAATTATTTGTAAAAGATTATTTTTTAACACTATTGCAATATATTTTTGTGGGGATGTGTAGTAGTGTGAAATATATTGGAATCACTGAGAAACTCATTTTCGTAAATCCAATTTAGGGCTTTTCTTCTAGAGACCATCGATATGTATATGAAATTTTTTTCTTTTCGGACTTTACCTGATCCATCCTCCGTTTATTAAACAAAACTAAATTTAACTTTCATAAAAACCGACTTTTGAATATAAAACCATCTTCCTTATGATACATATTTCTTATTTTTTTGTTATGGTATATATTCTAAGATTTTTTTGGTAGGACTCCACTCAATTTTCAAGAATGTATCAATCGATTTCTCGTCTACGTTCTGATTAACTATGCCCAAATCATTTTTTTTAATAATTTCATTTATAAATTCAGTTTACTATTATTCATTAAACTTCTTTTAAAAACAAATTCTTATACTTTTGAGTTTATAACCAAAAGCTCAATACAGACGCCAATCATTATTTTGTGTCTTGATAAATACAATTAGTGTTGCCACTGTGTAATTATTATTAACCATTTACTACGCATGTTGAACAATCCAGGGACCGAAATACGCAACGATAAATTTTTTGACAATGGGTCTCCACGTAAAGGTACCAATACACTACATTTTTTGGTTGTGTTTTTTTTTCAAGTTTACAATTCACATGTTTTTTTGGTGTCTGTCAAACTTGATTAATTTACATACGGTTTTTAATATTTGGTCACCAACTTGTATGTACAATTACACGTGACATCGGCCATGATTGCTTACAACAGCTGATATGTTCAAATATAAAGCCGCTGGAAATTTTTTTGGTAGCGTTGCTGAAGTGCAATTTATTTATTTAAGTTTTTTTCTTTTTAATCTGCAAAATAGGGAGCTTGTATCAATACTTTGTTATTAAAATTTTAAAACGAGATAAAAAATAATTAATTTATCACTAATGCAAATACTTTAAACGGACGGCTAATGATATCGGAGACATTCAACCGTCGATAAATGTTTTCACATGACATAGACATTTAAAAACACATGTGTGAACATAAGAAACTAGAACATGCTCTAATTGAAAAATTGTCTTATGTTTTTGCCTGAGTATTTTTACACAAGCAAAGTTTTTGAGGTCACCAACTACATTCTTTTAGCCGAATTATCTAAAATTTGACAGGTGCAATGTAAAAAACATGTAGTGAATAGGCATCTTAACAATTATAATGCTTACCTAGGGCTTACACGTGCAGGTGCAAGTTCGAACATCTCAATACACTCAAACTCTTTTACTAATACACCTACACATTCGGCACTTGCAGTCTACTTCCAACTCAACTGCCAAGGAATTTTACAAGACAGTGACTTGGTGAACTTGTACCACGTAAATAGAAAGTTAGCTTACAGAGTTGCCCAATTAATACTTTAGCACAAATTAACTGGATTTCAGTGTAATGCTTTATGAGTTTTTACTCATTTTAAATACATTTAAAAGCTAATTTAATCATTTGTTTCTTAAATATTCATAAATCAAGCAGTTAATTAATTTTTTGGACATAAATAACATTGAAACAATACGAATAAAGTTCAATACTATCTGGTTCACTTAAAATTAAACTTTTTTTTTGTTATAGACAACTCTGCACTAAAAGGTAAACATGCAAGTTGCAAGACAGTCGGCCATTTGTGCGACATTTTCGTTGATAGTACGTACACAGAGCATGCATACAATTTACGTGCATTTGTAAGCGCATGGTAAAGTTGAGTACAATTTAAGATAACACTTATAACGCAACATCGATTGCCATCAGTGCCGATGTGTTTGTATTGCTTTGTGATAGGTATTGATAAATATTCCCCTCTTTGAGAGCAGAGAGCGCTGGCAGTTCAAAATATTGACTTCTTACGTATTTTTAACTATACTTATTAAGTCATTCGTAAGTATCACTGAACCGACATAGTTGGGTAAAATGAACTACATAGAAGTATTAAAATATTTGTAATAAAATTGAACATTAAATTGTTGAACAAGGAATAAAACACTTTTCCTAGACAAGGTGTAACAATTTGTAAATTAAGGACTTCATAGAAGTTATAATTAAAAATCTTTAAGATATGAAATGAAATTTGAAACCTAATTAATTAATTATCATTAATATAAATCATATAAATATTAATTATCATTAATATAAATCGTGACTATTGAAACTGAAATAGAATTGTAGCTAAAATAATCTTAAGACTAAAATTAATAAATATTTGTAAGATAATTGACCGATGTGTTTTAATTAACGGAATAGCAATACATAATTTACACACTGTAGAACATAAGTGATTTTTTTTTTAATTTTGGCTTGATCGATAGCAGGGCTGCCGTTTTTGGTTATTTCTAACCAAAAGTGGTTACTTTTTTCTTTAATGTGGAGATGTGAATATTTTTCTCAATTTGGTTATTTTTTTTGCCAAAATAATGATACACATGTACATATTTTTTATGTTATACTTTTTAAGCTTTTATGTTGTTCAATTTTTAGTATTCCTACCAAGGCAACTGAAAATAAAACAGCTATGAAATGACACGAATTTTGTAATGGCAGCAACATTCAATTAAAAGATTTTACAAAGTAAATTTTATAAAGAATATGCACGTAAGTTGTTTGTGCAAAAATACTGTTCGGCTGTCAAATACAAAAACTAAAAGTGTAAAGAAAAACAAAATTCAAAAATAAAACGGAAAACTAAAAGAGAAAAAATTAATCAGCTGCCGACTGGCATATACCTTACAAATGAGCATTGAACTAATGCTTGCAAGTCAGCTTCAATTACCTTGATTTCTTGTTGTAGTGCGGCACAAAGTGTATGCATTTTAAATGTTATTTAATAAAAATACTACACATTGAAATTTGGTTATTTTTTTTCTAATTTGGTAACTTTTAAAGCGAATTTTGGTTGTAAAAATTTTTTGGTTGTGGCAGCACTGATCGATAGTGTCATTAAAATCTATGAATTCCTCAAAAAACGATTTCCAACGTCCAAACTTGATACACAATAAAATCATAAATGTCTGTGGTTGACAGTTCATTTAGGAAATTTGTGCGAGTACTATCGCCATGACACAGTCGCTCCAGCCAACATTTTGCCAAAACTGTAAAGGTGGAATTAGTAAAATCGTATCGTTCTACTTTACAGATTTCCGTATCGTTCAGCTTTGTGTACAATTTATAGAAAAAGTAATAGTTTGCACAGCACATTTTTTTGTCTGGCTTTGAGTGCAGCTTTTTTGACATTCGCTACAGAAAAATATGTTTTGCATGGGTCTCTCATTTTGTTCTCCTAAGTGTCCACTTTAAGAATATATGACTCTTTGGCATGACAGTTGAACAGTGCTCCTGGGAAAATTCACCCACGGTTTTTATTTTGTTTAACCTTTGATATATTTTTAAAAATACCCACGATTTTCACCTTTTTCTTCGGTTTTTTAATTTCGAAAATCGACACCATTTCGTCGACGCTATCTTGGCGCGGTTTACTTCATATAAAAATATCGATCAGCTGTTTCCTACGTTGCAGTTACTTAACATTACAGTCGGGTAACTGAGCCTTTAAATCGTTTACATTTACATTACATCTACGATTTCAACAGTCGGCTAATACCGGCCATACACTACACAAGTTCAGTGCTCAAGTCTGGCACTGCGTAAACTAAGCTTGTGATACAAACTATCCAAGTAAACTGTGCATTTTTTATTTTAATTCGCCATAATGATGGTGGTTCTTTGTATAAAGCTAGGAACTCTGTCCAGAATATTTGTTCTGCGCTCATTTCTTGTTGTGAACTCTTATGGCTAATAAATCAGTCAATGATTATATGCATTTTATTTTTAAATCTTATTTAAACAAAAAAAATTGTTTCTCACCGCACAATTCAATCAAACTTAAATAGCCAACATTGTGCATTTAAGTGTTGTTTAAGTCTTACAAACATACCATATGTTTTGTGCATGTGTGTGTTTTTTGAAGGCACGTACATGAATATCATGTGGTCGTATTAAAAAGAATTTCGACTTATTTTCTCAAATATACAACATATGTATGTAACACATATTTCCATATCATGAAATATATACAGTTACTCTCAGAAATATTTTGATATTTTGCCTACATTATTTACGAAAAAAAGTTACATCACGTGGACGTATTACAAATAATTTCGTGTAATTTTCGCTAAAGCCTGGTACTCTGTTTGAAGTTGTGAAAATTTTTCAGCAACATTGATTATTTCGCGTGAAAAATTTCACACGTAACAAGTGATGCCCATTTTACTTTTTCGGAAAAAAATGTTCGTATTTATTGGTTTGAAGTAGGCAACACTGATCGACTTTTGTTAACAAAAACATCAATATTTCGCACGAAATACATATATGCCAGTCTAATTATTTCACAGATAGCAAGAAAATGTTGCTAGAGGCCGTTTCACACTATAATACAAGTATTAAAACTTTTGACGAAAATTAATCCCTAATCTAATTTCTGTTTCGAAAATTTCAAAAGACAATAACAACTCAACATGTCAGAGTTGCATTTTCCTCAAAAGTATTAATACTTGTATTATAGTGTGAAACAGACTTAGATACATTTCATACATTTTTCACGAGTTAAACAGAGTACAAGTTTTTCAACATTATTTCATAAAAGTTTCACGTAAACTTTTTTTGTATGGAATATGTCTACATTTCGCGTGAAATTTTGAACAGCGTATTTATTTCATGATATGTATTTTCATATCATGAAATATATAAATAGAAAAATGCATTCTGATGCTCTTTTTGTGTCATAAAATCGGTTTTTTGATATTTGACTTTTCTGCAAATTGATAAATCAAACTTCTTATTTATATTGAACAGCTATTCTTTGGAAAGCTTTCCATAAAATTTGGAAATCTTGTAGTGCTACCGTACTTTCAACATAATTTGATAATAACTTTAATTAGCCACTGAAAAAACTAAAGTGTATTTAAATAAATTTTAATTTTTTATGAAAATTAATTTACCCGCAGTTTTTAACTTAATAATTAAGTATGTAATTAGCTAATTTTTATTTAAAATTTAGTTGTAATTAAATACGATTTCATTTTTTAGTGGTTAATTAAAGTTCTTATTAAATTATGTTGAAAGCACGGCAGCCCTGCAAAATTTCCAAAGAACAGCTGTTTAGCATAAACAAAAAAGTTAGGTTATAAACATGTAGAAAATTAAAATTGCATAAAAACTCATTTTATGAAATCAAACGAACCTCATAATACATTTTTCTATTACTTTATTCCATAATATGTAACTTTGTATTGTATATGTTTTATATTTATGAAATTTAAACGAAATTCTTCTTAATCCGACCACATGATGTTTTCAACCCGACCACATGATGTCATGTGTATGTTTTCAATAAACACATACACGCATAAAAACATATGGTACGTTCATAAAACTTAAGTAGTATTTAATTACACAAGGTTAGGTATTTAATTATTATTTAATTATGCACTCAAAAACACAATTTTGTATTTAATTAGAACTTAAAATTAATTACAGTTTGATTAGCCAGTCAAAAACTGGGGGTTAATATTTAATTATTCACTGATTTATTAGCCATTAAAAAATCACGAAACAACTGAGCCTTTGCAACATACACTACACAAGTTCACTATACAGTTTTCAAACTTGACCAAATATCAAATCGTTTTGATATTTACTCAGTTCACTGCGTAAATAGCACAACCACCCCCATACACTACACAAACGTGCTGTACAGTGCCATACTTGCGCAGTGAACTTGTGTAGTGTATACCGAGGCCTTCAAAAAGAAGCAAATGTAGGCAGTGTGCACACTTCTACCGATATTGTAACTCATAAGCAACTTATGGCCTGAGGAAAACAAAATAATACTTTTTTAATAGTTTTTTTTTACACTTCAACGACTGTAACTTAGCCATTTGTTAGTCGATTTACAAAGAATATATCTTGGTTGAAAGATAATATTCCATCCTTTTAACCAACGAAAAGTTAAAAGAAATCCGTTGGGAAACAAAAAAGTTACAACTGTTTAAAACTGAAAATCTAAGAAACCCCGTTTTTCACTACATTTACCGTTATAAAATCATTTTATGAAGTGACCTAATAAGACCAACGGTATTTTCGTCATCCATGGACTCCAGTAGTGCAATTCACTAACTTTTTTTCAACGATAATCGCATTGTTAAAATAATTATAACGAAAGTCTATAGAATTGGCTATTCAGTAACATTTGTAACGATATTCCATGGAGGTTAATGTCAGCTGTGTCGTTATTTAAGCGACAATAATTTATGTGCTGTTAATTTTATCGACAAAAATCAAAAGAAAATATAAGCTGCTTGCTATCGTTAAAAATAAGTAACAGAATCACACAATCGTTATTGCAAGCGACAAAATGTATAGACAAAAATTACGATTGTCGGATCGTTAAAAGTTACTGAATCGCACCACAGAAAAATAGAATTGGTACATTAGAATCCCTGAATATTTTTTGTGTATCACAGTGTTATAGTGATTCAGAGTTGCCAATATGTGTGTATTTAACCTAATGTTTACATGAGCAACTGATACTTCAATAAACTCAATACACTCAAACTATTTTACACAACTACACCACAGAATACACAGAAGAGAAGAAGATGACAGGTCAAAAATGCTCCAATCAGGTTTTTAAAATTCGTGGGAAAAAAGCAGTTAACACAGCTAATAAAATGCTTATCTGTCCTTATCTTCCGTCTCGTGACACTTCTGTACGTTTTGTGACTACACTTTCGGCACTTGCAATCTACTTCCAATTCAACTGCCAAGGAATTTTACAAGATAGTGACTTGTTTTTAGTTGTAGTCAGTGTGCACACTTCCACCGTTATTCGGTAGATTCTACCGAATATGTTTGTGAATTTAACGATCTACCAATTCTACCGACCAAGGCCTGAAATCTACCGAATATTGAAAGAACATTTTGATTAACAATGATGCTACAAGATCAAGTTGATCACATATACAGAAAACTAATCACATGTATGTTCTAAAATGTGGAAAGCTTTATGCGGAGAAGAGAATATGTTTAAAGAATTGTTATTTAGTAGTTTAAGTCGATATATATGTAAATTGGATATTTTGCCACATAGCAGTGCGGCCGCACAGCGGTCATTTTCTGCCATGAAAATCATTAAAACAGAACATAGAATTGTACCTTGCGGTTGAAATATTTATTCCTCCCAATGATTTAATAATTTTTGCACAAAAGTTTAAATTCATAAATGGATCTTACATATAATCTTTGTAGTTACAAATGTTTGTCAAATAAAAGTTATTTTAGTAGCTTTATAAAACATATGTACAAAAACTGAATTCCTGTTATTTATGTATGCATAGCATATCTATATAAAGGGTAAGGACAAATAACTGGGGATGACACTTTTTTTTATTGGAAATGCTTCATTGTTTATGGCAGTTTAATTTTCAATCACATGTGAAGTTTTAAATACGCTTTTGGAACCTGTTTAGTTTGATACTCCTTGCACTTGCTCTTTATATATAAGTACATATATTTTGTTATTTTTTATGTTTCTTTGAATAAAAAATATTTTCTACAGAATTTCATTCAAATCTTCCGATTTCTTTGTCGATTCTGAATTAAAAAAAAATTAAGTGTGCACACCAAAGTAAATTTATATAAAGTATATGCAAGTACTCAGGTGATTAATTTTTTTCTCGTGTAGTGTCAATGCATGAATTTCAAAAGTTGTTTACAGTTTTCGTACACCATTTTGTTTTGCTTTGCTTTGTTATACACAATTGTGTGTAGTGAAAAAGTTGAAGTAAACTTTTACTTAAAAAAGGTGTTTCAAAACATTTAAAAATAATTATATTTAATTATTAAAATAAATATGTAGCTTTTTTTATACTTATTTCACGTAATAAAGGTTTATCAAATAATAAATTTACTTTGGTTTTGTGTATCCATACATTTCCTTTATGTTGTATGCAGATCTGGGACTTGCATTAAATAAGCAAATGCATTGACCATTTTCCCGCACTAAACCAAATCAATACAAATGCAAATTTATTACATTAGAACTAACTTTGATAATTATGGTGCAATTTTTTGGCATTAAACTAAAATCTCTCCAAAGTAATACATTAATATTGCGCTAGCACCAAATCACATGGCGAAAAATAGAACGTAAATCTGTACATACATACATAAATATATAAACTTTTTTCTATGTACATATCGCCAAATCATTTTTCAAGAGAAAGACAAAACTTGATTAAATTGTTCCAAGCGGTAGTATATTCCGTTTATAAAATCACCATATTTTAAGATATAACTTTACAATAAAATAAACGAAATCCTAAGTCCTGATCTTTCATTTGCCTTCAATGTTCCTTTACTGTATTTTTTTATTTGTATTACCTGATAAAAATACATTACAAATACAAATACAAATATACATTGATTACATTTTATATAATTTTACTTTGTACAATTTGTGCTATTGCAATAATATTGCATTACTTCATGATGTGCTTAGTGGCAATACAAAATTAGTGCATTTTTCGCCATACGATTAGCTGCTAATGCAATATTAATCCATTACTATTAAGAGATTTTATTTAAGTGCAAAAAAATAGTGCATTACAAGCATCAAATTTAAATCTTCACTAAAATTTTTGTTTTCCAATCAGTGCTTATGAAAAGTAATGCAAGTTGCCCAGATCTGGTTGTAATCATCTGTTTTTGACATTCATCCATTATTTTTACACAACAACACAGTTGTTGTAGACCTGCATATACTTTATATAAATATACTTTGGTGCACACCAAGACGATAAGCTCCGAAGTCTGGTAGTATTTTACTTTAGCAAGTGTGGCAACGCTATAGCGAAATTAAAGAAAAATACGAAATTATTGAATTCGTAGTAATTTTCTTTCAGTCGTCCTTCGTGTGTACCCAAACAAATTAAAGTACTGGAAAATATATAAAACGTTTACGACTGCAATTATTCAATAAGAAATAAAGTTATTAGCACTTTTTCGTGTTAAAGTATGATTATATAAAAACTCAGAGAAAGACAAATTATAAACTGTTCAAAACTTTCAATAATTGACAAGTGTAAGACGTAAACTTTAATGCATATACATACATTTTTTTGTAAACAAAGGAAACAACAAATTATTATAGTTTGTTAGTTAAACTGAATAATGTAAGTGTTTAATTCAGTCATTAAAATGTAGGAACTGTTTTAAATCGTTCTTTCGGATGCTGTGTGTGTAATTATATATACAAATTGGATATTTTCTTATATACATATAATGTGTATATATATGTACATATGTATGTATGTGAGAACTGTTTATTTTGAAAGTGGGATGCATAAGTCACCGCATAGTTAGATTATTAAATATTTAAGCAAGTTTCATTTTATTTATTTCAAAATTAGGCAATTTAATTAACATCATATTGACAAACTCTTTTAATCCCCACTTCAATAAAGACAAGGATATATATAATTATGTACATATATGTTAATTACGAATAGCTGTTAAAAATTTAATAAATGCTAACTAAAAATTAGCTAAATAATAAATTGTATAGTGTAAATTAGAGTATTCCAAATACTATGTAATAAATCAATTGTAATAATACTTGTGTGTCGTCAGCAAATTTAGAGGGTTTAAAATTACTGTAACATAACTTGAGTAAGTCATTAAGAAACAAAGTGACAGGACAGAACCTACATCAAGGTTCTTCAGGGGGTTTATTATGTAATCCGAATCGAACGGAAATGTGTTCGAATTGCAATGTTAATGGCCGACTTCCTAAACGCAAGTTGCAATGCATATTAGAAATCCATACACTTCAAAATCCCGCATCATTTTCATTTAGAATGCAAACATACTGTGAGAGTCAAAAGAAACTGTACACCTGGTTTTCTTATATCAAAAGTAAAACTTTTCGGTATTAAAAGATAAAAGTTTTTGAAACTTTTATGTAATTTTCAAAACATTATATAATGCTGTTAAAATAAATGAATAAAATTTCAAAATTCCTGAACACTAACAACAACAATTGAAACAAAATCAAAAACACTGCAAGTTTAATGCGTCAAAAGAAATTGTACAGTCTTACAATATGCAAAAACAAATAATGGCTACTACTTTGTTTGATTTCCATTTTGCTTTTAGAACTGCTTGTAGCCTTCTAGGCATCAATTCCATAAATTTATTTATTACTTCCGTTGACATTTTTGGCCACTCTCCCCGCTAAATTTCCATCAGAAGGTTTTTGATGGTTATGTTTCTTTTTCTGGACTGTCTGCCAAAATTCTTTCAGAAATGTTCAATTATGTTGAGGTCCGGCAATTGTGGGTGATAGTCCAGTTATTTTGTTGTGTGATGCAAGAACCATTCTTTAACTATTTTGGCGGTGTGAAGAGGACTTTTGTCCTGTTGGAAGATTAATACCGAAATAAAACTTTTGATATAAGAGCAGGTGTACAGTTTCTTTTGACTCTCACAGTATGTATGAGTTGCATAGCGACGTTCCTAAATGCCGATAAAATGCAAAAACTGTCTGCAACGCAAGGTTTCACTTAAGACATACTCATTTTTTTAATTATGCATTGCAACTTGCGTTTAGAAAGTCGGCCAATAACATACAAATTCGAACAGTTTTCGTTTCGAATCGAATTACATAATAACCCCCCAGATCTGGTATTTTTCATTTCAGAAAATGTTCCATTAATCGAGACAACGTGTCTACAATCTTTTAAGTATGACCAAGCTAAACAACACCCGAACATTGAGAGCATGTAATTGCTATTGAATTTACTAACAAGTAATTAATGCGTAACTTGATTAAATGCCTTGATAAATGGAAAGACACTAAGACACTAGTCTTATTTTTTAACGTGTTGCCTAATAGAATCAATCAACAGAAAGGAAGTAACTTGTATTCTGACTAGTGTTGGGATATTATCGATAGTACAATGTTGTCAATAAAAAATATTCTCTTTACTTTTGCTATAGGAAGGTTAGGTTAGCAGGCTGCTGGTAAGAAAGGGTGAAATTTTTAAGAGTCCAGCTCACTTTGGTCCAATACAATGATCCCTTTGTGTTACCTGTTAATTGAAGAGAAGATAGTGAGAGAGGGTGATAGGGAAATGATAGTGATAGAGAAGACAGGTAGTGAAGGAAGATATAGAGGATAGAGGAAGGCTTCATTCTTTTACAACTCTACTCTTTGCACATTTTTAATAATGCAGTGTTGCAGCGCCATCTGGTGTCAAATGAGGGGTATTAAATTTTGAAGCTGTGCTTAGTAGCCATTTTATTGATTATTTTACTTCGCCAATTATTCTGCTACACAACGAAGGAGGGCGCTCTGATGTACATTAGGATTATTATCTGATGAAGTCGGTATAGTTTTTAGTGACCAGTGCCTTATGCCTGCATCACTAGAAGTTTTCCCACAACAACTGATACAAAGGACACTAATGCACATCAGAAAAATGCGTGTCGTTGTTATTTTTAATGACTGTCGGAGACCGGTCTCGAACCCAGGCTGCAGGTTTTTTGTAGTCAACGTGCTAACTACTTCAGCCAATGATACGTTAAAAATCAAAGAGTAACTCTTATTTTGTGAGGAATAAATAAAAACCAAGATATAACTTATTTTCTGAGGAATAAATAAAAATCAAGAAATAACTTGTTTTCTGAAGAATAAATAAAACTCAAGAAATGACTGTAATTTTCTAAAGAATAAATAAAACCTAAGAAATAATGATTAAAAATTAATTTTTAAAATAAAACTTTTAACCGTTACGGTCCACAGAGGAGTATTTGAACCAAAAGCTGGCCAAAAAAGGCAAAAATGAATTTAAAAGTACGCAGTTCGATACACAACAACATTTTACAGTACGTTTCCATATACGTGATTTGGGTCAAAACATTTAATTTGCCCAAATTAAGTAATTATTATTATTATTATTATTACGGTCTTTATGACCTAGATATAGTATCAATCTTAATGTAAATTTTACAATTAATTTTCATTATTCTATAACAAATAATGTTTTACAATATGTTTTTATTAATCTATTGTATATGTACTCATTCTGACAGTCTTTAATTTCTGTTGGCAATTCATTATACATTCTGAATCCCTCAAAAAATACAGTTTTCTTTTGAAGATCAGTCTTAATTTTAGGCAGTCTTATGTTATTTCTATGTCTCGTATTATAACTATGAATTTCAAAATTATATTGCATTCTCTCATAAAGATAATTTGGTAATTGCCCTAATCTTAGCTTATGAACAAATTTTAGAGTGTGGTATGCTATTAATTGTTTTATATTAAGCCAATCTAAGTTTCGTATCATCTCCGAAATTGATGTATCGTACCTTTTGTTTAGAATAAACCTCATTACTTTGTTTTGCTGTATTTGTAATCTTCTAATTTGCATATCCTTTAACATAAAAGTTATTGTGGGGTTATAGGTAAAATAAGGTTCTATTGTTGACTTATATATAGTTAGTTTGTATTGCTTACCAATATATTTGCAGGTTCGGTACATAAAACCTATTTTTTTTTGCTATTTTATTCTCAATATAATTTACATGTTCCTCCCACTTAAGTTTATTATCAATAATTATACCCAGATATTTTATCTGCATAACATTTTCAATTTCGTAGTCTTTGATTTTTAGCTTCACACTATCACAGTTCTCATGATCCCGATTTAATATCATGTATTTAGTTTTTTCACAATTCAATTTTAACTTATTCCTACATAACCATACATATAACTCGTCCATGTCTGTCTGAACAGCATTCATTGCATCATACAAATATAAGTGATTAAAATATAAAAGAGCATCATCAGCAAATAAAACTATTTTACAAAATTTTAAACAGTTTGGTATATCATTAATATAAATTAAAAAAAGTAATGGTGCTAAAACCGACCCCTGTGGCAGACCAATGTCTATTCTCCGTTCTGATGAAGTTATATTTCCAACCATTGTTCTTTGTTTTCTGTTTGTCAAATAGTTCTCAAACCATTTCAATGCTTGTCCTCGTACACCGATCCGATACATCTTCATCAGCAATATATGCCTATCTACCGTTTCAAACGCTCGTTTCAAGTCTAAAAATACCGCTACCACAGCTTGTTTCTCCGCCATCATATCTTTCCAGTCAGCTAGCACCATATTCAACACTGTTTCGCATGAATGATTAGCTCGAAAACCAGACTGTTGAGTGACAATGATATCATGTTGATTTAAAAAATTTAGCAATTGTTCTTTAACCACACTCTCCATAATTTTTTCATCTGATGGTAATGTATTTATTGGTCGCAATTCTTCTGGACGAGTTGTGTTTTTCACCTTTTCTATTGGTACCACTGTAGAAACCTTCCATTTTTCAGGAACGTGAGCAAGTCGTAAGCAGTCGTTTACAATGCCAGAGAAAAAATATGCCATATATTCCATTGAATCTTTAATAACACCTTCAGACAGTAGTTTTTTTCCACCACTTTTATTTTTTAAAGTTTTTACAATATTAAGTATACTCAATGTATCAACTTCTTTAAATTCAAATTCATAATTTAAGTTCATATTTCCCGAGAAATCAAAATCTATCTTTTCAATTTCATTGTTGATTTTATTGATGCTGTCCACAAAAAAGTTATTAAGTGACTCTGCTAGTTCGAGTTCATTTTCTATCCATTTATCATTTATCTTTATTTTCTTTATGGATTGATTTATTTGTGTCATATTAACCGTTTCTTTTAAGTATTTCCACATTAGTTTTTGGTCTTTACCTGCGATGATGATTTTATTTTCCATATATTTTTTCTTTTTTATTTTTATTTGTTTTTTATACAAGTTTTTTGTCATATAATACTCAGTCCACACTCCCGTTCTTTTTGCTATGTGAAAGAGATCATATTTTTTTCTATTAAGGCGTGTTAATTCTTGATCATACCATTTGTTTATAATTTTTTATTGACACATTTATTATAAGTAAGAGTATGCATGATTTCTAATATTGCACTATTAAAGTATTCCACTTTTTCATCTATAGTACCATTATTTATTACATTAAAGTTACTATATCTCAGCATTTCAACTAAATTTTCTTTACTATAATATTCCCAACTGGTAATATTTATTCTAAGTCTCATCTTCACTTCTTTTTCTATCGGTATTAAAAATGATATTGTTTCATGGTCAGTTATTTTATGATTAGTTATGCAACTAGTTTGTACTTCATCAGATGTTGAAAAAAGTAGATCAATTTTAGTACTTGTCAGTTCTGTGATGCGAGTATCAAAATTTATAAGTTGTTTCATAGCCATAGACGAAAAAATATTGCACAACTCAGTACTATAATATGTATAATTTTATTTATTTATTTCAGTCTATGGACAAAAAATCCTTACAGACTAAGACAACAGAATACCTATAATTATATTGTATAAATATCTAAATTAACAATAGAGTATGTGTAAAACCTACATATATACAAAATTAACTTACAGTTTATAAATCACAGCTAAATTCTAAATTATAACAGTTATTTTATTACACTAAAAAGTAGGAGTTTAAACTCAGATTTCTCAGTGCCGAATTCAATAAAAGATTGAGAAACTTTTTGTAAATTGAAGTTAATCTCATTGAGCTGAACAAAGGCACGTGTTAAAGTACCATTATGTGCATAATTAGTCCTATGGAAGGGTACATCAAATAGCTTAGCCAATCTAAGATTTCTAGGGGGTATATAAAACGGTACCATATAAAGCAAATCAGGGCAATCAATAGAACCATTGATAATATCATATACAAAAAGTGCCGATTGAACTATTCTACGTGCTTCTAGAGTACGTAAGCCTATAAACAAGCATTTAGACTCATACGGAACGGAAGATAAGTAAGGTAACGAGCATGAGGCAAATTTGATAAAAATACGTTGAAGTCTTTCAACTCGAGAAATCAGATTAAATACGTGAGGACTCCAAATAACGGAAGCATATTCTAACTTAGATCTTACGAACGATGTATAGATATGCTTGAGTGTATATGGGTCAACGAATTCACAACAACTTCTTTTCAAGAAGCCAAACATTTTATATGCCTTGGGAAGTATGTAATCAATGTGAGCTGCAAAAGACAACGAGCTGTCAAACATCACCCCTAAGTCCAACTTAGAGTTTGACGTGTTCAAATTTATACCATTAATATTAAAGACAACCACAGTGGGAGTCAGAGACCTATGGAAGGAGACATGTAAACATTTATTAATGTTTAGACTCAGACTATTCAGCCGGCACCAATCACTTAGATTATTAATCTCAATTTGCAGAATATACGCATCATTAATTGATTCCAATTTCATAAAAAATTTCAAATCATCGGCATATAAAAGATACCTCGATTTCACGAAACAGCTACCAATGTCATTAATGAACAAGTTAAATAACAAAGGACCAAGTATGCTTCCCTGGGGTACACCCGACGTTTGCAGATAAGGGTTAGATCTAAAACCTTCAATCATCACAGAGCAAATTCTATTGGATAAATAGGACTGAATACATGCCAGGAAATTAGAATGAAAGCCCATTAATCTCAACTTAGATATAAGCATGGAGTGCGATAACTTATCAAAAGCTTTTGAGAAGTCAGTATAAATTACTTCTACTTGGGAACCATGTTCAAGCGCGTCTAAGCAATATTCACTGAAAAGAGTCAAATTTGTTACGGTAGACCTTCCAGAATAAAAACCATGCTGATAGGGAGAAATCCATGGCTTGGAAAGGAAAAACAATTTTTTGTGGACAATGTATTCAAAAATTTTTGAAATACATGACAACTTAGAAATAGGCCTATAACAACTTACATCGTCTCTCTTACCTTCCTTAAAAATAGGAGAAACTGTGGCAACCTTCCACCTATCAATAAATTCACCCTCCTGAAGCGATAAATTGAAAATAAGTGTAAGAGCTGGTACGAGGGATTTTGAAGCTTTTTTTAAAAGATGCGTACATAAGCCATCACAGTCTGACTTGAATGAGTTTTTTACCTCAAGAATTGCTTCCGACACATCAGCATCGGACAGGACTAGTAAGCCCAAACTTAGCTTAGGAGACACCGCTGGCGTGGGTATATTATTTATGAACGGCTCAAAATTGGATTTAAAAAATGAAGCGAACAAATTAACAGCATCATCACAAGATTCGGAAAATGTTCCATCTAAACGAACTACTGATGGTATATCTGATGATTGTTTCTTAGACTTAACGAAAGACCAAAACGCCTTAGGGTTGCTTTTAATTTCCTGCTCCTTAGACAAGATAAACTGATTGTATAGAAATTTATTTAAAAAATTAAATTCACGACGATAATGTATAAATTTAGCTTCAGATTCGGGATCACCCATATCAATAAACTTTTTATGGAATTTATTGCGCAGATTTTTTAGCTTTTTGAGACCACTAGTATACCACGGCAATTTATAGGGCTTAATATTCTTTTTTGGAATGTTACTACGACTCACAAGTAGTTAGGTTAGCAAAAAGATCAAACCAATTAATAGAATCAATTATGGAATTCAGCACATCAAAATTACATAATTTGAAGTTAAAATCATTAACAATCGCAATTTGAGGAACACAATTTTGGTGTTTAAGAGACTCAGGAATAAAGATAAGATCAAGAAAACGATTTAATTGATTATGAAAAGTATTTACTTGGCAAAGGTTAAGAGACATTAAACTGTCAATAAAATTAATTTCGTAGCTATGATTTACGTTACGAGGCGATAAAAAAGCATCGTTAGAAAATTTTGACCAGACAATATTTTTTAAATTGAAGTCCCCTAAAACACAAAGATTGTCATTTACTGAGAAATCCTCACCAAAAGACAAGATATTAGACATATGAGCATCATATATAAGATCGGCGCTATTAGGTGGAATATATGAAGCACATACCAGGAACGAACTACCCACACCGGAGATCGATAAAATCAGCTGATCAAGTAGACCATTAACATCATCGATTTTACAAACATGACTTAAAACACTTTTTTACCGCAATTAGAACTCCACCACCCAAAGAAAGACCAGTAGTAGACGCATCTCTATCTTTACGGAAAACATTGAAGAGATTGAGATCAAAAAATTCAGCATCCGAAAAGTCTTTATTCAGCCAAGTTTCAACCAACACAATAGCATCATAATCAAGTTGAGAGGAGAAGTCGTAGACAGCATGGGACTTGGATCTCATTCCCGATAGATTTTGAAAGTAGATTTTAAATAAGTTGTCTGTAGTAACTAGCTTTTCTGTATGTGGGGTGTCTGCTTTCGAAAATTTACGAAAGGCCGCACTTTGATGTCAGCTGGCCATATTTCCGGCTTCAAGATTACGTTATAGTATCTGTTTTCAATACCAATCTTGAAATTAACACCTCTTAATGTGGATAAATCAGCATCATTCTTAACAAGCTTGAAGCAGACCATGTGACCTTTATCTATTTTTGCAGTTTTTTCCACATAATTTAAGATTTGATCCGCAGTCACGGTGGGCTTAAATGAGGAAACGTGGATCCACTTTTTTTGAGATATCACATCCAGATCACACGAAGAATTAGCGCCATAAATAACAGGGCCTTTATTCAAGCTACGCTTAGGCTTACTATGCTGTGTAGCTGTTTGACTTCTTATAACAGCATTATGTGACGAATGTGGTGGAGTAGAAGACACAGGAAAGACAGGTTGTTTATTTGTGCTATTATATGCTCGTTTTTGTCTACTATTTGTAACACTTTCATTGGGACGTACATTAAGATCCAAATCATAGTCGCTAGGGTTAACAAGTGGGGAAATGACTGGGCAAATATGTTGTTGCAAAGTGTAATTCGGTGAGGTTAAGTCTGGCACCACTGCTTTATTTTTTGATTTCTCAGCGTATGTCATTTTACTTTTATCATTATTTGTTTCTATTATGACATTTTTGATTTCATTACACATATATGTGCTTTTATCTTCAAAGTTTTTGAACGCTTCATTGTTTTTATTTTCAAAGTCCTTGATATATGATGACAAATTTTTTATATCATTAAGACTTTTTTCAAATATATTATGAACACGATCTAATTTATTAATTCTTTCATCATATCTCTTTTCAATTGCTTGTAAGAGTTTTTTTATTTCATTTTAATTTTGTTTTAAAGCAGAACCAAATTCATGTTTATATTCAACCATTTTGTTTGTATTTTGTAACACTTCATCCTGTATGCTTTTTAGCACCAAATCAACATTGTGTATGTATTGCACACAGTCATCACAAATAAAGCGAATAAAATTATTTGTTTCCAACATAGATTGTGAATATTGGTCAATGCCAGAACATTTGCTTGAAGCATGATAAATTTTAGCACAAACTCCAATACATCTTATTCCGGATTCACCACGGATAGATAATCTGCATTTATTACAATCAGCCATAATAAGAACTTTTTTTCTATTGTTTTTCGATTTTAAAATGTCTGTTAAACTTTATATTAATATTTTATTAACAACTAAAAACAGTTTTCAAAGGCTTAAAGTGAATTTTAAGTATAAAAACAGCAAAATATTTAAATTTGGAAATAATTTTATAGAGCTTAATTAATTACATTGGCGGTATTCGATGTTTATTAATATTAATGTTAAAGTCTCCAATTATCAAGTTATTATCACAGTTTTCGAAATAAGTCTCTATTGTACTTCTCAAATACATAAGGAATTCTGAATTGCTGGCACTTGGTGAATGGTATAACACCCCAATCTTCCATTTCGTTTGAAAGTTTTTTAATTTAATTATAATACACCACATATTCTGATTAAAGCTTTTGTTACATATTACATTATATTGAATTGATTTGTGTATATATATTATTGCACCACCCGTATGTCTAGAATGTGAATCACAACGAACCATATTAAATATAGGAATGCTAATCTTATTGTCTTCAATATTAGATGTTACACATGTTTCAGAACACAGTATTATATTTGCTTGTTGAAGTTCAATTGTCCTCTCCAGTTCTTCCTTGTTAGCCAAGATACTACTAATATTAGCATATATACATTTCAGCCATCTGCTATTACGCTTTTTACATCTTGTTGTTAAATTCACACTGCCATCACTCTGTAGTTGCTAATACCCAATTTTTCTTTTCTTTGCCTCCAATCTATTTTGGTAAGCAGGGCATAAATTACTCAACGTGTCATGATTCTCATTCAAGCCTAGGTTAAAATCTTTATTAGCACGTATACAATTTATACATTTACTTATTGGGCTAGCACTGCATTCTGTAAGTTTGTGTTGACCATGACATTTAATACAAATTTGATTATTTTTGCAATTTATTGCTTTATGGTTAAAACCCTTACATTTAAAACACCGCATTACACTAATACCATCATATACTTTACATCGTTCCCAGCCAATGTTTATTCTTTCCGCTGCCAATACGTTAGCAAATGCATTTGGTTCAACTTCCATTATCGCATTGTAATAGCTTTTATTGTTTTTCTTCACTTCATATTGCTTGACTAATTTTAATTTAGTATTATTTAGGCACTGATTTTGTTTTTCTATTAATCTAACAAGTCGATCATTATCATATTCAAAATTTATTCCCGTTATTAATACATTTGGGTACACCGAATTTGGAATTTTAATTTCGTATTCATCACCTAATTTTTCTTTAATCATATTTCTTGCTTTATCTCTTTCCGTATTATCTTCTATTTCAATAACCACTGTTCCATTATTTTTGGTAACAACATTTGAAATATTTAAGTTATCCGGATCAACTCTATTTAAGTCTTTTTTTGTTAAATCCCCATTTTGCTTCTTTTTTGGCTTTACAATCAGTGGCACTGAGTTTTTAATTTCTGGCAACACTTTTTTCATAGTTTCATTTGTCTTTAATGCTTGCGCATATGACGTTTGTGGTCTGTTGTTTATATCTTCATTTGCGGTTTTTTTTATTTCGTTGCACATTCTTTCATTTTCTTTTGTTATCAATTCTAACATTTTTTTATTTTCATTTTTATTTTGTTCCAATTCCTCACATACTTTTTCACCTCTTTCATTTAATATATCTGCCATGTTTTTAATTCTTTTAATTTCCATTACACTATTTACACAAATTTCTTGTGCTAATTTCATATCTTCCATCTTTTTTGTAAAAGCTGTTTCCATTACTTTTAACAATTGTTTTATTTCATTTTCACTTTTTGTAATGCAATTTCAAATTCATGTTTATATTCCTTTATATAGTTGCCATTTTTTTCTACCACATTACGTATATCATTTAATGCAAAATCAACATTATGTATGTCCTGCATACATTCTTCACAAATAAATTGAAGCATATTATTTTCATTTAAAACATTGGCACTGTAATCATCTAAGCCAGAGCATTTTTTTACGTTATGAAACTTTTTTCCACATACTCCCGCACAATTTATGCCATTTTCATTTCGTATAGTTCCTTTACATTTATTACACTTGCCCTCCATGGCGGAGTTATATTCTTATCTTATTTCTTTTAATAATTTATTTATTTTTTTTGTATTTTTTGCGCTTATTTAAACACGTCCGTTCGATACGGTACAAAAACACACATTTGCGAATTGATTTCCCATACATTTTTCATATGAGCAAATTATCTCAAATTAATTAATTTGCTGCAAATTAAGTCGAATTTTTCAGTGCAACACTGCGCGGCTGCTATTATTACAAATGCAACTCTGCGTCATCCATTATTGTGACATTTATAGTGTTTTCACACTGAAAGTTAAAACCTGGTTTTAACGTTAAAACCATAAACAGCTGATTTTGCATGCACACACTGCAAATTTTTTAAATTCATGTTTTAACTCACAGACTGCCTAATAACTTTGCTTAAAAATAAAATAGAGTCGTAATTTAACTCTGGGTGGGAGAACACCTTTTTCGCGTCGTCGTAGTTATTTTTTAAATGCGGCCAGGCATTTTGTTGTTGTCTTGCCTTCGAGAATTTTGCGGCTGTCGCATTGTTAATGTTTTTTCCTTGATTAACCGTAATTAATTACGGCTCTTTCTGGAATTTTTCATTGGCATATGCAATCGTTTTGTTGTGTGTTATGTATACATATGTATTATGTATAACTGTTCGTGATTTGTTACACTTTTGATGATTTTTTATACGGCTTTTACTGAGACTTATGTATAACCAAACTTTTTGATGGCTTGCGTGACACTACAAGAAATTTGATAAAACTTAACGATTTGTTGAAGAATCTGGTGGAGACCAAATAGAATACTCAATTTAAGAGCAATTTGTTGGAGAACCTGGTGGAGACCAAATAGAACACTCAAATGTCCAATACTAATCTGACAAAAGAGATTTATAAAACTTTTTAATACTTGGAGACTGACTTATTTAATATTCGAAAAAACTGGTGGAGACTGGATTAAAAGCATTTTGTTGAAGAACCTGGTGGAGTACCATATATAACTCAAATGTAAAGAATACTGACTGGTGGAGACCATTTTTTGTTGAAGAACCTGCTGGAGTACCATATATAACTCAAACTTAAAGAAGACTAACTGGTGGAGACCATTTATCTCTAGGAGTGGACTCTTGGATTCTCTACTTCCTATGTGAAGGCGTGGTCGAATGGGGCCTTGAGAAAGCTTCTATTTGTTGTAGAACCTGGCACTTTGCTCTCAGTAGCTAGCCAAATTATACTAAACCCCAAAAAAAAATCTGCAGAAATGAGAGTGTTTGTTGCTGTATTTTTTTCGGCTTTTTATATCAATTATTTGACAAACTGTACAACAATTGTTTTTGTATCTGTGAAGAACTCGAATATTTTACAATGCGCTCTAAAATGGAAATTATTTTATATTTTGTAAATAAATATTTTAAAATTATAGAACTAGTAATATAAAGTGAAGAAGTGCTTGGAAATCAAGTTATTCTATATAAAAAATGCACAAATAAACCACAAATTACAACTTTTTTTAATAAGACTATATAATTAATATAGATACATATGTTATAAATATAAACCTAATTTTATTCTTATTTTATTACTATGAGTATGATTTTTATATATGATTGTATAGATTCGAAATTTTAAGGAATTTGATAAGTGAAATATTATTGTTAGTGGGATGCGATAGGAGGTTTATAGGGTTTTGATTTTGAAAAACAGTTCTACGGGCATTAAGAGTTTCTGCACAGTTATAGAGGAAATGAGCTGGTGTTGTGGGGTAAAGGATGTTGCAACTACAAAATGGTGGAGTGTTGGTATTGAATAGAATGTTATGAGTAACTCTAGCATGTCCCAGCCGTAAACGTTCATATTTAATGAAGTCTATCCTGCTAATCTTTGTCATGTCGTTCGTGAAATCATATATTGTTTTCCTGTTGCAATTAATATTTTTGTACCAATCGGAAGTTAAGTTAAATGTGAAGTTGTGAATATTAGTTTGATATTTTTCATCAATAAGCATCATCAAGTCTTTTCGATTTAGGTTCTGAGTCGTAATAAGGGGGTATTTCGATGCATCTCTTGCCGCACAGTCAGCGTATTCGTTTCCATTTATTCCGCTGTGTCCTGGGATCCAGACAATTATTATGTTAGGGTAATTTTTGATCAACAAATTTCTTATTTTGCAGTCGTAGTATCCATTGTTGGTAATATTTCTTATCGATTCGATTGAAGAAAGAGAGTCCGAACATATCACGAATTTACCGCTTTGGCCTTGTACATGCAGAACTGCCTTATGGATGGCTATCATTTCTGCCGCATAGACTGAACTATGTGCGGGCAGGTTGGAAATTCTAATGATATTATTTTCTGTTGTAACACTATATGTTACCGTATTATTAATTTTTGAGCCGTCAGTATATATGAATTTACAGTCTTTATATTTTTCTTTGGTTGACGAAAACAAAGCTTTAAATTGAGTTGTAGAAGTTTCAGATTTTAGTTGTTTGTGTAGGGACGTGTCTATGGATTTAGATTTGAATTTCCAAGAAGGCTGATCCATAGGTTTATTATTTTTTGTTTCCAGAGGAATGTCAAGTGCTTTACATTTTTGTATTACCTTAAAAATAGTCGAGGGTACTTTTGGTATTTTTTTTTGACTTTTTTGAGATTTGTTTTAATGGTGTATTTGAATTATAAAGTATGGAACGAAATAATTTTACGATAGCAATATCTATTTGTTTACTTAATGGTCTAATATTGGACTCAAAAAGCATATTGTTTATAGGTGAAGATCTCATCATTCCTAAGGCAGTTCTAATGGATGCATTTAAAATTGAATTGATTTTTCTCAAAACGCATTTTGGAGCAGAACCGTAAATTGGCAATCCGTAATTAATTTTAGGAAGAATAAGTGACTTGACTGTCGAAATTAAAGAAAATGTGTTACAGTTAAATCGTGGGCTAGAAAGGCATTTTATGATGTTGAGTCGCTGCGATAGTGCTGGTATGAGGTAATCGATGTGATTTTGCCATTTATACCGTTTGTTAAGTAAAAGTCCAAGAATTCTTAATGTATCTGTTTTTAACAATGTAATAGTAGATGTTTGAATTTTAAAATTACAGTGCTTAAGCCTACATATGTGTATATATTTACACTTTGTGGGGGAGAGTTTAGCTCCGCTTACGTCACCCCAGTTTATAATATCCTCGATGAGATTATCAATATTAAGTGTTGATTTCTTTTTTCTTTCTGATTGTATAATTATGTTAAAATCATCGGCATATGCACAGAAACTAATTTCTTTATGTAGCGTTAGTATTGAGCACAATTTGTTGTAAGCTATAGTAAAGAGAATTATAGAACTAGTAATATAAAGTGAAGAAGTGCTTGGAAATCAAGTTATTCTATATAAAAAATGCACAAATAAACCACAAATTACAACTTTTTTTATCGGCGGATCGATGTCAGTCATATCGTTTATTTTCACTTCCCAGAGGTCAATGAAAATATTTTCGTTGTTTTGCTTCCAAAAAACTCTTCTTATTTTGCCATAATTTTTTGATTATTGTTGCTGCTGCATACATTTTTAAGTTGAAAATATTTCAAGCGACATCTATTGTTATTCACTGGCATAAATATTACCAGCTGCCTGCCAGTCATTTTAACTTGGCAGCACTGAATTTACCACAGCGGAAACAGGGTTGCATTTCATAAAACCAATTCAGTAGCTCGTTTCTGTATTTCTCGCATCGTAAAATTTCCCGCATGAAACGAGGGAATTGTAACAAAAACAGTGTAAATTGAAACTAAAAATGGCTTTTCTCACATAAGTGTTTCTGTATATTTACTTTGCGAGAACTATCTGTCATTTGAATAAATTTCCAGCAATTATTGGAAGGATGTGAGAAAAAGTGTTTCTGTAATAATATTTTGTGAAAACTTTCTCGCAAGAACTGTCAAAACAACTCGCATTTTGAATTGGTGCGAGAACAACCGAATGTGAACAAAAACATATGAATTTTTGAATTTGTGTGTAAAAATATGAAAAATAATTTAGTCGAAAAGGTATGCAAAGAATTGTTGAACTAAAATAATTATTAACGAGTCGATATGATAATGTTTATTTAGAATTTATTTTGTTTTATTTTCTTATGTAGAGACAATTGATAGAAAACACTTATTTCAAGCATTTAACATTCACTTTATATTCATTTTCATTATTTTATTTTAATTTTCTTGTAAATTATTTAATTTTTTTCTTATTAAATAATATTTCTGTGACATTTTGTTTTCATTTGACACTTGGTTACTGGAAATATTCCAGTGAAAACAGATTTAGTGTTGTCTGTTTTCACATTCAAATACAGAAACACTTTTTTCTCACAAATCGAGAAACGATGGAATTTTGCGTTTCACACTTCATGTGAGAAATTTGAAGATGCGAGAAGTACAGAAATGGATTTAACAAAAACAATTTGTATGGTAAAACCAGGTTTTAACAGTTGGTTTTAACATTAAATCCAACTTTTATTAAAACCAAGTCAGTGTGAAAACACTATTCAGTACGAATAAAAATAGCTGATTTTATTTGTTGATAAAAAGAGAAAAATTAATTTGAAAAGGAAAATTGGCGTTGGCGTTGGCGTTGGCGTTTTTCTTTCGCCCAAATAATTCTGTGTTATTATTAATACAGAGTAACTTTTTTCCAAATTATTATTAAACAAAAGTTTTGTTTCTTTTATGTTATAAAAAAAAATAAACAATTCAAACGTCAAATTGACATCGAAAATTTGAATACAAAAACACTTACAACACATAATGGAAACACTTTGATATGATTTTTTCAAATCAACTTGATTTACTCATAATGGAAACGTACTATTACATCATATTGTAAATTTTGAAGACTTTAAGTTGAGATCTGTAGCTCTGAGGCTAAAGTCAGGAAAGTGAAGTGAATTACATGAGTTCTTAAGGTTTTTTTCGTTTTTAACATGTTTATATGATATATTTTTGTGGATAAACGAATAAAGATATTACGTTAATTTTTTTAGCTGAAAGAGTTGATCAAAAGCTATTTTTAGTATTAAAACAAAAAAATTATCTCGAATATTTATGTTGAAACAATTCGTTTAAAAATTAAAAAGAAAAACTTGTACACTTTTTTTGCAAGCAAAAACAGGAAGGATCTTAAAAGTGATGGTAGATTCATTTAGAATTATGTTTTACACCACAATAAAATTTGAAATCTCTAATTTTAGACGCAAGAAAAAAATTTGTGCAAGTTTGCTCCATTTTTTTGGTGATTTTTTGAAAATTTCACTTTTTCTATTTTTGCTCATCTTGCTTGGATAAATATGAGTAAGAAACTTTTTTTTTGTCAGTCATGAAATGTTTTGCTTTGAGGGGAGAGATACTCTTCCCTGCCCATAAAAGCTCATAAGTTTAATTTTTATGATATTCAGGCATAAGTAGAACTTTTTTAAATATTTACATTATTTTTGCAAATAAAATTGTCACCGACCACAAAAGGAAGCGGGGATGAAAATGGCATCTTACGGTCTCCTGGGCCCAAGTTTAGGGTTTTGAACTTTCGCCGATGCTAAAAGTTGCATTTGCTAAACAAAAGTATGAAACAATTAAAGAAAAAAAGTATCGCTTTTTAAGCCAAATTACATGTGATAATTATTAATGAACAAATAACATCAAAGTTAGTTGTAAATATTCTGACAACAACACATAGTTGAACGGAACAGCTAGCCGTTTTCGAAGGCCACTAAACCTTCCTCATCAGCGTTCTTCTGTGTTTGGTCCACTGTGTGTAGTGTCAGTTGATGTAGATTTCTGCCCTATATACGAAACTTTATTGCAAATGGAATATGTGAATTGGTTTGATTCATCGTATTTCAGTTTGCTGATGTGTTTGTAATGAAGGCTCAAAGTTACCATATTTAAATTTACAACAGTCTTACCATTCTCGTTTGTTCTTTACTAATTATGCACATGTTAGTTAATTTCCGTTCAACTATGTGTTGTTGTCAGAATATTTACAACTAACTTTGATGTTATTTGTTCATTAATAATTATCACATGTAATTTGGCTTAAAAAGCGATACGAACATTAGCCTGTTCAATTCATAAGAATATAGAAACAAATATAGTTCGAAAAATAATAATTAAATTGAAAAAAAAAGTAATTTTTCTGAGGTGGGATTAGTTGTTTTCAAGGTTTAACAGCCTAGAAATATGTGACATAATTCTGCTAATTTCTTTGATCTAGGAGCACTTTTCACAAGCAATCTAAACTAAAAAAACGGGCATAATTCCCGCATTCGATTTGATTTTTGGGATTTTCTCATTCCATTTCGAATAGCACATATCGAAATTTCTAATGACAGCATTCGATAACGTGCAGACATTCGAATGCAACCGTTAGTTTTTTTAATCGCAAGCAAAAAGGCATTCGAAATAACGTTTAAAGGCTGGTACTCTGTTCGAAGTTGTGAAAAATTTTCAGTGCCATTGGTTATTTCGCGTGAAAAATTTGACATTTACTAAATGTAGCCCAACTCGCGGTTTTTTTTAATAAATTTCTTGCTTTTATTGCTTGAAAGTATGCAACATTGTTAAAATTCCGTGCGAAAAAAGCACTGCTCATGTTGTTTCGCAGCTAAACTAAAATGATGCCAGATTAATTTTGCATGGAAAGACATGATTTCCCGTGTTTTTCACACCAAGAACAGAGTACTACTCTTGCGAATTTATTTCGCAAAGATTTCATACCAAATACTTTTATATGTAGTTTGACAGCATTTCGTACGAAATTGTGAACAGAGTACCAGGCTTAACAAAGAAAAAGCGAAGGAAAAGAAAATGTAACTACAATATATTAATTATTTATTTATATCTGTGTATATATGTATATGTATGTATGTACAATGTACGTATAACAAATGCAAATATAAAGAATTTCTAGTTGACTTTAAATATAACAAAACACACTGATTTGGCAAATAATGTTTTGCCCAAGAGTTGGCAGTTAAAATAAGCTTATAGACCAACTCTGGGAGCAATCTAAACAACAAAAAATTAACTGCTTCTGATCAACCAATAAAAGAATTGAGAATGTGGCTAGTGCTCTCTACTCTAACTTTATACTAATTAATTATTATTAAGTTATTAATTAAATAAAAATGAAAATAACATACATATACATATATTCGTTTCTTTTTTTTTTGTATATACGTATGTATGTCTATACCTACATACATATTACTTTGCACACAAACGTACATACAAACATATGTTTTTGCTTACAATTTATTCAGTGTTGTGAAATAAATTTATTAGCCTTTTTTTCAACACTGAAACAAAAACTCGATTCGCTTGGTATTGAGTGACATAATCAGAACATTTCTTGCTATCGGAATTCATTTCTATTCGAATACAATTTCGATCACGAATGCAGGAATTAGCCCCCCGTATTGATCAGCTTCTTGCCTCAAATACTCCTCTGTGCGGTTCCTGGTTCTTAGTTCAAAAATTTAACTAGTGATAGAAAAAAATTAACGAGTTTACTTCGTTCAAAGTATTGCATCGTTAATTTGAACTAGTTTTGCAGTTACTTTGTTGAATTTCGTTGTTAACCACGTTCCTACTTCCTCTGTGATGGCCAGGGGCCTAATTCCCGCATTCGAATGCGAGCGAGTTATTACTCGAACGTGCGAGTTTTTTAACTTTTGGAATTTTCTCATTCGATTTCGGATAACACATAACGAAATTTCTAATGCCAGCATTCGATCACGTGCAGCCGTTTGAATACAACCGTTCGTGTTTTTACTCGCAAACAAAAAGGCATGCGAAATAACGTTGAACATAGAAAAAGCGAAGGAAAAGAAAATGTATGCACAAATGTACATACATACGTATAAAAAATAAAAATATAAAGAATTTCTAGTTGACTTTAAATATAACAAATCACACTGATTTGGCGAATAATGTTTTGTCCAACAGTTGTCATCAGGGAAAATAAAATAATCAACCAACTCTGGGAGCATCTAAATAACAAATTAGCTGCTTCTGGTCAAGCAATAAAAGAATCGAAAATGTGTCTAGTGCTCTATTCTCTAACTTTACACTAATTAATTATTATTAAGTTAATAATTAAATAAAAATGAAAATACCATTTATATTCGTTTCTTTTTTTTGCATAAGCATACGTGTGTATGTATGTACGTACATACGTATGTTTTTGCACACATCCTTACATACAAACATATGTTTTTGCTTACAATTTATTCAGTGTTGGGAAATAAATTTATTTGCCTTTTTCCAACACTAAAACAAAAACTCGATTCGCTTGGTATAATCGGAAAATCTCTTGCTTGCGAAATTAGTTTCTACTCGAATGCAATATCGTTCACGAGTGCTGGAATTAGGCCCCATGTAATTTATAGTTATCTTGTAACTTTTTATATAAATAAATAAATATCTGACAAGAATATACATATATTTATACTTTTCTTATAGGTACCCTAGGATCTGTTGGACTTATTTTTGTGTGAAAACGTCAGTTTTAAAATATATTTATACTTTTCTTATAGGTAACCTAGGACCTATCGGACTTATTTTTGTGTGAAAACGCCTACCCTTAAATATATTTTGTCCAAAAGGCTAAAATTGGCTGTAATCTATATATGCTATCATCCAAACGGCAGGCTACTGTAGGAGGAAAAACTAAAACTTACATTTTTTTTAGTATATATTTCGAATAATAACCCATACCTAAATAGATCTTGAATCTCATTTGTTTCGAAAACACATAAATACATACATATTTGCTATGTACACAAATATTTGAATTCGTTACGTTTCGTGGCTCCCCAGCCGTTTACCAGGGTTGCCGTTGAAAATTTCGAAAAAGGGTCATAAAAAGAGTATTTTAAAGTAAAATAGGGTCAAGTTTTTTGTGAACAAAAAAAAACATTTATTTCAATTAAAAAAAAATAAACACGAATTTTAACAATTAATGAAATATATTAGACTAAAATAAAATTAATTAACATGTTTGAATTATAAATCAATGTTAACCCTCTAACCGGCCAGATCGCAAAAATGATCGGATGAAGCTAATAATTTTTTTTTAAGTATATATAGGCAAAAGAACCGTAAGTTTTGATTTACTGGTAAAAAAACATTAGGAACGAACGAACGCTAGGTAAATAATAGTGAACACCGTATACATACCGTATACACTCATGCTAGTTTGCAAGTAATGAAAAATCACATTTAAATTTTATTTATAAAAAGTTTTATTAAGATTAAAGATGAAAGTAAGTTAAAATACATATTTTTTAATTGTAATACTCCCAGAAATAATTTGCATTTGAAATCAGGGATTTGGGTGTTAGATTTTTTGCACTATTTTTTATCATTTACTGGCTTTTATATCGACCAAAACAGTAAAATGATCGAAATCATCGAACCAAATATCGCCAACTGGACAAGAAACTCTGCTTCGTTAAATTTTTGAGCATATGATTGCCTTACTGCATACATTTTGTACAAATGATACAAAGTGTAATTTAAAATAGGGTCATAAAAAGTGTCATTGGCACGAAAAAAGGTCAAAAGTGATACTTTAGTGTCACAACGGTAACGCTGCCGTTTACTCAAATTAAAAATAGAAAAAAAGTTACAATAACAACCAGGACCAACTAAGCGGTGGTCGGCATGCTTCACAGATATAATTGCCTTATATATAATCAAAAACTGGTATGAAGTTAGCATAAGTGACAAAATTGTACTACGTGTTGATGAGTTCATCTAACACACGACTACATCCTTATATATTTATTTATTGATCTTAAAAAATGAACTAACAATAAGTAATCAAATCTTAAATCTAAATATAATCATTATGCCCGACCAGTATCGGACATAAACTTAGTGATAGTTATAAATAATGCATATGTAACTAGTGATAATCAAAAAGAAAAAAATGAAGTATTTTTAAGCAGTCCCATCTGGAGTGTTGAGTATAAGAGCCCTTGTGTCCCTCTTTTTTAGGCGGATGTGTCCAGTAAAGTTCAACATATTACGGGCAAGCGGATTAGGATGTGACTCGAGTTTAGTTAAATATTTGCCTGCGTATTTTGCAATTTCTTCAGTCACTAGTGGCATATTTAAATCACGATGTATATTTCAATTTTTAATGTACCATGGAGCCGATGTTATCAAACGTAAAATTTTGTTTTGCCTTCGTTGGATTTTCTCAATATTTGAAGCTGAAGCAGTGCCCCATAGCTGAATTCCATAGCACCATATTGGTTTCAAAAGCGACTTGTATATCAAAAGTTCGCAGTCTAGGCTGAGTTGAATTTCTGTTAATTAACCAATATATTTGAGTCAATTTAAGTTTCATTTGGGTTAACTTAGAGTCAATATGATATTTCCATGTAAGCCTTCGATCAAGGTGTATACCAAGGTATTTCACTTGAGAATGTTGAGGAATATTTTGATTGTTGATTCGAATGGGAGAACAAGTTTCTGTTCTTAACGTAAACGTTATATGGACACACTTTTGTTCATTTACTTTAATTTTCCATAAGTTCAACCAAATTTCAAGCTGGGTAATGTGTTCTTGGAGATTGCGGGATGCCTCATCACGGTTTTTGTGCATACTCATACAGGCTGTATCATCGGCAAATGTAGAAGTGTGGATGTTATTGCTCACAGGCATATCACAAGTATATATTAAATACAAAACTGGCCCCAGAATACTAACCTGTGGCACACCGGAAGATATAAATTCGGGCATACTCGTGAACTCTCCTTCCACAGCAGTGAACATCCTATCAATAATATAACTTTCCAAAAGCTTTTGTATGTTTATTGGCAGGTATGTCTTCAATTTTAAAACTAGGCCTTCGTGCCATACTTTATCAAATGCCTGAGAAACATCAATAAAGAGAGCAGAACAATACTTCTTTTCCTCAAATGTTCTTCTTACAACTTGGGGCAATCTATGCGTTTGTTCAATGGTGCTATGCTGACTTCTAAAACCAAATTGATGGTCCGGGATTCACCCATTATCAGCTAAAATCTTGGACAATTTTGTCATGAGCAGCTTTTCGAAAAACTTTGAAATTGTTGAAAGTAAGCTTATAGGCCTATATGACTCAGCCTTGGTAAGATCTTTGCCTGGCTTTGGAATCATTTTAATCTTGGCAAGTTTCCAGTTATGTGGAAAATACTGCATTCGTAAAATGGCATTAAAAATAAATAGCAAGATTCTTATTGCAATATGAGTCAAATTCATCAGCATCTTGTTACTAATGCCATTAATACCTGGAGCTTTCTTCGGGTCGAGTTCAGCAATTATTTTTTGTAGTTCACGCATCTTAAACCTTAAGGGACGAGGGGGTAGAGATACTACATTCGGTAAATCGGCAGCACCCGTACATGAATTGGGAGTGAATACAGATTTTAAATGCTCAGAAAATAAGTTACCTTTCTCAGTATCGCTTCTTGCCCAGTGATTTAAGATCAACCGGTCTTTTAAGATATCTAGTAGCGCGCCATAAAGAGTAATTAGATGTTGACGTTACATCAAGACCTTCTAAATACTTTTCCAGTAATGCAGTCTTTTCCGACGATAGCAGCTCTTTGAGTCGTTTAGTACATTATTTAAGTCTGATTTTATTTAGGCGTGATCTGTGTTGTTGCCATTCTCTTCTAGCTCTCATTTTTTCACATACAAGACGTTCATTTCCGTAGAACAAATTCTATTAAAGCCAGTTTGCGGATAGGATGTAGTGGCATGTTCAGCAGCCTGTTTAATATTTTCGTTAAGATTGGCAATATTAAATTCAATATCATCAGATGATCTTAGCTGAATGTTTTCTACGCAGTGACTACTAATATATTTTTTGAATCCTAGCCAGTTGACCCTGTTAATCGTTTTCACATATGAGTTAGTTAAATCACTCCTTAGTGGGTTGAAAATTGTAACTATTGTGGGAGAGTGATCGGAGGACAGATCTAGAGAGCCCTCTACGTGAATTAAGTTCCTATGGATATTTTTCGTGACGCCAAAATCTATAACATCTGGAATTTTTCTTACGTCAGTAGGCCAGTAAGTAGGCTCCCTACTCGAAATGACATCTAAGCCCATTTTTGAAATTGTATTAAACAACGCTCTACCTCTAGGTGTAACAAGACGCGAGCCCCAGTACTTATGTTTTGCATTGTAGTCACCAGCTGTCACGAAACAATATCCAAGCGATTTGTAGAACTTCTCCTACTGATCTTCGGTAACTGAAAATCTGGGAGGTGAGTAAATTGATGATATCACGAAATTCGCACAAAAATTTTCTACGTAAATATTCGTTGCTTGCATATATTCTTCACTAACGTTCTGAAGGATATAGTGCTTGAGTCTTGACTTAATTAGAATTGCTGATCCAGCGCATGCTCTCCCTCTTGGGTCCTTTGAATCATATAGAGTGTAACCATTTATTTTAAAGCAGCTTCTCGAAGTCAAGTGAGTCTCAGAGACCAACATTATATCAATATTTTTTTCCATGAGGAAGTGTTCAAAGTGTTCCTAGCATATAAAATTGTATGATAAAACACGTTAAGACCATGTTCAATTTTGCCACTTATGCTAAATTCATGCCCGATTTTGATTATACATAAGGCCGTTAGATATTTAAATTCAACTGTACTGCCTTTACAGGCATGTAATACTTTATTAAAATTGGCTTTTGTGAAGACTTCAGATTTATTTATGATTTTTCCCAGTGTGTGTAAATATGATCATACTTCCGTTAACAGGTAAGTATACAAAATTATCTATGCATATATCTATCTACATATATAATTAATAGATAAGACCTTTTTTATGATGCAGTTTATGCTAACATTATACAACCTATTTTTTTTTTTTTTGTTTTTGTTGATCTGTTTGGCCCATTAAAATCTTTCGTTACTTATATAATTCCTTTAACCTAATTTGACAAAACTTATACCATTTAAATCTGTTACTAATACATGCTTAAAAAACTCTGCTGACAAATAGGTGGTCGACTACAAATAAAATGACAAAATTAATTTGTATGGTTTAAATAAGAGCTAGCTACAATGGAGCTGGAAAATAAAAATTGCATAAAAACGCATTTTATGAAATCAAAAGAGCATCAGAACTCAGTTTTCTATTTATTTATTTCCAAATACAACAAAAATTTGTTTTCTAGAGAAATAGGCCAAGTACTAACAATTAATGAAAATGATAGCTTACATAACAATGTAAACTTTTTTGATGCGTGCATTGAACAAACTTGAAAAATTTACAAAAATAATTAAAATAAAAGAAAATTACGATTGCCGTTGGTTTAATCAAGAACTAAGACAGTTAAAGCAAGAAAAAATTTTTAAATATGTACCTAATTGTAAGGACAGTAAATACGGACATAGAATGGAACAATTACAAAACAATAAGAAATATATATATAACCAGAACGAGTTAACGAGAAAAATAGATACATTTGCAATAGAATAAATAATGCAGATAATCAGAAACAAATGTGGAAAGAAATCAAAGATTTAATTCTTAAGAAAAACCAGACCGTGATAGAATCTGTTATATTCAATCAAATAGAATTTAAAGATAGTTACCAAATTGCTAATCAGTTTAACTTTTTCTTTATAAATAGCATAAAATATATAAGAGATAGTATAGATGTACAATATACAAATCAAATACCGGTGATAACTAGCAAATTAATTTTCCGTGCAATTAATATTCAAGAACTCTTAGATATACACACATATGTAAAAGGATGAAAAAGAAACCAGACTTCAACAAAGTAATAATAAACATTATTTTAGATAATTGGAATTTAATAGGAAATAAACTACTTTATATAATAAATATATCTTTGGAGTCGTGAGAAAGTTAAAAAAACTCAGAAAACTGAAGAATATCGCCCAATAAATACTTTAAAAACGTGTGAGAAAATAATCGAACAAGCTGTTGAAATACAATTGGAAAGTTATATGGAAAAAATGAGTTATTCTCAAAAATCAATCAGGATTCTGAAAAAGTTTTTCATGTGAAACAGCTGTCAATTACGTAATAAGTAGGTTGACGAAAATAGATAAAAATAAAGCAATCTTCCTAGATTTTAAAAGGGATTTCGAAACAATTGACCGAAATATGTTGCTACAAAAACTATATACATATGTATGGAGTGAATGAACGAAGATGGTTTAAAAGTTATTTAACGGAAAGAAGACAAACAATTAAAGTGAATAATAAAATATCAGGTATATTAAACAATAAATTTGGTGTGCCTCAAGGTTCTATTCTGGGCGCATTACTATTTATAATATATATAAACGATATGCCAAACATATTGAAAAAATTTAAATAGTATTATACGCGGATGATATGTTGATTTTTACCGAGGCAAAAAATGAAACAATATGTCGAGAAAACATTATGTATGATTTAATGAAAATAAATGAGTGTCTTAAAATTAATAAATTAAAATTGAATGAAAATAAAACAAAATTAATGGAAATCATCATGAATAGTGATTTGCTAATTACAATCAATGATACAGTAATAAAAAAGTAAATCAAATAAAATATCTAGGTTTTATAATAGACAAGGATTTAAAATTTAAAGAACATATTGAGTACATATGCAAAAAGAGTGGTAAAAGATACGATTTTTTAAACGTTGAAAAAATAAAGTCCCAACAATGACTGCATTTAATATATGTATATAACATAATAATAAAACCACATTTTGAATTCGGTTCCACTATTTTCTATACATGCTGCGCAAATACACAAATAGAAAGACTGCAAAAATTATAAAATAAAGCAATGAGATCAATTTTAAAATGCAATATATATATATATATATATATACTCCAACCCAATTTATGCTCAACACACTGAAATTGTTAAATATAAAGCAACGGATACAATTGAACACACTCAAATTTATTAGAAAAATAAAAACAGGCACAATACTTGTGTGACCAAATAGAACATGTTGGAGAAGTACAACCCTACTGCCTTAGAAATTCACAAAATTTTAGACTTCAGACAGTTTCAACAACCGCAATGCAGCGATCATTATTTTACAAAGGACTGAACCTGTATAATATGCTACCGAACGAAGCAAAAAATGAGAGGAATTTTAATACATTCAATAGAATAATTATAACATTTGTGAGAAATAATTCAACATAGAGCTTTGTTTAGATTTAAACTTGAATATTATGTAACTAAAATAAAAAAAGAAATTGTCAAGACTTCAGATTACAGCGAGTAACAAACAATACAATGCAAAGATCACTTTTTTTAAGGATTAAATATTTATAATCAATTAGCAAAACATATTCAAAATGAAAGAAATATTAATGTACATAGAGGAGAAATTGTACAAATTTTAAGAAATAATTGAATTTATACTTATATTGCTATTATTGTTTTTATTATTATTATTACTGTTACTATTATTATTATTACTATAGTATAATGAAATATGAAATGTATATGAATTTTGTACGGGTATGTTCTGCATTCCACGTGAAAATTCCACGAGTGGAATTGCCATAGCATTGTTGTTATAATTTATATTTCCAACAACAATTTTATGGCAATTCCACTCGTGGAGTTTTCACGTGGAATGCAGAACATACCCGATAAAGTATTATACATACATACATACCACTAGAGGGTGGCGTTGGCTGAAGTATTTAGCACGTTGACTACAAAACCGAATGTCCTGGGTTCGAGCCCGGTCTCCGATAGTCAAAAAAAAAATAACACCACGCATTTTTCTGATGTGCTTTAGTGTCCTTTGTATCAGTTGTTGTGGGAAAAGTTGTAGTGATGCAGGCATATGGCACTGGTTACTAAAAAGAATACCGACTTCATCAGATACTAATCCTAATGTAACATCATAGCACCCTCCTTCGTTGTGTAGCAGAATCATCGGCGAAGTAAAATAACCAATAAAATGCCTACTAAACACAGCTTCAAAATTTAATACGCCTCATTTGACACCAGATGGCGCTGCAACACTGCATTATCAAAAAGTGTGCAAAGAGCAGAGTTGTAAAAGAATGAAAGTTTTCCTCTATCTCTTCCTTCACCACCTGTCTTCTCTATCACTATCCCTTCCCTATCACTATCTCTTCCTATCTTCTCTTCAACTAACAGGTAGCACAAAGGAATCATTGTATTGGACCCAAGTGAGCTGGACTCTAAATTTCACCACTTATTACCAGCAAATCAAATTAAATCAAATTATTTTTAAAAGGACTAACTATATGATGTTCATGTGCATGTTTTCAATAAAAACACACAACCACAAAAACATATGGTATGCCCACAAAACTTCTTAAATATAATTTAAATACGCAAGGTTGGACATTTAAGTTTCATTTAAACGACTCTCAACTTTGTACTGAAAAAATAATTCGGTGCTTAAATGGCATTTAAAAATGAATGATCAGTATGACCAGATCCTAAACATTTTTGCATCTAAATTGACTCAAAAAAAGCTAAAAAATTCTAAACAAAATAATTAAAGTGCTAAAACATAATGCTAAAATTTAATACATACATACTTTTTTAATCATTGTTTTTTCTAGGTGCTTATTATTGACTTACAAATTTGTATTTCCTCTGAATGAACCAAAATTTTTTAAAATTCTTGAACTCAAACGGCATTATATGTAATGAAAACCTGCCATGAGGTTAGCATAAGTGTCAAAATTGAAGAAGGTCTTAACGAGTTTTGCCATACAATATCACCAGGGACAGGGGTTTCATGCAAATTCATGTTTCTTCCCTTAACCCTGATAATAGCTAGAACGAAATATCTTTACGAAACAATGAATTTGCGTAAAAATGGCATCGATTTGTTAGAGCATATTTTGCTGAAAATGCATATTTTTGCATAATTTGGTCATAAATGCATATATTGTCTCATATTTTGGTACAAACGCATGATTTTGTGTGATATTTTCTCAAAAATGCAAATTTCAAAAAATATTGTTGACAAATTATTAATGCAAAACTGTTTTTTGGACAATTTGTTCGCTTGAATTGTTGCAGAATTGTAGAACGATTGTACAAGCACACGAACCTACCAATTTTAATGGAAATTGTAATTTTGATGATTTCAAGAGAAAATTGCCTGCTATTAAGGCCCAAAATAGTGAAACAATCGTTATACATATCATATTTAATCTTGTGTAAAAATTAAATGTAAAAGGCTTGTTCACGCACCTTTTGAAAAAAAAATATTTTTATATGTATATTGAAAACTATGTATGTAAATTGAAAACTTTTCTTTAGAATAAAATTGTTTAAGATATGTGCATATTTTATTGATTTAAGTGCATATTTTGAGTTTTTAATGTCATATTTTAGGTGCCTAAAGCACCTTTTTTAAATGCATGAAGTCCTTGTCCCTGAATATCACAATAGCGGAATTCACGGTTGGCCTTTTTTACGGTTTACGGAATTCTACGGTTGTAGATTTTTTACATCTTATAGCCTTGGTAAATTCTTGTTGCTTTTCTTTAAATTTAACAAAATTTACCAAAGCTACAATATGTTAAAGATATACAAGGCCAACCGTGAATTCCGCTATTGTTAGTTAAAACTACTACACATTGTTAATGTCAAATTGTATGAAGGAATTCGTTAAAACATAGTTAAATTTCGTCACTCATGCTAACTTTCATTAGCGGAATTCACTGTTCGTATTAAATTTAAACTCCTTTTAAAAATACATACTACGATTTTAAACGTTCAAGCGTGAGCGACCTTGTAAAAAATAGTATTGTTCAATTCAAACAGAGACTCTGTGATAGTACTTGTATGTATATTGTAATTCTTTTGTACAAACTCTGGTAAATAAATTCACACCCATCCCTAAACAAAAGCGGCAAGCGTTTTTTAGCTGTCAAAAGTTCCCATGCCCATACATTTTGTATGGATCATACCGAAATAACGCAACGACAACGCTTAGCTATTGGAAAATCCGATTTTGACAACGCGTTTCACAATGAAGTTAGTTGCAAAAGAGAACAATTGTAAACCAAGGCGAATTCAGTATCAGGTGACCTCTTCCCTACAACAATTTTACAACACGAAAAACAACACGTAGTTTGCTATGCTACAAAACCAATCTGTCAGAAGATTTCTAAGCAAATTTTGACGTTTTGGTTCAAAATGCTAAATTTGGTAGCAACAGCTGATAATCAGCCGGGCTGATAAGGTCACCTGATACTGAATTCGCCTTGTTGTAAACAAAAAAAGAGAAAAATATAAGAAAGTGAAATAAATAATAAAAGAAAAAATTCGTGTAATTCGTATTAAAAAATGGAGGTAAGAAAATATTTCCAATATGATTATATACAGCGTTGTCAACTTGGAAAAATTCCTAAGTTGGTGCGTAGTGCGCTTTTTTAAATTCGGTGCGTTTTCTAATTTTTGGTGGCACCAAAGCAAATTCAACACAACTTTTTTCTTGTTTTTGTGAGAAAAAAATCCTTGTAGAATAAAATACGTCTGTTTCAATACTATTTGATTCAACAATACAAAATTTTTACAATCAATTTTAGTCTATGTTCAGACGATGAAAGTCTTATTTTTAAGTTAGCTAGTTTATAATCGAGTGAGAAAAGTGGAAAAGAAACGATTACTCAGCTTCATGTACTGTCAATACGGTTTCGAAAACTCAGTCATGAATACATAAAACTATACATAATAAACATGTAGTCAGTAATAAGACTTGTATTGTATGAACGCCGAAACTATACATAATAAACATGTAGTCAGTAATAAGACTTGTATTGTATGAACGCCGAATATAGTTCAAAGCAAAAAAGTGATAGGCTTATCAATAAGACGTGTATAGTCTGAACAGAGATTTACAGACTAAAATACGAACAATAAGTAATGGTGCTTAAAACGGACTTGCTGTAGAAAAAGAAAAATTTGTCTATCCCTTTCAGATTTTAATAGTATGTAATTGTTTTTGTAAGCTTAGCAAAAGCAAAGTATTGCCACAATAAATTGTTAAGCATATTTTAGTAAAAGGATACATAAGTACATAAATACATTTTTTGTGCTTTGTTGGCAATTTCTTTTATACATATTAAGTTTTAATATTTTAATTGCACTTTTTCAGTAAAATAGTAATTGTTTTTTAAATTTTAAATATTGATTATTGAAGGGTTAGCTGAATCCAATACGCATTTCACTGTTGCTACTGTAAAAGTGACAGGAAAAAAAGCTCGAATTACCAATTAACACAGCTAATAAAAAGCGTTGTAATTTTATTGCACTAGAAAGAAGAATCAGAACAAAAACGCCGACAAAATTTCAGGGAAATCGAGACAAATAGAAAAATACACTTATTTTCCATCTCGTGTCATATCTGTATACTTTGTAGCAGATCATCAGGGAACCTCTACCGAAAAATTTCTTAGAAAAACTGGAGATATTCTGCCTTATCGTGCTTGGCGTATTTCAAATACGACTACGACTGTTTGGTAATAGATTAAAGAAAAACTGTTGAAGTCTTCTTTAATCTATTACCAAACAGTCGTAGTCGTTTTTGAAATACGCCAACCACGATAAAGCAGATTATGTTGAACTTTCATTTCAACCAATAAGAAGTTCAACTTATATCATAGTTGAAACAAGAACTCAATAATCAACAGGTTTTTAATATAATTACTTTACAGTTACTTCTCATACATTATTAATTTTGAATCCTTACTACTAATGGTTGATCTCTTTTTGAAAAGTATTGTATAGAATTTATAATGTGTTGTCTAGTACAAACCAATGGAAGCAAATTTATTTATTTTTGTGAAGTTTTATTTTTTCTAAGTAAAAAATTCTAAACTTGGTGCGTTTTTTATAAATGGCGCGTTTTTTCTCCATTTTGGTGCGTTTTGAAATTTCAAAGTTGACAACGCTGATTATATACATATCGGACACTAAATCATAAAGAGTCACAACTCAAATTTATAAAAGTCCTTTTGCTTTTTTGTAAACCAGTTAATTGAAGAAATCTATCACGACCTCAACAATTTCTTTTGCAATACAGTCTTCCTGAAGAATATAAAATACCGTTATGATTGTTTATATGTAATATACTTGCGTCATTTGTACAGTATCAACAGTTGTTTGCAACTAATCTGAAATTGTTTGAGTTGTGACTCTTTATGATTTAGTGTGCGATATGTATGCATGTTTGTAAAATAATCAGGGTTGTTTTATTAAAAAAAACGGAAAAAAGCGTTCCGCTATTATATAGGGATGGCTGTCAGCGACAACACAGAGTTACAAGCCGAGGCCTTTTGGTCGTCGGTGCGTAGTATTGATCGGCGGAGGCGGCGTTTACAACAATGCCTCGGCGGCGGCCCATATGTCGGCTTGCTGAACATAAAATTATATTTCAAACAAACGTTTGTGTAAGATGTGCTTAAATTTTTGGAATTATTGAAACATAGAAGCAAAGACTGTAAATATATATTAGCCGATGGCCTTAGTAGCTAGTGCTTCTACCCCTCTTATATTGTTATTGTATTTATCTATAATATCAATATTAATAAATAAATATAAATATATATAGATGTTCCACGTAGAACATTAAATAAAAAATAAAATTATTTGCGGTTATAGATGCTGCGGGGCAAGGCCTATTTATCAGGTCAACGCAATCGTCCTGATGATATTCTGTGTTTTCGTGTTTAAGCTGTCAAAAGTTATTTGCACCATATACCTTAGTTCATGTTTGTGTGTGTTTCTGACAACTTAAACATAAAGTTGTTTTTTGTATTGCTGTGTTTTTGTAGAGTTGCGTTGACCTGATAAATAGGTCTTGCTGCGGGGGAAGTAGTAACAAGGGAGCGAAATCACAAACAAAGAGAGCATAACATTTTTGATCATGCACACTTTATATAAGTATGTAATAATGCGTATTGTTTTCGTAAATTTTATTTATAGTGTTTTCTAGTGTTGTTAATTATTCGTCTTTTATATTTGTTCGAATTAAATTTCATGATTTTTTTCTTGTTCGAACAGACGAATAATTTTGAACTTTTGTTCGAATATTCGAACGAACAAAGAATAAAAAAATGTATTCGAATAATTTTAAAATAGTTTGCAAAAACAAACGAAAAATAATTCATTACGCCAGAAAAACGAATAATAAAAAATATTGGTGGTTATTCTGGAAACAAAAACAATTTTTGAAACTTTGTTTTTGCTTTAATGTAAAGTTTCACTTCTTCGACGCGTTTTCCCGAATAGCCACCATTAATAAATAAAACAACAAAAATTAAAAATTTTAAAAACCTCCGACATAGTTGATGCTGTAGCATAAGTTAAGATTCTGTTACTTCAATAATATATTAGTGGAACTATTATTTGAAGTAACAGAATCGCAAAAAAGAAAAAAGTAAATTAATACATAGAAAATTTATGAGGACTTCTAATCGACTAGATAGGCGATCACGTCACCTTTCAAGCAAAAAAACAAAATTAAAATCGATCAAGCTACGGCGTCAAAGACACACAGATTCAACAGAATATATCTAAAACCGATGTGATATCTTTTAAACGGCTTGACGGCTTTTCTTCAAACACAGCTAAGAACACTTTCGATCAAGTAACCTATCAAACAGAGAAACTAAATTAAAATCGGTCCAACCGTTGGCTCTGTACGTGGACTCGTACATACAAACTGATACACAGACACACTACAAATTTATGACACCCCTTTTTATGGTCGAGGGTTAAAAACCGAAACAAAATTATTAACAATCCCAGATAATGCCACTTTTAATAAAAGAACAAGTAGAAAAGTTTCTTTCACAAAACGTTAATGTTGGTGATATAAATTGCGTTCGCGTACCCAAAAGTTTTTAAAAATTTTTAATGAACTTTATAGTGTTTTCACACTGCAAGTTAAAACCTGGTTTTAACGTTAAAACCATAAACAGCTGATTTTGCATTCACACTGCCAGTTTGCTAAATTCAGGTTTTAATTCACAGACTGTCTAATAACTTTGCTTAAAATAAAATAAATCTCCTGCAGAAATGCGTGTGTTTGTTGTTGTATTTTTTTCTGCTTTTTATAACACTTATTTGACAAACTGTACAACTGTTTTTGTTTGTATGAAACACTAAGAAACTTTACAATGCGCTCTAAAATGGAAATTATTTTATATTTTGTAAATTAATATTTTAAAATTATGGAACTAGTAATACAAAGTGAAGAAGTGCTTGGAAATCAAGTTATTTTATATAAAAAATGCACAAATAAATCACAAAATACAACTTTTTCATCCGTGGATGGATTTGTCATGTCGTTTATTTTCACTTTCCAGAGGTCAATGAAAATATTTTTGTTGTTTTCCTTCCAAAAAACTCTTATTTTTCTATAATTTTTAACTTATTGTTGCTGCTGCATCCATGTTTAAGTTGAAAATCTTTCAAGCGCCATCTCTTGTTATTCACTGGCATAAACATTATCAGCTGCTACCGGTCATTTTAACTTGGCAGCACTGAATTTACCACAGCGAAAACAGGGTTTCATTTCATAAAACCAAAATAAAACCAATTCAGAAATGGTTTTAAGTTGGATTTAACAAAAACAATTTGTATGGTAAAACCAGGTTTTAACAGTTGGTTTTAACATTAAAACCAATTTTTAGTAAAACCAAGTCAGTGTGAAAACACTATTACTGCATTTTACTAAATTGCGTTCGTTTACCCAAAATACAGTAAATGAGAACACAAATTGAGAGAGTAAAGTGACAGTTCTTGACTGAGTGTTTTATACATTTTTACTGCAGAAATTTGTCGTAGTAAAGTTTAGTAAGATAAAACATATGATTCAAAATGTAAACAAATGAAAAGTAAGCAAACCCAAAGTGTAAAAATTTTAGAAAAAGTTAAATAAAAATTTTTAAAGTCATTAAAAAGTAATTATTTTTTAAAAATAATAATTACTGTTAATATACGAGTGCATACGTATATTGTAATTTACTTTATCAATCACGGATGGAAATCATGGTACAATTGTACTTTTTATGGTACATTTTTGACCTCGTTGGTACCGTGGTACTACCGCGAGTTACTTGGTACAATTTAAAAATGCCAACGTTTCACTATATCGTCGGTTGGTTTCTGGTTTGCTGCAGACATAATGTATTTTGAAAATACTGTGCCGCAAACCAGAAACCAACCGACGATATGGTAACATTAATTTTGCCTATGTTGTCTTTAATTTTGTTGTGTGTATTTAATTTTATGCTATGTTTAGACGACGAGTTGAATCACCTGCTTCGCTCTCTGAATCTTGTTTATGAATCTTGCTGTTTATACTATGTTTAGACGGTACGTGCTTCGCTCTCTATTCATGCTTCACGCCCCAATCATGACCGAATCCACTTGCTTCGCCATACAAAATTATGAGAGCGAATCAAGTAGATTCAATATGAATCTACTTGCGAAGCGCGTAAAATTGGTATCTTCTCTAACTTTTAACGCAGTTAATCGCCACTTTATCTGAACTAGCTATCAAAACAAAATAGGTATATGTGTATGTGTGTGTTTGTAAACAAATAAAAACAAACCAAAAAACATAGATGTGAGTTTAATATAAATAAATTTAATTAAGTTATGAATAATATAAAAAGGAAAAATAAGAAGAAAATATAGAAATGCCTTCAAAAACAAGATTTCGCATGAGTGGAATTTATGTAAAGTATGTATGCTTATGTGTATGCATGTATATATGTACGTGCGTATGATACGTATGTTTGTGTGAATATACATAAAAAAATGCCACGCGAACAGTGATGCCAACTTTTTCAGAGCAAAAACCACTGTGTGTTCATAAAAAAGCACTAAATGAAATAAGTTCTCGTATATATGTACAATGTACATACATACATATGTACATTGTACATATGTATGTATGTACATATGTAAATATATTTTTATTTATTTTTTTATATTTATGTATCTATTTATTTGCAATACAGAGAAAGCCCATATGGCTAATTATAAATGTATTGAATTAGTAAAAATTTAAGTTAACTACAATTTTAAATTTACTACATTTCATAGGTTTTTGTAATAATTTCAATTATATCGAGCCATATTTCGATTTTGCTTATAAGTAGAATATGAGTAGGAAAATAATTGAAGTTCATTTGGGAAGACACTCCAATTATGGTGTACTATTTTAACAAAAGATGATCAACGAGAATTATACTCCCCGTTTCAAGAAATGCAGTTTCATCTTTTTCCTCTGGCCATAAAACTGTTTTAATAAAACAATTAGATTTTTAGGTGTTTCGTCTGAATTAATTTTTACATGAACATGGTTCAGTATGTTACATTCTGAACAACATAAGTCTTTTCTTTTTAGACCGTATTTTATATGAATGAAACAATTTGATTTATAAAATCATTATTGTATTTCTAACTTACTTTTAAAATATTTATAAGCGCTAAAAGTCATTTCTACTACAACATTTCAACATGGTAATGTTAATAGTCTTAGAGAAAATATTAGAAATGGATTATGATTAGTTGAATTTCTATAATTATAAATTTCAATCCAAAATTTACCATTTTTGAGCAAATTTTTCCATTTATGTATCCTTAAATTTCTGATACTTCGTTCTATTTCTTCAATTTCACCATCCCAGCAAAAATTACCGCTTCCCAGAAGAGTTTTTGTAAGCCAGCTAGAAGCAATGCATTCAGTTTCCAAAAAGCCGTTCATATTTTGCTTTACTAATTCGTTTTACAGAAGCTCTTCACCTTTGATAGTGCGTTTTGCAAATCTACTAAATATTAATTTGTTAAAGTGTGGTGGCTTTATTTTCACTTTTCAAAAACTATCTGCTTTCACTCCTTTTAAACATGCGAAGTTTCCTTTGCAGAATGTTAATTCAGCTGGGTGAAATACGAAGGAAGAAAAACTTTATCTTTCATAGTGAGAAAAAAGAATATATTTCTAGAAATTACAGAGGATACCATACACGTTATAAAATAACTTAATTACTAACCACTGAGGGAAGCAATGTATTGCTTTCTTGATAACGAAAGCTTTCAAAAATGCTTCTGAAAAGTACTAACGTAAGGCTCTCTAACAAAGTGGACAGAAGTAAAAAAAATGTAAACCAGTAACTTTTGCATCTGAATACACAAAAACTACACATTATTACTTCTGTAAAACGAATTAGTAAAGCAAAAATTGAATGGCTTTTTTGAAACTGGATGCATTGCTTCTAGCTGTATTACAAAAACTCTTCTGGGAATCGGTAATTTTTGCTGGGATGGTGAAATTGAAGAAATAGAACGAAGTATCAGAAATTTAAGCATACATAAATGGAAAAATTTGCTCAAAACTGATTAATTTTGGATTGAAGTTTATAATTATAGAAATTCAACTAATCATAATCCATTTCTAATACTGTCAATATTTCCTCTAAGACTATTAACATTACCATGTTTAAATGTTGAAGTAGAAATAACTTTTAGCGCTTATAACTATTTTAAAAGTAAGTAAGAAATACAATAATGATTTTATAAATCAAATTGTTTCATTCATATAAAATACGGTTTAAAAAGAAAAGGCTTATGTTGTTCAGTAACTCGTTTCTGTAATTCTCGCATCGTAAAATTTCTCACATGAAGTGTGAAACACAAAATTCTATCGTTTCTCGATTTTTGAAAAAAGTGTTTCTGTATTTGAATGTGAAAACAGACAACACTGAATCTGTTTTTACTGGAATATTTAAAGTAATCGAAAGTCAAATGAAAACAAAAGTCACAAAAATATTATTTCAATAACAAAAAAATAATAATTTTCAAGAAAAATAAAATTGAATAATGAACATGAATATAAAGTGAATGTAAAATGCTTGAAATAAGTTTTTTCTAGCAACTGTTACTACGTTTATACGCAGGGCTTATTTGCAAATAAAATAGGAAATTGTTGCCATATTATTGTTTTTATTGCGACTTACTAATTCAGAAAACTATTCACGATTAACGCACTATTTGCAAATAAAATGGAAAAGGTTGCCACGCTTACAAATGTTTCATAAGAAAAAACAATAAATGGATAAATATTGCACAAAAAACATTGATAGAAGCAAATAATAACAATTAAAACAAATAATTATTTGATATTTTGTGCAATTTACACTATTTTTTTGTCAACATAAGTAAACTTTCTATAGAAGTGCTACCAAGTTTGTGTACTTTTGCTATGCCGTATAAACAGTGAGTTAATTTATTTGCAAATAATTTTATTTGCAAATAGTGCGCGTATAAACGTAGTATGTCTCTATTATAAAAAATTCCACAAAAAAATGTAAATAAATATACTAAAGGTATTCATTTCAGTTTTTTTCTGTTGGAAAAGTGGAAAAATTTAATTTTTTTTACCTGTGTTTGTTGTAAAAAAAATTACATTTTTCCATTTTTCCAAACCAAAAAAAACTGAAATGAATACCTTTAATGATATCGACTCCTTAATAATAATTTTAGTTCAACAATTCGTTGCATATCTTTTCAACTACAGTCAAATCCCGATAATTCGTACCCCGATAAATCGTAATTCCCGATAATTCGTAATAAACAGTCGGTCCCTTAAAAAAATCTCGTTAATTCGTAAAATTTCCATACATTTTGGTCCCCTCGATAATTCATAATTTTTTTTTCAAATAAAATCTCCTTTACTTCTTATAAATCGTAACTTTTTGCTAACTACCACTTATAATTCGTAATAAAAACAACAGAAACATGGAAAGAATGATTTTTTGTTTAATGCTATTTTTTTGGCTTGGTTTTTGCTTTTGCTTGTGTGTGTGTTTATTTTTTTAAGATCAGTTTTTTACATGAATAATAAGGAAAAATGTCAAATATAAAAATCAGGGACCGTAACGGTTATAATTTTTATTTTAAAAATCTTAAAAATAACTCTTATTTTGTGAGGGATAAATAAAAATCAAGAAATAATGATTAAAAAGTGATTTTTAAAATAAAAATTATAACCGTTACGGTCCCTGATTTTTATATTTGACATTTTTCCTTATTATTCATGTAAAAAACTGATCTTAAAAAAATAAAGACACACACAAGCAAAAGCAAAAACCAAGCCAAAAAAATAGCATTAAACAAAAAATCATTCTTTCCATGTTTCTGTTGTTTTTATTACGAATTATAAGTGGTAGTTAGCAAAAAGTTACGATTTATAAGAAGTAAAGATTTTATTTGAAAAAAAATTATGAATTATCGAGGGGACCAAAATGTATGGAAATTTTACGAATTAACGAGATTAAATAAGAGTTATTTTTTGACTTTTATTTATTCCTCACAAAATAACAGTTACTGTTTGACTTTTATTTTTTTGCTTAACTTTTAAAATGTAGAAAGCGTAATTTTTGCGTTAAAACTAATATTAACCGATTTAAAATTGAACTTATCATCAGAGTCTTTAAAAAAACTCTTATATGTTAAATTCAATTTACTTTTTTATTATTTATTAATTTTAAAAGTTAAAATTTTTTTGAGCAAAAAAATAAAAATCAAAATTTAACTGTTATTTTGTGAGGAATAAATAAAAGTCACAAAATAACACTTATTTTGTGAGGGATAAATAAAAATCAAGAAATAACTGTTATTTTCTGAGGAATAAATAAAAGTCACAAAATAAGAGTTATTTTGTGAGGGATAAATAAAAATCAAAAAAATAAAAATCATTGCATCTATCGGTAGTCCATGTAACATGGAGTATCTTGGTATATTCCTTGTGAACGTAGCACTTCTCTATTATTGTGATTTTTTTACTTTAAATTTGGAAAATAATCGTTATTTGCGATCCCTGATAAAAATATAAATAAAAAATATATTGCATTTAGTGCTTTTTTATGAACACACAGTGCTTTTTGCTCTGAAAAAGTTGGCATCACTGTTCACGTGGCATTTTTTTATGTATATTCACAACAAACATACGTATCATACGCACGTACATATATACATGCATACATACTTACATAAATTCGATTCATTCAAAATCTTGTTTTTGAAGGCATCTCTATATATTCTTATTTTTCCTTTTTATATTATTCATAACTTAATTAAATATATTTATATTAAACTCACATCTATGTTTTTTTGGCTTGTTTTCATTTGTTTACAAACACACACATACACATATACCTATTTTGTTTTGATAGCTAGTTCAGATAAAGTGGCGATTAACTGCGATAAAAGTTAGAGAAGATACCTATTTTACGTGCTTCGCCAGTAGATTCATATTGAATCTACTTGTTCGCTCTGATAATTTTGTATGGCGAAGCAAGTGGATTCGGTCATGATTGGGGCGTGAAGCATGAATAGAGCGCGAAGCACGTACCGTGTAATAGTGTTGTAAAAAGCGGCTACTTTTGAATACTCAATACTACTTGATACTTTTTCAATTGGGTACTCGATACTACTCAATACTATAACCGCTTTTGGAATTTAAATTTTAAAACACACATAAATATGTACGTATGTTTTTTTTTTAAAGATCAAACACAACCCGCAAAGCGCAAAGGCTAGCATCGCTATAACTCAGCCACACTTGCATATATGAGAGGTTAAAAATTATTATTTATTAAAGCAAATTAACCTGCAATGCATATTATATAATGCAATATGCAAAAACCAAAAATGAAATATATTTACATAAATTTATAACAAATAAAAATAAATAAGTTTGAAGATTAATTTTTGTACGTTAACTTTTGTTGGTTCATGTGCTTTCCACCACTCTAAAGGATCACTTTTTCTCCCTAATATATGTTCATGAGTGAAGTTGTTTAGTTCAATGAAGCATTATGAAGTCCTTGTTTCATTATGCGTTTTCGTATCAAAATAATTCCGAAGGACCTATTGCTTTCTGAATTTGTATTTGTTACACTAATTCCAGGAGTTCCAGAGATATACATATTTCTTCATGAGATATATATTTTTATCAAGCTTAAATTCGCACACAGAGTTGTATAAATTTGATGTATTCTAAAGGAAGAATTTGGCTTGAATACTAGAAAATGCAACCCTGAAAGTATTGAGTAGATACTTTTGTGTATTGAGTACCGGAAAAAACACTCGGTATTGAGTACTCAGTACTCAAATATTCAATACTTTTGCAACACTACCGTGTAAACATACTATTAGACGGTCAGCTTCTCTGGTTTTGTTGCAATGCTGTTGTCAAGGCAAATTCATGTACCATGTGGTGTCAAGTCTGCTGAATATACTGAATTTTTATACATATTTTTGTTAAGTTTCTGTTTTTTATTGTTTACTTCTGAATTCTTACACATTTTTTTACGTTTCCGTTCTTACTAGAAAATATAAAAAAATGGTCAAAAGTCATGGTCCAAAAAGTACATTTTGTGTTCACAGTTGGTACAAAATCCAAGACTAATTTTTCTTCCCTGTTATCAATCCTTTTGTTTTGCAAATTATTTGAATTACTCAGAGTTGTAAAACTATAAAGTATCTGGTTACTTAGTACTGCACTCGCTTTTAAAGTAACCAGTAACATTAACAAATAGTCATATAATTTAACCAACAAAACAAGGAAATCAAAAAGAAATTAATTACAAATATTACATAAGATAAATTACAAAATTTATTCTTAGATTGTTTGTGTTATAAAAAATATTGTATCGAGTACTAATAAGAAAGAGTTGAATAGTTAAAAGTTTATATATTTTTCAACACTATGTGGAATTGGAGTCAGCTGTTTCCTTAATCTTACTAATTTTTACTATTTTTCCGTTCGCGTAAATTTTTTTGGCAACAGCTCTTTTTGAGAGCAAATCTTAAAATTTTGCAGTAACTACTCATGTACTGCATTTTACTACAAAAGTCAAAAACACACCTATAGTTTAAATAGTATTAAAAAGCATATACAGTTTGTGCAATCATTTCTTTGAGGTTTCCAAATAATTTAAATCAATTTCTTACTGTTTGATTCAGGCATTTATTTATTGATTCTATAAAATTGTCCATTAGTTATCTATGAAAATGTTTAACTTAATAAATACGTGGCTGAATCAAACAGTTTTTCATTAGTAATTAATTAGTGGTTAAATTTTTTTGGGCACATGCCACATGTAAGCTCAGCCCTACTTTATTCATACAATTGTTTAGATCAGTTAATAAAACATTATCAGTTACTTCTATAATTGTCCATTAGTTATCTATGAAAATGTTTAACTTAATAAATACGTGGCTGAATCAAACAGTTTTTCATTAGTAATTAATTAGTGGTTAAATTTTTTTGGGCACATGCCACATGTAAGCTCAGCCCTACTTTATTCATACAATTGTTTAGATCAGTTAATAAAACATTATCAGTTACTTCACCGTACTTGAAACTATTATTTTGATTGCAAAATAATCACGAAATCAAAGTATTTGCGTACTCTTTTTTTCGCTTTTTGTGGCGTATTTTAAAAAGTTTAGTATTGGATAGGAAAGCTGAGGACTAATATTAAGGCATTTAATGCTTTTTTAAGTAGTGCAATAATTCGATTCTTAAGGCTTTTGATTAGAGAAAAGCAGTTATTTTTTTCTAAACTCTTTTATCAGGAATTGGATGACACCTTCTAATTCCACTAAAGAAGCCGTCTTTTCCCAGCAAGAAAACAAGATGCGTTTAGCGAACATACAAACAAGCTTATTTATAATTTGGAGTAATTTGGTTACTTAACATCGTATTGTTAACATATTAAAAAGTTATTAAATATAAAATCCATTTCATACAAAGAAGTTAAGGAAATTGTTCGAATATTCGAATGTTCGACAAATATTAGTTGAATAATTTTTTATCCTAAATTTAAAATTTTTGTCCGTTCGAACAAAAATGATAAAAAGTTGTTTGAATATTCGAAAAATCTTTGTTCGAATGACACCACTAGTGTTTTCACACTGAAAGTTAAAACCTGTTTTTAACGTTAAAACCATTAACATCTGATTTTGCATTCACACTGCAGTTTGTTAAATTCAGGTTTTAACTCACAGACTGTCAATAACTTTGCTCAAAATAAAATAAACCTCCAGCAGAAATGCGTGTATTTGTTGTTGTATTTTTTCTGCTTTTTAATCACACTTATTTGACAAACTGTACAACAACTGTTTGTTTGTATGAAAAACTCGGAAATTTTACAATTCGTTGTAAAATGTAAATTATTTTATATTTTGTTAATAAATATTTCAAAATTATGGAACTAGTAATACAAAGTGAAGAAGTGCTTGGAAATCAAGTTATTGTATAAATTATTAGGAGTTGTCACTTCTATGTTGGACGACGTTCCACGTGTTTAACCTAAGATATGGTCGTGTAAGAAAATGAAACGCCGTGCTTAAATGTCAAAATGTGACTTCTCTTTATTTTATTCTTTTGTATTATTCTTTACAACTCAAGACGAATTAATATGAATTCGCCTTTACAACTTACTTCTAATATGCGATGCCAGATAAATGAACATTTTATTCTTAATTGGCGATGCCAGATAAATGCAAAAATATGTTAAGATAATTCTATAATTAATATTTTAGCATGATGTGTTAACATGATGTTAACTTCCCCTCTTCTTAAAATCGCAACGTCCCGTTACGATAACTTAGTTTTTTTTTTTTTAAGTTGGGTGATATAATAATAATTTTATCAGTAAGAAATATAGCAATAACAATAAATACAATATATAAAAAGCTCAAAGAAAATGTAGTTAATCATTAACAAAACAGTATGGTAATTACATTGATACGTTTTATTTTACAAAGTGAGTTTTAACTATACTTGGAAATTGTAAAGTTGACATTAACATTCGAATCAACATGTTTCAAATCTAAGTTATTGTTTTATCTTACATTATTCTTATGCACTCTCTTGCCATCTATCAAAAGTTCTGTTCCTAAATCTTTTTCAACAATCTTCTCTAAATAAACTTTTTCAAATTTGTTTCCCAATCGTTTGTTCTTTCGAACAAATACTATATCTCCCTCGTTAAATTATCGTTTTTCGATTTCCAATTTCGTTTCAATTTTTGCCTGTGCAGCTACAATTTTTTCATTTACTTTTTTTAAGATGCCTGCATCTGAGTGTTGAATAACATCTATTGGTCTTGCTTCGGTAACAGAGTGGATAGTTCTATTGTATTTGTAAGTAGAAACTAGTACTAAATCACAAACATCGGTTATACCGCATTGTGCTTTAACACACCTTGCAATTTCAAGCAGAGTCGAATGGAACCTTTCTACTTGGCCATTACTTTCGCTATGTAGTGGAGGCACAAAGAATTGATCTATATCAAAGACATCTCTTAGCATATTCTTGATAGTGTTTGACTGAAAAGATTTATCATTATCTGAAACTAACAATTTCGTATTTTTAAAGTTGTTCAAAATTTGCAAGAGTGCAATTTTCACATCGACTAAAGCTCTAGAAGCAATGGGTAAAGCCACTGCAAACTTAGAAAATTTGTCAAGGCAAGTGAGAAAATGCATTTTACTTGTGGAAAATATGTCTATGTGAAGTATCTGACCGGGAAAATCTGGTATTGGTGATGCACCAATTAAAGGGTGTGGAGGTTTCCTGTTGTATTTATTCTCTAAGCATATTTTGCAATTTTTTATAACCAACCGGAGCATCTGTTTTATTTGAGGGAAGAAATATTCGGATATAATCTGTTTGTAGTTTTCCTTCAGAGATCTATGAGCGCGATTGTGCTCTAGGTTTAATGTTTCTAATTGATCGTTTTTATTCGTTAAGTCAATTACAAATTGTCTTGTATGAATGAATCTTGTCAGTGGAAAGTGGTTAAGTATCTCGTTTTGGATTTCTGCTAAAGTGCTTAAATCGCAGTATATTGCATTTACAACATGAGGATTGACACAGGCCTGTAAAGTTAGCAAGAGGTTCTGAATGTTATTAAAATGAATTGTATGCCTTTTGTATTTCTGGAACAAATACTTTGTGGTCTTACTGATAGTTCCAGCTTTAGATATAATCAGTTGATTTAAGAATTGGTTAACAGGACCATCTATAGATTTTATAGTTTTTGAAAAAGACAACTCGCTGTGTTCTGTTTCCGAGTTTGTTTGAGTAAATCCGTTCATGTATTGGCGTGACAATGCGTCAGCAACCACATTTTCTTTGCCAGGCTTGTAAAAAAAAATTGGGGAAAAATCGGCCACAAACGCTTGCCATCTTTTAATTTTCTGATTCGGGTTTTTATCTGAGGTAGCAAAAGTCAGAGGTTGGTGATCGGTAAATATATGAATATTTTTAACACCATATAAATAATGCCGCAATTTTTGCAACGACCACACAATGGAGAGCAATTCGCGCTCATTTGTGGCGTAGTTTTGTTCCGTGGAGGAAAGCGTGCGTGAAATCATTGTAATTGGTTTGCCGCTTTGCGAAAGAACGGCACCTATCGCATTAGAGCTAGCGTCTGTAGTACGCTCGAAGGGCTTGTCGAAGTCCGGGTGCTGAAGAAGCACATCCTCTGATGCTAAAATACGTTTTACCTTATCGAAGGCATCGATTGCTTCTTGAGACAAATGAATTTTAACGTTTTTTGATGTTTTCGAGCCAATATTGCCATTGTCTCCTCGGAGATACATAGTAAGTGGTTTTATGATGTCAGCATAATTTTTAATAAATTTACGGTAGTAACTTGCTAACCCAATAAAGGACCTCAATGCTTTTAACGTTTTAGGTTTTTGAAAGTTCAGAATATCGTTAACCTTCCCAGGGCATGTTTTGATACCATTTCGTGAAATAAGAAACCCAAGAAACTCAACTTCGGTTTTAAAAAACCTTGATTTCTCTATTGAAACCCGCATTCCAGCGTTTGCCAATTTTCTTAATACGTTGTCTACATCGCAAAAATGGCTATTTGCATTTGGTGAAAATACAATCACATCGTCCATATAAACAAAACAAGTCTTCCCTATGTCATCGCGCAGAATGTCGTCAATGGCCCGCTGAAAAATGCTGGGGGCATTGTTAAGACCAAAGGGTAGGCGACAGAATTCATATTTGCCGTTATTAATGTTGAACGCTGTTTTGTGTCTGTCTTTTTCGGCCAATGTGATTTGGTAAAATCCTGATTTTAAATCTATCGTTGTGAAATATTCTGACTTACCTAAATTTGATAAAATTACGTTAATATGCGGCATTGGATATCTGTCTGGAATTGTAAAACTATTAATTTTGCGAAAATCGATCACCATACGTAAGTTCTGTCTACCATGACAGTCGACCCCCTTTTTGTTAACCACATGAATTGGCGAATTATAAGGCGACGACGATTTTCGTATAATTCCGTCCTTGAGGAGGCTTTCTATTTCTTTATTTATGAATTCGGATGCAGAAATGGGGTATGGATAACTGCGAGAGTAGATGGGTTCTTGTTTCGTTAAATTTATTGTAGCTTCGACTTGCGTGTTGGCTGGCAATGCTCTATCTGGGTCTGCGAATGCATTTAAATTATTTTGAATAAGGGTTTCGAATTCACTTAGTAAATTCGACGGAACGTTATTTTTGTCAAATTCTATTGAGTTGACTTGGTTGCAAAAAAAAATGGTTAATTGATTCTTTTCCGAATTTGTGAAAAAGAATTCCATTTTTGGTATCAATAGTAGCTTCAACTTCTTTCAAAAAATCGTAACCTACTATTGCGTCAAAGGAAGTCAAGGACGGTAATAAAAAAAATGTTGTTTTGTGATTAAGTAGACTTATCTCACATTTCTGCCTAATACAGGTGGAGCCATTTATTGATTTTATATGAAATGGAGATTCTACTGACTTAACACCTTTGAGAAAATAAAAATTTCGGATATAATTTTTAGATGTTCCTGTGTCAACCAAAATTTTAAGCTCTTGACCATTAATTGATTTTTTTACAATATATGGCAAGAGCGACTTTAGCATAAAAAATTCAAATCATCTACTGCATCATTCTCATACCCAACTTCAGAAAAATCTTCGCTTTCATGGATGCTATCATTCGATTGATAGTTTTCAACGTAATTGATTCGTTGTAGCTTTTGAACAGGAGATTGGCCTGAATTGTTGGTGCTGTGCGGTCTTTTTGACTGATTTTCATGAACAATGACTTTTTGATTACTGTAATCAGGGCTGAATTTGTGATTATCGATACCTGCGCTATTTCTAAGAGAGTTGGGTATTCGAAAATTTGATGTGCCTCTGTCAATTTCCATTGGAATGGGAGTATAATATTGTGGAATTTGCCTGAAGTTCGGAGAATTTTGGTAAGCATTTGCATGGCCGGACGTATTGTTCGAACTGTGTGCGTTTGACTGCAAAACGTTTTTGGAATTAGCAAATGCATTTGCAAATTTATACCTTTCCTGATTTTGTTCTAATTCCTGAGCCGTTGCTAAGGCTGAGGGTAAATCTGGCGGATTCGACGAAAAACAAATGTCACATAGGGGTTTTCGAAGGCCAGATATAAAAACACGCAATGCGTTTGAACGTGCACGATCGTTTAGAGCTTCAATTACCTCTTTCCTACCGGAGTTAGTCATTATAATCTTATTAACAATGAGAGTCAATTGCCTGTTCACCTTATCGTAATATTCCGTGATCGATAACTTGCCCTGTCTTAAAACGCTTAATTAATTTTCTAGTAAGTATAGTGGTCTTTTATCCGAATGGGATTGATCCAAACGTGAAATGACTGCTTCAAAATTAAACATTGTATTGAACGCGCTTAATGTCGAATTCGCTTCGCCCACTATTTTATTTCTTAAGATTCCCATGGCAACATAATATGTTTCAGAACCCTTTAAGTAGTAATTCATAGCGAATTTTGCAGCTTCTCTCCAAGCTGGATACTCTTTTGAGTCTCCACCAAACTGTGGTAGAGATTTAACGAGGTCTAAATTCGTGTTACCGGTACCAATACCGGGCTGAATACTTACTGGTGTCAAAGGTTCAACTCGGCTTGGTTGCAATTGTTGGACAGCGGCTGTCAAACTTTGAATTTGTTCTAAAATTTTTGATTTAGTTGCATCCACTGCTGCCTCAACAAGACCCAATACGTCATTTCTATTCATTTTAATGTTTTTCTTTTAAATTTATATTATTTTGGTAAAAGAGAATAAGAAAATTATCGCTAATAACCCACAAAAAAAAATTGGATTGTAAGCGTAGCAAAAATTAGAATCAGAAACAAAAATTCAATCGAAAGAGTGCTCAGAAATATAAACAGATTTTGTAGGCAAATATAAATGTACCTGGATATACTTAAATGTAAAAAAGAAAATATATAAAAAAAATCATAGAATGTATCAAATGTTTAAGGCTGGTACGGACTTCCAAAAAAAAACGCGGAATTTTGAAATATATTGTCTTTTACAGGTATGTTATAACTATAAGTGGAGACTTTTCAGTCAACTGAAAAAATGATGTTCATTCAATTGTATGGCCACAACGTTCTTGGCGTTTCTTATTTTCGAAAATTGTAATAGATTAGTTTGTAAGCAGACACAATTCTACATAAAAAGCTACACGATTATTTCGTGTAGAGATAAATGCAAATTTACGAATGTGGAATTATGTAAGAACTCCGTACCGGGCTTTGAAAAGAAAATAATTATATGAATATGAGTGATAGCACAAAAAAATATGTTTAATAATTAATTATCATAAAGATTCCAATCTGATAAATAGACCTTGATTACAATGCTGACCAATAACCTTGATTCCAATGGAGTTTAGTACGGCTCTCTTGTGTTGTAAATCGTTAAGTACAAATATCTTCTGCTATGCTTTCTCATTAGCGGATGGTCAAATTTATTTATTCAACAATTACTTTTATTTTACAATTTGCAAAAAGATATTCTATCTTGATTGCAATTTTGCCCTCTTTATGTCTTTCTTTTCGTAAAAAATATATATGTACATATGTATGTACTTATTTTTTCTGCAAATTTGCACGTGTTGTTTTACATACACATGTAAATTTTGTAAAGAATATATGTGTCTTTTTTTTAACCTTTATTAGGAATTTGTTTTAATTTATTAATGGACACTTTTATGAAGAATTCTTATTCTTTGTATTACAGTTTTAAATGTTACAACATTGATTTTCATACGTTTTCATCAAACAATAGATGTATTATGTATGCGTTTTAAAAATTATTGTTAACCAAACAAAAATTTACGTGTATGGTATTTTATAATAATTTTTAGTATTTCGTTGGGCGCCAATTATTAGGAGTTGTCACTTCTATGTTGGACGACGTTCCACGTGTTTAACCTAAGATATGGTCGTGTAAGAAAATGCTTAAATGGCCGTGCTTAAATGTCAAAATGTGACTGCTCTTTATTTTATTCTTTTGTATTATTCTTTACAACTCAAGACCAAGGCGAATTCATAACAGGTGGCCTTATCGCTACAAAAATACAACAATAATAAAAACAACATGCAATTCGTCTGGCTTCACAAAACCCCATCTGTCAAAAACAGTTGACTCAAATACCAATACATTCACATTTATAAAAACATATTTTACTATCCATGTGCATCTATCATCAACAACACAGAAACAATATTTGTAAAATAAATGTAATTAAAATGTTGAAAGACGGTTCAGGTTAGATGATCTTGATATTTTTGGACAACGTAAAGAAACCTTACTTGCTGCCTTATTGCAGCCCCTCCGATGGTTTTTTGGACGCGAAATCAGTGGTATAAAATGTGTTTTACTGGCTCATCATGGCCGTAAACGCAATATTATGCTTAAATGCATGAAATTGTTCACAAAAATGGACAAAGTTACTTAAAAGTGTACAACAAATAAACGTGCGTCTTATTTATACATACATACATATATAAGAAGTCAGCTAGTACTAGCTGGGCCCGGCAAAAGTTGTCTTAACCCCACAATTAAGAATTCGCATTGTGTTGAGTTGATACATGAAGAAATGCAGCGCATTGTGGCAATTAAATGCAATAGGAAATGTTAAGGTATGCTTGAATATTTATTTCTATAAACTTAATTCATAATATATATATCTGTTTAAGGTTTCCCAAATATCACGTAAAAATTGTTGATGTGGTGACAACGCTATTGCATCGTCGTTTACCAGCCACCAATTTCATGGTTGAGAATTTGGGAACCATTGAATTGGGCTTTGTATATAAATACTACACATCCAGATTTTCACAAACATGTCTAGTCAACTAAAAGCTGACATGATGGAACGAGCAAATACTCTTTGCCTCAAGTAATGCAGAACGTTTGATAAAATCTTATTTCTATATTGTGCGAAAATCCGTGCAAGATTCTGTACCAAAGACTATCATGCATTATAGGCGAGACACATTGGTAGAAGTATTTTGTATTAGATACAATTTTTTTAAAATCATCAATAAACTAATGCAATTAATCATTTTGCAAGAGTTAATTCAGAATGCATAGGTTAAGAAGGGTGGTGCTATACCGCACCCCCACTCGGAGATCCAATTGGCTCCATTGTGATAAGTATTCATACAATATAATTCTTTTTACTTTAAAACATATTTTTTAAACATAAAGAACGATATAATTTTTTTCACTTTAAATGTAAACAAACATTAGATAGAAGAAGAGATTTTGACAGTTGGGGTTTAAGCAGTCTTCGAACACCTGATAATCATCAGGACTGTTAGGGTCACCTGTTATGAATTCGCCTTGCTCAAGACGAATTAATATGAATTCGCCTTTACAACTTCTAATATGCGATGCCAGATAAATGAACATTTTATTCTTAATTGGCGATGCCAGATAAATGCAAAAATATGTTAAGATAATTAATATTTTAGCATGATGTGTTAACATGATGTTAACTTATATAAAAAAATGCACAAATACATCACAAAATAAAACTTTTTTATCGGTGGATCGATGTCAGTCATATCGTCTATTTTCACTTCCCACAGGTCAATGAAAATATTTTCGTTGTTTTCCTTCCAAAAAACTGCTTTTTTCCATAATTTTTTTATTATTGTTGCTGCTGTATCCATTTTTAAGTTGAAAATATTTCAAGCGACATCTATTGTTATTCACTGGCATAAACATAATCAGCTGCTCCCGGTCATTTTAACTTGGCACCACTGAATTTAGCACAGCGAAAACAAGGTTGCATTTCATAAAACCAACTTAAAACCAATACAAAAATGGTTTTAAGTTGGTTTTAACAAACACAATTTGTATGGTAAAACCAGGTTTTAACAGTTGTTTTTCATGTTAAAACCAACTTTTATTAAAACCATGTCAGTGTGAAAACACTATTAGTTATTGCCGCTGGTTATGCACACACACAAATGATGCTTACTGAGAAATGTGTTTGTGTGTGTTATATTTCTTGTCCAAAGCACAGTTAAAGTACGAGAAAAAATATGAAATATCTAAAAGAAGTTTCTTGTTTTGATATAATTCATGTGCAAATAAATTACGTAAAGCCAGTGCGAACGATTGTCGATTCGCACCGAACAATAATTATTTGTTTTAGAAATCTCAATTGTATACTTACAATATCTGTATGTATAAAACAAATAAAATTTTTTTGCCACAGCGTATTTTCAAAAATTGCGCTTTTTATGTACTTAGTTTTTTTTTGCATATGAAAAGTTCATGGTGGGGTTAGGTTACAAATAGTGGACAACGCCGCAGCTACAAATAAGACGGAGAAAAATATGTACTCACGATAAAAAATATTCTGGACTTTAAATTTACATTAAATATACATATTTTAAGGAATATAATCCACACAGCATCCACCACTGATTTAAATACAAATATTAATTATAATTAATAGGCCAACAAGTTTTTTTGTAATCCCTTTTACGCCGGTACTACTGCACCGATTTTGAAAAGATATGGTTTTAAAGGTTTTTCTGCAGGGACCGAAAATAACTGTTAATTTTGAATTTTTGATTAAAAAAAGCCATACCATTTTGAAAGTCTTGGACCAAATTGTCAGAAAATGCGATGCTTTTTAAAAATCTGATTTTTATTTTTTCAGGCAAATATAACAGTTATTTTTTTATTTTAATTTTTTTGAGCAAAAATAACAGTTATTTTTTAACTTTTATTTTTTTGAGCAAAAATAAATGTTATTTTTTAACTTTTATTTTTTCTAGCAAAAATAACAGTTATTTTTGACTTTTATTATTTCGAGCATGAATAAAAGTTATTTTTTGACTTTTATTTTTTCGAGCAGAAATAAAAGTTATTTTTGACTTTTATTTTTTCGACTAGAAATAAGTTATTTTTTGACTTTTATTTTTTTGAGCAGAAATAAAAGTTATTTTTGTGTTTTCAGCCCCTTTGACAAAGAAATTATTATTTAATATTCCAAATATTCTTTTCTAAATAAGTAAATTTAACGATTCACTACTGCAAACGCGCCAAAATTTATAATAAATATAATGAATTTATCACAAAATAACTTTTATTTCTGCTCGAAAAAATAAAAGTCAAAAAATAACTTTTATTTTCTGACTTTTACGATAAAAGTTATAACAGTTACGGTCCCTGTTTTTCTGAGCAGATGTGCACAACATACATTTTATTGAAATTGGTTTAGTATTTTGGGAGCTATAAGCGTTTAAAGTTGGTACTACTACATGCAAACATAGTACACACGCATTTATTAGCTCCCTGTCGGATAATGTGTGGTTGACTACAAAAATAGTTAGCTTATCTTAGACTGACTAAAAGCTAGCTGCAAAGTCATCCAGAACAAACCCAAAATTAATTCTTCAGTTGAGTACGTAATCGAATTTGATGAGAGCCAACAAATTTATTCTCAGCTACTTTAAAACTCATTTCAGTTTTATATTAACATTTTGCTGTTGTTATTTTAGATGGCAGTTAAGCCGAGTGATAGCGCGTTGAGTACACAACGTGTGATGTTACATGTTCGAACCACAGAAAAATCTTTTTAATTTACTGACTACCAGGTGATTTAAAAAAGTAAACTTTAAGTTAGCTGAAAGTAGTGCAGAGTGAGACAATTGACTACCGCCTAGGACATCGCAATGTTAAAATAATCAGTTGATTACATTGCAAAGTAATCTAAGTGTCAGCCAATACTAGTTGCGAAATAGTTAGCTTAAAGTTAGTTTAAAGTTAGCCAAATTTCCGACAGGGTTGTTTCTCTTATTTCTCAGCGGTAAAACTTAGAAGACTTTCTTCGTTCAGGCCTTATTAAAGGCCTGCTCAGGAATTTTTTCGATTTCATTACCATTATTATCAAGCTGCTAAAGAATGATTTATAGACGGCCTCGGCTTTTCCGTATAAAAGATAAGAGAACAGAAGGAGTAAAGTATTTTGTTTTGCTTTTTTTGCCGAAGCAAAATCAAAAGAATTCAGATGCCGTTATAAAAAACAAAATTCCATAAACAAATACCAAATACAGAACGATTAAAGGTTCAGTTACCCGACTGTAATGTAAAGTAACAGCAACCGTAGGAAACAGCTGATCGATATCGTTATGTGAAAAGTAATGTAAATGGTTATAGAGATGTAATGTAACGTAACCTACTTCTCATATAAAAATATCGATCAGCTGTTTCCTACGTTACTTTTACATTACATTACCGTCGGGTAACCGAGCCTTAAAGAAAAGAAAACGTAAATCATTTTAGTTGAGTTTTGTACGTTGAATAAGACAGTTGTTTTGTTCGATCAATATTATGTATGTACTTATATAAATTCTATATGGGTTCTTATTTTCAGAAGTTTCTTTTCAATATGTTTGACCCTTTTGATGAAGAAATAAACGTCGAAACACTTTATGTATGGATGTGTATATTGAATACCTCGGGCCTGTTTCTCAAAACTTACAAGTGCTTCAATACAAGTAAAACAGATGGAAAATATTTTATTTTCATATAAAATACTTATGTATATGTATATCTTCACAACTATTTTACTTGTATTTCAACACTTGTAAGTTTTGAGATACATGCCCTGCAGTTGAAAACCTTTGTTAAACCCCTTTCAATATGACCTTTATTTGAAGGCCTTTTAACAGCCATTCACTGGAAGGCCTTTTAACATCCATTCTCTGGAAGGCCTTTTAACAGCCATTAATTTGAATACTTTTAGAATATATGCGAAAGAAGTGAGAACAGAAGGCCTACCTCGCAATGACAACGTGTGTAAAAAAGATATGAAGATGGGATGGGGCGAGCTGGCCTTGTACATTCAAAAGAAGGAGTACAGAGGCCTTCTTTTTCCCGCTGGGTACGTGCGTTTGGTTTGTTTTTATTTGTTCACACACATACACATATACCTAGTTTTAAAAATGTACAGAGCCTATGCCACATTTTAGATTTACTAAATTTATTTAAAATCGGTTTGAACGTTTTAGAAATGTACATAGCAGATCTATCTATGTTCTAAATTTCATTAAAATCGGTTCGAACTTTTCGGAGGGGCAGAATTTTCCTTCTATCACCCTCCTGGTCCTAGTTTTGAAAATGTACATGGGCTATGTGACTTTTTAAGCGCAGATCTATCCTTGTTCTAAATTTCATTACAATCGGTTTGAAAGTTTTGGAGAGGCAGAAATTCCCCCAATCGCCTTCCTTTTCCTAGTTTTAAAAATGTACATATCCTATGCGACTTTTTGGACGAAGATCTATCTATGTTCTAAATTTCATTAAAATCGCTTCGAACGTTTCAGAGGGGAGGAAAAGTATTGTAATTAATCTAAGTTTTTCATTCATTGCCACAAAAAAAAATCGAGATCTTTAACAATTATTTTCGTACTACTAACTTTTTTTATTAGCAATACCGAAATTATTTTAATTGATTGGCAATACTTGATTATTTTGATTCTTCTTTGACTTTCTTATTTCATTTGTCAACTTTCAAATCAATTACAGTTTTAACAGAACGTGATTAATTGAAGAGGTATTTACATATTATTTTAGTACGTATTATTTCCAACATGTGTACATTAGAGCGACTCAACTTGTATGGAAGGGAAAAAAGTGATTTGTTACCCCTCTGGAAATAAAGCTTGATATGTTTTATGATAATTCTCAAAATATTTTGGTTTTTGCGTTGACCGTCCGTGAGCTGGACCATTTTTAAAAAAGGTATTTTTTTCAGTTTTTCGAATTTTTTTTTGTACTTTGGTCCAAGACGACATAAATAAATAACAAAAATTAAACATTTTAAAAACCCCCGATATATCCGGAAAAGATGTGATATCTTCTAAACGACTGGATCGATTTTCTTCAAACATGGTTAAGAACCTTTTCGATCAAGTCACCTTTCAAACGGAAAAAACAAAATCAAAATCGGTCCAGCCGTTTGGGCTGTACGTGGACGCGGACAGACACACAGATGCACAGACACACACTACAAACTTATAACACCCCTTTTTTTGGTCGGGGGTTAAAAATGGTATCATCGAAAAGAGTTTTTAAGCAGCATCCAATGGTATATAAAACTTGACCACTTGCGACCTCCTAATTGAGATATTTAACTACCCAGCTAAAAAAATATGTATGGAGCATATATGATGTTCCATATATGGTTCGGATCCGAAAAATGAGGGTAATGACCACATACATACATATGTGTAAATTCATATTCGTATTTATTAAAATTACTTTTTTTAAGATTTCAAACATCGAAGTTGTATTTGATGAAACATTTGATTGGTGGATAAATAATTAAAAACGAACTTAAGGACAATTTTCATAATTTTAATAGAAGAGGTGCATCGATTACTTAAAAAAGCACAAAACTTATCAGCGTACATAAAATTTAATTTAATAAGAATTTAGATTAAAAACTAATGCAATTAATCATTAAAAAAAATTATCAATTTTATATCAGCACTACTTTTCAATCATTTTTTGTTTCTATAAAATTAATGACTGAAATATCCTTTAGATTATTTCGTTTATTTAATACGGCCGTAATGCATAAAATCGTACAAGAATGGGGTTTATTTTTTAAACGTTAAGGCTGTACGCATATAAACTTTTCAAACCGTATGTATTATCTAATAGATTTTCAATTCACCAGTGATAAAAAAGAGAGAAAAAATTCGAGTTAATAAAATTCAAGCTTTTTTGATTGCAAAAACGATCTTATGTGAGATATCATGTATGCATACATTTTTATATGGATCCACATATGAAGAGCTTCATAATTAAATTTCCATATGACCTCATATATTATAATAAATTTCATACATTAGTCCATATATCAATTCATATATAATACTTTTGCAATGTATAATCCTATATATTTCCATACATGAATTCATACATATTCATATATATTTATATACATTCATATATGAAACATATATGGACCATACATATTTTTTTAGCTGGGCGGTTAACCGATATTACTGATAAATTTATTATTTCAGGCAGTGGACATTACAAAAAATCTTTTTTTATTAAATTACTTCAAAAAGGGAGTATTTTTACATTAACATACATATGTACTCGTATAAAAGCATATAAACTTATTTGTTTCTATATACATATGTATGTTTTTATACTATTATTAAAAAAGTGAAACAAGGAGACTGCAGTTCAAACTTTACATATCGCTCATTTACTTCAATAGTGGCATAACTCAAAAAATGGGTTTTTTGAGTTAATAATGCAGAAAGATTCGGCATTTCGTATTTTATCTTGTGTAAAAATTTCATACAAATAGCTTGTACCATCACCTCCTGAGAGAAGATTTTTTTTTCACATCTCCATTGAGTTGTATGCAAATTGAAAACTTAAAACGCGTTTTCTGCAAAACTGGTTTTTTCGAGTTGTGCCACTATTGAAGTAAATGAGCGATATGTATATAAAGTATACATTTTGGTTAATTAAACAAAATAGTAAAAATAAAAGTTTTGTCTATACTGATATATTACACTGTGTGACAAATTTTGATGAAATCGAAATACCTGGGACGTGTTACTATATTTCTGCTAGGTATTGTCGAGTATAACAATACAAATTGTATTTGAAATTTTCCAGACACCTCCAAAATCTTGAGTTACGGGTAAAAACCGGTTTTTCGTACCCTTAGACACTTATCAACCTCCAACTAAGTTAAATATCAACCGATTTTAAATTTATAAACGGATACAGAAAGAAGAGACTAAGACTTTTTGAACCATATAGATATATCTTGTTTCAGTAAATTTCAAATATGTCTTTATTTTTTCACCAAATATGATTTTTCGGTTTTTTTTCGACACTTTTCTACTTTGGACACGTTCTTAGGCAATATTTTTGTACTGGATCTATATTGTTTATAACTTTGTTTATAAAACATAATTGAATAAGAGTAATTCACAGGACTGTTTTAAATATTTTGTTAAAAGACTTTTTTTAAAAAACTACCTGTATGATGTATTTCGCGTTCTATTTATACGCTTTCGGGGTAATTAAACTTCCAGGATGATGAAAGTACAATTTAATAGATGTATATAAACACAGAGTACAAAATTGGTACAACAGTGGTCGCCAAAATTTTTTCCTTCATTTTAAAAGTACTTTTCTTCACCTCAAGAGAGGAATCTTTAATTTCAAATATAAAAGTTTAGAAGTTTTTTCTCTACCAACCTTATATATTACGGTGAAGTGTGTAAACAAGACCAAGACCAAAGAAAGGAAGTTAATTGAAATATATCTTTGCAAATTTTTGCACATATTACGGTTTACAGCTCAACTAAGTTGGATTGAAACTGAAACAACTTAACTTTTAAACAACTGTTTTTTTGGTATTCTGAATAACAACTAATTTTAGTTGGCTTCGAAACAATGCACGAAAAACAAAGGTTCTTATCTATGCTATATGTTTTGAAACCATAATATCCATTACAAAACATTTTAAATATTTTTAGTTTTGGCCTTGCTATTTTTTCTTGAGATTCTATGTTTCATGAACATGGCAATAATATTGGTTGACAAATGGGCTTGGTTGGCGTCTGCAATAATAAAGCAAAACGAACACAATGGACGAAATAAAAACCAAAATTCAACTGAAAAAAATCAGTTGTCTCATGGCTAAAAAAGTTGTAATACATAATAAAACTTTTTCAACTACAACTCACCTATCATTTTTTTTGCCGGAATCGGTATACCGGTACGTACCGGTATAGACGTAAACGGTAGTCTGGATACCGGTATTTTCTAACCGAAATGGATTTCGGTATCGGTAACGATACCGGTATCTAATTTTAGCGGTATTTGAATCGGTATAGGTATTTTTACGATACCGTTGCCAACCTTGATATTCATTCATTTCCATACATGTATGTATAACTATAGAATAACTATTCCATACACACTATGCAATGTTCATATTCATACACTATTATATATATTACAATTAAAACTGACTGAAAGACATTCCATTCATCATTTTATAGGAAAAGGTGATTGTATTATTAAAACAAAAAACAAAATTCATAACTTAGGAAATCAGATTAAAAAATAGTGCAATTATAAAAGAAAAAATAATCCGTTTTTATATAAACACTAGTTTTCAATATAATTTTTGGCAGTAATATGAACTTTGTTTCTTAAAAATCTAAAAAATTCCGTTATTTTCTATAAAATTAATGACAGAATTATCCTTCTGATTATTTTATATATTAAATGGGGCCACAATATATAAAATCATTACCATAATGGTTTATTGGATCTGGCAACTCTATGTGTAACTAAAGTGGTTTTGTTTGGAGGAGCAAAATTTAAGAATGAATTAAATATTTTTGAAGAATAATTGAGTAGAAATTCGTCAAAGTGTATTTGTAATCGAGTGGAAGCTGAGCTGTTGAAGTTTGCCTGGTTGGCTTATAGTATGGAAAAATTTTCTGATTGCTTATATGGTTGTTTCTGGTCTGTGCTATTTACTGCTTGAGTTGTTGCTGATCTGCATACATACATACATACATACATATATACATATTTTTTGTTTTGCCGCCAAGTGATTATTTACTTTTGGAACTTCTTATATACATATGTATGTATATTAAAATGCCGGGAAAAAAGAAAGATGTTTTTCCATGTTCCTGCAACAAGAACGTAACTAAAACGCAGAGTAGTGTGGGATGTTTCCTTTGTGGCAGATTTTTCCATATAAATTGTGCGAATGTTTCAATAGAACAACATAAAATTTTTTGCCAAAACAAAAAGGTTTTCCGATACATATGTGATGGTTGTAGTACGGTGCCAAAGGAAAAGTATGTTCCAAATGTATCAGTTTCTGGAAATATACAGCAAGAACTCCATAATATTTCCACGGATATTGGAATGCAGTTTGAGGAGCATAATCGAATTTTTGAGAAACAAGTACATGCTAGTATTGCAGCCCTTGAGCGTAAAATGGTTGAACTTTTTGATAAGTTTCGTGCTGAGCAAGAGGAGAAGATGAAGGCATTGATGAATGTGAGAAGTAATCTCAACTACAATAATGAATATACTGCAATTAAAAAACGTTTGGATGATTTGGAGACCCGCAACAATATATTGCAAAGGAGGCTAAATAGGAGCAGCATTGTAATAAGAGGATTACCTAGTAATGTTGTTGACCTACATCAACCAGTTTTGAAAATAGCATCGCTCTGTGGTTTGGTATTTACTAGTAATGATTTACATCATTGTGCCTATATGTATAATGGCAGGGCTGTTCTAGTGCAATTTAATTCTGTGCAGTTGCGTGATAAGTTAATGGCAAATTTTTCCCGGAAGCGATTTTTATTGCTCAAGGACGTAATTGGTGGGGACATTTCATCCAGGATTCGACTTTTGGATAATTTGACTCCAGTGGCAGCCAAGCTTATGACGATTTGTAAGCAACTGCATATAAATAAGAAAATTATTAGTTACAAGCTCATTAATATGGATGTACCAAAAGTAAAACTGACGTTTCATAATAATGTGCATAAAGTTTTTAATATGGAACAATGTACTTGTTTGCTCAATGATGGGCTTAATTTGGAAGCTGATAATATGTCGGGTGCCGTTGGCCTGGATGCTTGTGATCCTGTGATACAGCTTGTAACACCTTTAGTTGCTGTTGGTGGAGCTGCAACTGGTGATGTGGCGTGCTTTGGTGATGTTGAATCTTGAGGGTTGTATTTTATTTAATTTTTTTATTCAAATTTTTTTTTTTTTATATACATATTTGTAGCTACTCTACTTAAATATTTGATTGTTCTTTGTTTGCTTCGATAACATATATTCAATTTACATTTGGTTAATATGAGTGTTATGCAGAATTTAGGGCCAGCTTTCAGTGATAACAGTTATTTGAAATGTCATTTTAGCAACTTAAGTAGTAATCTTAATATAGGCCATTTAAATTGCGCAAGTTTTAACTTGAAACCAAATTCATCTAAGTTTTCGGAAATTAAACATTTGTTGGATGGTGAAATTTTGAGTGTGTTTGGCATTAGTGAGACTTGGTTAAAGGAAACAGTTTCTGATGGTGTTATTGACATTCCTGGCTATAAGTGTCATAGAAATGATCGTCCGTGTAATAGAGGTGGTGGTGTAGCTCTATATGTTTCCACAACTCTTAAGCATAGGGTAGTTTATAGGGGAAGTGGTTTTGGAGTTGTTGAGTCTTTGTTTGTGGAACTTTGTATTGGTTGTGACAAAATTTTGGTTGGAGTTGTGTATCTTCCTCATGGGGATTTTAATACTTTTGAGAGTGAAGTATCGGACTTGCTTGTTCGATATGCTAACATTGTCATTGTTGGTGATTTTAACAATAATTTGTTTAATACTGCTAAGTCTTCATTGGTGCGCAGTATTTGTAATAGAATGGGTCTTTCTGTTGTCCATAACTCAATGCCAACGCATTTTGATGTTCAACACAGTTCAACATCCTTGTTGGATTATTTTCTTGTCTCTTCACCCGATATGGTGGTTAAAAGTGGTCAATTTCAGTGTCCTGGTATTACAAGACACTCATTTATATTTCTCTCGCTTAGAGCTTCACGGACGGTTACAGCACAAATGTTTGAATATTATGATTACAATGCTATTAATAATGAATTGATTCAGAGTAAATTGCATGAATGCTGGCTTGATAATATGTACTTGACTGATGATGTGGATGAGCAGTTAGGAATACTAAATAATAATATGAAGTTTTTACATTCGTTTGTGCCTTTGAAGAGGAAGATTATTAAGTTTTGTGGGGATCGTTGGATAAACTCACCGGAGATTAATTATCAAAAATCACTTAGAGATCTTGCCTATAATGTGTATTTACAAAACAGAACTGTTGAGAACTGGAAAGTCTTTTGTAAGCATAGAAATAAAGTTAAGTCAGTTATTAGAAAATTTAAGAGAATAGCCCATAGTTCAATTTTTGAGAACAAGGATAGTAGGGAGATCTGGTCGATACTGAATAAGAATGGAGTTGGTGGCAGTTCTGATGATTTTGTTTTGTTTGATGTGGATACTTTGAATGATACTTTTTCTAGGCATCAGATTGCGTGCGATGGTGATTATGTTGATTTTTCTAGCATTCCTTCTATTGGTTTTTCTTTTCGGAGGGTTGATGTTTTGGAAATGTATGCTGCTTTTGATTTAATTAAGTCAAAAGCTATTGGCTTTGATGATTTTGCTCTTAAATTTATTAAATTTTTAATGCCAGTAATTGGTAAATATGTTCTGCACTTAGTTAATACTATTCTAACATCCTCCAAATTTCCTTTGTTGTGGAAGGTTGCTAAAATTGTTCCTATTAAGAAGAATAATAGTGTTAATTGTGTTGATGATTTGAGACCCATTTCAATATTACCTATTTTGTCGAAAATTGTTGAACATCTTATTAGAGTACAGCTTATTAAACATGTTGATGGAAATAACTTTTTAGATGATTGTCAATCTGGATTCAGGTGCAATAGAAGTACTACCTCTTTGTTAATTGGTTTAACTGATAATATTAGAAAGAATATGACTGGAAGGAATGTTTGCGTTTTACTTTCGTTGGATTTGGCAAAGGCTTTTGATAGAGTAAGTCATCCTCGTCTGGTGTATAAGTTGTATAGATTGTATGGATTTTCTAGATCCGCTTGTAAATTGATTTATTCTTATTTAGCCAACAGGAAACAGTATGTAGTTAGTAATTGTTGTAGCTCTGAAATGCTTCCTATTATTAGTGGTGTACCACAAGGATCTGTCTTAGGTCCCCTATTGTTTATATTATACATTAATGATCTTTTCGGGACTCTAACCAGTAATATGTGCCAGCCATTTTCCTTTGCAGATGATATACAACTGTTGTTTAGGGGTAGTTATGATTTTCCTGATGTGCTGCAAAATATGATTGATTATACTGTCGGTAAGCTTAGTGGTTGGATGGATGATAATCAACTGTATATTAATGCTTCTAAGACCAAAGCGATGCTTTTTGGTGGTAGTGGTTGTCGTAATATTTCTATTTTATTGGGTTGTGTCTCAATTGAATTCGTTGACAAGATTAAATGTCTTGGATTTATTATTGATGTTAAGTTGAATTTTGAGAGTCATATTAACTCCGTCGTTTCGAGGGTTAACTTTGTGTTACGTAAACTATATAGCTTAGATATGCTTTTACCTTTCCACATTAAGAAACGTATTGTATATGGGTTAATTATGCCTTTATTCTTATATGCTCTGGAAGTTTATTCTGGAAGTTTGGGTTATATATTCAAGAAGATTCGCTTAGTTTTTAATAGAGTTATCAGGTATCTTTATTCACTTAGATTGCGTCAACATGTTTCATCGTATGTTTTAGATTTTTTAGGATTGTCATTTGCAGATTTTGTTAAATTTCGTAATCTATTACACTTCTATAAGACGTTTAAGTTGCAGGTACCTACATTTCTTATTGACTTATTTGACTTCTGTAGATCACGTAGAAATAGGCAAATTAGGATACCAAGTTTAACAACAATCTTGGAGCGTTCATATAATGTAAGAGTAGCTAGGGCATATAATGAACTACCATCTGACTTAAAAGTATTTAATTTATCTTTGGAAACTTTCAAAAGAAAGCTTTTTCTACATATACGTCAAAATAGCGTATTGTTGTAGTTTTTTTTTTTTTTTTCTTTTTTTTTTTCTTTTACCTTTTTGGAGAGTTAATATTGATGGTTTATAGGCATAAAATAATATTTTTGTTTATTAAACTGTACACCTTGGGCCACTGACTCACGCCAGCTTTCATACCTTTATTTCCTTCATCTTGTGATGACGGTCTTCCAGCTAATAACTTGTGCTTTATTATTATTTTTATTTTTTTTTTTTTTATTATTACTTTTTATCATCATTATTATTATGCATTTATTGATCTAATTGTTTTACACTTTGTTTAGTATACATTCATATTTATATAATTTTGGTTAATAAGTTAAGGATTTTTTATTTATTTTCTGTTATATTATTATATTTGTTAAATATTTATAGATATTTTTACATTTAAAGCTATTGTAGTAGTACCTTTTGTAGTAGTATTAGTGAAAACTGATTATGGCCATGAGGCTAGGTTTTCGTGTTATGAATGAATAAATTAAAAAAAAAAAATTAAAAAAAAATTATTCTATTTTATACTTCTAGGCTGTACGCATATAAACTTTGCATACCGTATGTATTTTATAATAGATTTAAAATTCACCAGTTTAAAAAAAGAAGAAAAGATCGAGTTAATAACTTTTTTTATTAAAAAAAAGATCTTATCTGAAATATCATGTATGCATACATTTTTATATGGCTTCATATATTACATCTTATTTCTAGGGTTTCTAATTTCCCGGACTTTTTCAATTCCCGGGAATCGAGAAGTAAAATGTTTTATTCCCGGGAATTCCCGGGAATTTCAAAAACATATGAATTCAATTAAATGACGTCAATAAAAAATATAATTTTATGAAAAAATATACACCACACAAAAAAGTAATATGAATAATTTTGTAATATCAATTAAAAAATTAATTTAATTTTCACCTATAAGCAATTTAATTTAATTTAATTTAATTTTTAAATTAATTAATGCAATTAAAAATGTAATTGAATCAATTAAATTCTTAATTAAAAACATTAATTGGTGAATCCTTTTTTTCTGTGAACATTCAAATTAAAAACAAAACAAATTTATTCGTTAATTTCATGAACAACAATATTTAAAAAGCACAACAAAAAAATCATATGCTTTGAGTTACATATATCATGGATGGAAATTCCATCTACATCTGCCAATCTAGATACTATTTTCTATAAAGACTTCTTAAGTTGAAAATATTTCGTAACGCTTCGAGTTATTGGATTCACCTCGGAAGCCTTTATTACATTTGTTTCCATGCTTATACATATTATCATCGTTACAGAGTTGTATTTTTAAGTAATAAGACAACGAACAGCAATGTAAAAAAAGCCAATTCCAAAAACCGATATATGAAATTCCCGAAAATTCCCGTTGAAAATTTCCCGCGTAGAAACCCTACTTATTTCTAATAATTTCGATTTTTTGATAGCTTTTGGTATGCGGAAAAAAATTCCACTACCACATAGCAAAATAATTATTTTCGAGGCGCCAGAAATTAAATTTTTTGATTTTTTTAGTTTTTTGAGATTGTTTTAGAAGGTGACTTGATTTTGTTTAAGAATAATATGTATAGGCAAATCCCGGTATAACGAACGATATAATGTCAGGCCCATTCGTTATACCGAAAAATTCGTTATATCGCAAAGTTTTTTTAAAGTGTTATTTTAACTTTTATTACTGTAGAGATTAGGGATGGGCAAAAAATATCGATATATCGAAATATCGATATTTGAAAAAATAAATATCGATATATATCGCCGATATTTCAAAAACCGATATATCGATTCATCGATTCTAATTTACGAGTATCGGGTTTCGATGTTTTTAAGAGCTCTAGGTATAAACTTTAGCCATTTTTTAATGCTAGGATGTTGGCATGACTGCTAGTGATGCGAAGAAAAAAATAGAGAAATTTCATAACAGAAAAGACACATCGATAAGGTGACCCCACTAATCCAGCTGACATTTATTTATTAACTAAGCTAAATGTCAAATTTGGTTTGTGTGGGTATAAGCCTCAAGGCAGAATTAGTTTTAACTTTCTGTTCTGTAACTAATCAGATGACTCTTTTTTGTTTATAGAAATCTTGTACAAGCCGTTAGTTGTTCTCTTTCGTTATATTCTGTTTCGGTTCAACCTGTGAAAATCAAAAAACTATTAAGTAATGTAGGTGTCAGCATAAGTAAAAAAAGAACCTTTCGAAATAAACTGTTGTGCTTTAGGAATTTAAAAAATTAAATTTTTACCAGAAAACCAGGGACCGTAACGGTTATAATTTTTATTTTAAAAATCACTTTTTAATCATTATTTCTTGATTTTTATTTATCCCTCACAAAATAACTCTTATTTTGTGACTTTTATTTATTCCTCAGAAAATAACAGTTATTTCTTGATTTTTATTTATCCCTCACAAAATAAGAGTTATTTTGTGACTTTTATTTATTCCTCATAAAATAACAGTTACTGTTTGATTTTTATTTTTTTGCTTAACTTTTAAAATGTAGAAAGCGTAATTTTTGCGTTAAAATGAATATTAACCGATTTAAAATTGAATTTATCGCCAGAGTCTTTAAAAAAAACTCTTATATGTTAAATTAAATTTACTTTTTTATTATTTATTAATTTTAAAAGTTAAAATTTTTTTGAGCAAAAAAATAAAAATCAAAAATTAACTGTTATTTTGTGAGGAATAAATAAAAGTCACAAAATAACTCTTATTTTGTGAGGGATAAATAAAAATCAAGAAATAACTGTTATTTTCTGAGGAATAAATAAAAGTCACAAAATAAGAGTTATTTTGTGAGGAATAAATAAAAATCAAAAAAATAAAAATCATTGCATCTATCGGTAGTCCATGTAACATGGAGTATCTTGGTATATTCCTTGTGCACGTAGCACTTCTCTATTATTGTGATTTTTTTACTTTAAATTTGGAAAATAATCGTTATTTGCGATCCCTGCAGAAAACATAAAACTATATTGAAACATATCAATGGACGATGCAAAACTCATTACTTTAGTTTCAAATTCATTACAGAATTAAAACTTAGAAACAGAACGGCAACAGAAAGTAAAGACTAATGAAGCCTTAAGGAGCTCAATATCAACTTAGGTTTTCTCCACTATTGGAGTTCATTAAAATTTAAGTTAGATAGTTGTTCGCGATTTCTCTAAATATTAAATCATTATTTAATGGATGCCCAGTGCATATTTCTCGTATTCTGCAATGATGAAGTTTGAAGTGTTCAACACTGAGCATTCATAAAACAATGATTAAGAGCCTTATTTATAAAAATTATTAAGGCTTAGTAAGGAAAATTTTTTATGGAGATCTGTTTTAAAACGCTTTATAAAGCCTCAATAATTTGTATAAATAAGCATGTTAATATTTAAAGAAATCGCTAACAAAATATTAAGTTCTCAAAATTATGTCGTTTAAACTTTTTTGGCGGTTATGGCACTATATTTTAGTATGTGTATTTATTTTAAACTTAAAAGATTTTTGTAACATTTGTGGGCAAAAAATATCGATATATCGAAATATCGATGTTTTCAAAAAATATATATAGATGCTGTTCAAAAATATCGATACGATATATATCGATACATTTTTTTCATTTGCCCATCCCTAGTAGAGATGATACAATACAATAAAAAGAATGAGTGCAATTTTTTTGTTATAAGCTACCAATTGCTGCTGTATATTTTGTTTAATATTATTTGTTTTGCCGTTCGTTATACAGAGCACGGCTTTATCAAAACATTCGCTATATAAAGTAGTACTAAATGTTAGAAATATGATGCTATAGCAAGTTTTGGTTTTTTATTTTGCGATTTTTTCTTTATCATTCGTTATATTCAGTATAACATTAGGATATTATTCGCTATATAAGGTTGTTAATGTAAAATATTTGGACGTTCGTTGTGGTGGAGTTAAATATTAATACAATATAAATTAATATCATGCAAAACAATTATTTTAAATTTATTTGTGTTATTCGTATATTAAATCTTTCGTAAAAAGTAAAATATTCGAGTATTGTTTTAAACAAAAATAATATTTTAATATGTGGTAGTTAAAGTTTTTTCCTCATGCCAAAAGGTATCGAAAATCCGATGGGACAATATCGGTTAATTTATTTTTTCATACAAGTCATCTCCTCGAAAATACCTTTCTTTTGATACCCATATCATGAAAGTGATAAATGGACATACATATGTACATATGTATGTAAGTGTCCACTTTTTGGCGCCTCCGCCATTTTTCCAACACATTTTTGTCATCCCCTCGAAAATACCTTTCATTTGATACCCATATCATGAAAGTGATAAATGGACATAAGTGTCCACTTTTTGGCGCCTCCGCCATTTTCCCAACACATTTTTGTCATCCCCTCGAAAATACCTTTCATTTGATACCCATATCATGTAAGTGATATATGGACATACATAAGTGTCCACTTTTTGGCGCCTCCGCCATTTTTCCAACACATTTTTGTCATCTCTTCGAAAATACCTTTCACTTGATACCCATATCATGAAAGTGATAAATGGACATACATATGTATGTAAGTGTCCACTTTTTGGCGCCTCCGACATTTTTCCAACACATTTTTGTCATCTCCTCGAAAATACATTTCACTTGATACCCATATCATGAAAGTGATAAATGGACATAAGTGTCCACTTTTTGGCGCCTCCGCCATTTTTCCAACACATTTTTGTCATCCCCTCGAAAATACCTTTCATTTGATACCCATATCATGAAAGTGACAAATGGACATAACTGTTTACTTTTTGGCGCCTCCGCCATTTTCTCCAAGGGATTTTTGGTCGTCTCCTTGAAAATCCCTTTCGTATGAACCCATATCATGAAAGTGATAAATGGACATACAGTTGTCCACTTTTTACTTTTACCCCTTATAAGTGCAAATTTTCTTAAAGTGTAAAACTCGTTCAAGATTATGTCCAGAAGAAAGGAACGCACCAAAAGGCTTTCTGCTACGTTCAATAATTCAGTTTTTACCCCTTTTAACCCCTAAAAGTGCACATATTAAACAAGTACCAAACACATGTCGGCTTGCTTTTTACCAGCATTCTTATCCTTTTGGAATTTTTAGTCTATCTAATGTAGTTTCTGAGATATAAAGATACCAATTTTACCCATTTTTTACCCCTTTTTACCCTCTTTTGCGGTCGAATTTTCAAAAATCCCTTCTTAGTGGATCTATGCATCGGAAGAGGAATCTACACACCAAATTTCAGCTCTATAGCTATAGTGGTTTGAGCTATGCGATGATATGTCAAAAAGAACTCAATTTGCTGCCTAACAAATTTTATAAGAATTATCTTTTGCATTCGTTCCTTAGAATTATAAAATAAAATCGGAAAAGAATTCTATTTTAAATTCTTGTTTTTTTTCGTTCTCCTCGCAAACGAATTAAATTAACTTTTGTTGATTATTTTTAAAATTCCGAAAACAAATTTTAAAAGGAACGAAAAAAATAAAATAGTATTTATAACATATGAAATGTATCACAATTAGTAATAAAATATAAAATTTTTTTTCAGTTTAAAATTTTAATGAGTCTTTTAAGAAACAAACGATTTTCTAAATTTTTTTGGAAAAAAAAATTTTTTGTATAAAACTTTCTGAATATCTCTGAAACTATAAGACTGTTAAAAAATTCATGCAGACGTAATTTAAAGGTCAATTTTTTTCCTAGCCTACTGTGTATTTTTTTATTGAATCGAAGAACTGGTTCTCGATTTAATGCCATTTATGTGATACAGCATCCTCTTTTTTTTATAATGGAAAATCTCGAGATACAGAGTCAATTCAAAAAAACTAATTTAAAGGGATTGATACACAGTACTTAGTATATACAAATTTACTATGAAACCTTTGACCTTACATAATAAATTTTATTTTGTTGACCTGTGTTATTTGTTATTTTTATGTATTTTTAATTTGGATTTATTCAATCCATTGCTTATAACTTTGTAATTTTTCGGTCGATTTTCTTCTGGTTGGTCTTAGTTCTTACATAAAAGTATTATCTTTACGTACATGAACAGAAACCAGACGTTTTTTTAACGATTTATGCTTTTCTGTCAGTATATAATCACTGTAAAATATGATTTTTTTGAAAATGTGCCCTATTTTCATCGATATATTTTGAACCGATATACCAATTAAAGATCCGATTATACATATTTATTTGTCATCTCAATACCTTTCATTTGAATACCAAGAACGACCCAATCGGACAGTTCTAGCTTGAGATATAATGGGTCAAGTGAAAAAAGGTCGAAAAACTGAAAAAATCACAATATCTCAAAAACTGGTCCATAAAAAAATTTAACATTGATTTTCGAATTCAGTGGAAGAAACTACATAAATAAAATCACCTCTCGTCAAGTGTAATTTTCAGTGTAAAATAGTGTTATTAATGTTACATCAAAATCCAATGTCTTTTATAATTTCCTTTTCAAAATCTATGCAGTGTGTGGTGGCTTTTTCAAAATTATGATGATGTTAGATATTGTCAATGTAAGCACATGTTTCACATTTTTTTACATATTCCATGTGTTTTTCCTAAATTTGTGTCAGTGTAAAAAGCCAATAAGAGATACGAATTTTTTTCTGTCGTGGCAACACTGAAACTAGCAAAATACCAGAGTTGTTATAAAGAAGCCTATTTGTCAGTTTTCGTTTGCTTTACAAACATACAAATTTAGCCGAAAGCACGGTCGTTGTGCAAAGTGTGTATTGTCGTTGTGCTTCGTTTGTAGAATGCCCACGGTATATAAATGTTTTTCTTTTTAACAATAAAATATAAAAAAGTTATCAGTGCATTATATACTTTTGTAATGTAAATAAAGTATATATGGATATGTAATAATATAATACATGCACCTACATATTTTAATCCAATTCATCAATATATTTGAAGTTTTCCGAAATCAAAGAAATAAAACAAAAGGAATAAAATTGTGATATTTATTAAAGCAATAACGAATACATATGTATATACGAAAATTTTAAAATACAATGAAATGAAATTAAAAGTGTAGTGGCAATATGTACCAGGTTATTTTTATGAAGTTGAAGAATCTAAAAGATTTTTACGTTTACTGAACGTGTGTGTTGAAATAGTTACAAGAAAAACAAAGAAAAAATTTGTATTTGTGTAAGATCATTTGTTCGTAATGGGGGTAATCCGTAAATGTGGCATTAATGAATTGGTATAAATAAAAGGTGTAAACCTAAATTAGTTAAGCAACCTTTTAATGCAAAATACATACATATGCATGTATGTATATGCATACATATGTATCTCTGCATTGTGTGTGCATACGTGTATGTATTATATGCATATAACTTTATATATATGCACATATATATATATATATATTTATTTAAAAACACACACATATATTATGTTTACCCAGCTAGCATTTGGGTGATCATTTTTGGCAGAAATATCTTATATGATTCTCTACAGATCGCTTTTGATGATTAAAAAGTGATTTATCACTTGGGCGATTGAAAGAGGATTCACTTATGATTCATCTATATGATCAAATAATGATTTCTTGAAAATAGAGGAACATCATGCAAACAGCAAAATGGTGATTTAAATGATTTAATATGAAAATTGCTCAAAAATAATCAGCAAATCGCATCATAACTGATTCTTTGGTATGATTCATCTGTAGGGTACCATTTTCTCACAACGGGAGTATCATTTATGATCGAAAAATGAGCTCATATACGGTTATTTTTCCTGTCAAGCTGACTCGGAAACGATTGGATTATGATACAAAATGCTACCTGGGTACATATACATAAATGAATATACACATCTGTATATACATATATATAGATATGTATATGCCCATACATACATATCTTACATAGGTGTATTAATTTTCGTATTTGCTATAGAAGAGAAAATATAATTAAATCGTTTGCAAAATTACATACATATGTATGTATGTATACATAATACATATATGTACATAGCAGAAACTACATATTAATTTTAATTCGTAAACTATCTGCTAATTGTCGAGAGTTGCTTCTTTTTTTTTTGTTTGAAAAATTTTATAGAAAAATATTGCTCTGACCAGAGCTCCAAGTAGTTCTAGAATTTTCGGCGGCGACGGGTTGGCTAAAAATGACTGGCGGCGGCTCATAGTCGGCTGCAGCCGACGATTTCGTACAAAAATAAGATTTTTACCCTTTATGGCGCCATGTGCAGATATGCAACAAAATATTCAATCCTCATAAAAACCATCAAGTACAGGCAATTGTTAATTTTATTTTAATGCAATAACTTTCAGACAATACCTAGTTTCAATCTCTAAAATTCGTTCTTAATAAAAAATTGTATCTTTCGTCACAACAGATTTAAAATACCCCTACGATTTTACTAAATCAATGTTACCGTAGTGCAATTTTCTAAAAACTTATTTTGCCAGCGTTTTAATTCAATAAATTTTGTAAATGTCCAAGTCAATTATTGTTTTTATTGTTACAATATTATCAGTAAAGGTATTTCTGAATTGGAAGTTTTATTGCCAAGATATCTGACTTTATTTCCTCTTAATTGTTAACCTTTTTTACTCTAATAAATAAAATTTCAATAAAATCTTAGAACAAAGTATTTTACTTGTGCTATGAGCTCAGTGTGCACACTTCTACCGATATTCGGTAGATTCTACCGAATATGTTTGTGAATTTAACGATCTACCAATTCTACCAAACAAGGCTTGAAATCTACCGAATATTGAACGAACATTTTGATTAAAAATGATGCTACAAGATCAAGTTGATCACATATACGGAAAATTAATCACATGTATGTTCTAAAATGTGGAAAGCTTTCCGCGGAGAAGAGAATATGTTTAAAGAATTGTTATTTAGTAGTTTAAGTCGATATACATATATATGTAAATTGGATATTTTGCCACATAGCAGTGCAGCCGCACAGCGGTCATTTTCTGCCATGAAAATCATTAAAGCAGAACAGAATTGTGCCTTGGGGTTGAAATATTTATTCCTCCCAATGATTTAATAACTTTTGCACAAAAGTTTAAATTCATAAATGGATAGTAGCAAATGTTTGTCAAATAAAATTTATTTTAGTAGCTTTATAAAAGCTATGTACAAAAACTGAGTTCCTGTTATTTATATATATTATGTTATGTATGCATAGCATATCTATATAAAGGGTAAGGGCAAATAACTGGGAATGACACTTTTTTTTTATTGGAAATGCTTCATTGTTTATGGCAGTTTAATTTCCAATCAGATTTGAAGTTTTAAATGCGCTTTTGGAACCTATTTAGTTTGATACTCCTTGCACTTACTCTTTATATATAAGTACAGGGTGTTTTTTTAGAGGTATAGAACTTCGAATTGAAATAAAACACAAGAAAATCGTTTTAATGTCCATCAATTTGGCTTTATTGGAAGGATAATTTTATGCCATTAATGTTTAAATATGATTTCGGGCATGTGGCCGCCGCGGCTGGCTCGAATAAAGCCAATTCTACAGGTCCAATTTTCAACCACTTTTTCGAGCATTTGGGGCCGTATGGTGGCAATAACGCCACGAATGTTGGCTTCCAAGTCCCCTAACGTTTCTGGTTTGTTGGCGTAGACGAGCGACTTCACATATCCCCAAAGAAAATAATCCAATGGTGTCAAATCACACGATCTTGGTGGCCAATTGACAGGTCCATTCCGCGAAATTATGCGCTCATCGAATGTTTCCTTCAATAAATCGCCCATACACCAAAATCACGACGCATTGCATGGTCTCGCGGCTTTAATTCTTGCACAAGCTGGATCTTGTAAGGTCGCAAGCCAAGATCTTTGCGCAAAATCTTCCATAAAGTTGATGGACAAAGCTTCAATTGCTGTGCACGGTGGCGAATCGATTCATTCGGGTCCTCTTCAACACTTTGCTCTACAGCGGCAATTGTTTCTTCGGTGCGCACTGTTCGACGTCTCTGCGGATGCCTATTATCACATAGAGTAAACGTAGTGCGAAAACGATCCATGGTTAACCGAATTAATTGCTCTGATTGACGATTATGTCGACCATAAAATGGACGGAGCTTGCGGTAAACTTCGCGAACTGAACCATTATTTTCGAAATAAATTTGCACGATTTGCAAGCGTTGTTCTTTTGTCAGCCTGTTCATGATGAACTGGCAAACCAAACTAAATATTAATCACTTGACAGCTGACAAAATGGCCGCCAGTTAAAAAAGTGATGCCAACTTAAAGTTATGGCTACGTTCGTAAAAGCATTAATAGTGCAAGTCTGCAGCATCACGAACATCTAACGTTCAAAAATGCATAACTTGGCAGCACTGTTCAGAGTCAAACGTTTTTTAATGCATTTAATCGGCATACCTGCTGCAAATCTGTGCAAATGGCGCAGTAAATAATTTTAAGATGCAAGAAGTTGCAGTGGAACAATAAGTTGAATATATCTATGTATTTTGATGTTTAAATTACATGTTTCGAATCTTACAAAAAAATGAGATTGATAAACTCGAAAATAACTTTGAAACACATAATCTTGGTAGTTTTTTATTATTTCAAAGGAGTTTTTTTATTTTAGTTGTATTCTTTTTAAGGCCAATGCTGTTCTCATAAGAAATTGTCGCTTTGATCTTTTAAATTTTTTGCTTACTATAATTTAAAAGAAAATTGTCAATATTTTCTTAAATAAAATTACTTGCCAATTTTAAAATTTTTTGCAGTTTGTTCAAAAATGTCAACTGAGCACAGATGTTGAGCAGTTGCAAAGCATGTGCAGCAGATAATCACGCATACGCAGTAAAACCTGGCAGAACTGCCGCATTGATGCATAAATTTGCAACATTTACGAACGTACCCTCTATACCTCAATAAAAAACACCCAATACATACCTATTTTGTTATTTTTTATATTTCTTTGAATTGTTATTTTTTACCCTACGTCTACACCTGATATATTTTTATCATGACGAATGTCAAATTCCATATAGAAAAAAGAGCTAACATAAAAAAAATTATTTTTCAATATAAAATTTGACTTTTGTTATGATAATAATATATCAGGTGTGGACGTAGGGTTATGTTTCTTTGAGTAAAAAATATTTTCCACCGAATTTTATTCAAATCTACCGATTTTTTTTGTCGATTCTACCGAATTAAAAAAAATTAAGTGTGCACACTGTATGAGCTCCTATAATCTGTAGAAAAAAACTATTTTCTCAATGTTGCGTCACAAAGGGTTAATTTTTTCAATTATGATTGTACACATCGCTGTTAACAAGTACAAAGGCTCTAACTTAAATAACTATAACTTTACAGGAGAAGGTAAAAACAAAATAATAAACAATAAAAGTGCTTGTAAAATCGTTATTTTTTAAGCTATTGCATTAAATTTTTTCATTATTTTAATTAATGATAGGTGGTTGGAGTAATTCACGGTGATGATGGGATGGAAATTTTGGTTTAAGTATATGAACCTGAATGTATAATTGTAAATATTTCTAATTTATGAGTTTTATTTTTACATGAGTTGTATTTTCATATGATTGTAATACAGTATTTAGTATTGGCCAAAAGTCTATCCCCCTTATGCAAAAAAATATTTTACTTGAACTTTAAAGTTCGTAGTATTTACCAAGCACTTTAAGCTAACATTGGTTTGTTAAGAAATTGTATGCAAAAGACAACTTTAATTATTTTGTGATTTAATAATAAATACTGGTAACACCACCGTGTTCAACAACCATTACAGCTTATGATGTACAACATCGAATACAATTTCATTCGAGTATTCAAATAATTTTTTATTTTATTAAATAAATTTTTATTATCTTGAAGTAAAGTAATATTATTATCTTACTTAGAGTAAGGTCGTCAGCTGTCCGCTTTGAGAAAGAGTCAAATTCTTACTAAAAAACTGTTTGTTTTTTCTGTGTCTGTTTTATAGTTCATCCTTAGATTCGCGGGAGTGTTAATTATATGTAACATCTCTATTGTAAATCTCTTTTTGTAATTATTTTCATGTTGTAATATTGTTGTATTGGTGATATCAGGCGAGTGTCCACTTATTGCACAGTGGACTGCTAATGCTGTTTTTTGGTCAGTTGTTCCTTTACGTGTTTTGTAATCAGATTTATGTGCGGCTAATCTAGTACGTAGTTTGGACTTTGTTGATCCAACATATACTTTATTGCATTTGTTAGAAACATCTCCGCTACAAGGTATTTTGTAAATTATATTTGATTTGTCTAATTTATCGACCTTACTTTTGGTATTTGAAAATAGCTTATTCAAATTATTATCTGTTTGTAATACGATATTAACATTTTCTTTATCAAATATATCGGAGTGAATAATTCTTTCAGAAAATCCGGGAATATGTGTCATTGACTTATACGTTTTTGTAGTTTTTTCTACTGGTTCGCGATTAAGATTTTTTATGGCGTTTTTTACTATATTTGTTGCCAAGTTGAACGAAAAACAATTTTTTGTAGAATTTTCTTAATTTTCTTTATATTCTCTTTATGATACATATTATCACTAATTTTTAGGTCCCTTCTCGCAAAATATTTGGCTGTGTCAATTTTAACGTGTTTGGGATGGTTTGAAAACCAATTTATAATGCGGCCTGAGGCAGTTGGCTTTTGATACTAATCTATACATATATATTTAATGTACATACTCACATATGTTTTTATTTTTGTTTTTGTTCTTTATATAGAATTTTTCCTGAAGAAGGACACCGAAGGTGTTCGAAATATTGAAAAAAATAAAAGATATAAAAAAAATCAATAATTTAATAAAACAAAAAGAGTTTTATTTAAATGATTAAGACCTTGAGCCTGATTAAGAGGAAACAAATATATAAACAAATAAAATTTAAAGAAACAAATTAATCTACTGAAAAATTTACAGTTAAACAAGTATTCAATCAGACAATCAGCAATTAACACTATGGACCCAATAAACAGCTAGACATTAGGATAGTTAAAATAGATCTTTAATCGCCGCTGAAGTAATGACCTAGACATAGCAAAGTGACGTAAGTTTCTTGGTAAGCAGTTCCATAAGCGAGCTGCACGTACTACGAATGATTTTTCATAGGTAAAATTGTAAATTCGGGGTATGCAAATCTGCGGATTTCTAACCGATCTAATAAATGATATCATTTCAACAATAAAAGCGGGCCTTTGATTTTTTATAATATTAAATAGCTAAATTAGTAGTCGAAATTTCAAATAGTCATCAAATGTTAAGTTTAGGAAATCTTTTAAGTGACTCGAGACATATGTATGCCCTAATCCTCAGACCATAGACAAATCTCACAACATTGTTTGTAATGCGCCTTATTCTATTCCTATTACCCAAGTTATATCCCGAGTATACTTCCACACAATAGTTGATCTGCGACATAAGCAAGGCATGACCTACAGCCTTTTTAACATGTAAGGGGAGAAATAAGTTTAGGTGATACAACCTTTGTAAGGTAAAACAAATCTTGTATTAGACTCTATCAATATGTTCATCAAACGATAATCTTCTGTCAAGAATCACACCAAGACATTTTATATTGTCAACAAGTTCAATAGAAACATTTGGTATTTTTAAATCTAAAATCCTCTAATGAAATCAGTAAGTCCAGTCAAAAGAAGTCCCGTATTATGGCCACTACGAAAACCGTATTGACATACACTTAGGAATCGTTTATTTTCAATCCAACTTGTGACATGACCCTTTAAAATAGTTTCAACAACATTTGAAAGTGCAGGTAAAATGCTGATAGGTCTAACATTCTCTGCAGTAAGTTTATGGCCAATTTTCGGAATATGTATGATTCTCGAAACTTCCAGCCACTGGGAAAATTTGAAGAAGTGAGGATACAATTTATAAAATAAAGATGTCTGTGAATATAAGGAAAAATTATGTTAAGAAATTTAATTGAAATACCATCAACACCAATCGATGCAGACTTTATGGCAGATAAGGCCAAAACAAGATCCAACTGCGATATGTTAGAAAAAGAGAAACCATCGATGGAATTTTTAAGTAATGCGAAATTCAAAGTTTCGTTGATTGAATGTAACTGGCTGTTTATGAAATGATCATTCAATGCACCAGCATCAATATCTGAGTTAACATAATTGTTTTCAGAAACACCAGCATTATGCAGGGTCTTCCACATTTGTTTTGTATCACCAGAGCGGAATAAATGGACACTATATCTCCTTTTAAATTTTCTTATCTTTGTCTTAGTGATGTTACGGAGCCTGCAATATATAGTCCAATTTCTGTCACATCTATCAGCATAAAAGGCTTTTAAGGCTAAGTTAGTTAGAGATCTATGATAAATTATGTCATTGTTAAATTTCGGTCGGAGTGAGCTATCTCTACGCACAAGTTTTCTGATAGGAACAAAGTTCAAAAGAGTGTTTAAGAGGTTATTAAGAAACAAGAGTTGTACATCTGTATTTTATTTATTTTATTTTATTTTATTTATAACAATAACCAACCGAGCCCATAGGGCTATATATAGTTGGTGGACTACAAGAATAGCATAAGAATAATTATACATTTAGGCAACAAATAAACTAGACACAAAATTTGCAAAAAAAAAAAATTAAATTAAAAAATAATATGTAGTTATAAAATTATTAGAAGAGAAGAATATAGTTCAGAAAAGTCAGTTTGAGCTAAATGTGCCTCAATGGTCACTAAATCAGTCTTAGAATAATCTCTGAAAAAAATTGGATTTGATACAGCATTTATATTAAACAAGTCATTATTAAAGTCTCCAACTAGTATGATATCTTTATAACGTACAAAAATGTCGCTGAGTGTACGCTCCATTGTGCACAGGTCACCCGTAGGAAGATAAATAACACCAATCATCAACGCACTAGTACCATTTACAATTTCAATGAAAAGACCTTCACAAGAAAAATATTCTTCACATCTATAAACAACCTTGAATCTGATACCTTCAGCAACATAAATCGCAATCCCACCTCCTCTACGATCTATTGTTCGGTCACTCCTACATACAGTGAAACCAGGAATATTTATAGCACGATCATAAATAACAGGATTTAACCATGTCCCTGATACACAAATGATGTCTAGTGACGAGTTTCTAAAGATGGATGTCATCAAGTTTGTGAGATCTGTCAGACGGACAGGGCTTTGAGCATTAAAGTGAGCAACTTTTAGATATCCAGAATCCTGTAGAAAAACGTTCTTAATTTTATATTAAATTGAATTATTTTTATATACAACATTGTTTGCCTACTAGCTCGGTTAGTTAATTGAATTTAAATAAATAAATAAATAATTGAATGGTCGCTAATTATTGGGCCTAAATTAGCATTAATGTTGTCAGACATAATGTGGAATACTGTAAAACTGCAAAAAATATTAATTTTTAAAATGATAATTTATAATAATAAATACAAATTAATAAATTTTCATGATTTACACAAAACATTTCAAAATGAATAAGGTAGAAAGAGTTTTTGAAAAGAGTCATAAGGTTTTGGTGAGGTAAATTAAACCAAGATAAAAAAGAATAATAAAGAAATATGTATATATATACATACATACATACATACATACATATATATACATATACATACACATATATACATATACACATACATGTACACATACATGTACACATACATACACATATATATACATATACACATATGTATATATACACATACATACATACGTACCCATATATACATATATACACACATACACACATGCATATATACACATGCGCACATATATATATATATACATACCATATACATATACACATACACACACATATATATATATATAAAGCTGAACGATAATATCAATCACCACGTAGCTCCAATAATTGTGAAGAATTTAAGGTTCTTTCAATACCATCATTCAACTTAATTTTAGCCATCGGTCGATCCCAGTTTAGTATACGATACCAGGTTATTTTGTTGTTTTTGCGTAATGATCTGCATAAATATTGCAACTTGTTCTCAGCATCGGTGAGGTTTTCATTGAGATAAAGTCGAGCACCTACATCAGTGTCAATGACATGTTCTAGTTTAATGGTCGGATTTTTAAAATACGCTCTCATGAGCTCATCTCGCACTTGTACATGAGTAAACTTAGCCAAAACAGTTTTTCCTTTTTGTGTGTAGATGCATTGATTTATATCTTCGGCATTTATAGGGATTTTATAATGAGAACATATAGCCGTGACAGGTTCGGTCAAGCATCTTATTCCTGTTAATACGATGGTTTATTGTAAAGTAAAAGTAAAGAGAATATAAAATACATTCAGTAAGAATGAAAAGGGCGGCAAAAGTACATAGTTGATTTATTTAGTAATTCTATACTAAATAAACAAAGTATGCACTTGCATATAAAGTTATAACATAAATATATGCCAACACCCCTTCTCAATATCATAAATATTGTTCTTTTAAATTTATGTACAAGATATCCATTAAACAATATTATTAATTCATTAATTCATTATTCATTAATACAAGGTAAAATTAAAAATTTAAATAAACTTATTCATGTAAGCCAATAAGCTCCCGAATTTTTGATATTCGAACTCTTTGTAACGGCTTAGTTAAAATGTCAGCCAACATTAATTCAGTGTTACAGTATTCATACACAACCTTTCGTTTTCTTAGCAGGTCACGAACAAAAAAATACTTCACGTCTATGTGTTTAGTCCGGGGTGATATTTTTTCATCCTGGAGCATTTTTAAGCAGCTTTGGTTGTCTTCAAAAATTACCGGATTTTTAATATCAATCTTGAATTCCTGCAATAGTTGGTAAATCCATAAGAATTCCTCAGATGCCTCCGCCAGAGAAACAAATTCAGCCTCAGTAGAAGACAGCGTCACGTTAACTTGCTTTCGGCTGGCATAGCTTATAACGGCTTCACCAAGCATGAAAATAAACCCACTTGTAGATTTCCGACCATTCACCTCTCCTGCCCAGTCCGCATCAGCATACCCTCTTAAGTCCAGGTTTGATTTGGAGCCCACGCACAGCTTTAAATTTCTTGTACCTTTAAGGTATTTAATTACCCGTTTTAGCTCGTTCCAATCATGGTTATTTGGTTTGCTGATTTTTCGAGATAAAATTGAAACTGCTACAGCAATATCAGGACGTGTATTATTTGAGACGTACAGTAGCGCACCTATAGCCTTTCGATATAAATTGTTGTTGTCGAGGAAGTCTTCAGAATGTAATTTAATATACCCTGGATCCATTGGTATGGGCGAAGCCTTTGCATCTTGAAGGTTAAGGTCATTTAGCATTTTGTCGATATAATTCGTTTGTGACAAATAAAATACGCAATTTTCAACTGAAATTTCAATGCCTAGATACAGCTTTAGAACACCCAAATCAGTTAATTCAAAATGAGACTTCAAAACAGAAATAATATTATCAATTTCCATATCATTTTTTGATGCAATGATAATGTCGTCAACGTAAATTAAAATATAAATGATAGAATCACCATCACCTTTCATGTACAAACAGGGTTCTGTTATTCCCCTTCTGAAACCCGAATCAATTAAAGTTTTGTTTATTCGGAGATTCCAACACCTTGCTGATTGTTTGAGTCCATATAAACTATTATTTAACCTACAGGCTAAATTCTCTTTTTCAGGTATGATATGACCGTCTGGTTGTTGCATGAAAATTTCCGCGTCCAATTTGCCATAAAGGAATGCCGTTTTAATATCAACATGTTTTACGTTCATGTTATTGAAGCTTGCAATAGCCAATAAACTTTTAAACGTGACTTATTTTACAACTGGAGCAAAGACTTCATCATAATTTTCTCCGTACTTTTGGGAAAAACCCTTTGCCACCAGTCTTGCTCTGTATTTCTTTTCACCGTTGGTTAAGTATTTGGTTTTATATACCCATTTGCAACCAATGAGTTTAGTACCTTTGGGTGGCTCAACCAAATCCCACGTATTATTATTTTGTAGCGCCCTCATTTCTTCTTCCATTGCGTTTAACCAAAAAGCGTTGTCAGATCGAGATACTGCATCTTCATAACTTATTGGATCGTGTTTTTCACAAGCTTTGAACGCAAACTTTTTGGGAGGTACACCCTTAGTGACCCTGGAAGATTTCCTGGGAGTGGCATCATTTTCATTTGTTGGAGTTTCTGTTTCAGTATAATTTTCATTTGTTGGAGTTTCTGTTTCAGTTGGTGAGACTGATTCTTCTGCAGATTCAAAGCCATAGAAATCGTCAACACTTATTTCATCAATTTTGCATGTTTCTGATGAATCTGAATCAGAACTTTGTAAACTTAAACTTTGCATCGGAAAAGTTTCATTACACCCGTTATTAAAATCATCCATTGAAGATTCACTTGGTAGCAGAACATGTACTGTAGTATCTTCATCGCCATTATCATTATCATTTTTACATTCATTTTTGCCAATAACGCTTTTCTCGCCAGGTTTATTACCAGCATTAACCTTAGAGTATTTATTTTCAGTATTGCTTTCAGATTCTAAGAACTTAACATTGCGACTTATTATGATTTTGTTTGTTTCGGTATTTAATAGACGAAATGCTTTGGACTCATTTGAGTACCCTACCAAATTGCATTTGATAGCCACTTCATCTAATTTTCGTCTTTTTTGTTTATTAACGTGGACATATGCAACAGTACCAAATATACGAATGTGATCCAACTGTGGGGGCTTTCCATACCACAGCTGGAATGGTGTCAAATTTACTGCAGTTGATAAAAGTCGGTTTTGAATATAGTTAGCGCTGTTTACCGCTTCAGCCCAAAATTGAATTTTCATGTTAGCTTCAAACAACATACATCTCGCCATTTCCATTAAACTTCTATTTTTTCGTTCGGCAACTCCGTTCTGCTCAGGAGTATACGGTGCAGTAAGCTGGTGTATGATGCCTTTATTCTTAAAATAATTTTTCATTTGTTTGTTTACAAATTCTCCACCTCTATCTGTTCGCAAAATTCTAAGTCGCTTTTTTAATTGATTTTCTGATGTTTCTATAAACTGCTTTATCTTTTCGAATGCCATATCTTTAGATGCTAGGAAAAATACCGTGCAATATCTACTGTGATCATCTATCATCGTCAAAAAATACCTATTCCCATTAGGTGTTGCATTTTGCATCGGACCGCATAGGTCACAGTGTACCAAATCTAGAATTTCCTTAGATTTTGTAAGTGATGCCTTAGGAAATTTATTTCTACTGAGTTTTCCTCTTAAACACACTTCGCAGTTCGACGAACACTTGCATTTCTTTATTTTTACTCCGAGCACTAGCTCTTTAGATACAGACATATTTATTGCTGGTATATTCTTGTGACCAAGTCTACGATGCCAGACATGAATACAATCAGTTCTACATTCTGATACATTAAATACTTTTTGTTGATGATTTAAAACAAATAAATTATTTTTTAGGTAGCTTGTAGCGTAGACTTTGCCATTCTTTGAAATTTTGCAACCATCGTTGGTAAAAGAAACATTGAAACCAATATTTGTCAAACGCCGAACAGACAAAAGATTGCAGTCTAATTCAGGAATGAACAAAACGTCTTTAATAAAAATTTCAATATTATTACATACCAATTTACAATCGCCCTTTCCATATACGTTTACTTCTGTACCATTTGCCATATATACTGAACTCGTTAATTTATTTAAATTAGAAAAATATTTTTCATCACTGCACATGTGGTTTGTCGCTGCTGAATCTACATACCATTCGCAATTTGTTCTTTTTTGCATAATGCCAAAACAAACATCATTTGTATCATTTTTTACAATATGTACACGATTGTTGTTTTTCTTTTTCTCAGTGCAATTTCTTTTTATATGGCCTGGTTTACCGCATGAGTAACATTTTGGCGAAATCTTCTTCTTTTGAATCTTAAAAGCAGCTTCATTTTCTTGCTCATTACCGCATTTTCGTTTGTATTCTTGGAGTAGTTTTTCCTTGACAAAATCCATTGTAAGATCGACTTCCGGACGCATTTCTAAAGATGAAATTAAATTGTTGTAACTATCCGGCAACGTACTCAGCAAAAATGCCACAACCTTGTGTTCTTCCAAATTTTCACCTAAATCTCTCAGGCGATCCACAATAGACAAAAACTCATTAATATGGTCTTCCATACTTTGATTATTAACCAACCTTTTTGATGACATTATTCTGAGAAGACTTACTTTATTGGTTATGTTAGATTTTTGATGGTGTTTTTTTAACGTGTCCCAAAATTCCTTTGCTGTTTTTAGTTGTTTTATCAACACCTTCTGAGACTCCTCGATAGCTAAACCTATTGTCGCTCTTGCTTTCCCATCTCGACTTAACCACTTTACATCTTGTTGCGCAGGGGCTTCGGTCACCACAACGTCCCACAACTCCCTTTCCAGTAACAAAAGCTGCATGTTGAATTTCCATACATGGTAGTTGCTGTTCGTCAACTTGGGGAACTGTGTTATTGTAGAATTCATCTTTATACAGTTCAATATTACTTAATTTGTTAATTTAAACTTCCAAGACAAAAAAATAAAACCGCGTGTTAGCCCATAACCTGTTAATACGATGGTTTATTGTAAAGTAAAAGTAAAGAGAATATAAAATACATTCAGTAAGAATGAAAAGGGCGGCAAAAGTACATAGTTGATTTATTTAGTAATTCTATACTAAATAAACAAAGCAGTGATGGGAAATGAGATTTGCATTTCGGTATCAAAAACAAATTTTTTTAGTACTTTTTTGATCCCGAAAGTACCAAAAATTATAATATTTCTTAGTTAATTTAATTATTATTTTTCGAACTGTATTTGTTTCTATATTCTTATCAATTGAATAGGCTAAAGTTCGTAACGCTTTTTAAGCCAAATTACATGTGATAATTATTAATGAACAAATAACATCAAAGTTAGTTGTAAATATTCTGACAACAACACATAGTTGAACGGAACAGCCAGCCGTTTTCGAAGGCCACTAAACCTTCCTCATCAGCGTTCTTCTGTGTTTTTGGTCCACTGTGTGTGGTGTCAGTTGATGTAGATGTCTGCCTTATATACGTAACTTTATTGCAAATGGAATATGTGAATTGGTTTGATTCATTGCATTTCAATTTGCTAATGTGTTTCGTAATGTATACGCAAGTTACCATCTATATATATATACCATCTTCTATATATATTACCATCTTCTATATATTACAACAGTCTTACCATTGTCGTTTTGTTCCTTACTAACTATACACATGTTTGTTAATTTGCTTATTTTTGTTCTACTTAAGACAAACTTTTTTGGTTTGTTGCTATTAAGTATATTTTTATTTTTTTAATTTTTTTGCCACAAGCCAATGACTATTAATTAGTTAATTTAATTATTATTTTTCGAACTGTATTTGTTTCTATATTCTTATCAATTGAATAGGCTAAAGTTCGTAACGCTTTTTAAGCCAAATTACATGTGATAATTATTAATGAACAAATAACATCAAAGTTAGTTGTAAATATTCTGACAACAACACATAGTTGAACGGAACAGCCAGACACCACACACAGTGGACCAAAAACACAGAAGAACGCTGATGAGGAAGGTTTAGTGGCCTTCGAAAACGGCTGGCTGTTCCGTTCAACTATGTGTTGTTGTCAGAATATTTACAACTAACTTTGATGTTATTTGTTCATTAATAATTATCACATGTAATTTGGCTTAAAAAGCGTTACGAACTTTAGCCTATTCAATTGATAATAATATTTCTTATTTAAATTTTATTAACAAAAAATTATAAGAAATTCATTTACAAAAAAAAAAGGAACACATAGGTACAAATATACAAATAGGTGTAGCCTGGATTAGACTTAATACTGTTGGAACATAAAGCTTGCCTCCGTATTTCATAGCTCGCTAAAGCTAAAGCTAAATTCGACCGCTAAAATGCTGAACAAATAGAAAATTAAAAATTTTTGGCGATGACATAAAGCAATAAAATTTCGGCGAATTACATTTTTAAGCCATTACCTGATTTATCAATACCCGTTTGAAAATTGCATTCGTAGCCGAAAATCGACAAATTGATTTTATGGATTCTTAGCGATAGAGATTTAGCTTTAGCGAGTTACAGAATACGATGGCTGTTGATTTATATTTTGTTTTCATGAAATTTTGGTAAAAGAAAATCCTTTCGACATTTACAGCGGAGTGAGGCATGGATAAAATTCCGTAAGCTACTCTCGATATATCAGGAAACATGTATTCATCTAATGCGTTTTTATATAAGCCAATGCTCTATATTGGTTGTTAATATTTCAAATTATTTTTCTTTTCTTTTTTTTCTTTTCCCTGGGAACATTTTAATTAAAAGTGTTATAATGATATTGGTTTAACAGATAAAATACGTTCAGGGGGAAACTTACTAAACCAAACTAACATTTTATTGTCAAAGTCCACTTTTGCCCTTAGAACTTAATATAAACTTTTTAAAAATTTCTTTAAACTGATTTAAAACAGTTGTTTCAATAGATCAACTTCTGTGCCACATAAAATATCATAGAATGAAATATGGTTTTCGTTGATATTTAATTGTGGTTACTCTTTTCTAAAAGATCTTTACTTATAAAGCTTCGTTCTATTTGTCGAAAAAACAATTGAATTCTTGGCAAAATATATGCATGCGCGAGTCTTCTGACTGCATTTCTAAGTTGCCCGTGAGAGTATCAAATTTCTTAGGGGAGTACTACGGTACTTTTTCATGTCAAATAGTATCAAAAAAAGTACGATCGTACCAACTTTCCCATCACTGAAACAAAGTATGCACTTGCATATAAAGTTATAACATAAATATATGCCAACAATTCCATCCGGCAATCCGGAAATAAGAATGTCAGCACGATTTAAAATTTTTTTGCATCTTATTTTGCTCCAGTTCGAGTCTAGAAATTTTATTCGACAAGTTAGCATCCACACTATTTATTTTAGTGTTACACTGGTCAAAGTTGTTTTTGAGTTCTGCCACGGAAGAAGACAGGTCAGCACGTAAATTTGCAATCGAAGTCTCGATCAAGCTCTTGAGGCTAAGTTGTTCCGAGCGCATTTCGGCAGTAAACGATGTGAAGTTGTCTTTAAATTTGCTATCAATTTCATCGATATATTTACGCATGGTAGAATTTTCACCTTTGGGGCTGGGTTTAGCAATACATTTGGTACAATTGAAGCTAATATTAGCACTGTTTTTCAGAAATTTTTACGCATACCGTATGAAACCAAATTTTGCATGTATCACATTCAACTCCATAGTCAGCGTTTGTGACACTCTTTTTGCAGTCCCCACATTTAGCTGCAGGTGCCATTTTATTATTGAACAGTATAGGTTATTTATTTATTTATTTATTTATTTATTGTAGTTCAGTCAATGGACAAATAATCCTTACAGACTAAGATAACATTCAAAGATAAGGAACTAATACTAAGGTTGTTTATAAAATTTGTATTAAAAAAGAAATCTATCACGGATAAACATATATATACATATATACAATATTACTTTGAAAAGTTTACAATTAAATTAAACAATTAAATAGTTTTGAGATCACAGTTATTTCAATAAACTAAAAAGAAGCAATTTAAACTCTGATTTTTCAGTGCTAAATTCGATAAAAGATTTTGAATCTTTTTGAATATTATAATTTATTTCGTTCAAGAAAGAGAATGTACGTGATAAGGTACCATTACGAGAATAATCTGTACGATGAAATGGAACATCGAAAAGTTTAGCGAACCTCATATTCCTGGGAGGTATATAAAACCGTATGGCATAAAGCAAATCAGGGCAATCAATAGAACCATTGATAATATCATATAACAGCAAGGCAGATTGAACTTTTCTACGAGACGCCAAAGTACGTAGACCAATAAACAAGCATTTAGATTCATATGGAACGGATGATAAATAAAGTAACGAGCGCGTAGCATATTTGACGAAAATGCGTTGAACTCTCTCTATACGAGCAATACGATTAGAGACATGGGGATTCCAAATAACAGCAGCATATTCTAGTTTAGACCTAACAAAAGACGTATAGATATATTTCAGAGTGTATGGATCAGCAAATTCAGAACAAGTTCTCTTCAGAAAACCCAGTATTTTATATGCTTTAGGAAGTAAATACTCAACATGAGCATCAAACGACAAGGAGTTATCAAATATAACGCCTAAGTCAAGCTTAAGATTAGAGGTATTCAACACTACACCATTAATATAAAAGGCTACAACACTGGGCGCAACAGACCTATAGAAGGAAACATGCACACATTTATTAATGTTCAGACTTAAACTATTTAGGCGACACCACTCACTAAGATTATAGAGCTCATTTTGCATAATTTGGGCATCATGAATCGAATCTAATTTTAAGAAAAATTTTAAATCATCAGCATATAATAAATAATTTGATTTCAAGAAACAACTACCGATATCGTTAATAAAGAGGTTGAACAATAAAGGACCGAGTATACTACCCTGAGCTACACCCGACATTTGCAGATAAGGCACAGAACTATAACCTTCAATATTAACGGAACAAGTTCTATTGGACAAGTAAGACGTAATCCAGACTAAGAAATTAGAATGGAACCCCATTAACTTCAATTTAGATAATAAGACCGAATGCGATAATTTATCAAAAGCTTTTGAAAAGTCAGTATAAATCACCTCAACTTGGGCGCCGTTAACCAGGGCCTCTAAACAGTATTCCTTAAATAGCAACAGATTCGTTACAGTAGACCTTCCAGCATAGAAACCATGCTGGTAAGGCGAAATCCAACTCTGTCAGGAAGAACAGTTTCCTATGAATGATGTGCTCAAAAATTTTAGAGACACAAGTTAATTTAGAAATTGGCCTATAACACCTAACGTCATCTCTCCTTCCATCCTTAAAAATAGGAGTGACCGTCGCATACTTCCATCTATTAATAAATACACCCTCCTTAAGTGACAAGTTGAAAATAAAAGTCAATGCAGGAATAAAAGACGAGGCAGCCTTCTTCAATAAATGAGTACATAGGCCATCAAAATCAGATTTGAATGAGATCTTAGCCTGAATGATTGCTTCAGATACATCATCCTCAGACAAAATAAAGAATCCCACGTTTAAGTTAGTATGATTCCCTGAAGTAGAAATGTTATCTCCAGGTAGTTCGAAGTTAGATTTAAAAAATGATGCAAACATATTAACGGCCTCTTCGCAAGAGTTAGAAACTATCCCATCCAGCTGAACTGTCGAAGGAATATCAGACGATTGTTTCTTAGATTTTATGTAAGACCAGAATGACTTAGGGTTACTTTTTATCTCCTGTTCCTTAGATAAGAGAAATTGTTTATAAAGAAACTAGCTGACCCCGGTCCGCGTTGCTGGCCCTAAGCAAACATTAGTGTTGTATATGGCATTGGTGGTACAATATGAAAATTGGATTTTGCCCACGAATAAGCTAAATATTGCGCCATCTGCCGGACGAACTTCAAACTACACAGAAACGCTCCTCACTCCCCATAGAGCATGTATATAAAGTTTGGTCTAAATCGGTGCAGTAGTTCTTGAGTTACGGTGCAAAATCACAAAAAAAACTAAATATGGCGCCATCTGTCGGACGAACTTCAAACTACACAGAAACACTCCTCACGCCCCATAGAGCATGTATATAAAGTTTGGTCTAAATCGGTGCAGTAGTTCTTGAGTTACGGTGCAAAATCACAAAAAAAAAACTAAATATGGCGCCATCTGTCGGACGAACTTCAAACTACACAGAAACACTACTCACGCCCTATAGAGCATGTATATGAAGTTTGGTCAAAATCGGTTCAGTAGTTCTTGAGTTACGGTGCAAAAACACAAAAAAACTAAAAATTGCTTTATATCATTAAAAAATGGGCGTTAAAGTAGGCGTGGACGAAAAAAAATTTCCTATTATTTATGCTGGAGTTTGAGTAACATGCTGACAAAGTTTCAGAAGGATCGGTCCAGCGGTCTAGCTTCGTATACGGTACAAACAGTTTGCCACGCCCCTCCGCCCCCAGGCCATTAATTTAAATAATAACTATCCTATCATCTAAGTTGGACCAAATTACATATATATGCCAATTTTCATGAATATCAGTTGACTCGTTTTTGAGTTTGTTCGGAAACATTTAGATTTTTATATTATTAAAAAATGGGCGTTAAAGTAGGCGTGGACGAAAAAAATTTCCTTTTATTTATGCTGGAGTTTGAGTAACATGCTGACAAAGTTTCAGAAGGATCGGTCCAGCGGTCTAGCTTCGTATACGGTACAAACATTTTGCCACGCCCCTCCGCCCCCAGGCCATTAATTTAAATAATAACTATCCTATCATCTAAGTTGGACCAAATTACATATATATGCCAATTTTCATGAATATCAGTTGACTCGTTTTTGAGTTTACTCGAAACATACACAGTGACAGGGATTTTTTATATATTAAGATTTATTCAAGAAGTTGAATTCACGGCGGTAGTGAAAAAACTTGGCTTCAGACTCAGAATCACCCATATCTATAAATTTCCTATGAAATTTATTACGCAAATTCTTTAGATTTTTGAGACCCCTAGTGTACCATGGTAGTTTATAAGGCTTCTTATTCTTAGTTGGAATATTATTACAGCAGATATCACGCACTTTCTGTAGAAATAAATCATAACATTCATTAGTATTTAACTTATCAAACGAATCGGTCCAGTTTATAGCCTCAAACAAGGAATTAAGCACATCAAAATTACATAAGTTAAAGTTAAAGTCATTAGCAATTGCCGATTGAGAATATTTGAAAAATGTTATGTTATCAATTTCAATAACCAGAGGTTTGTGATGAATATTAGGTTGAAAAATCCACAGTAAAGGAACATAAATTTTGTATTTAAGAAATTCAGATAAAAATATAAGATCTAGAAAACGATTTAATAGATTGGAAAAGTTATTAATTTGACGCAGATTAAGAGAAAATAAACTATCAATAAGATTAATTTCATGACTATGGTTTACGTTGCAAGGCGTTAGTAATGAGCCGTCAGATAACATTGACCAAGAGATATTTTTTAAATTGAAGTCGCCAAGTACACAAAGACTGTCATTTACTGTGAAGTTCTCACCTATAGATAAAATGTTAGAAATATGAGCATCATATTAGATTGAAGGGGTAGAAAACACTTACTGCCGTATTCATAAAAATTACTTTAGGTTTATTACAGCTTTATTTGACAAATTTCTTGTAGAAATATGTCAAATAAGCCCTTAATAAACCTTAAATATTTTTTATGAATACAGCCGTTAGGCTTTATATTTATTGTACAGACTTTTACAAAGTTTTCACTCCAATACAAATAAAAAGCACAATTTAGTCAACGTAAAATAGGTTGAAAAAACCTTTTTTATCTTGGATTAATTATATTTAGACAGTAGAAACAAATTTAGTTGATTGCCGCTAAAAAAAACCACGTCACACGTTCATAGAGTTGCTATGTATTTCGAATCAGTTGGATAACTTGGTGATGTTTTCCATAACATGTCAGAAATATTAAATTTAAGATAACGAGCTAACACTTCTAGCTTCATTTTCAGATGTAACATGAATCAATATGTGTTACATTAACAAAAATATTTGAGGTACAAAATACACATTTTGGAAATATCAACTTAAAGTAGCCTTAAAGCCTACTTTAGAATTTTGATATAATAATTTTTTTTAAAATACAACTTTACTTAACATTGCTTGGCAAAGCTTTGTTAAGTATTTTTTTGCATACGACCCTATATGTATTATAAATGGATTAATAAATAAATAAATAAATTTTTGTGAAGAGGTGTATTTGTGTGAAATGTATTGGAATCACTGAAAAACTTAATTTCGTGAAAATACCGAGTTAGGGCCTTTCTACTTGTTACAGCGATATGTACATATCGTCACCTTATATAAAAACGGACGTAACTGCACAATAATTCGAAATCGAGTTTTTGATTGATTATGGTATATTTTATCAAACCACATGATCACGCAAATATTTACGGCCTTATGTATAAGCAAAAACTAGCATGAAGTTAGCATAAGTGGCAAAATTGAACATGATCTTAAAGAGTTTTGCCATGAAATTGAATTGAATTGAAAATAAATGAAATGAAATGAAAAAAATGAAACTTCACATTAAAAATCATGCTAGGACTTAGAGGTGGGTTAAAATTAGGTAATGCGACCATTTTTAATGTCAAATTGTATGGAGGAACTCGTTAACACCTATTTAAATGTCGTCACTTATGCTAACTTTATGCCAATTTTTGCTTATACATAGCGCCGTTAGAACTCTGCGATAAAAAATTACGATTTTTTTAAAGGAATTCAAACGGACGTAATTACGAATGCATATATTTTTATTGCAAGGAACGTAGCTAACATAAAATTTTAAATATATATAAAAAAGGAAATAAATGGTTAAAAACATAAGTATCCATACTAAAAGTAAATTTAGAAGAAAATCTTCAAGAATACTTTATTATTATTGATTTTGTAACGTTTTTTGTTTCTCCTGTAAAATATATAAATGTGTAGTTACGTCCGATTGCATTTTCTTTTAATTTTTCAATTCAATTCAATTTCAGTTTATTATTCTACTTTAAGTAACTGAGGCCAATGGGCCATAAATAGTTAACAAATTATATTATTATTATTATTATTATTATTATTATTATTATTATTATTATTATTATTATTATTGATTTATTAAGTAGTATTTTTAATACTCTAAATTACACTAAATACATACATATAACATTTTCATAAAATTTAAGTTTAACATTTTATAAATTTTAACAATTATTCTTCATAAATATACAATTTTTCTATTAAAAACATTAGAATTTCTCTCATCTTCCTAAGAGAATAATGTTGTACTTCTTCCACATATTGTATTTGTTCACCTCAATGGTGCATTTCCCGTTTTTGTCTTTTTAATAAACTTTATAGTGTTCATTTGTATCCTTTGTTTTATATTTAGTCACTTCAATGTATCAAACATATATTGTGTTGGTGTATATCGATTGCATTTTAATATTGATCTCATAGCTTTATTTTGTAATTTTTGTGTGTTAGTGCAGCATGAATACAGAATCGTTGAACCAAACTCAAAATGCGGTTTGATTATTACGTTATATATCAATTGCAGTCATTATGGAAACTTTATTTCTTAATCGCTTACAGAATCCAATTTTTTACCGATTTTTTTTACATATGTATGTACTCAATATGTTCTTTAAGTTTTAAGTCTTTGTCTATAATAAAGCCAAGGTATTTTATACTATTTACTTTTTCTATTACTATATGGCTGGTGTGCCAAATGCCACACAAGCGTAAAAAAGCGTAACCACTAATTACTAATGAAAAACTGTTTGATTTAGACATGTATTTATTAAGTTAAATAGTTCCATACATAGCTAATAGACAATTTTATAGAATCCAGCATGATTTGAAACTGTTTAAATCAATAAATGCATGTCTGAATCAAACAGTTTTTCATAAGTAATTAGTTGGTTACGCTTTTTTGGGCAAATGACATACAAGAAATGCCACATGTAAACTCGGCCTATCATTAATTTTTACTATTAAATCACTATTCATATTAATTTCCATTAATTTTGTTTTATTTTCATTTAATTTCAGTTTATTCATTTTAAGCCAATTGGTTACTTTCATTAAACCATGCATTAAATTTTCTTGACATTGCTTTTAATTTTTTGCCTCAGTAAATATCCGCGTATATAACTGTTTCACATTTTTCCAATATATTTGGCATATCATCTTAATATATAAAAAATCCCTGTCACTGTGTATGTTTCGAATAAACTCAAAAACGAGTCAACTGATATTCATGAAAATTGGCATATATATGTAATTTGGTCCAACTTAGATGATAGGATAGTTATTATTTAAATTAATGGCCTGGGGGCGGAGGGGCGTGGCAAAATGTTTGTACCGTATACGAAGCTAGACCGCTGGACCGATCCTTCTGAAACTTTGTCAGCATGTTACTCAAACTCCAGCATAAATAATAGGAAATTTTTTTTCGTCCACGCCTACTTTAACGCCCATTTTTTAATGATATAAAGCAATTTTTAGTTTTTTTATGTTTTTGCACCGTAACTCAAGAACTACTGAACCGATTTTGACCAAACTTCATATACATGCTCTATAGGGCGTGAGTAGTGTTTCTGTGTAGTTTGAAGTTCGTCCGACAGATGGCGCCATATTTAGTTTTTTTTTTTGTGATTTTGCACCGTAACTCAAGAACTACTGCACCGATTTAGACCAAACTTTATATACATGCTCTATGGGGCGTGAGGAGTGTTTCTGTGTAGTTTGAAGTTCGTCCGACAGATGGCGCCATATTTAGTTTTTTTTTGTGATTTTGCACCGTAACTCAAGAACTACTGCACCGATTTAGACCAAACTTTATATACATGCTCTATGGGGAGTGAGGAGCGTTTCTGTGTAGTTTGAAGTTCGTCCGGCAGATGGCGCAATATTTAGCTTATTCGTGGGCAAAATCCAATTTTCATATTGTACCACCAATGCCATATACAACACTAATGTTTGCTTAGGGCCAGCAACGCGGACCGGGGTCAGCTAGTTAATATATATAATAAACAGTAATGCTCCCAGAATCGATCCCTGTGGTACTCCATATTCATTGATTATTTTATTTATTTATTTATTTATTTCTCAAGAAAGTAATATGGAAGCCTATCGGCCAATTAAAGTATATTACAAAGATAATTCCTGAATTTAAATGAAATATAATTAAGCTATACTTAATAATAAAAAATAACTAAAATAACTATTTAATTCATTAATAAAAAATAAAAAAAAAATGCGAAAAAAAAAAATCATGAGGATAGTTCGAAAAAGAAAAAAGTTGCAACAGTGGCTCCCCAGCCAGAAAAGATTAACTTAGAAAAAATTTGAAAAATTTGAATCCCAAAAAGGTGAAATCAGTAACAAGAAAAAAGAAAAAGAATAAAGAATAGATAAAATAAAGTAAGACGAATCAATGAAATCTATCCCTAAAATCTCTCGATAATCAATGTAGGTAGCTAGACAAGTTCAAGGGAATGTCAAGTCACGATGGAGGTAATCTGAAAAATGTTTAAATATTTTCACACGAAAAGCATTATTAGAGCAAGAGAATAAACGAAGGTCAATAGGCAAGTAGTTCCAACATCTAGCAACCCTAATCAGAAACGAACGCTCAAATAACCCACAACGTATTCTAGGAATAATTAATTGAGGATTTCTAGTAGAACGAGAAAAAACAAACCTCGAGCAGAGTTGAACGGGCTGCCCACTCTTAACAACTCTAAAAAGCTGAAATAAAATCCGATAACTTATGTAATTATGGAAAGAGCAACCAAGAAGCAATATCACATACCCAGATATATGCATCCTTCTACCTACATTATATACGAAGCGAGCTATAGAATTTACCAAACGTTTTAACCTATCAAGTGTGTACCCAAAACACCCAGATACAACCTCTAAACCATAGCATAAATGCGGTATTAATAATGCATGAGCTATCCTTGCTTTTACAAAGGATGGAAGAAAGATATTGTTACAATAGATCCTACGAAGTGTCCCAAAAACTCTACGATAAACATGATTTACATGAGTCTCAAACATCAGCCCCTCATCGATATAGATGCCTAGACATTTCATGCAATCAACTAATGAAATCTTGTTTCTTCCGATATAAATATCAAGTAGCGGAGAAATACTCAAAGAAGCTCCAAACGACATAGCCTTCGACTTTGAAGGATTTATAGTTAAACAATTTAAGGATGCCCAACGCGAAAAAAATTCAAGAGAACGGTTTATACCCATCACAAATGTTTCAATAGTATCACATCCAGTATTAAACAAAAGAAAAACATCATCGGCAAACATAAACAACGAGCATATCCTGCTATCAATGTAATTGGAAAGGTCATTAACGTATAAAATAAAGAGAAGTGGTCCCAAAACTGATCCTTGGGGCACACCCGAGTTCAATGAAAGATCACCCGAGCGGACATTATTAATTTCAACAAACTGTCGCCTCCCCGATAGGTACGAGTAGATAAGTCTACAAGCAGACGAAGAGAAACCAAAAATTTGTGCCAGTTTTTTAATTAAAATACCGTAATCAATTGAGTTAAATGCTTTGCTCAAGTCCAGGGACACTAAGACAGACCCTATGTTATCATTAATATTATTGCGTATAACATCCGTCAAACCGATAAGTAATGAGACAGTACTGTGACCTTTACGGAAAGCATATTGAGAGGGAGAAATACATACAGTCGGAGACAAAAGAATCTGATCTTTCAAGATATGCTCAAAAATCTTAGAAAGTGCAGGAAGGATAGAGATAGGCCTCAAATCGTCAGTGCTGTTTACATTACTGGTCTTCGGAATAGGGACGATACGAGCCAGTTTCCGAGCAGAGGGAAAGTTGGACGTGGTTAATATCGTATTAAAATGGTGTAGAATAAGATGCGATATATGGTTGTATATAATTTTGATAAAATTGATAGGAATATTATCCACGCCAACAGATTTAGACTTTACTTTACAAATTGCTAAAAATAATTCATCTTCAGTAATATTGCGAAAAGAAAAGGGGCCAGACATCGCATCAAAATCAATAATTTCCTCATTGCAAGATTGAGACATATCAGCAAAATATTTATTAATATCGTCAACATTAAGTCTATCTATCAGTGTGGCCTCACCCAATAAACCACCTTTTCTCAATACCCTCCACATACCTGCCGAGTCAAGTCCAGAAAAAATACTCGAAAAGTAGTTCTTTCTTTCACTACGAATAACATTAATGTGTCTGACATAGTGTTATTTACTTTAGTCTTTTGTTTCCTTCCTGTTAAATAACTTTTAAACCATTTAAGTTCTTTGTCTTGCACACCGTAAAAAAGTAGTTTTTGTAACAATATGTCTCTATCTTTGGTTTCAAATGCTCTTTTAAAATCTAAAAAAAATTGCCATAACTTTGTTATTTCTATCTACTTTCCTCCATCTGTTTATTACGTAGTTGACGACTCAGGAAACGTTCCTGTTTCTAAAGAACGGTTAATTATATAAAGCAGTTGATTACCTATTAGATTCCAATTGTCTAATATGATGTTAATTGATAATTTGTTAAAGTCAGCTTTCTTTTTCATATTATTACGCATTAGTTTAAGTTCTTGTATATTTATTGCACGAAAGGTAAATTTGTTGGTTATTACAGGTACTTGGTTTATGTATCGCATTTCTTCAATTGTATCTCTTATGTCTTTTATACTATTTATAAAAAAACTATTAAAATTATTGGCAATTTGTTTATTTTCATTGTATTCAACATGATCAAATATCACAGATTGTATCGGATTATGTTTTTGCTTAAGTACTAAATCTTTCATGTCTTTCCACATTTGTTTTTTGATTATTGGCATTGTTTATTTTGTCACTTATATATTTATTTTTGCAGTAATTATTTTATTTTTATATTCGTTTCTTTGGATTTGATCCATGCTAAATTTGTATTTTATGTTTTTGCTAATGCAATAAATTTGCATTTGTATTGTTTTTTTTTTAATTTAATGCTAATGCAAAAGTAATGCATTTTGCCCAGGTCTGGTTCTTGTTGAGTCCGATAATGTTGTAAGTTGTCCATAGTATGGACTCCATACTAGGGATGTAACGAATACTAGTTTAGCGAATGCGAAAGCGAATGATACATATTAATTTTTGCGAAATCAAATGCGAAAGCGAATGCAAATATTACAATTCGTTAAAATATCACATGCAAAATCTTGCAAAAGTAGTTCTGGTTTTTTTGACGTTTGTTAATCGCAAACTATTTTCATAAAAGAAATAAAATTTTTTGTCGCTAGTATTCGCTTGAAATATTCGCATACATTTTAGCGAATGCAAAAGCGAATGCAAATAGCAAAAGTAAGCGAACTATTTGCGAATGCGAAAGCGAATGCGAACATTCGTTACATCCCTACTCCATACCCATGTAATGTTACTTCTTCTTCGTCAACGTCTTTTGTTAAGTGAGTTTCCGATAGCACAACAAAGTCAGGTTTTTCATTTTCAACCATTATTTCAACTTGATTATAATTATTAATTAGTCCTTGAACGTTTGTATATATGTATACCACGAATAAAAGTATTCACGGTTCATTGTATAGTGATTTTCGTCAAGTCCGAGGTTGAGCTTTTTGTTTATTCGCACGCAATTTATAAATTTTTGAACTATTTCCTGATCACATTCCTGGTTTTTATGGTTTCCATGACATTTTATACACACTTCTTGATTTTTACAGTCCCTTGCTATATGATTAAATACCTTGCATTTAAAACATTGTGTTATTTCAGTTCCCCTCGAAAACTCTACATTTTTCCCATCCCACATTCACTTTTTGTTCTTCCATAACTTTTTTATATGAATCATTGTCAATATTTACTTTTGCGTTATAAATGGTTTTATTGTCCTTTTTAAAGCTATATATTTTAATCAGAAATAATTTCTAGTCAGGCTAAGTTCAGTAATTTCAATTCTTATTGAATGAAATATTTTATTAATTAATGTGAGTTTCTAAAGAAGAGAAGAAAAATTAAACTTAGACTTTATTAGCTGGGGGAAATACCGATATTTTTCTGTGCAGCCACGCACTTCATCAGCACCCACGTCTATCTACTAGGGTAGAGTTTTGTTTTAACATCAGCTATTTAACGCAAATTTAGTATGAAATGGAATATGAGAAATGATTATTGTGTATACAATTATTGAGGAATTTCAATCCCTTCTGTCAAAGAAACCTATTTCCGCAAAAAGCTCGCTACATACCCTTAATTTTTGTACACTAATGGAGTAATGCGGTTAAATAGTCGTTTGGTAAAATCTCCCTCTTTATCATATATGGAAAAACATCCGATTATTTTACCATATTCGTGCCGTTTTACGGGTTTGTTAGCAGAATTTGTACATTTATGCCCCTGTCACGGTTTTCAACTTTTAAAATAGTTTGGTTGGTATTGATAAATTTGCATTGCCATTCTCCACTAAATTAACAGTTGAATTTTAGGTTGTGTTTTGGTATCGTCATTTACAACTCAGTGTAATAAAGCCTGGTATTCTGTTCAACATTTCACGCGAAATATTGCCAAAGTACATATAAAAAAAATTGGCACGAATTGTGCATGAAAAAATGTTGCAGAAATAGTACTCTGTTTATCTTGTGTGAAACATTTGAAATGTATCTTCAACATTTTAATTTTTCATGTGAAATAAGTAGAGTGCCACTTGTTTCGTGTGGAATTTACAACAAACACACGGGGTGTTTCTACAAACATAAGAAATTGTAGCATAGTTTCAGGCCTAGTTAATATTGTTTACGTGTCAAATTTTTCGTATGAAATAATCAATGTTGATAAGCATTTTTCGCAAATTTGAACAGAGTACCAGGCTTAAGTTTGGTTGAGAAAAACGTTGAGTATACACAACTGCTTCTTAGTAGTTGGGTCTGTGATTCTGATCATCTAATTATAAGTTGGTGCGAAATAAAAAGCAGAAAAAAGGGAAAATTTTCAAATAAAAAAAAAATTTGTTACTAAGCATAATAAATATTTCAACAGTTTCAGTATCGGTGTCTGTATACCGGGTACACTCAAACATTTCTTTAAATGTGATGTTAGGTGATCCAACATATAACGAAACGTTTCTTTGTTCTGTCAGAAATAACTAAAAAACTTTGCGACTTCGTTTCTCGTCCTCATAAAATAAAGGTACACATATTTTTATCTATTTGGCTTGATTTCTTTGGACTAAAACACAGCGATGCCAACTTTTTATAACCCAAACGCGCTATTCCCCTTCTCAAAACGCGCTAGAATGCGCTAAGTTACAGCATTATCAACAATTTATAGTCAAAACGCGCTATTTTCCTACGCGCTAAATTAAACTTTAATAAAGGTCGATGTATGTATTAGTAAAAACAATTATTTTTTTTAGTAACTCTTTTTCAGATTTTTCAATATTTCTTCTTCGAAATTATATCTTAAATAACTAAAATCATTTAATACAGAATCAGACTCGCCTTCCGAATATTCGAAATTCTTAGTTTTTATTTTAATTTTTTTGAAGAACAGAAAGAATAAATGCTTAATACGTTATAAAAATTTTTTGGGTCAAGAGTACGAGTACACATTTTTAGCTGTGAAATTTCAAAATATTTCCCATTTACAGTATTAAAATGCGTTTTTAATTCTAACCACAGTCAAGGCAATTTTATTTGCAACATCTGAATCATTAAAGAATTTAAACAAAGTTTTAAATTTTTGGATATTAGAAAATTTTTTAATTTATACAAAAAAGTAAGAAGATATTAAGCTAAAATAATATTTTTGACTTAAATCAAAACGCGCTAATTTAGCGCTTTTTTTATTAAACGCGCTAAGACGAAAAATAGCGCGTTTGGCATACTTAAAACGCGCTAAAACTAGCGCGAAAGGCGCTATATTGGCATCGCTGCTAAAACACACAAAAAAATATATTTTCTAAAACATTGTGTTTTTTAAATTTACACAAATTATTAATTCTTTCCTGTCAAACTTGATATTTTAAGTTGGCCACACGATGATAATTTCAACTAAAAGACAGTTGTGGTTCATGATACTAAACACAGTTTGGTGTACTTAGAGCCAACCAAACTGAATTTAGTTGAGAACCGTGATAAGGGCATTAATTTTAATTCATGGCGGAAATCAGTTAATGTTGCGACTTAAGGTTTTAGTTCGCACTATAGTAAACCGCTGCAAACGTTGCATATTATATAGAATACGCTACTGCAATCAGATAATGGCAGCGCTACCTGCAGAACGAGCGACTTTATGTCGACCCTTTACCACTACTGGGGGTCTACTCTGTAATTCGAAACGAAAGGAAATGCTTTCGAATTTACATCTTATAAGCATACAAACTCGAAAGCATTTTCTATCGTTTCGAATTACAGAGTAGACCCCCTGGTGTGGATTTCACAGGTCCCTTTGATTTAAGGAGTTTTACTGGTAGGTCCTGCCTAATAATTAAAGCGTATGTCTGTATCTTTGTATGCTTTTCAACTAAAGCAGTACATCTAGAAGCGACAACTACATTTTTGGCTGCTTTTCACCGCTTTATTGCCAGACGTGGTTGTCCACAAACAATTTTTTCTGATAATGGATCAAACTTCGTGGGAGCCTCCCGTGAAATCGAGAGAAAATTTCGTACTTTTTGAAAGAAAGCCAGGCTCGAATGTGCTTTACTTTTGCTGTTCAGGGTCTTTCGTGGCGCTTTATCCCGGCTGGTGCACCTTACATGGGCGGATTGTGGGAAGCTGCTGTGAAAAGTTTTAAGCATCACTTTCGTAAAGAGGCTCAATCTGTAAAGTATACGTTTGAGGAGATCTCTACTGTGCTTGCAAGAATCGAAGCTTGCTTAAACTCTAGGCCCCTATGTCCTATGTCGGATAAACCCGATGAGCCTGTGGCTCTTACTCCTGGTAATTTTTTGATAGGGGGTCCATTACTGGCTCCACCAGAGCTGTCTATTTATGAGTGCAATAAGTTTGATAAATCGATACCGCAAAGTTAAGGCACTTACTCACGATTTCTGTCGCCGATGGAAAGAAGAATATTTACAGAACTTGCATAAACGTTATAAATGGAAGTTTCCAGAGCGAGATATAACTGTAAACGATTTAGTTGATATTCGTCATGAACAGCTTTCTCCCACGTCAAGGAAACTAGGTAGGGTCGTGAAAACATATCCGGGTAGTAATGATCACGTTCGCGTCGCAGATCTTCGCACCGAAAACGGGGATGTAAGACGACCAATCACTAAATTGGTAATTTTGACAAATTAAACTTATTTTTTCATGTATTAACCTTCATTGTTTCCTAGCAATATGGACGCCTTATCCAACTTTTTTGAAAACGCTTTATTAGAAGATTATGAGGAGACGATGGAGAGGTATCGAGCCCGACTGCGGAGGCATCAACCGTTGTTAAGCCAGTGGAGAGTCCAACATCGGAATCAGTAATGAAATCGGATAATCATACGGCTGAACCGACCGTGGCTCTAACTAATGTTGAACCGTCCGTGGCTCTAAATAATGTTGAATCGCCGTTGACAACTCCGACTCGTTAATGATTTTGCCTGAGAATAATATTCAACCGAAAACTGATAAACTATTTTGCAAACTTTGTAAAAAACACCATCCCTTGCGCGGTTGTTATCGCTTTCGGCATTTAACACATGACAAAAAATTGCGCCATATCTTAATGTTTGGATATTGCTCTCGTTGCTTATCCAATAGTCATGTAACGAAAGACTGCCAAAGAACTCAGCAAGTGTCAGGGATCTCACAACACTCTGTTGCACATAAAAACGACGAGAAAAAGAATGCCCAGGTGGCAACAAAATCGAAGAAACTATCTAAATTTTCCTTCTCGTCAACAAGTCATTCGTTTCCGCCTACATTACCATTACGTCATATCGTTACCTTTTCTCCGACATTGCAGGTGAAACTCCGCTTAGGTGATCATAAAATACAATTGCGTAGAGTAATCGATCTTTGTTGCAGTCATAGTTATATTTGTCAACAATTGGTGCACAAATCGAATATTCCCGTTGCAAATTCTTATTGCCGTTTGATCATTGAATCCCTTTATGATCCCTTAAAGCGGATTTCACTCACTACAAATGTTTCGAAAATACGGGGCGTAAAAACACCTTCAGAAAATATCACAGCGGTGGTTCGGGAACAATTTCCTGATTTCAAGTTAGCTTATCCGACCTTTTATCATTCGGGTCAAGTTGCACTCGTTCTCGGAATTAATATCTCAGATAATGACAGGAAAACATTTTCTAGTCCGAGTTGTCTACTGGCCCAAAATACCATTTTTGGGTGGGTCGTATCTGGCCAATCACCTTTTTAAATTTCGAAAAGAAATCAGTTTATGGATCTGTTGAAAACCATCCCATAAGGGTTCAGTTTATGGATCTATGGTAAAACCACTGTGTGTGGTGTCAGTTGATGTAGATGTCTGCCTTATATACGTAACTTTATTGCAAATAGAATATGTGAATTGGTTTGATTCATTGCATTTCAATTTGCTAATGTGTTTCGTAATGTATACGCAAGTTACCATCTATATATATATATACCATCTTCTATATATATTACCATCTTCTATATATTACAACAGTCTTACCATTGTCGTTTTGTTCCTTACTAACTATACACATGTTTGTTAATTTGCTTATTTTTGTTCTACTTAAGACAAACTTTTTTGGTTTGTTACTATTAAGTATATTTTTATTTTTTTAATTTTTTTGCCACAAGCCAATGACTATTAATTAGTTAATTTAATTATTATTTTTCGAACTGTATTTGTTTCTATATTCTTATGAATTGAATAGGCTAAAGTTCGTAACGCTTTTTAAGCCAAATTACATGTGATAATTATTAATGAACAAATAACATCAAAGTTAGTTGTAAATATTCTGACAACAACACATAGTTGAACGGAACAGCCAGCCGTTTTCGAAGGCCACTAAACCTTCCTCATCAGCGTTCTTCTGTGTTTTTGGTCCACTGTGTGTGGTGTCAGTTGATGTAGATGTCTGCCTTATATACGTAACTTTATTGCAAATGGAATATGTGAATTGGTTTGATTCATTGCATTTCAATTTGCTAATGTGTTTCGTAATGTATACGCAAGTTACCATCTATATATATATACCATCTTCTATATATATTACCATCTTCTATATATTACAACAGTCTTACCATTGTCGTTTTGTTCCTTACTAACTATACACATGTTTGTTAATTTGCTTATTTTTGTTCTACTTAAGACAAACTTTTTTGGTTTGTTGCTATTAAGTATATTTTTATTTTTTTAATTTTTTTGCCACAAGCCAATGACAATATACATATATAATATAATTAAAAAAAAAAAAATAAATATATATATATATATATATACCTATGTACATATATGTATTATTAATTAAATCCTTTTTGATTCTTCTCCATTCGAATTCATTACATTGCAGATAACTATGTTATTGCAAGGTGGCCGGCAATGTTTAATCTGAAATGTAAATTTTCTCTTTTTCCTTTATAATTTATAATATTTAGTTCAATCTAGACCTTTTGGTTTGACTCCTCTGTTAGGGCCTAAATTTAACTCCTGTTGCTAGCAACTTTGTGTTTTCGGAGTACTCACTTAGGTTCTAACTAGTAAACCGCTAACGGTGCGATTAAACTTTGTCTTCGCCATCTTCAACTTTTACCAGTTATATCAATTTGTTCTGTGAATTTCGAGCTTTAATACATATGTATATCTTTTTCCCATACAAAAGGTAAAATAAAGTTGAGATTATTTCTCTTAATTTTTATTAAAAGTATCGTGTTTTTATTCATATCGAATTTCTTTTCATATTTTGCACTAAAACACTGATGCAGTTTTATATATGTATGTATTTATTTATTTATACAGTTTATACACTTTGATATACATAATTTCATTATTGTATTCATTTGGCTTATGGTTTCCATGGCACTTATAACATATTTCCTCATTTCTACATTTACTTGCTTTATGATTATATCCGTGGCATTTATAACACCTTATTACATCTATTCCATTAAACACTCTGCATATTTCCTAGCCTATATGTATTCTTCTTGCTGTCATAAGTTCTGCGTGAATTTCTCTATCAACTTTAATTTTTGCATTATAAACTATTTTATTATATTTTTTCGTTTCATAAAGCTATGTACACACGGTTGTCAGATCTTACAATATTGTTAGATCTGGCAATGTGCTGACATTGTACTGACAATCAAAAATTGCAAGTGTATGGCAGATTGACAGTTCACACGCTTGTATCAAATTTGTCAGGAAATCTTACAATTTATTGCTAGATGATTGTATGACAATAAAATCAGCTGACAAAATCGTCAGCAAAAAAATTGTAAGTTCACACGGTTGTCATATGCAAAAATTGCCAGACATTATTATGCGTTGCCAGACTCAAAGCGCTTGTTAGAAATTGTTAAATATCAATCGTTTGTGGTGGTGTTAAATGTAAAAAGTGAAAATATTAATTATTATGGACCATAAAGAAGCAACTGCAATGATTTTGGCTGCATATATTTTATTAAATATATTTTCTTTAAAATCAAGCGTGTACAATGTTGCCCATAGAAATAATTCTCTTACAATGACGCCATTGTCAGATGCACGAACTTCGCGCATCTGACAATATTAAAATGTCTGACAAATAGCTGGCAATAATTTTACAATGTGTTCACACGATTGTAAGATGTCTGACAATTTGTTGTCAGCTGCTAGTCTTGCAATGGACTGACAATGATTTTTCTGGCAACGACGTCTGACAAAAATTGCCAGTTCACACGGTTGTAAGAAATTTTGAGCACATTTTACTGGCAATATTGTAAGATCTGACAACCGTCTGTACATAGCTTAACACGTAACGCCTTGTACTTCACTCTTTCAACGCCTCATTTTGTTTTCTAATCTTTTCGACCAAATCTTCCATATCATTTTCATTAGGTACTTTTTATTTATTTCTCTTTCTCGATCATTTTCACAGCGTATTATTATTATTGTTCCATTATTTCTATTTTCAATATTTGTTATTTTCAGTCCACTAAGGCCGCCCTTATTGTTTAAATCGTCTTTTGTTTTTTGTAACTTTTTTTTTCTTTTGGTTTAATAATTATTGGTACTTGTGTATTTATTTCTGGCATAATTGTTTTGTTCTTCACTGTTTCGGAGAACGTTGGTTTGTTTTGCTTTTCACTTGTTTCTTTTATAGTTTTTTTTTATTTCGTTACATAGCTTCATGCTATTTTCTTCATAAACTTTTTTTATTTCTTTTACATTTAAGTCACAGAATTTTTGAGCCTCATCCAATTTTTTTTAGTCTTTCATCATATTTTTTTTCAATTGCCTCAATAAGTTGTTTAATTTCGCGGTCATTTTCTTTTAGTGCCTCTTTAAATTCTCCTTTATATTCCGCCAAATTTTATTAGTTTTTCTTTACATTTTCTTGTACATCACTGCGCAAATTTTCTGAAAAAAAAATCAATATTTAGGGCAAATATAGTTGTGTACCATAAAAAAATTTTTAAATAATTTTATTTTCCTAAATTGGTATTTTTGAATTTCATGAGTCTGTTTACTACGCCTGGAAAAATTAAAACAACACAGAGAAAACAGTGCCTACTAAATACCTCATAAAATAGAACAAAATTAATAAGAAATCTCGTATGGTTTTTTTCAATAAGGAAATCTTTATTAATTTCTGAAAAAATCAAGAAGAAATCTTGTAGTTTTTATGAGGTTATCTTCTTGATTTTTTCAATAAGGGGTTCTTCTTGTTTTTATGAGGCGACCTCATAAAATTTTTAAACGCACTAATAATCCCAAATTATTATTTTACCTATTAAGTAAAATATTTTTTATTAAAAATACATTGAAATTGATTATTGAGGGGTTTAGCTGGATCCTATGCGCATTTCACTATTGCTAATGCAGATCATCAGGGAACCTTTACCAAAATTTCTTAGAACAACTAGAGTTATTATGTTATAAACTTTCATTTAAACAAATGAGAAGTCTAACAACAAATAACAAAGTTGAAACAAGAACTCAATAATCAACATATTTTTTAATCAATCACCATTATTCTAATTGTCGGCATCGACGTCACTTTAATACAATACCAAAAAATTGGGGCTTGTTTACTCGCTCTCGAGAACAATTTTGTGCTACTGGCAATCTTTTTTCTTTCCCTAAGGTCTAGAAAATAGCATAAACCTGCCAACAGGAGTCAGTTGTTTTCGCCAGCGGATACACAAGCCTTAATTTTTTGGTGTTGTGTTATAGTGACGTCGATGTCGACAATTAGAATAAGGGTGAATATGTTCTTTAAATTGTATAATAATATTTCTATTTGTTCGTTATTTATTTTAATTTGTATATTACTGTTCATATTTATTTCCATAGCTTTTGTTTTGTTTTCATTTAATTTTAATTTTAATTTATTAATTTTTAGCCATTTGTTCACTTTACTCAAATCATTTTCTAGGTTTTGGTGGCATATGTAATTGATCAGTTTCTGCTTCCGTAAATATTAACGTATCGTCTGCAAATAACACTATTTCACATTTTTCTATTATTTCTGGTAGCTCGTTTATATAAATAATGGATAGCAGTGCACCTAAAATCGATCCCTGTGGAAACCGTATTCATTATTAAGATTTGTCGATTTTATATTGTTGACTTTAGTTTTTTGGATCCTCGCGTTAAGATACGATTCGAACCACTTTATTTCGTTGCCATTTATACTATATTTTTGGAGTTTAGTTAATAAGATTTTTCTGTCTTCTCAAATGCTTTTTTAAAATCGAGGAAGATTTCTAATATTTTCTTGTTTTTATCTAAGTTTTTCCATCTATTTATCACATAGTTTACCGCAGTTTCACATGAGTATGTTTTACTAAAACCCGATTGGTATTTAGAGAATAGTTTGTTCTTTTCCATATATTCTTCCAATTGCTCTTTTACAGCTCTTTTAATTATTTTTTTTACAAGTTTTTAATGTGTTTATTGGTCTAAATTCTTCGCATTTATTTGTTTTATTTATTTTTTCTATAGGAAAAGAAAACTTTCCAATTTTTGCCTAAGTAAAAAAGTAAAGTAAAGGCATTTAGTTTCTTTGTAAATTGCTTTGTTTAAAATAAATTTAAGTCACCATCATTTAGTATCTAGAAGATTATAACAGGTCACATGTCCAGAAAATAATGGAAACATAAAAAGTAGTATATTTTACTAAAACTACGATTAATTTGATTTCTATTTCAGGCTAAACATCTGTTTGTAATTAGGTTTATTTTTATAAACATGTAACATAATATTTTTTGCCCACATTTTTGGAGGACAAAAGTCACCGTCACTGTTAAGACTGATCTGTATACATTTTATAACAGTACTTAATTAAAAATTTTACTGACGCCACGTGATTGTTAAAAATGAATAAAAAAAGGAAAGAAACCACAATTGAGGAAAGGAAAATTATTTTAAATGCGTACAACCAAAGCAAGACCATTCGGGAGATATGCTCATTAGTTAATCGTACACGCAACACTATTACTGGAATAATAAAAAGATTTAAAGATGAACCAGAGTGCAAATATCTGCCAAGGAGTGGACGACCGGAAAGCGTGGGCTCTTTAAAAAAAAGAGCCCAAAACCCCATCAACAGAAATTGCTGCAGCAATAAAGGAAAGCTCTGGTACAGTTGGTTACCCACGTACTGTGCGCAGAGCGCTGAATTCGGCTGGTTATAATGCCAGACTTTGAAGAAAAAACCACATCAGCAAGGTCAACCAAACGAAGCATCTCTCCTTCGCAAAAAAGCATTTAAGCAAGGGTATAGATGTCTGGGAAAAAATTATCTTCTCTGATGAGAGCAAATTTTGTATATATAAATCGGACGGACGTGTTTTAACGTGGAGAAATCCAACTCTTAAACACGGTGATGCTGGTCATGGTATGGGGATGCATGTCGGCGGGTGGTGTTGAAGAAATAATTGGCAAAGGACTTTATTTGAATATTCTTAAAGAAAATCTGCAGAAAAGTGCTCAAAAGCTTGGTAATGAATCAGACTACTACTTTCAACATGACAATGACCCCAAGCACACCGCAGAAATAATTCGCTTGTGGGTCTTGTACAACACTCCCCTGAAAACGCCGCCACAGTCACCCGACCTGAATCCAATAAAATATTTTTGCGTAACACTGTCACCCACTTAGCCTATTCATCCCGAATAGGCACATCATCGCCTTTCTTTTTCTTCGTTTTCTATACGCCTTGTAGTTACGTTGGAGACGACTGCGTCTTCCATATTTGTAGGCTTTAGTTCTGGCTCTGCCTTGTTTCTAAACTGGTACTTGTGTTGCCATACGCTGTAGATTACTTCTTCGATATTTGCGGCCCCTGGTACTGATTCTGCTGCACCTTCCAATTAGAACTTCCCTTTCCATCTGCTGAAAATGACACCTTCTTTGACATTTGTAACCCTTGGTACTGAATCTGCCTAGCATTTCCACTACCGCTTGCCTTGCCGTACGCTAGAGATGACAACTTCTACCACATTTGCAGCCCTTGGCTCTGACTCTACTTTGTCCCTCGACTAGAGTTTCCCTTACCACATGCTTGGTGTTCTGTATAGAAGTTGTCTTCTCCTTCCTGACTGCTTTTATGCTGCGCGCTTTGTATAATGTAGCAGTTGCTTTATCCTGAGCAAACGAGACAATTTCTTCCATAGCTAATTCCGCCGTGTCACAAACCGCTTGACTATCATCTATGTCACGAGTAGAGATGCTAAACGGGAAATCCCGGGACTTTCGGGACTATACAAATCCCGGAGCCCGGGATTTTTCATTTTAGAGCCCGGGATTTTCGGGATTATCTGAATACCGTTTTTGCATAAATAATGTTTTTGACTGTCATCTTCTATATTAAAAATTACTAGAAACTCTGTTATAAAAAGTTAAAATATAAAATTTGCTTTTAATAAATATTTTAGGAGATAATATTATATTGTATATACATAATATATCTTATGGCATTTTCTTTTCTAGGAAAAAATGTTACATACATTGCACTTTTCAATGAAAATTTGCAATTAAATGTCTGAATACATACATATGTTCGTCTGTATGCACCTTTTAAATATGCAATAAAATTAAATTGTAAAAAAAATATTTTTTTTAATATAAAGACGCGCATTTGCTCACAATGTTTTCGGGATTTTGTAAGTCCCGAAAATCCCGGGGACCCGGTTCGGGATTTCGAGACTCCATCACTACCAGGACAAGATTTATTCTGATGTTGCTCACTGTTTATACAACACTACAGACTGACTGCCTTTACTTAATTATTTCTTATCGCTATTTTCCACCGCTCGAGGTCTTTACTTTCAACGATGTTGACTCGACTATGTTCTGTTTAGCACTGACTCATTCTCAAACAGTCTGCCTCGTTTTATAGTACAGGAACCGGTTTCTAGAACAAGCTAAATTTTCTCATTACAGCAGAGAATTTAACTTTTTAAATAAATTTCTCTATAAGCAGTTTCTCTTGTCGAAAGAACAAGAAATTATTCTCAACCCAAAAGCGTTTTGGACTTTTGTCAAATCTAAAAGAAAATCGTCGGACATTCCATATACAGTCTGCCTAGATGGCAAAATCTTTAATTCCTGTGAAGAGGCAGTAAATATGTTTGCATCCTTTTTTAGTTCTAATTTTGAGCCGTTCAATAATAATATTTCCACTTCGGGAGGAGTTAGCAACCTAAATTTGGGCTGCTTAGTTGTGTCTGAGATCGATGTATCTGACGCTATTACTCAGGTAAAGAATTCATTAAAATCTGATTGTGATGGTCTCTGTACTTATCTCCTAAAGAAATCGAGTACCTCCATAATACTAGCTCTCACGTTTATTTTTAATTTATCTCTGAAAGAAGGGGAATTTATAAGTAGGTGGAAGTCTGCCATAGTCACCCCAGTTTTTAAAGATGGCATCAGAAATGATGTAAAATGCTATAGGCCTATCTCTAAGCTATCTTGCGTTTCTAAAATTTTTGAGCATATTGTACATAAAAAGTTATTTTTCCAAATTAAACCTTGGATTTCTCCGTATCAGCACGGCTTTTATGCCGGCCGATCAACTGTTACTAATTTGACCCTTTTCAGTGAATATTGTCTAGATTCTCTTGAGCATGGTAGCCAGGTAGAAGTTATATACACAGACTTTTCCAAGGCGTTTGATAAAATATCTCATTCCATTCTGTTGTCAAAATTAAGTTTAATGGGATTCCATTCCAATTTTTTGTTATGGCTTAAGTCATACTTATCTAATAGAGTTTGCTCAGTATATATTGAAGGTTTTCAATCCACGCCGTATTGTCAAACGTCTGGAGTTCCCCAAGGGAGTATCCTTGGCCCGTTATTATTTAATTTATATATTAATGATATTGGTGGCTGCTTTCTTAGGTCAAAGTATCTGTTATATGCTGATGATTTAAAATTTTTCATGAAATGTGATTCTTTGAGTGATATGTACACTCTTCAAAATGAGCTTAATAATTTAAGTAATTGGTGCCAACTTAATTACTTGCATCTAAATATAAATAAATGTTTACATGTTTCATTTCATAGATCCATGAATCCCATAGTACTGATATTTAACATTAATGGCATTAATTTGAAAATTTCGAATTCTAAACTCGATTTAGGTGTTGTTTTTGATAGTTCTATGTCGTTTGTAGCTCATGTTGAGTATATTCTTCCTAAAGCGTATAAAATGCTCGGTTTTCTGAAGAGAAACTGCTCTGAGTTTGTTAATCCCTACACTCATAAATATATTTATACGGCCTTTGTTAGATCAAAGTTGGAATATGCTGCTGTTATATGGAATCCTCATGTCTCAAATCTTATCTCTCGTATTGAGAGACTTCGACGCATCTTTATTACACGTTCATTGCCATATTTAATTTCTGTTCCTTATGAATCTAAGTGCCTTTTTATGGGCTTACGTACTCTAGAAGGACGTAGAAAACTCCAATCCGCCCTTCTGGTTTACGATATTATCAATGGTTACGTTGACTGTCATGATTTGCTGCATGCTGTTCCATTTTTTATACCTAATAGAAATTTAAGATTAACTAAGTTGTTCGATGTTCCTTTTCATCGGACTAATTATGGCCGTAATGGCACATTAACCCGTGCTTTCGCATTTCTCAATGAAATTAACTTTAAATTACAAAGAATGTTCGCCATTTGCTCATAGGCGGCGTAATGACATCTTTGTACTTAGTAAAGCCAAATTGCGTCTGTGCATGTTGCCATCTGTATTGTCATTTACTATTGGTAGCCAGACGATCAAACTGTCTTATAGCAGAATCGGGAAAATTCATGTTGCTGTTTCTAGGCGTTTGTAGATAATTCGATTGTCCGTTATTTTGAATATCACAGTAACTTCGTAACGACTTCTATGTTGGTAATATCGTGTGTTACGGGTAATGCAGGGTTGCTACCATATGTATTAGCACTTTTAGGTGTATGTATGTGTATACGCGTGTAGCTATTCTGTCGGAGAATGTGTGGTTGACTACAAAAATAGTTAACTTATAGTTAACTTTTCTTAGACTGACTAAAATCTAGCTGCAAAGTCATCCAGAACAAACCCAAAATTAATTCTTATGTTGAGTACGTAATCGAATTTGATGAGAGCCAACAAATTTATTCTCAGCAACTTTAAAACTCATTTCAGTTTTATATTAACATTTTGCTGTTGTTATTTTATATGGCAGCTTAGCCGAGTGGTAGCGCGTTGAGTACACAACGTGTGATGTTACATGTTCGAACCCCAGAAAAAAATTTTAATTTACTGACTACCAGCTGATTTAAAAAAGTCAACTTTAAGTTAGCTTAAAGTAGTGCAGAGTGAGACAATTGACTACCGCCTAGGACACCGCAATGTTAAAAAAATAGTCTGTTGATTATATTGCAAAGTAATCCAAGTCTCAGTCAGTACTAGTTGCGAAATAGTTAGCTTAAAGTTTAAACAACATGTTTAAAGTTAGCCAAATTTCCGACAGGGTATGTATTCAATTATTGTTGTTGCTATAGTGCTTGCATGTGAATACGTGTGTACGTTTAGTTAAATACTTCTGGATAGTTCTTTCGCGTAACACTTACTTTATTTAACCCTGTTCGAATATTTTTGCGTAACAGTATATTACAGGTAAATTACAGTTTTCTATGAGACAAAGATAGTAGTATGCCTGTATTCTAATAAAAAAAACATATACCAATATCTATCAAAAAAACGAAATACCAATATCAAAGCATCACTTACTACTCCCACATATCTCAGTAATGTATTTGGCAGAGAAAAGAATAAATGAATGAAAAACCCAAATGATCAGAATTAGAAAATTAGCTAGGTAAATTGAGAAATACACAAAAATTTCGCTTAAAGATTGCCAAAGAACGTAAGTTAAAACTTTTGTGATTTTTTAATCAGAAATAATTTTTTAATTGGGGTTAAGCTCCTTAATTTCAATTCTTATTAAATGAAATATTTTTATTAATTAATGTGAGTTTCTAAAGAAGAGAAGAAAAAATAAACTAGACTTTATTAGCTGGGAGAAATATTTCATTCAATAAGAATTGAAATTACTGAACTTAAGCCCGATTAAGAAATTATTTCTGATTAAAATTCACTACAGTTCAATTAAATCCAAAAAATTTTTCACTTAAATCATCATGGGCACGTGACAAAAATATGTTCACTTGGCAATCACAGTTCATAATGCTGGAAAGTAAAATCAACTGTAGAAAGCAAAAACAATATAACATAATAGCCATTACAATAATACTTACATGTATGTACCGACGGTACATCGAATAAATAAAAATAATTAATGTGATGATCGTAAAAAGATAAGAAAGAACAGTTCAACATAATTAGGTTGAGTGACGTAACTTCGTGCTAAATGTAAAATGAAAAAAATGGAAAAACAGAAAATGAATAGTGATACTTACAAATGTATTTACCAAAGATACATCAATAAATGTATACACAATAATCACTTCTCATATTCCATTTCATTGAAAATTTAGCTGATGTTAATAACAATCTCTACCCCAGTAGATAGACATGGGTGCTGATGAAGTGCGTGGCTGCACAGAAAAATATCGGTATTTCCCCCAGCTAATAAAGTCTAGTTTAATTTTTCTTCTCTTTAGAAACTCACATTAATTAATAAAAATATTTTATTCAGTAAGAATTGAAATTACTAAACTTAAGCCCGATTAAGAAATAATTTCTGATTAAAAAACTTTTGTGATTTTCAGAACACCATCAAATCACAAAGTGATTCAATCACCCTTATTCCATTTGTCGCCATCGACGTCACTTTAACACAATCAGTAAACACTTTTCAACAAATTAACTTTCAACATTCGAGCAATATGTGTATATATATATATATGTAGAAGAACGAGAAATTGTCTCCAAAACTGGCCCTGTAAATGAAATATTTGGGGATGTAGCAGATCTTAAGTAGTGTAATAAACTCAGCGTTGTTTACATGCACCGTTGAAAATATATTTCAGTTGAACTTCTATATTGGATTAGATAATAAAAAAACTCGGATAACTTTACTTAAGTATTATTATTGAAAAACTAAAAAAGTGATAGATTTTTCTCGGAAAGTTGTACGAGTTGAGTGAGGTATATTTTTTATTAATTCCAAACTATTTTCGTTATTTTTATTCTTTCTCTTCTTCTTTTTAAATGTTCGACATTTTTAAAAGTCTAACAGCACTTACAATAGGCCGTTCACAACTACCATAGTTGTAGCTAATACAATCTACAGGGTGTTTTTTTTAGAGGTATAGAACTTCGAATTGAAATAAAACACAAGAAAATCGTTTTAATGTCCATCAATTTGGCTTTATTGGAAGGATAATTTTATGCCATTAATGTTTAAATATGATTTCGGGCATGTGGCCGCCGCGGCTGGCTCGAATAAAGCCAATTCTACAGGTCCAATTTTCAACCACTTTTTCGAGCATATGGGGCCGTATGTTGGCAATAACGCCACGAATGTTGGCTTCCAAGTCCCCTAACGTTTCTGGTTTGTTGGCGTAGACGAGCGATTTCACATATCCCCAAAGAAAATAATCCAATGGTGTCAAATCACACGATCTTGGTGGCCAATTGACAGGTCCATTCCGCGAAATTATGCGCTCATCGAATGTTTCATTCAATAAATCGATTGTGACGTGCGCTGTGTGGCATGTAGCGCCGTCTTGTTGGAACCACAACTCATCCACATTCAAACTCTTCAAAATCTTCCATAAAGTTGATGGACAAAGCTCCAATTGCTGTGCACGGTGGCGAATCGATTCATTCGGGTCCTCTTCAACACTTTGCTCTACAGCGGCAATTGTTTCTTCGGTGCGCACTGTTCGACGTCTCTGCGGATGCGTATTATCACATAGAGTAAACGTAGTGCGAAAACGATCCATGGTTAACCGAATTAATTGCTCTGATGGACGATTATGTCGACCATAAAATGGACGGAGCTTGCGGTAAACTTCGCGAACTGAACCATTATTTTCGAAATAAATTTGCACGATTTGCAAGCGTTGTTCTTTTGTCAACCTGTTCATGATGAAATGGCAAACCAAACTAAATATTAATCACTTGACAGCTGACAAAATGGCCGCCAGTTAAAAAAGTGATGCCAACTTAAAGTTCTATACCTCAATAAAAAACACCCATTACAATCTACAGTATGTTGTGAATTGGGTAAATCACCCTTATCGCGAACCTCAAGGGAATAAATTCATGGGAATAATTTTTTTATTCTCGTGAACAACAAATTGGCATCGCCAATTGTTAGGGAATAAAATAAACATCTGTTGCGAGTCGAACATGCTATTGTGAATTGAGGTAATTGTATTTTTTACTTTTTACGCGTATTTTTATAGTTTTCTTAATAAATTGTTATTATTCTGCAAAATGAATAGTATTTTGCACCGATTTATGTTATTTTTATTGGAAAAAATAAAGAGACGAAATTTGACAGATGCATTAAATCCACTGTGTTTATCGGAAGTAATGTACATATGTAAGTGAAAAACATAAAGAATAGTTGACAGTATGTTTATACTATAATATAAATATATAATTATATATATATGTATATACTATAATATAAATAAATTGCTGCATTTTCACTCCTTTTAAAAATAAAATCAAACAAGTTTAAGAAACATCAAGAAAACTACGAGTACTAACATTGTGCTTCTTTTTTTTATTCCCAAACAAAACGTTTGTGAAAAAATACACATATTTTTTGGGGAAAAACTCACGGGAATAAAAATCAACGATGCCATATTTTTTTCGAACATGCGAGTTTTTTCACGTGGGAATAATTCACGATTGCAACTTTAGGGAAAAGGGAAATATTTCGAGCGAATAAACATTCACGATAGGGGTGAATGTGTATAACAAAATTTTGGAATACATTTTCTTTGTATCCGAATAATAACATTGAATAGTTTATAGTAAAAATATCAAAAATAACAATGCAGAAAAATTTCAGCAAAAGAATAAAATTATGTTCAATTAATAAGCTGAACATAAAAATTGAACAGTAGAACTTCATTTCAACTAATATATGTATGTAATATTCGTTAATTTGTTAGATTTTAATGTATCTCATCAATAAGTTATCAGTGTTAAAACAAATTCGGAGAAAAGTGTTTAAATTTTGGATTCGTTTTACCCAGGCGCACAATGCTAGCAGCGAATTTGCCAGTATGCCAATATGCTGGAATGGTAAGATTAAAATCTACTTTTAAATTTATAACACCGTAAACATAAAATATGTAACACCGTAAAATTCTTTTTCCTAGGTTAAAACAAGAAGCAAAAATGAGCAATAAATGTATATGTTAAGCCGATTATTTTGACATGCTAATGACATGAATCCGTTTTTCTTTGCTATAAAACAGCTGTTTGTGGTTAATTTGCCACAATGTACCAATTACACTGTTCTGCAAAAAAAATTTGTTTTCAATAAAAATGTGTTTTATATGGACATTTGTGCCCTAAATTCAAATCCGTTTTCAGTTTTTGTCTATGACGTACATATTTTTTTAATTGGGCGAGGCTAATATTAACCCATAAACAAGGCGGTCACTCTAAGTTATTTCACAGTAACTCGATAACGGTTTGTTCGATTTTAATAAATAAAACATTTAAAGATGCGAAACAAAATTATCTTTATATCAACTATTTGTAGCTTGTTTTTTCATTTTCAACGGTATCGTAGTTATTCCGAAATTAGTGGCGAAATAAAATATTTTTAAAGCAAAATTGATTTTTTTTATTTGTTTTCAAAACTTTATAAAAAATATTAAAACCGCAAATATTTTACATTTTTGTTACTTTTCCGAAAGCTAGGTGTGCTAGGAATAAAAAAAGCTATAAGTAAAGAACATCTGTTAAAAAATTTTGATTTTATGCACATTTAAAGCAGATATCCACTTTAAAAAACATTGTGTAACACATTTATCCGTAACACACTTGCATATTGTGGTTCAATCGCATCGCTATACCAAGTAAAGGAATTAGTTTTTTATGGTTCCTGGAATTCAAAATTATAGTAATAACAGGAATATATGTATCCAATGGGTCGGAAGCAGTGTAGCTACATAATGGAAATCAATATCCGTCCGTACCATTAGCCCATGCAGTAACTATGAAAGAGACCTACGAAAACAAGAAATTACTGCTCAAAGGAGTTCAGTACAACCTCCATTTGTGGAATATATAAAAAATATTGTTACGTTTAAGATTTTTGAACGCGTGAGTTCTTTTGACTGCTCGAAAATAAAAATGAATAACGCACAAATTAAGTACTTCCGTTTATTATTGACTAAACACAATTATAAACTGTCTGCTTAATTAATTCTTATCGTTATTATCCACCGCACGATGTCTTTACTTTCATCGATGTTGAATCTACTATTATCAGATTCACACTGACTGTTTCTCACACAGGGTGCCACCTTTTATACTACAGGGAGTGGTTCTAGAATGTTCGCTATGTTCTTTTAGATGGCGTAATGAAATGTGTGTATTTATTAGGGATGCCAATCCCGAAATCCCGATCCCGAAAATCCCGGAACAACTAGCCGTTTTTTCTTCGGCCGTTAGTATGTTTAATATTCAAATAATTTTGTTTTATACCTTTGCCTTTTTATGAATAATAAATATTTTTGTTATATTTAAATATCTATATAAGATGTTATATATAACTATGTAATATGAAATTAATTATAAAACTTTTGTTTATGAACCGCTTTCAATGAGGTTTTTCAATAAATTGCTATATCTTTTAATGTTCAAAAACCCCAAAGTCATGAAAAATCCCGAAATCCCGGGATTTGATTTTTTGAAATCCCGAATCCCGGGATCGTAAAAATCAGTCCCGATTGGCATCCCTAGTATTTATTAAAGCCAAATGGAAGAAACCATGATACAATTATACAGGTAACCGCAAATCGACAACAAATCTACAGCAAATAAAACAACAGGGCTTTTTGTTGCTAGTTTCTGGTGCCAACTGTCATAGAGCAATGAAAGATAAACAGCGTGTGTGTGTATTTGTAAAACATAAACAACATTTGGCAGAGTGCACCACGAAACAAGCAAAACAGCTGGCGCTTCGCGGTTACCTGTATAATTGTATCATGGAAGAAACTGTATTGCTTCATAAAGATGTTGCTCTTATGCGCACGTTACCATTTGTGTTGTCGTTTACTATTGGTCGTCAAGTGATCCAACAGTCTTCTAACCGGAGACCTGCGCCGTGACGGCTTAGCCGGCTCAAGCCGCGCCGCCGATGATTTTTGGCAGCCGCCGCCGCCGTAAATTTTTCGGCTAAGGATCGGCTTAAAATTAGCCGCCGATTTAAGTCAGACGATTAAAATTAGCCGCCGATTTTTTTAATTTTTTTTTTAGTTTGACTTTTTTATGCTGAATTTACTTTAAATAAGTTTTTATGTGGAAAAGAAAAATTAAATGTTGTAAAAATGTTGGGACACATATAGTTCGGCTTTAACGAACATTGATTAAAATTCACTCACAATTTTTGTTTATTCTTTTGCTACATTTAATTTACGCAGCAGTTACACGAACAAGCTTTAGTTTAGTTTTACAGTGTAAAATTTACACACATTACTGCAGCACAAACATTTTTCTGTAAATGCTTATGTTATAAGCTATAGGACACGTTTTGTGGTATTGGACATACAGAAACATTAAATAATTAACTATCACAATTTGGTAACAATTTTGTGACAGTATGTTAGTACATATACATACATGTGAATGTGTTGTTATCCTATTTAAAAATATGATGATGATTTTATAATTTGATGATTTTATATCATGATGAATCAAACAAGTATTTGAAAAATACAGGGCCTGATTCACGATATCGACTGCGTTCGACTTGTCGCACAGTTACATTCAAAACAAAAACAAATTCTAATACGTTCTTGTTGTTTCCAATGTAAGTGTGCGACAACGTTCTACTTGTCGATATCGTGAACCAGGCCCACCGTCTTTGAAATTAAATTTGATATCAAAATAAATTTATCAGGCATTGAGCTCTGATGATTATATCATAAGGCTGCTATAATATTAATAAATTGAGTCTACACGTGACGAATTTTCATCATATCAATTTGACATTCATCATGATATAAATTCATCAGGTGTGGACACTATGTTATAGTGCGTTTCCATTGTGGGTAAAATATGTCGGCACTTTTTTATTATATTGTAAATGTTTTTCAGTTCGCAAATTCGCAATAACCTTATAGTTTTTTTTACATTATTTTTAACTGTATATATTAAGGCAGTGATGCACTGTCATACAAAGTCGTGCGATTTTTTAGATTGTGTAGGATAGTGAGTTATGGCCTTTATTCTCCTACACGTTTCGACTTGTTGTACAATTTGATTAAGTTGTATAATCAATTGTTACGTTAGACGTCTGATTGACCAACGGTTGGTCATCTGTTGAATAAAAAATCAAAAAATTTTTATTTGCATTCAACTGTCGAACAACTTAGCTATCAAATTGGTGCGTGTGATGGCGATTATTTCTTTTGTTTGTCATTTTCATTCAAACGTTTTGTAAGGAACATTTTGCGCAGGAAACAATAAGTGTGAAAAAACATGATTTTATAATACTTATTTTCATCTTTTTTCTCCATTAAAATTTTATTATAAATACATATATGCAACACAATTTTACTACCAGTTGCAACGTGTAGGGGCCGCATTACAGTGAGATTACACGAGATGTAAGTTTGGAAATGTTTGTATTGGCGATTGTAAAAATATGATTCTAACAAAAAAATTTCTGTATAAACCGTAAATGTTAGTGTTCAAACACATGTTTGGATATAATTGCTCAAATACAAAAATTTATAATAAAACAAACCTAATTATTTAACAGTTTTTATTTATGTGATACATATTTAAATTTAATTGAGCTAGAAACTAATCTTGATTAAAGTTTTTATTTGTTTATTTTTATTTGAGACAGTATAGAGCAACCGCTTAAGCTGAATGAAAGGAATTTCAGATTTAATACTGTTTTGTGTCTTTGTCTTTGTATAAACTAGCTTTGATGTCAATGTAAAAGAAAATGCTTTTCATATTTCCAAATTTTAGAGACTTCAGTACAAAAGTAACGGCCAAATTATAAACGATAATAGAACTGGGTTACTCCATTCACTCCCAATTATTTCATTGGGTGTTTCCTTTCCCTATTTATGCCATTTATCAACATATATACATATACATATTTTTAGTTAAAATTGCTAAATAATCAAAAACTAACTATACCGTAAGTGAATTTTAATACATATCTGGATTTAAGCCGGCTTAGCCGTCTTTTTGTAAGAGCCGATATATTTGTCGGCTGACAGCCGAATTTGAGCCGCCGCCGATGATTTTCATGCCAGCCGCCGCCGCCGATGAAAATCCTTCGGCGCAGGTCTCTGCTTCTAACACAATCTGGAAAATTCATGTTGCTGTTTCTAGGTGTTTGTATATCTTTTGTTTCGATCGGTCGTTATTTTGAATTTCAGAGTTAATGTGTAACGACTTTTATGTTGCTAATACCATGTGTCGTTGCTAATACAGAGTTGTTTCTACCATTTGTTACCAATTTTATGTGTATGTGTGTACGTTGAGTTCTTTAGCTAAATATACTTCTAGATATTTCTTTTTATTTACAAACTGTTTTCGTTATAAAAACATTTACATTAGTTCTGTTCGAATATTTTTGCGTAACAATATTGTTGCTTTTTTGTGAATTGGTCCTTAAAGTCCAATGTGATTCCGGGAATCAAAAACACTGCAAATGAGTCTTTAGTTGACAACCAAAAAATATTTTTGCCAGCACTGTGCATCAAATTAGGCTTAATAAACGATTTGGTTTAAGAAATTAACAGAGAGGCATTCAAGCACGTGAAAAGTATATTTCCACTTGTGAGTAAGACCAAATAGAAGGAAGGCGTAGTTGTGAGTCCCTCGATATGAGAAATCTTTAAAGAATACTCAAATCTAAGTTTGTCAATAAAGAGAGAGGAACATAAGTAGGTTGCGAAAGTGTATGTCGCAATTTTATTGGAAATAGAAGGGCTGCAAATTACGAAGAACTAGTACAAGAACTGGTTTCTTCATACGAGTATCAACAACTCATATCTGGTTAGCATTGTGAAAGGTTCTAACGAGATATTGCGCGTATGGAAAAAATGTATTGCGGCAAGTGGTCCCCAGAAATATGAACTGATTTCTGCTGGGAAACCAATCGTGAAACATCAGATACAATTTATAAAAGAAAGCGATCTACTAATCAGTAGTTGATTTTTTATGATATACTAGTGTTTCATTTAATTTAAGATTTTAATTTATATCATAGAAGCCATTTATGTGTAAGATTTATTACTTTTCTCATAATAAATAAGTATTTTATATTCCAATATCAGTATCTTATTTAAATGAAAATTGCTCAACAACCAGACGTGCTGGAAACAATCTGAGAACAGATTTGGATTCAGCACACAATTCAAATTACATAATGAAGTTCTTGCTCCCGACTTTTGTTATTTTTTGCAGCACATTTGTTATTGATCTATTTTATATGCCAATCGTGTGATTTCAAAATTTATTGCCCCATACGACAATCGAGAACAATATTGTGCTAATTGCCGCAATCAAATGCAAATGTTAAAAATGCACTAATATATATTGTGTTCTAGTTCTTAAATTAATTTAATTTTTCGTGTGCGCCAATAGTTTTTATTACCCCAAATTTATACTTAATTTACTTTAAATGTAATTATAGCTTATATGAAGCGTTGTGAGCCAATCTTTGATCCATATACTTCGTTTTTAATATTCTTTTTTTCTTTTCATAAATGTACCTCAACCTCTATTTCGCGTTGAACTTTAACCAAATGACATAAAATTTATGAAAAATGAGACCCACCTAATTTATAGCTTAAAATATCTCTTACACCGAAAAATCACAGTTGAATAACCACACAAGCGTTCAGGACAAAAACAAAAACTTATTGTAAATTACCTACTGTTTGTGTTGTGTGCGGTGAACTGCACGGTACTGCTAGTTACAGTAAACCAAAAGATCAAAGTGATAAAAAATGCAGTATTTGTGGAGGTAATCACACCGCTAACTGCAGAGGTTATCCTGTATACTCTTTCGTTAAGCAGACAATGAGGCGCAAAACCCTAAAGTAACCCAAGCTCAAACAGATACTTTTCCTCAAATGACCCAACTAATTACTACTAATGTATAGTAAATTATTAAATTGCTACTAATGTATAGTAATGTATAGTAAGCTGTGAAAATCAATTCTTTTCCCACACCAAGTAATTCAACAAATGCTAACACAAGCTTAATTTCAGTCGCCTTGAAGCCACTATTGATAATCTGGTGCAAACTATAAACAACTTTACTACAAATATGACTGGCTTGATGCAAGAAATGCTGCGAATGCAGAATACACTGTTTCAAGCAATAAGCAGGGCATATGCCACTTTTTGCCATTTTTGCAATTAAATTTTTAACATAAAAAATCCACCTTGCCATCAAATGCCATTTTTGGCAACCTTGAAGACATTTTTATGTGTCAGAGTTTTTATTTTACCAGAATCGCCTGCTGAAATTAATAATTCATAAAATTTTTGATCAATCTGTATTAACGATATATGTACATGCGTCCTTTTTTCCCGTACACTATTTATATTTGATAATTTATTTTCGAAATATGAAATCTACAATCGAATTGCATAAAAGTAATGTTATATTAAAAAAAGGAATGGACATAGGTATATATATATGTATATGTAAGTCAAAGTTTTGTTCGTTTGCTTTAATACAGATTTATGTATATGTATTTAAAATATAAAAAAAAAATTCCTAAACAGGCGGTAAAATAATTTAATTTACGAATAGTAAAAAAATTTCCAAATATATTAAAAGGAGATTCATCAGTGCTGTATTCTGTATACACAATACACTATAGTGTGCGACTGCAAAGCTTAATAAATCAAAATTGTATAATGTTGTAAAGCACTTCTCTTCTTTGAGGCATGCAGTGCTGGTCGAAGAATTTAAATTTCGTTCGACACAATCCCTGCTGACAGATACCACAACAAAATTGAACCCATGCTTTTTGGATTTGTGTAACACTTTTTTAGCTGCCAACATACCGCTGTACAAAATATAAAACAGAGCCGGGGAGCTCTCCGAAACTCATTTGACTTTGAGAAGTCTTTTCAAAATTAATGGCTTCACCTTATATGATTCAAATGACCCGAGAGGAAGAGCATGCGGCGGATCAAATATTCTAATGAAGTCAATACTCAAGCATTATATTTTTGACAACATTTCTGAGGAACATCCACAAGCAACGAATATTTGTGTCGAACATTTTTGTACACATTTCGTAATATCTTCAATTTATTCGCCTCCCAGATTCTCAATCACTGAGAATCAATAAGGATTTCTACGCATCGCTTGGACCTTGTTTCGTAGCAGCTGGCGACTATAATACTAAACATACTGTTACGTAAAAATATTCAAACAGATCTAATGTAAATGTTTTTATAAATAAAAAGAAATATCTAGAAGTATTTAGCTAAATGACTAAACGTACACACGTATGCAAATACAAACACATTGTATCTTGGTCTTTAATGATAATCAGTCCAAACCATAGATTTGGGCTGGCACTAAATTGTAATTAAAGTTTTACCTTCTTCTAGCTCTTGGATCAGAAAAAGTATTTAAATGATTGAGTTGCGATCTGTTATGCTGTAACTGATAATTTCTTTATTGAAATGCTTGTCTTATATACTAAATAACATACATACAATAATAATAAGTTAAAAAAGAAATGCATAATATGCGGAACTAAAATGTTACAATTAATTGGAACATTTAATAAATGCAAGAACAAAAAATAGCTTGAGTTTAAATGACCTAATTAAATGAAAAATGCAACGTTTTGAATTGTGCTTAACTAAATAGAGTGTAAGTGAATTAAATAATTAAAATAAAATGCAACTTGTGACTTATGAATTGACCTAAATAACTAAATAAATAAATGATTTCTTATTAACCCGTTGTGGGCCGCAACATTCTCCCCGCCTTAACCACCGGTCAATTAGGTATCTATGATGTCAATCGTGACAGGCCGTGATCGTAGATCTGGCTGAGGTGTGGATTGGTCATCATGGTTGATGTTGTTGGTGTGGCGATTTATTCGACATTTAACAGTAATGAGCGCTATTAGCAGCATTGTAGACAAAATCAGTGCTGTATAACTTATTGCCTGGTGGTGTTGAATGTAGAATTCCGGGAGCGAAGCAAGACTTGACTCATTTAGTTGTTTCTGGAGTGCGTTAAGTTGATCCGAATGAGTCTAAAGTTCCTTGTCAGTGGTCTTGAACATTCTCTTTATCTCCTGAGGTGTGCTTATGGAGTCTATAGGCCCTATTATGAGTTGCATTCGATTTTCGATCTTCGCTGGGTATCGAACATCGAAAATCGAATGTTAAATTCATATTATGAGCATCAAAAATTTCGTTGAGCAACGAATTTTCTATCGAACAGAATTTAGCTTTCGATGAATTTTTTCAATAAGAAATTTTGTTTAAAAATCTAAATATTAAACAAGTTTTATTTTTAAGTACACAAACAAGAATTATAATCAATTTTTTGTAGATTTTATTCACAATAACGACATTCTTTGTCGAATGCTCGTCATAATACCAAATGACAATTCGTTCGTTCAGTACTTTCGACTACAGTCGAAGATCGAAAGTTGCTCATAATAGGGGCCTATGTGATTAAGTTTAGCATATGATGTGTGTATGTTGTTGGTTGTGCCGAAATGTCCTTGGATCGTAATCAGGCTGGTATTTACTGTGCAGCTGACTTCGACTTCAAGTAGTCCTCTTCCCGTCAATGAGCACTGGGTGATTTCGGTACCGCATACTGATGATACTTCGATGTCTCCGATAGTCGCAAAGATCCATTTATTTTGATTTTTCAATTGCGACCATGTAGAGTTGGCTAGAAGCCGGGTTAGCTTGCAATCGGTTGTATTCCTATTGTTATTTCACATGAATTGTGATTCGAACCCCTTCCAAGCTTGAATTGTTTATTGTGACATATAAATGTCTTGTCCTTGACTGTGATACAATTGGACAATTCATTATTTGTAAATGACACGTATTCATCCCTGTGTGGAGTTACAGCTAAAAATGAACTTTCTGGACTGATGGCGACTAAAACATAATTTCTGATGGTTGGTACTGGCACAATGTTAAATAACTATAAAAACTCTAATGGAGCCAGATCATAAAATACCATTAATTTCCATTCAGCGGTGACCAATTTAGCTCTACCGATCCCTTCAAAATATAATCCTGGATCTGTACGAAAATGTTTCTTCCTAATACTGTTGCCTATGGCAACAGGGATGAGTAGAACCGTTGTTATCATGGCAAATAATATTGGGCTGGTGATAAGTTTAACCCTCTTTGATGGTGTACTATTTGCTTCTTCGGTAGACTTCGGGCGGAAGCGCGTAGATGCCCCTTTAACATAAGTTGATGGTTCAATATCCACTGCACCTTCGTCATGAAAGAGCGGAGCTAGCCTGTGAATAGGTCTTTGTTACACCAGAGGACGTTTTTATGTCTGCCACCCGAACCTTGCCATCATCTCCCTTTTAAGTTTCGATAATTCTGCCGAGAGGCCATTTCATAACAGGTATATTGTCTTCCTTTATGATGACGATTTAACCCTCATGCACATTTGTTATTTTCCACTTCCGTTTCTCCTGCAAGTTATGTAAATATTCTGTTCACCAACGCGTCCAGAACTCATGCTTCAGTTGGGAAACAAGTATCCATCGTGTTGCGAGGGAACTGGATGAGGTTGACTTGGAGTCCACTTGTGCTGTGAATGGTTATCGAATTAGAAAATGTCCTGGTGTTAATGCCGTTAAATCCTTAGGGTTCGTTGATAGTGGGGTCAATTGTCGCGAGTTTAAAATTGCTTCGATTTCAATTATAACTGTTGCCAATTTTAAAATTTTTTTCAGTTTGTTCAAAAATGTCAACTGAGCACAGATGTTGAGCAGTTGCAAAGCATGTGCAGCAGATAATCACGCATACGCAGTAAAACTTGGCAGAACTGCCGCATTGATGCATAAATTTGCAGCATTTACGAACGTACCCTGTTTCGAATTCCTCGCGCGTGAGGGACGCTGTGGACACACTTCTTAACAAACGATGCTTTGCAGATTTGACTGCTGCCTCCCATAGTCCGCAAAAATTAGTTGCTCTCGGTGGTATGAATTTGAACTCAATGCCATCCTTACCACATGCTTCCTCTTGCGAAGTGTCAGCAAATATGGCCATGTTTAGCTCGTCTAGCTGATTTCGGGCGCCAACAAAATTCGTAGCGTTATCTGAGTATATTGTTTGTGCTATAAACATTTTGAGGGCCCCAGTGAATGCTTCAGTGGTAAGGTCAGTCACTACCTATAAGTGGACTGCCTTTGTTGCGAAACAAATGAATACCGCTATATACAGCTTATGTGGTCTTTTACTTCTTATCTTATAGTGGACCCAGAATAGTCCACAGTAATCCACTCCTGATTTTATGAATGGGCGAGCTGGAGTTAGTTTGCTTGCCGGTAGCTCGCCCATAACTTGATTTAGTAACCTTGGTTTCGACCTTGTGCATCGCACACAGTTTTGAACGATGTTTCTGGCCACTGATTTTCCCTTAATAATCCAAAACTGTTGTCTGGATATTGCCAACATTGCTTGAGGACCACAGTGATAGTTGTCAAGATGGACCATTTTCATTATTATTTTTGTGATCGGATCGTTATGTGGAAGCAGTATTGGATGTTTGGCGTTGTTTGAAATGTTTGATGCTTCTAGCCTTCCTCCAACTCGGTAACACACCATGTTCATCAAGAAAAGGGGACAGTGTACATATAGGACTGGAATTATTTATTTCCTTGTTGTTCTGTAGTCTCATGATTTCTTGCTTGAAATCAGCTATTTGTATGGCTTTAACTATCCGATGCATTGCAGAGGTTAGCTCATGAGGGCTGAGTAGCTTAGTTGGTGGCCGACTATCATTTGATATTTTCGTATTTATAATAAAGCGCTGCATGTAGGCTACTATTCTTTGAAGGCAAATGAAGAAGTCATGATGATTTATCTTGTATATTATGTCTTCCAGTCCAGTCGACATAGTAGACAGTAGAGGTGGAAAACTATCGATAGTGTGACTATCGAAAGTTCTCGATAGTTTAAAAAACTTTATCGATATATCGATTCAATACTATCGAAGGTTAGAAAAACTATCGATATATCGACGATACTATCGTGATAGTATCGAAGTTGTATGGTTCTCAAATGATGAACATATTTATTTACACTAAAAATTCAAAACAAAATATTTTTAAACAAAACAAAAAAAGAAGAGAGGTGTCTTAGGACACCCGGTTATATATAATACTATGTTAACACTTATGTGTTTAACGTCCTATTCGCCTTTAAAAGCTTAAACACAATAATTTTTTGATGTTTTACCATACATTCGGGCCTGTTCTGCAAATCACGACATGCCAAATCACGGTGATTTCAAAAATTTCATAAAAGCTAAATTATTACTTTTGTAAATTTCACGATTTATAGCTTTGGAAGTTAGAAGAAAATATTGTATTATAAATGAAAAAAGCTTAAAACGCAATAAAAACCCACTATCAAGTCAGCTATTAATAGTTTACTTTTGAAATCACCGTGATTTTCAGAACAGACACGATTGACTTGTTTTGTTAGGCATCTCATATAACAAGTTTAAAAATTAAGCTCATCGATAAACACGTAAATGGAGTAAGTTCAGTGCGTTTTTGATAACTCTGGCAACTTTGTGTTGTTATTAAAATGCGGCACGTTAAAAAACTATTTGGAACACAATAATTGCTTAAAAATTATTACATTATTTACAAAAACATGTGTTGTTTAAAAATAATTGAACTGAACAGCTGGGGACGAATACGTCTTTGTGGCAAGTTGTTTGCTTTTCTACCCCATTGCCTCCGAAGACTGAAAACTGGTTTCAAGAAATTTGAGAAATTCTGTTAGTGCTGGAATTTCCTTTGGGCATGACAATGATAGCTCATACAGCATGTACGTTCCTTTATCTAGCTTATTCATGACTATGTGAAGGACTATAGGGCCCCATGCGTTTGTGTCTATCCCTAAATTGTTGAGTGCTGCTAGAGTTTCTTGTATGTTGTGCAAGTTTTTAATTGCGGAAGCAGATGGATTTTCCGATAATTTGCTTTGCCCTGTGAGTTTATCTAGTAACGTGAATGTAACTACATGTGAATAAAATTCACATTACAGCTGCTGCGCCCATAAATTTAATACGAAAATTCGAACAACAAATCATTCACAAGCTCGGTGGAAACACTTTGAAGTGATTTACTTAAACCTATTTGATTTAAAGTCGGTGGAAACATACTATAAGGTTTGCTGTCATAAATAAGTTTCCTTTTTGTAAATCGAACAAGATTTGAATTCTCCATTAGCAGAACAGTGGACCAAGGTTGGTAAAAAATCAAAAATTTTAATTTTTTTCTCGAATATTTCCTAAACTGTAACCGAAAACACATAAAAGTAGCAGCAGCCTATTTTTAGCTCTTGGATAGAAAAAAAATCGACTTGCAAAAAATCTTTTTTATCAGACCAAAAACATCAACTTGGCATCGGTTTTAATTTTTCATCAACCCAAGGTTGCCTACTTTGGAGCTTTGTGGGTCCGCCCCCTTTAAATATATATAGTCCAAATTCCAGACTTAAGCTTTGTGACACCTCCTCAAATGATGTAAGAAATTTCATAACAATCGGACGGTCAGTAGAAACCGCAGAATTATTTAAATTTTTTGACAAAATCCCCCACTGTGTATCGGGTACTTTACGACTTACCCACTAGAAGGCACCGTCGGATCGAGCGAAAACATTAAGACCGCATTTATGACATCAAACCCCTATATTTTAGATGGTGCAAATATATCGATTAATGAAAGAAAATTTTTGCAATCAGTCTAATGTACAGTGATTGTCAACTTATTTGATGCAAGGAGAATAATTATATTTCCCTATAACTCTAAAACTACGTTTGGTTTTCGAAAAACTTGAAAGTCCAGGGGGTATACTCTGTATTTCGAAGCGAAAGAAAATGCTTTCGAATTTGTATGTTATTAGAATTGCAATTCGAAAGCATTTGCTTTCGTTTCGAATTACAGAGTAGACCACCAGTTTATGAATATTGGTCCTATTATTAGAATTATCAGTGCATTTATTTCATATGATACATTATTTTAAGAGAAATGAGAACGACAAAAAGATGTTCGTTTTGCGTTTTTATGTTGTCTATGCTTTTCTTTATGAGATGGTTTCATGGAAATACTCGAACTCTTCAGGCAAACTGAGCGGCACCATAATTACCAGTAGCTCATCTCACTCGTTTCTGCTAGTTTTTCAGCTAAATACTAATACTCGCTATTCTACATGGTTAAACGATTTTTGAGAAAATCTAACCCCGATCTAATGGAGCTTATGAAAATTTCCAAAAGACAATAACAACTCATTAGATCAGGATTGCATTTCCTCAAAAGACCTTTGACTTTGTACGATAGTGAACTTTTTTACTTTTCAATCTGATCATTTTTAAGGTACTTAGACTTGAACCCCAGACGTTCTTTAATAACGTCTGCAATTCAATCTCCTATTCGTTTTGATCTAGCCATACATAAGACAATCTGCATGTTTTATCAAATGGCAAACGTGTGTATATTTTTATAATTCAATCTATAGCGTAGCACAGTGGAGTGAAAAACTCCGCAACTTTTGAACTGGTCAACCGATTTCGATGAAACCAATTGTTTTGAAAAGAAGAAGTGTTGAACTTTGGAGGCATTATATTTGGAGGCACCCTGTTGTAAGACGGGGTAGATCCAAAGAGCGTCAAAGTTAAAAACTGCTGGTGTCGAAATTCTTTCGGAGCTTGTAACTTTTGTAAATATCCAGCGATATTTTTAACGGGACAATTAGCGTTAAGAAACAAAAATAAAACATGCTTAGAGCACCATTTTATCTCTCACAGTTGCCAAGTTATTTGACTTGAAATTTTTTTTTAATTTTTGACCATAATTTTTTTTAATCGTTAGTACATAATTTTAAAAGAGAACTTCATTCAAATTTATATGAAAAAAACCTTTTTCATATCTCAAAAATTGTAGCAAGGAATAATTTGCAATTTAGATTTTTGTAAAACATGAGAAAATTTTATATATTTTGTGGAAAAAGTATTTTTAATGTTTTAAAAAATCATATAAATATACTGCAGTTGGTATATAACAGTTGGTTTCATCGAAATCGGTTGACTAATTTAAAATTTGCGGACTTTTTACCACTTTTTTTTATTTCACACAACTGTGAGAAGTAAGTCAGTCGGCGGGGTATCTGGGAGAAAGATTATGAATGATTCTTAGGCTTTTTTTTCTAAACAATTTGAAGGTATTTTCTATGGGTTTTACTAGTGCGAAAAATCTGAAATTTTAATAAACCAAAACGGGTTTGTAATTCAATTATCCCACAATTCAAAATGTTTAGTTTCGCCAAAATTACAATTTATAAACGTAAATACATACATACATATATATGTACATATGTATGTACATATGTACATAAATTATTAAAATTTTCCCTTTCTATATTTTGTTTAACGATTATAAAATAAAAATTTCTTTTCAGCCTGGTCAAAGCAACAGTGGTATTGCTAATTCAAGTCTTAATAATAGCAGCAATAGCAATACAATAAATAATAACTTAACAACAATTAGTAGTAACTGCAACGAAAAGAACGGTCATAATTCTCTTATTGCCTCTTCAACAAATACTCGCAATTTGCAAACAAATACAAACATTAGTAACATCATTAATAACAACAGCAGCAGCAACAATCAGTTAATAAACAACAGTTGTAGCAGTGGTAATAATAATAGTAACATCATTATTGGTAACAATGGTGGCCTTGTCTTCGACCATCATATTGGCGGCTTAGTAGGTGGCGGAACTTCGGCTGCAGCTGCAAAAAATCAACTAGAGCAATTAAACACTATGCGTGAAGCTCTATTTTCTCAGGATGGCTGGGGTTGCCAGCATGTCAATCAGGATACGAATTGGGAAGTGCCAAGTTCACCAGAGCCCACAAACAAAGACCCATCGGGTCCTCCAATGTGGAAGCCGACTGTAAACAATGGTACTGACTTATGGGAATCCAATCTACGAAATGGAGGTCAACCTACAACACAACCTGTGCAGAAAACTCCCTGGGGCCATACCCCCTCAACAAATTTAGGTGGTACCTGGGGCGAAGATGATGATTGTACTGATGCCAGTAGTGTCTGGACTGGTGGTCCAGCTGGCCCGTCTTCTGTTGTTGGTGTTTCTGGTGTAACACCTGGATCTGGTGCTAGTGTACCATCCAATGGTCCCCAGTGGGGTCAAGGTGTTGGGGTATCAGGAGCTGGAGTTCAAGCCGCAGTTCCTGCCCCTACTTCAATGGCAGGTGCAGCACCTGGAGGTAACTTCGCCGAAGAAAAAAATTGTGTACCAAATGTTATTTTTTTATTCTGATTTTATAGGTAATAACAATTCTAGTGGTGTAAATTTATCAGGAACACCGGGAGCTGGATCCAGTGGAGCAGCCAGTGGTTGGGGTGATCCACGTGTAGGCCCTATGGGTGGCCCCTTAGACATGCGTTCCGTCGATCCCCGTGACCCCATGCGTGCAGCTTCTGCGGGTGATCCGCGTGAACTAAGACTGTTAGATCCACGTGATCCAATACGTGGTGATCCACGTGGCATATCCGGACGCCTTAATGGCACATCGGAGATGTGGGGTCAACATCATCCAATTGCACAACATCAAATGCCCGGTCTTAATAAAATGGGAGTAGGTGGGCCAAACGTTGGTGGGGTTGGTACTGTTGGAGGTGCACCGGGTAGTGGCAACTTAACAGGGCCTTCCTCCGTTGGAGGCCTAAATGGCGGTGGAAATATAGTTGGTACACAATGGGGAGCTCCCCCTCAATCTGTTGGAGCGCCGAAAGATATGGTAGGATCAATGGCACCGAAACCTGGAAACGGATCAGGATGGGAAGAGCCGTCACCACCACCACAACGTAGGAACATACCGAACTACGATGATGGAACTTCGTTGTGGGGTCAACAAACTCGTGTACCTGGTGGTGGAGGTGGATCTCATTGGAAAGATATATCCGATCCACTTAATGCCCGTAATCATATAATGCGTAGTGCAATAGGTGGCCAAAATTCAAATGTATCGAATCTGGGAGGTGCTGGTGGTGGATCTTCTGGAAATCCGGTCTCTGCTGGCAATGGTGGTGTGGTCACAGCCGTTAATCCTAATAATCCCATGGGTGTTGGAGCAGTCGGTCCTCCAGGAGCACGCCTAGTATCTGCCATTAATGGGCCTGGTGGCATAGGTGGGGGTCCTCACAAACCTGATAACAACATGTGGCCACATCCTGCTGGTCCGCCTAATGTGCCTACAACTGGTGTTGGAGGTAATCGTAACACTTCTAGCTGGGGAGATGTAGAAAATCATAATGTTATTGGTGGTGCCGCTACTATTAGTGGGAATGGCGCTGGCAATTGGGGTGATGATAAATCCAACCAGGCTGTCAGTAATATGGGCCCAGCGGGAAATTCTTGGAATGAACCTCAAAATGCTTCAGCTTGGAATAAACCAAATCAAGCGAAAATGGCAGGTGCTACAAATAGCACAGGCTGGGGAGCCGGAGTAACTAATCCAGTATCTGGTAATAATGATTCTGAGTTGAATCCAAATGATTGGACAACAGCTGCACATAATACGATATTGAGTAAAGCTCAACAGCAACAAAAACTTGGTGGTGGTGCGACAGTAAATCTTGGTGGTATTAATAGTGATCTAATAAAGCAGAGTAAACAGTACCGTATGTTGGTGGAAACTGGCTTTAAGAAAGAAGATGTTGAGCGCTCGTTAATTGCTACGAATATGAATTATGATGAAGCCACTGAAATGTTAAGAACTAGCTTGTCTGCTGTGAATACTGGTGTTGGTATGGATAATTGGAGACGTCACGACGATAACTTAAGTTCCTATGCTGATCATAATGCCGCCGTAGCTGCTGCTAGTGGATCGTTTCCTGGGCGCTACACATCAGGAGGAACACAACCTGCTTTATCATTCCCTCCGGTAAGTATTTGTTATGGTAATAACCCTATTGCGATTATAACCAGCGTAATAATATACAGTAAATCTATATTGCAACTCTTAAATGTATTTATTTAAAGTAACTGGTTATTATAATAAGTAAACATAAGTATGTACTTCTTTACATAATTGAGTTTATTCCATCACCTTATAAAGATAATTTATCATATCAATTAATAAAGTGATCTTATTAATGCAGGCTATAGACGTTATTAAAAACCGTACCACAAATAGTATAAGTATGAAATAGGAGCGTGCACTAAAGAAGTATATTTTATGTGCAGCTTCTATAAATATTGCATATCATGCTGTTGTACAGCGAAATTTATTTACGGAACAGCAGATTTTTACCTGACTGCGCGACTCAAAAGGGTATTGTGCTTATCAGCCTAAGTATATATAAATGTGTGTTCCTTTGTCTTTGTCGATTTGTCTTAATCCTGAGAGTGCCAGTAAACTCAATAGGCGTCAACAGACATTTTGTAAATACGAAAAAAATAAAAAGTCTGGGAACTATAGCAGAATGGGTATCATTCAACATATTATCGTGATTACCTGCCATTACGGCCTAATCTCACGGGTGGTCTAAACAATGGGTGTAGGTAAGACACCAAACCATCGCCCCCATGCACCCTTTAGAATGAACTATGTGCCCACTTCACAAGGCACATAGGTTGCAATCTTCGATCATAGTAGTTATCCCTGTACTACGTCAATTACGTTGCTGGGGTACTCAGAGCTATCTAAACTCTTTGCCGTAATGACCGTAAAACAGTACTATCTGTTGTATAGCAACAGCACCTAGAATAGAGCCTGGCTGACCGCGTCATACTAACAACTAGAATTGGTCTAGCACTAGAAAGCCAACATTATTTTCCCAGCGATTTTGGTAGCAACCAACAACCACCACATAAGATTCTCCAAGTTCTCACGCCGCGAGTGTAGTTGCTTACACTCACAGCGAGGTCTCCAAGAGAATACCTCCCCATTGCCGATACAGCTCGACCACTCATCAGAGACTTTTAACATTATTTTAACCATTCGTATCATATAATAGTGGTAAATACTTGTAATATATACATATGTATATATTTTATTGGCCTTGATGCCACATACATATGTATGTATGTTACTATGGATCATAAATAGAAATTGTCTACACCATGCACTTTATTTTAGGTGTGTTCCACAAGATTTTGTTAAAGTTCGGACTAATGAGAGTAAAAAGAAAATTACTCTCTGAATGTGCAAAAGTTATCCATTATTGCTGGAACGTATATTACCCATCTTGAAATACTAGTGCTGCTTACTTTTTAAATTGAACTTTATTTTAGTGATTTTAGTCGCTTAAAACGCATAACATTATAAAAACAAAAAATTTGCATCATTGGCAGCAGCTGTAAAAACTAAATGAAAAAAAATTAAAAAAAAGTAGAAGCTTTGTGAATTATTTAAAAAAATCATAAAAATAATTTTTTTTTATTCTAAAGAAATGGAGAAATGTTCACAAATGTACTTACAACTTCAGCTTTATTTCAAAAACATTCCATTATGCTTTTTAATAAATAAAAATTTTTTGCTTTATTTGCAAATTTTCTGATTAATTTTTTAGTTTCATATGTAAACAAAAACAGCTGATTATTCAATTCTTGTCCGAACTTACCCAGAAGAAAAAGTTCGTACTAGTTTGTACTGGAAATGAAAAAAATTACTCTCTCATTCGCTCTCAAAATTGCACAATAATTGCTATCTGGAACGCTTTTGCATAACTTTGTACAAGTTCGGACTCTTTTGTTATGCATCTGGAACAGACCTTTTATTTATTATTTCAACTAGCTTTCCACTTATTATTAATAAATAAATATACTTTAAGTGAATGAATTAGTGCGATTTATAGGAACGTGTATCTCACAACCATACTACAACGCATAGTACTGTTAGTACGAAATTTTGTAATGTCTATACTCTGCATAGGATATCAAGATTTGATATACATTTACATATATTAATCAACATAATAGTATGTTTAAACTACATACATGTATCTATTTAATATTAGCACTCCATTAATAATTTTTTAAAATATATTCACAGAATAACCTCTTAAATTCAATGGGTAGCGGATCTGTTGGTGCTGGCGGAGGCAATAATCCACAACTCAACGCCCTCAACTCGATGCAGCCTTTACAAGTGCAAAAGTACCTTAATCAGGGGCCCCATAATGTCGGTGCCGGTGGACCTCAATCTGTGAACGCTGCAGTTGCCTTTGGTCAAAATTCTAATGTTGCGGCTGTTAATGCTGCTGTAAATGCTGCAGCCGTTAATGCAGCCGCTGTATCAAATAGCACGAATCAGCCGTCAACCCAACAACTTCGCATGTTGGTTCAACAAATACAATTAGCTGTACACAGCGGCTATTTGTCCAGCCAAATTTTAAATCAGCCATTGGCTCCTACGACCCTTCTACTCCTTAACCAATTACTTAGCAATATAAAGGTAAGTATTTCACTAATCGAAGTCAATATTTACTTGCTTGTTTTGTTGTTCATATGATTCTATTCCCAAGGGTGTGCTGTTTTTAACATATAAAAATTTTTTTTATATAAACAGTTAAACAGTTATAGAGTTATAATCAGATTTTTTTAAATGGCTAAATGAAATAGTTCCCAGCAAACAAATTTCAATTGAATTGGCATCTAAAAAATTAAATAGTCAAATAAAATTCAATGAAATAGATAGATATAAAATTGGATGGCATTTTTGATCCCTCACGGAATATCAAATTCAACGGAAATACATATATATCGATCGACATGCAAATAGCAAATATTAATTTCTGCGGTATACGCCTTCCGTAAAATTGATTTAACTTTTCTGTTTCTATTACTTTCTGAGGTGGTACATTGTCGGCTGCTGTTAAAAAACTTTTTTAATAGATATACACAAACACTTATGTAAATATTTACATTGTTAAAATATGATGAAAGTATTGATCTAAATGAAAATGTTAATAATTTTGATGAGTGTATCGAAAATACAGTTAAGAAAATATTAATAAATTGGACTTCAAAAGAGCGTTTGAAACTATAGATAGAGATATCCTAATACAAAAACTATATAGATACGGTATTCAAGGTACAGTCACTGGTCACGGAACTAAACCGACTTCAGCAGATACTAATCCTAATGTAACATCGACCGCCTTCCTTCGTTGTGTAGCAGAATCATCGGCGAAGTAAAATAATCAATAAAATGGCTACAAAACACAGCTTCAAAAAATTAATACGCCTCATTTAACATCAGAGAGGCGCTGCAACACTGCATTATTAAAAACGTGCAAAAAGCACAGTTGTAAAAGAATGAAGCTTTCCTCTATCTCTTCCTTCACCACCTGTCCTCTCTATCACTATCCCTTTCCTAAAGAAGGTAACACATAGTAAATAAATAGTAATAGTAAATAAATAGTAGTAGGCATTAATTGCCTGAGTGTTACTTCTCTTAAAAAAAATAGTTTCAAACAATTAACTAATGTAAATAATAAAATATCAAATGTAATAGAAAACGGTTTTGGTGTACCACAAGGCTCAATTTTAGGAGCTCTTCTTTTTGTTATATATATAATCGATTTTGAGAACATATTAGAAAAATATGAAATTGTAATGTACGCAGATGACACGTTATTAATTTTTACTGAAACAACAACTGAAGAGCTATGCTATGAAATTTAAAAAAATTAAATGGATAATATTAACAAATGGCGAAAATGAATAGACTAAAACTAAATGAAAATAAAACCAAACTAATGGAAATCAATATGAACACAAATATAACATTCAAAATAAATAATGTAATAATAGAAAAAGTAAATAATATAAAATGTTTGGGTTTCCTAATAGATAAAGGCTTATGCCCTTATGCAAAACCGATTGTTAAAGTTAAAGCATGTGTTAAAACCTGTTTTGCGATATAAAATTCGTCTGTTAAACCAACTTTAACTTTAAGAATAGTTTTTGCATAAGGCGGTTAAACTTTAAAGATCGTATCGAATTTATATGTAAACAAATTTGGGAAAAAATCGGGATTTTTAAACGCTTGAGAAACAAAGGAACAACACTAACTGTAATAAACATATATAACACCATTTTCAATATGGATCAACCATATTATATACATGCTGCTCTGACCAACAAATGACACGACTACAAAAATTACAAAATAAGACCATGAGATCAATTTTAAAATGCAATCGCATTACGTCAGTAAGATATATGCTAGAAACACTGAAATGGATGAATATACAACAAAGGTTACCAAAAGTTAGTACCATATATTTTATACAGAAGATGAAAATGGGAAGAGCACCTCATTAATTGATTGAGCAAATAAGATATGTTGGGGACGTATAACCTGAGGAATGCCCTAGATTTTAGAACACAACGAGCAGAATCCAATACAATGCAAAAATCTCTGTTTTTAAAAGACTGAACTTAGAAAAAAAATAGTAAATTTTATAAAAAATTCTAATTTTTAATTTATTAATTTTTTAATTATTATTAAGTGCTGTTATATTAATATGAAATGTATTTTAAAAAGTATTATAAATACTACTAATAAATAAATACATACATGCGTATGTATACCTACATATGTATGCATGTATTTTTCAAACGTAAAAACAACAAAATATACGGGTATGTTCTGCATTCCACGTGAAATTAAAACGAGTGGAATTGCCATAAAATTGTTGTTGGAAATATGTAATTAGAACAACAATGCTATGGCAATTCCACTCGTTTTAATTTCACGTGGAATGCAGAACATACCCGATAGAAAGAAAATTAATGAGTAAGTTGGAATAAAGAAATTTGAATACATGTTAAATTTAATTAATCTTTTTATTCCTATAAAAATAAAACAAACAACACAAATTAAAATAAGTTTTACTTGTGTAAGTATATTTTTCTTACAGTTTTGATCTTTCCGTCATATAATTTGAGCGTAAGAAAAATAGTGCGGAATCAATATTATTGTAATACCGTCGCTGTAAAGATTATACCACAAGTACGGGAAAATACCGTAGGAACGGAATCAATAATTGCAAATTTGTATTTTGCACAAAAAATGCTTTTCGCAATCGCGGAACGGAATGAATAACTAGACCCATTATGTTTAGATCCGATAATACAATAAATCATAAATTTTATATATTTCATAACGGAAGAACTCTTAACAAAACATGAAATAACTCCCAAGAAATAAGTTGCAATGCATTAACTCAAAAAATATGAAACAAGTATAAAATGTCGACATTCTTTAAAAAGCGGGAGTATGATGAAACTATCAAATAAGCCTAAACTGCGAAAGCTATTTATAACACTAGACTGAAGGTTGCGTCCGACCAAAAGCGATCAATGCAAACAATTTTTAGATAGCTAAGTCCATTATCCACATACCAAAAAAATAAAACAGAAAGTATGCACCTATGTAATATGTTTATGAAATAAATAAGTCTAAATTAAAATAAATTAAACTATTGCCGCTAATTTAAATTAAGAATTATTATTAAGGGCCAGTATTTGACATCAAGATAAGTGATTACCAGGGAAACCACAAATATGCTCTAAAAAAAGTGTTTTATGCGCATTCAATATGCACTAAAAACTTGTAAATAAAAGTCAAAAAATATGCTCTTAAAAAAAGAATAAATTGGTTTATTTGTAAATGAAAATATATTTTTTAATCAAAAATTCAACAACATTTGCATATAAAATAAGAAAAAAATAAATAAACAAAAAACGGAAACATAATTCACAAAGAATACCTGAAGTGTAGGTTAAAAAAAAATTACTATAAAAATTTTTACTAAAACAAATTAATTTTTATTGGATGCATAAGAATTTCAGTCTTATGACGGATAGCGGTGTGATCAGTTGTGCTTTTTTATAAACAGCGTTGTTTAATACATAATTGAAACGTTTACATACTCTTTTTTTATCTCTTGTATTTTTTTCTTTCCTTCAATTTTTAATACATTTCACAGTCAGAGACAATCAATTGACCTAATATGAGCAGTGCGCCACCTCCGGGTGGGGGCACCAATTACGATGCTTCCCCACCAAGAAAAAAAGTTAACTCGGGAAAAAACGTCTTAAACAACAACTTTCCGACTCTAAATTTTTCGCAACTAAATAGTAACGAGAATCCAAAATGCGTGATCATGAAAAGTACAATCCCTGAGAAACCGTTGAATACCTTAAACATTTTCCTGCTTAGCAAAGCACTTAATGGGATGATCGCTGAAAATCACAGAAAAATTACAAAATTTACACGAGATGGAAATCTTTTAATTCTAACCACCACTAAAAGGCAAGCCGAATTACTAATAAAAGCGAAAAAGTTATCGAATATTTGTGAAATTTCATGTTCATATCACGATAAACTTAATACCATTAAAGGTGTAATTTACTGCCCTGAGTTAAAAAACTTAACTGAAGCAGAAATAACTATTGGACTGTCAGACCAACACGTCACTGAGGTGCAAAAAATAAAAAAACTTGTCGATGGTAAAGTTGAAAACTCTCCGCTACATATACTATCTTTTGATTTATATGCTCTACCAAATGAAATTAAAATAGGATTCCAAAATGTCAAAGTAGAACATTATATACCAAAACCTATGCAATGTAAATCATGTCATCGTATCGGGCATACGAAAAAGAGATGTAAAGGTGTCCCCATGTGTAATACATGTTCTACGCCACTGCATGAAAATGAAATACCATGTAAAGCAATAAAATTTATTAACTGTAATCATCAACACAAATCCACAAACAAACAATGTCCAACGTATTTAAAGAAACAAGAAATCATAAAACACTCAACTATAAATAGAACCTCACTAGCTGAGGCAACAAAACACATAAACACCGTTTATTCTGCAGATCACTTTAATAAAAATATTCCAACTGAATATTTACCAACATCTCCTGAAACGAATAATGAACAAAAAGAAAAAGAAACATCATTAACTCAAACACCTAACATACAAAAAACAAATCAATCTCAAAACAAAATTAAAGACCAACTAAATCCAAAATATAATCAAAATATCTCTTTCGATAAACCAACTACATCTCTTCCATCAAATCTCAACTTTCCCCATAATCAATACTCAAATAATAATATCAATAACCTACAAAGAGAGCTTGAAGCAGCTCTGCAAAAAACAAAGGCAAACAATGACATCCACATGGAATGAAATAAAACATTTCCCTTCCCTGCAGTATATAAAGACCTAACTATTTTTTTTGTACTAAATGAAAATTCTTCAGTGGAACATTAATGGTTACAAAAACAACTTCTCAAACCTACAATTACTAAATAGCAAATATAATTTTGACGTCATCGTACTGCAGGAAACCCATATTTCAATGAATAATAAAGAAAAGCTATTAAAACATTATAACTCTTACTTCCATAATACCCAATTTTCAAGTAAACAGGGAACAGCTTTTTTTGTCAAGAGCAATATCCCACACAAATACTCCTCAGCAAACAATTCCGGCAACTTCCAAATGACATCTCTTGAAATAAACCTAAATACTAATTTTTTTATACAAAATATATACTTACCACCTTATGAAAAAATTACACTTTCGCTATTAGAAAACAACATTAACACATTAGCACCCAATAACATAATTCTCGGAGATTTCAATGGGTGGAGCCCCTTGTGGGGATCATCTACATCAAACCAAAGAGGAAAGGTCATAGAAAATTTTATAAACAACAATAATTTCTGTATACTTAACACCGGAGTAAATACTCATTTTTCTACACATCATACTTTCACAACCGTCGATATTTCCTTTTGCAGTCCTAATTTGTTAACAAAACTGTCGTGGAGCACAGATGACGACTTACATGGAAGTGACCACAACCCAATAATTATCGAAATAAATCAAACAGAAAGTATACCCAAATTTATTTCAAACTTTAAAACAAATAAGGCGAATTGGCCTCTATTTTTGGAAAAACTTAATGAAGAGTCCATTAAAAGGCAAATAAGCTCTAATATAAACAAAGAATCCGCACAAATAATAAAGTCAATACGTTCAGCCGCGAATGTAAGCATCCCAGTAAGTCGACCCTATAATAAATAATAAAGAATTAAACGAACTACGAGACAAAAAGATGAAATTATGGAAAGGGATTAAATCCGAACCAATTTTGGCTAAAATCATTCAATATAAAAAAATAAATGCAGTATTTAAGAAAAAAATTAAAGAATCTAAATTCCAAGCTTACAAGGAATTCACTGCCAATATTACTCCAACAACTCCTATACAAAAGATATGGCAAACAGTTAGAATATTCTCGGACAAACCTTCAAATAAAAACTACATTCGTGCTTTAAAGCTACCCAACGGATCAATTACAACTCTGTCCCAAGATATTGTGAACCTATTAGCCGAAAAATTTGCCACGACGTCAGCTGATCTTAACTTTGATTCAAATTTCCTAATTTGTAAAGACCGCTCAAAAAATTATGATTACAAACCTTCAAAGCTAACTAAATCTGCCAAGGAGATAGAAATGCCTTTTACACTTTTTGACCTTCACCTAGCCATTAACAAAACAAAAGATAATAGCCCAGGAGCTGATAAAATTACATACTCAATGATCAAAAACTCTTCAGATACTTTTAAATCGCGTTTATTAAAACTCTTTAACTCAATATTTTCAAGTGGTATTATGCCACACAGTTGGAAAATAGCTGACGTCATTTGTTTGTTAAAACATAATAAAAGCAGTTTCGACAGTGATTCATATCGACCGATATCACTGCTACCTTGTATAAGTAAAGTTTTGGAAAAAATGGTAGCGAGGAGATTATGCTGGTTTATTTTTCAGAACAAGCTCATCAATATCAAGCAGACGGGTTTCAAACCTAACAGCTGTACAACAGACACATTAATACATTTAGAATTCTACCTTGCCAAACAATTATCTACCCGTAACCACTGCTCAGTTCTCAGCATAGACTTCGAAAAGGCATTTGACAAAATAGGTATTCATTCCATTTTAAACCAATTAAAAGAGTGGAAAGTTGGGAGCTATATATATGGATACGTCAAATCTTTTCTGATGAACAGATGTCTTATAGTTAAAAATAATGGTCATAAATCGACATGTAAGAAAATCGACAATGGCGTTCCTCAGGGCTCACCACTGTCTGTTGTACTATTTCTTATAGCTTTCGAGAAAATCAATCACATCATGTCAAAACATAAGGAATTTTCCCACTGTCTTTATGCTGATGATTTCTATTTATACACAAAAGTAAATGACCCCAATAAAGTTCAAAATAATCTTAACAAGCTAATGAGAGACTTAAATAATTGGTGTTCTACGTCGGGTGCAACAATCTCAAAACCAAAATCAAAACATCTGCATATTTGTCGAAAACACAACTGCACTGCGCCAACCTTTAAAATAAATGATCACAACTTTGAAAATGTTACACAACTTAAAATCCTTGGCTTAACATTTAATAAAAAACTGAACTGGAACGATCACATCAAAAAACTTTCTTCCGATCTCGCAAAACGTTTAAATATTTTAAAGTGCATCAACGGGTCTTCAAGTCAAAGCCATATTAACACACTGAAACATATCTTAAAGGCAATAATTTTAAGCAAGATATACTACGGTCTCATTCTTTATGGAAAAGCGGCAAAATCACATTTGTCCCCAATTAAAAAGTACTACCATGCTGCCCTTAGGTCAATAACACAAGCTTTTTACACGACACCAATAAATAATATACTACACGAGTTCGACCTTCCGTCAGTAGAAGACCGATACAAAAAACTCATAAGTAACCAGATTATTAAGATATCACAACATAGACATAATATTATTTTTGAAGATTCTAAAAATTATATCAAGCTCAGAAGAGCGCCAAAAATAAAAACAACAATAGCAGCAATTCATGATTCAGCTAAAGAATTTTCAATCTATCTAAATAATCCACCATCCTTCCGTATAAATCATCCACTTTGGAAAAATATCTCTGATTTCTTTATAGATTGCAACATGCCTAACAAAAACAGCACTAACTCTGACGTATTAAAACAATATCATCTTAACATTTTCAATGAGTGGAAACGAAACAAGTGGACATTTTGGTATTGCGATGGCTCAAAATCAGAAGCCGGGAACGGATTTGCAATTGTTAAAGATAATGGTATCATAATCAAAAAAGGTTTGTTGCCACAATTCACCTCGATTTTTACATCAGAAATTACAGCCATTGAAGAAGCACTAAAAATAAAACCATCCAGTAATAAACTTATTTTATGCTCCGACAGTTTATCAGCAATTAACGCCCTTAAAAATACTATCAATAACGACCCATTAATTACCAAGGTTCGTGAATTGTTAGTCAGGCAAAAAAATATCAAGCTACTCTATACACCAGGCCACATAGGCATTTTGGGAAATGAGTTAGCAGACAAAACAGCGAAAGAAGCCGTTCTATCTCCTACAATAATTCACAACAATTATACAAAAAAGGATATTAAAAGATACATAACCAAACAAATAAAGGGTCAAAACCAACAGTCTGTCATACATTCTCCCAACTCATATTATAAAACAATAAACCCATCATACCAAAAATCCAACTATACTATTAATATGCCAAAATATCAACAAAGAATTTTAACCCGATTAAGACTCGGTCATAGTAAATTAACGCATCAGCATCTTTTGAAAAAAGAGAATCAGCCATTATGTCCAAAGTGCAACAACAACCTCACAATGCCACATCTATTATCTTGTTTCAACGATACAACATTATCTAAGAGCCTGTTAGAATCAATAAAAATTTTAGACTTTGAAAACGTTAGAAAACATCTGCCAATTACAGTCATTAAAAATTTATAAATACTACAATTTGAAATGTAAACAATATTTTTAGTCTATAATTATAACTTAGAAAGGACGAAGGCCACTGTAGCTAGTTCCTATTATTGAATATTAATTTGTAAATTTATTTACTATTAATAATTAAAAATAAATAAATAATAAATAATTAACTTTAATTTCAAAAGATCACGATATCAGAATTAAGGCTTTGGAACTGTATTTTGGATAAATAAGACAAGATTTTAATTTATAATTTTTATTGCAATAAATAACAAAATATTGACCTAGAATTTCAAATAAAAATCTTTTCTGTCCCGTCTTAATGAACTTTCATACATTTACAATGTTCCTTCAAGGTCTTTTCGGGGCAGAGTAAATCACACACAGCTAAATCAGACATAGCTAAATTTGTATTGCAACTAACGTCCGTAAAACTGCGTTATATATAAAAAAAATTATACACTACATGGAACATTGGAACAGAGATTTAGATGGCGAAAATAAAAATAACCCAGATAGCACTGGAAAAAAATTTTCCTTAAAACTTAAATTTTTATTTCGAAAATGAAATTTTAATGCGTTGCTAAAAAAAAATTCATAAATTTTTTTTCGGAATGGAGAGTTTTTTTAAAGGATGGTGGTGCCAAGCGGATTGAAATAAAATAAATTCTATAAAGTATGAAAATATGCCCTAAAAGTGTAAATTATGCTCTAAAAATTCGAAAATATGCTAAAATTATGCGTGTAAAACTGATATATGCATAAACATGCTTTAAAGGGTAAAATATGCAAAAATATGCACCAACAAATCGATGCCAAAATTCATTAAAAGTTCTGAAACGGATAAATATCTTGTCCCCGCATTAATACGTGATACAAGAAAAAACATGCAATTGCATATTTGCGGTTTCCCTGGTGATTACATTAACTTAATCTTTATTAACTCTTTTTTCATCACTGGCGAATTGGAAATGTATTGGGAAATACATACAGTATGGAAAGAAAGTTTTTATATTTATGTACATATAGCCTCAACATTTTTAAAACACGCAGAAAAATTTGGCATACTTGTTCCATAGATGCATAAATTTGCTGCAAATGGAAATTTAAATGTTCTAAACCGATTAGAGGGTGGCGTTGGCTGAAGTAGTTAGCACGCTGACTACAAAACCGAAGGTCTTGGGTTCGAGCTCGGTCTCCGACAGTCATTAAAAAATAACAGCACGCATTTTTCTGATGTGCATTAGTGTCCTTTGTATCAGCTGTTGTGGGAAAAATTTTAGTGATGCAGGCATAAGGCACTGGTCACTAAAAAGTATACCGACTTCATCAGATACTAATCCTATTGTAACATCAGAGCGCCCTCCTTCATTGCATAGCAGAATCATCGGCGAAATAAAATAACCAATAATATAATATGGCTACTTATTATTTATGGCCTCATTTGACACCAGAAGTCGCTGCAACACTGCATTATCAAAAAAGCAGAGTTGTAAAAAAAAGAAGCTTTCCTCTATCTCTTCCTTCACAACTTACCTGTCTTCTCTATCACTATCCCTTACCAGCAGCCTGCTAACCTAACCTAAACTTGTTCACTGAAGTAGTTAAATCACAAATAAATGTCAAATATGGTGTCCAAACATGATTACTACGAAAACTGATTATCAGCGAACTTGTATTGCATTTTAAATAAAAGTTTGAAGGTATAATGCAGAGCAGTTATGTATTTACTAGAGATGTGCAAATGTCGTGATTTTATCGTCACGCGTGATTCACGTTATTTGTGATCAAATATTATAACTAATCACGCGTGAGCGTGACTGAACAAAAATTAATCGTGCGTGAGCTTTTTTTTCATAATCACGCACGAATTCTCACGCTCTCTCGAGATAACATTCATGCATAGGTACATATGTAACTGTATTCAATCATTTGAAATATATTATTTTATAATAATAAATGCGTATACATATTAAAGTCCTGCACAAGACCATTTATAAGAACTTTCCAGACATGAGGGAGTTTTCAAATGCTTTACTACAGAGAAATCTTCTAAAACAAACGCAAAACAACACTGTTTGCAATAATTTGTTTCAGCTTTTGCAGGTATAGGAATAAAGAAGAAAATACTTCGTGACTGAAAAATTTGTGATGCTTGCTTCTTTCTATGCATGGGCGCGTATACAAGCGTCATGCTTGTACATACACACGCGCGTTGTGTATGCTCTTTTATTTTTCTGCGCACACACAAAAGTACACATGCATTGACATTAATTGTGTGCGCTTGCTTTAAAAAACCTCCCTTAAACACATAATAGCTTACCATATATGTACATATTACACACACAATCAAACGTACAATATGGAAAATAACAAGCATACACGTATCAACACTACTTTGTTGATTGTTTGTTCATAACAAGAAGTCTTCACGACATTGTTTGTTAGCGCTCATATACACATACACCAATGCATCTATCGTACTTTGTTTATAATACGACAGCATTTATTATTGATTTAGCATTCTACAGCCACGAGAATATATTTAAAAAACAAGACGTATTTACATTTCAAGACTATTTACGCAGGTCTCTAATACATATGTATAGCATAGATGTTCAAGCATCTCTTTCCCTATAATGCATTAAACACATTCACCACGAACACACGACTTCAAATGCCGCTAGCAGCATTTGTTGCTCGTAGCCAGCTAATTAATTATTTTGGAGACGGCAGCAGCACCATCTGCAGCTGATATTCAAGTACAAATACATAGTTCAGTATTGCCACTTTCATATATTTTGCATTTATAAAAATTAATTTTTCTTTTAAAATGTACTTATTTCACATAAAAGTACAATAATGAATCAATTTATTCTTTACATCAATTTTTGGATATTGTTTCTAGTAAATAGTAGGTTTGATCCCGTACTTTTTGAGCAAAGTTCGGTAAAATGAGAACAAGCTATAATTTCTCTCAATAATACAAAAAATTTACAAAAGTCCGGGAACAAGAAAAACCAAAAATGTTTACCAAAAGCCAAAGCACCAGCGTTGTCAACTTTAAAATTTTAAAAAGCAGTGAAATCAGGAAAAAAGGGCGTAATTTAAGTAAAAAAGCACTAAAAAATTTAAAATTTTTCCATTTTGAGACATTTTTAGATTTAATTGAACTGTAGTGAATTTTTAATCAGAAATAATTTGTTAATCAGGCTTCAGTTCAGTAATTTCAATTCTTATTGAATGAAATATTTTTATTAATGAATGTGAGTATCTAAAGAAGAGCAGAAAAATTAAACTAGACTTTATTAGCTGGGGGAAATACCGATATTTTTCTGTTCAGCCACGCACTTCACTTCTTATTTTTCCATTTTATAAAAAAATTTTATTCATAAATACATACATATGCATTCCGTTCCTAAAACGTCGAATTAAAGGCACGCATTTTAATTCTATATTAATAAGTGTATTCTAAAATCAATTTGACGAAGACTTTTGAAGTTATTATAAAAAAAAATTAATTTTTTTTGCCAAGGAACAAACAAATCGCTTGAGCTTAGTCAAGTTGGCAGTAATCGACAAGTATTTATGAAGTTAAGAGCTGATTACATTTTGAATTCGATGGACTTACCAAATTTGGTTGTTATTAAACTATGCTGTAGAAACATTCTTTCGGTGACAAAGGCAATAAATTTTGAACGAAATAAAAAAGGTGTCAAAAGTATTGTGCAGCAAACGCAATATAAATAACAAAGTTAAATATAAAAAAGTGATTTGCAAGTTTATCAAGTTATATACAAAAATATTCATAGCAAAAATGTAACCGAAATGAAAAAAATATTGGACATTGGAAAAAAATTTACAAATTTATTCACATCAAAATTTTCTCGTTTCAGGACGATTTTTATAAAAAGCAAAGTGTTAACTAAGTTTAAGGACATTCTGTTACGTAGTTTAGACTAAACTACAGTCACAGAGGTAAAAGCGCGTTCAACTTCTTCGTTTAAATATGAAAGTGACAGAAGTTTGATGCTAATGCAATTTTTGATAATGCCTCAAACGCTATTAGATTTTACTTCTACCCAAAACTCGATAGTGGACTGCATACTTGTATTATGTCTTCCTTGTTGTGTGGCAAAATACTGCTTACATTAATTATACTTAATATTTTAAAGTTTGAATGTAATATGGCGCTTATTTCTTCAACCAAGTTTTGTACAATCTTATTAGAATTTCTTTAAATGCTCTATTTAACTTCAGAGCTTATGTTTTTTCAATGATAGACTTCCTTCTAAAAGAAATAGATAAGGAAATGTCTCTTTGAATTTTTGGTTTAGTGCCACCGCTCAAAACAAAAAGCACCGAAAATGAATTTAAAAAAGCACTGAGCACTAACTTCAAAATTTTTCGCGTCGGAAATTTCAAAAAGCACTAAAAACGGTGCGAAAAGCACCGAGTTGACAACACTGCAAAGCACAAGTAAATACATACTTACACACATACACATGCATGCGTTTACTTACATGTTGTGGCATATCTAGAACATTTTGTTTCTTAATTTTACATAAAAACTGATAAAACTTAGTTCACCACTTGTTTATAAACCTTTTTGATAAAAATTTTCAATGTTTTTATTGTTTAGGACAATTTAATTTTACTTTGTAATTGGTTATTTTTCAAACAGCTGATCGTTTATCGGCTTGCCCAAACTAGCCCAAAGAAAAATTACGGGCTGTTTCGGTCAAGAAGAAGAAGAACATTACTCCCTCAAAAGCTCCTTTACTTGCCCAAACTTTGAGTACGGGAACAGTTTTCGGTAAAATTGGGATCCCGCGGGCGCCCAATGTGGAGTACGGGATCAAACCTAGTATGAAATAATTGTACGATATCATTCATTCACCATTTTGTATTATACTGGTAACACTGCATTTGCTCATTGTAGCCAAAGAAATAGAAATTAGTTTAAAGTTGGCGACAGCTACAATGGTGGTCGTGCAGTCGTGTAGCCTGCTGTCGTTAAAATAATTGTTACCATAAGAATGTGTGTATTCTATTTTTGACAGATTGTAGCCCGTAGCCTGCTGTGTCGAATGTGTTTAATGCATAACGCGTTATAGGAAAGCAAGAAAAAAACAAATTCTGCTTACGCAGCAAACAAATACGTACACGAAAAAAATGTTGCTCTCTTTAGGTTTTGGCTTCTCGAGAAGGCTAGGTAAATGTAAAACACAATAAAATATAACGCATTGTGCATTACCATCAACATTTTCTTTAAAGAAGAATTCGCTTTCGTAATTTTCTTTAAACATTTTACGCGTGTGTTGTTGTCTCAACAAGTAATAAACAGAATGTGATTCACAAAACATTTCCACCTCTGTTAAAAGTAAGCAGAGGCTTTCCTCTGCTCCACACACAAGCGGAAGTGTGTTTATGTGTTAGTGCACATCACTGATGTATAGTAAACACTACAATCTATATATCGTAGTATGCGTTTACAAACATAATGAATACATACACCTTTGTAAATATGTATGTATGTTTCTTAAATACCCTGTAGGAAGTATCAATTGAGAAACACTACTGATTCAAAAGTGCCCTTGTTAACAATACTACTGACGAATTGTACCGCAGAAAATGTTTTTTGCTTTAGACATTTAAAATGTGCTTGTTATTGAAAATCAATGTTGCTAATGAAACTGCATATTTTGTTAACATTTGGTGTTTTATTAAATGAAAAGAACTAGTCCAAAAAATATGTATATAGGGATATACAGTGGGGAGCAAAACTGTCAACATTTTTGCCGAAATTGCATATATATTTTCTATTCAACCATCAATATTAGAAACATTTATACACCAAAATAAAGATACGTGTTTAGACAATTCATATTCGAAAACAAAACTATTTTATTCAATTCAATAACAAAATTAAACAATTAAATCTTCTTTTAAGTCATTTTGACAGTATTGCTCAAAACTAATTTTATCATTGCTATCAATATTTTGTCCACAACCCTTTATTTTTTATAACACTTTTTATACGTCTGGGCATACTTTCCACTAAATTTTCTATTATTGAGTGTGGTATATTTGTCCACTCCGTCTGTACCCGGTGCCACAGTTCGTCCATGTTGGTAGGTGGACTTCTGTACTTAGCCAACTGACGCTTAATGTATGCCCACAAATTTTCTATCGGGTTAAGGTCAGGGCTTTGTGCTGGCCACTTAAATGTTTGAAAGGTTTGATTTTGGAGCCAGCTTTGGACTATTTTCGCAATATGCTTCGGGTCTCCGTCTTGTTGAAAAATAATTTCTTCGGCGATATAGGCACATTTGTCAACAAAATCAGGCAACTGATATCCATATATAACTCCTTATTCATTATCTGATTTATTCTAAATAGGGGACCAACATTCCACCATGTGAAGCAACCCCAAACCATTAAACTATCACCACCATGCTTAACTGTTTGCTTTACTTGTACACGCTGAAGTTTTTCTTGAGGACGATGCCAAAAATAAGCCTTTCCATCTGATTGGTATCGGTTAATTTTCGTCTCGTCAGACCATATAACCCTTTTCTAGTCCTCTATTGTCCAATTCTTTCGTTCTTTGCAAAATTTAAGACGAGCTTTAGCATTTCGCTCAGACAAAGCAGGCTTCTTCTGTTTAACGGAAGCAACCATGCCTATTTTCTTCAAGGAACGTCGTACTGTCCACACACTAGCGTCAAGTTCTAACTGAGCAGCAGCTTCCCGAGGGGTCCTACATTCATTTTTCCGCAATAGTCGTTCAACAGCACGGGCGTCTCCATCGGAAAGCTTACTGGGACGGCCTCCAGGGTTCACATCGCCAACAACATTTTGTCTTTTTTTTACATTTACAACCGTTTGTCGACTTATATTTATTTTTCCTGCTATTTTTGAAGTTGAGTAACCCTTTTCCATCAAAACAACAACTTTTTGTTCGACGTCAGGAGGTAATTTGCGCATTTTTAATTTGTTGCAAAAGAAATAAACTTGAATTAATTAAACTTGTCGATACAACAATAAAAACTCAAATAAAACAAAGTATTTATTTTGTCTCGCTCAGAGCAATATCAATATTCCATTCATGTCTGGAAAAGTAACGGGATTTTTTTAATTGCACAGTGTGGTGCAAAACTGTCAAAATGTCATTGAAACAAATTTTTAAGTATATTTTCGATAAAGGGAAAAATACAACCAAAAAGTATATCAATTTAAAAAACATAGAGTATAACCTTTTTATTGATGTAGAAAAATTGCTAATATTGTTGAGAGAACAGAAAATATAACAATATTTAAATAATTTCGCGAACATTTTGACGGTTTTGCACCCCACTGTATATATAGATATACATAGATATATATAATACATATCGGTCAAGTAGAAGAACATGACATAATAAATGCGGATGTACCCGCCCACTTTTTTAAATGCAAGAACGTATTATTTTTACAACTAAGGGTGTGTGGCCAGTTTCGGTCAAATCTGTTTTACCAGTAATAGGGTTATTAATATATAGGCGATCCGTTGACAATGTTGCCAAAAAGTCAACAAAATAGTCCACAAAAGTGGCAATTGGAGATACTTAACTCCAACCTTCGTGCCGGGTTAACATAATTGCCAAATGTGCAGGTATCTATTTTTTTAGCAGTTTTTTTAATTATTTACCAGGCGTGTATTTTCTTGTTTGTTTCAAAAATCAGTTTCAGTTCATACAGTTTTTTGGTTTTGCCTCTTACTTTTTACTAAATTTATGAATTCCAAAACACAGTTTACAAAACCGCTGATACAGGATCATATGACAAATTCATGTCCTGAATGAAACCGAAAAACAATAAGAATCAAATGCAAAGCAATGTCTGAATTTCTATTTCATTAAAGAGTTTGTATGAACGATGCAAAAAAGGTTTAAATGTTTTGATATACTCTTCATATTTTCTATATGAATAGTTTTCACTACGATTAGGTTCTTAATGATCTAATTTTTGCGGCACTGGTCGGCTAACGCTGAAGGCCGATACTTACTATATACTACATACATATATAATAGTTAAAGGTACAATCTGTAAATTTTATTAAGGTTTAATAGATTTCCATAAAAAAATTTTCTTAAGTTTTTCTAAAGCCCTAATATTTTCTATAAATAGGCAGATAATATGTACAAAATACTATAATCGATCGACTTTTCGGAAAACAACCCTGTTCTATCGAGTTGTTATTGTTTTTTTTTTTAATTTGCATATGCTACATTAGATCAAGGTTGCATCCTTGGTTCAACCAACGAATTTTTTATGGGAAACCGGTTTGATTAATGCTTTACATACCGACCACACGAGCAATAATCTTGGCAATTATTGCCGTGGCAACTGTCAAATTCGGTTGCCGACACAAGATATTAGCGTGTGGACCGTATGAATATGTTTTCAAATATATATTCAGCAACAAATGTCAAAATACATTGCTGAGCAATAATCTCTTAACACATGCTGTCAAAATGAAATAATATTAATTTTTTTTTCAACAAAGAAGTAAAAAAAAAACGTTTTAACTACATAAAACAAATAAAAGTTCAATTTACAATTAGAAAAATATCTATTTATTGATCATTTAAATGTTTATATGCATAAAAACAAAATATATTTGAATATACGTGTTCACCACCTCTAAATACATTGTTGAACACAAGCAATTTGACGTCATCGCTCTGCCGGCGTTATTGCTTGTGTTAGGATACATCAAATTGCTCGTGTGGTCGTAGTGTTAACTGCAACAGTTGCTTTTATACACGGCAATACATTTTTATTTAAAAATTTTATTTTTGTACATTTTACGAACATCAAGGTTTTCATTAAATGTCAAACAAATTTCATATAAAAACATTTTAATATATAAATATGTAATTATGTATTTATGTATGTAGTTAAAAAAAAAATAACAATAATTGTTTATTTTACATGCCGACCACACGAGCATGGCAATTATTGCCGTGGCAACTGTCAAATTCGATTGCCGATACAAGATATTAGCGTGTGGACCGTATGAATATGTGTTTAAATATATATTCAGCAACAAATGTCAAAATACATTGCTGAGCAATAATCTCTTAACACATGCTGTCAAAATGAAATAATATTAATTTTTTTTTCAACAAAAAAGTAAAAAAAAATGTTTTAACTACATAAAACAAATAAAAGTTCAATTTACAATTAGAAAAATAGATATTTATTGATAATTTAAGTGTTTATATACATAAAAACAAAATATATTTGAATATAAGTGTTCACCACCTCTAAATACATTGTTGAACACAAGCAATTTGACGTCATCGCTCTGCCGGCGTTATTGCTTGTGTTAAGATACATCAAGTTGCTCGTGTGGACGTAGTGTTACCATGACCAGACAAGAACATGCGAATGACAAAATAAAATTTTTTAAACAAAAACTATGATGCAATAATTATTATTGCTTCATGTAAAAATTAACTTTGCTTTATTTTAATTTACAATGTAAATTTTACAAAAACACGAGGATACGTATATGTAAGAACCTATTTTTCAACCCAAAAAAAAAAAAACATTCAAGTTAAATTATATACGTTTTCGTGAGCGTGCGTGTTCGTGATAAGTTGTAAACCACTCGTGCGTGATTAAAAATATTTTATTCGTGAGCGTGCGTGATCGTTAAATATTGCAAAATCATTCGTGCGTGAAAATGCGTGAGTAAAATATATTTCTGCGTGAGCGTGCGTGTCGTGTGTTAGAAAACACTCACGTGCACATCTAGTATTTACGAACACACTCGAACTTATCCTATATTTTATGTCTCGGGCCGTTCACATAAAAATTTAATATTAACAAATTGTTACTTTTAGAAAATTAAATATTTTTCACCATGGCAACCTTCATTGATAAAAGAAATAATTTTTTTTCATAATTTCGAGCACATTTTAGATATTTTCGAAGAGGGCCAAACAGCGTCATCTTCAAGCCCTCTTAATCAAAATCCGAAACGTAAAAGATTAGATGAAAGTAAAGATCTCAGAAAGTAAAGTACAGATACTAGTGATTGCGACCGTGAGGCTAATACCAATTCTCATTTTACTGCTCAGTCATCAATACGGAAAACTATAGCAGACTATTTGGTGGAAAAACGGATAGCAAATAACGTCGATCATTTAACATAGTTCAAACTAAATAGGCAAAAGTACAGGATATTTACACCTATAGCCAGGCAATATATAGTCAGTGTTGACGTTGGTTTTGTTTAAACACCTCATCATAATAAGTTTATGGAGAAAAAGTTTCTACATTTTTAGGTTTGAAGTTAAACCTTCTTCTCTTGAGGTGAAGAAAAGTGTTAGTTTGAGTTTTATTTAAGAACTATCAAATATTGAAAAAATACGAAAACTTACAATAGCAAAGACAACGTCGATACAATAAAACTATATAAATAAACATTGCCTGTAGAATAATATTAAAGTGAAAATTATCATTCCATATTCCTTTACAACACTCTCCCAGAATGATTAATTTCCAAATCTTAATTAAAATAAATAAATACACATAAATTTAAATGATTAAAAAAATAACAATCTTAAAGAAGACCAAAGTGGTTCGCAAAGAACTTCATCTTCTGTGGGGTTACTGTTTTAGTTAAAACATCAGTTATCATCTCGTTTGAAATTCTGTAGGCGTATGTGGAGAAAAAATTGCGTGAGCTGTAGATTAGGGGCAAAAAGTAACTCAAAAGTGCTCTACAGGGCATATGGAAGCTATACCTACCAATATTACCAAAAACCTAGTGCATTCTATGAGAATAATCTATTAGATGCTAAACGTGACCACATTTAGCACAAATTTTTAGTGTATTCCTTATTTCATAGCTCCTTCCTGAAAGAAAAGTTAGTGTACAATTTTTTTTTGCTCTTGAAAATAGTGTTATTTTATGTTAGGTTATTTTTTTTTAGTATTAAAATAAATTTCTTAATAAAATGAAAAATGTCCATAGAAAGCGGAATAATTTGTCTTGAAATTGCTTTTGGTTTTAGCTTAAAATCTTACAAAGCAACAGAGATACTTTGATTAGAAGAGCGGAGCGTTTGTTGTACAAGTCTTTTCCTTGCTTACTGTACATGTGTTCATTCCTTTCCTGTGGTAGGAAAATCGCTAAGCCACAAGGTAGTATTTGCTGTCTTCTTTGTGCTAAATGGTTCAACGGAAACTGTGTTGGGATTAGTTCAGATCATTTAGCTACAATTTCTAAAGCCAATGGTAGTCTTAACTTTGTTTGCGCATCCTGCAAAATAAATCGTCTGATCCTGAATCGTACTAAATTTTATGTTATACTGTCTGAGGTTAAAGATGAACTTAACTCTAATTTCATTGAGCTTAAAAATTACATTATCAATTGCAAAAATAGTGTGAAATACATTCACGATTCGACTGCCAGCAAGCTTAAAGTGTTAGAGGTACAAAAGGAAACACTTCAAAAACGCCTAAATAGATCCGACATTCTAATATCTGGTTTTCCCAAATTTGAAGAAAATGTTGAAGATATTGTAGTTCGTATATTTAAAGAACTACAGGTGGATATTAATACCTCAGATTTGAACAACTGCTTTTTCATTAACCGTGGTAACACAGTCCTTGTGAAGCTTAATAGTATCACCAAACCTGAGGTAGCTATGAGAAACTATTATAGATCAAGAAATTTGCGCCTAAATTCGTTTATTGACACGGATATTAATAAAAGAATATTTTTGAATGATCATCATACGACTAAAGTTGATCGCCTCCTATTCCAGTGCAGTAAACTCCGAAATGAAAATAAAATCTCCAAATTTCGCCTGCTAAATTCTGACAAGACTAGGGTCAGATTAACTCTAAATGATAATTACTTTAAAACACTGAGCATATCTGCCATATTCATAAAAAATATTTCAGGTTTATTAAGCGCTTATTTGACATATTTCTATGGGAGTAAAAATTAAAAAAAAAGCGGGTAGAAAAGCACTAAAGCAGGTCGTACACGACATGTTTTTTACGTCTGACATTTCAACTTTTCAACTCAGATGTAATTCTGCATGTCTGTCAAAATTGTTGTTTTACAGACGGTTTATAATATTTGGTCACAAACGTGCATGTACAAATACGTCTGACATTGTCTATGTTTGTTTTTTTTTCGCTTTTGCGCAAACCTATGTCGGCCTCTGTTTCAAAATGGAGTGTTGCCGGCACAAAAATGTTTCTTTACGCCGTAAAAACTTCAGTCATTTTAAGGAATTTTTCTTTAAATTCGAAGAATCATGTTAGAATATAAAAATGCAACGCAATTTTATTGCATTATTGTTATTTAATAGTTAAAAAAAACATAAATATATAGGTGTTGTAATATATCAACTTCAGTTTCCTCACGGCATAGATTTTTGCCGACATATTTTGCATAACAAAAACAACTGATGTCAGAGGCTTTGTCAGAAGAAAATAGAACACGCTCTAATTGAAATTTTGTCAGAAGACTGCGTCTGACTTTTACAGAAGCAAAGTTTTAAAGGTACCACACGACATGTACATGTTTTACACTGTGAAATTTGACAAGTCAGACGCAAAAAACATGTCGTCTACGGGGGGCTTTAAGCTAAATAGTCTCTGTTATTTATGTTTTATATAAATAAGTCTTTATTTTTTTGTTTGACTACAACATATTAAATCGTTATACCGGGCAATTATTTTAAAATTACATCAAATGCAGAGTGTCTTGAACGCATCTTTTGCTGGTCTAAGCCACCTTATGAATGCTCGATAATTCTTCCAAGCTTTTTCTATATTTTTATTTTTCCATCTTAAGGAAAGCCATAATAAGTTAATAAGATTTAACAAAAAATTAATGCAAAACTTACTTATAAGAAAAATGTTTAATTTCATAAGTAATTCTCTTTTTTGTTATTTCTTAAATTTGCATAAATGACAAAACCACGTTGTTGAACTGTGTTCACGCATGCGAATTAAAATACAGGGCAATTATGTAAAAAATTCCGCAAGGAAATTTCTCCCTTTTCCAATTAGAATTTTTTGTTTTCCCTATCATTTGCTATTAGTTGGAATTGTTCCCTGGGAGAAATTTCCTGCGGAATTTGTTGCATAATTGCCCTGATAGTAAAATCGCTACTTAACATGAATAAAAAAATTTCTTATAAGGAAGTAAAAAAATTGGTTGAGAAAAGTCGAAACGTTTTCTTCTTTTCTTTGTTTAAGTTGCAAAAATTTTGATTATTGAAAATGCACTGTGAAAAATTGTAAAAGGCACTATAAATATCCGTTTTTCTGAAAAGGGTATTACATAAAGTTTCGGGTACTTAGAAAGGAAAAAAAGCACAAAAAATAACCGAAAAGCATCAAAATGCCAACGCTGAATACAATCGATCTTTTGTGGAATACCCTACCTCTCCCGTTAAAAAGATTTAATTTATTAATATCTACTTTTAAACATAATATTCTCAATTGGTTGGTGTATTTGACTTAATATAACTTCTTTTCTTAGACCTAAATTTGTCAATCCGCTAATTTTTCTATCAGCGCAATTATGAATAAAATTCCGCGGAAAATTTCTCCCTTTTCCAATTAGAATTTTTTGTTTTCCCTATCACTTGCAATTAGTTGGAATTGTTCCCCGGGAAAAATTTCTCACGGAATTTTGTTCATAATTGCCCTGTATATTCATTTTACTATGTTCATACTTTGATCTACATTTATTTATGAACGTGTATAATTTATTATCAGTATTTTTATTATTTTTTTAAATTATTCTATCTGTAAATAATTTCTTTTTAAATATTTTACATTGCATTAGTCTCCTATTATATTGCATATTAATATGTATATTAGAGTGGCCGTTATTTTTTATTTTTTTATTTCTTATAAGCTCTCTCCCCCATATCGATTCAGTTTTATGTAAAAAAAATCCAAACAAATTTCATAGCGATAATTTGCGTTTTAGGGGTGCTTCCGCCCCTCAAAGTTGCCTTCAATCCCATTTATTCAATGTAATTTGTTTGCATATGACTGTCTTAAAAACATTTTACAAGAACATGATATGTGGCAATATTTTAGCTCTTCTAGTCAACAACATTAGCTTCAAAGAAACTTTTTTGCTAAAATTAATATTTTAGACATTTTTTTTTGTATTTTTTTACATAAAACTGAACCGATTTAAGGGGAGAGAATAAAAGAAATCAACAAAAAAAATTCTCCATACAACTAACGGTCACTCTAATGTATATAAATAATTTTATAATTATTTTATAAATATGTAAATATAAACTTAATTATTTTTTTGATGTAGGGTTTTTTGTACTTTAATGCTTTCTTCATTCAGGTGTTATATTGTATTATACTCAATTAATCATATATGACCCTGTGTGATCGATTAATTTATATTGAATAAATAAAATGAAATAAAAAAAATATTCGCGCGTCGCTAATACATACATACAGTATAGGAATAAGCTCTCCATAAAAACATAATTATTGTAGTTTGAGGACACTTCGGAAGAATTTATAAAATAGTTTTACCAATATTTGTTGTACATATACAGTATGTCAAGAAAATGTTTTGACATAGTTAAAATCGTTATAAATTTTGATTTTTATCATAAATATTTTTATTTTTCTTTGCATTATGAAATTTTTGGTTATGGATTTCATTTTATTTACATTTAAGTGAACAAATAGTAGTAAGTTATACGCAAAATTAAAAAGTAAGAGCATAAAAATTACATGAAAGCTAAAAAACTCAAAAATTTCTCTGTCGAGAAAATGTTTTTACATCCTTGTATTATATAGTAAGAAAATAGGAAAGATTTTAAGGTGTACAAAAATAATTTTTTTTTTGGCTCCATTGGTATTAAATCGGCTTGTAAGACGACTTCTCATGGAAAACATTTTTCTTTTCCAAATATTCCGCCGAAATTTCTCATATTCCCCTCGTATTACTGTTTTAAACTCCATTTACTTCTTGAAATACCCTTTGGAAATACTATTTTTCAAATAAACCCATACATTTTGAATAGGGTATAGATCTGGACCTTGAAATGGAGTATCCACAACCTTACCGCAATTGAAAGGACACCATGTTCTTACCCAAAGTGCCTCATGTTTGAGGTCAATACATTAATAAAAATTTAAAACTTCCATATTTACCAGCTATAAAGCCAACCTTACTCGCGCTGTCAACGAAAAACCATTTCAACGTATTGATGTACCACTCACACAGTTTCCCATGAGACAAAGGCAATTGCTCAAAAGAATCGACTGTACTTCAATAAATGGTCGGAAATCTCCGCTTTCTAGAGTGTAGCCCAAACAGCAAAAATTGTCTTTTGTGATAACGCATACTTACAAGCTTGATGGCTTCTACGATAATGTGATTTTCGGCGACGAAACCAAACTTCTGCTTTATTAGAATGATGGATCTAACAAAGTATGGAGGAAAAAAAATCTTTAAAAATATTGGAAAGTGAAACCGTAAACCCATCTGTAAAACTTAAAAAAGGTTGGTTGATGGATTGGAGGTATATATACATACGTATGTACATATGTATATATATGGTGTAAAACGTGGGATAAATTTGCTTTATTGAGAACACCATGAATGCGGGACAGTGCCTTAATATATTGAAGCATTTTTTTGGATGACAGCTCGAGTAAGTTTGGGTTTATTGCTGGAAAACATGCAAGTTTCCAGTTGTTATCAATCTAATGACACCAATCACAAGGCACTTTCGGTAAGAACATGGTGTCCTTTCAATTGCGGTAAGGTTGTGGATACTCCATCTCAAGGTCCAGATCTATACCCTATTCAAAATTTATGGGTTTATTTGAAAAATAGTATTTCCAAAGGGTATTTCAAGAAGTAAATGTAGTTTAAAACAGTAATACGAGGGGAATATAAGAAATTTTGGCGGAATATTTGGAAAAGAAAAATTTTTTCCATGAGAAGTCGTCTTACAAGCCGATTTAATACCAATGGAGCCAAAAAAAAAATTATTTTTGTACACCTTAAAATCTTTCCTATTTTCTTACTATATAATACAAGGATGTAAAAAAAAAACATTTTCTTGACAGAGAAATTTTTGAGTTTTTTTGGCTTTCATGTAATTTTTATGCTCTCACTTTTTAATTTTGCGTATAACTTACTACTATTTGTTCACTTAAATGTAAATAAAATGAAATCCATAACCAAAAATTTCATAATGCAAAGAAAAATAAAAATATTTATGATAAAAATCAAAATGAATAACGATTTTAACTATGTCAAAACATTTTCTTGACATACTGTATGTATGTGTGTCAACGTCAAAATAATTAGTCGTTGTTGAACAGTCAAATCGAGAAGACATAAAACGCATACTTTTTGTTCTGTATCAATGTACTTTATATTTTTCAACTTTTATTCATTAAACAATAAAATAAATGAATTACATATAAATTTGGACATCCTTTGACATGTGTATAAGCACATTCAGTTCAATACTGTCTCAACTCAAAAAAGTGGTTTTTTCAGTTAATAATGCAGAATAATAATAGATTTCGAATTTTATCTTGCGCAAAAAGTTCATATAAATACCTTGTACATTCACCTCCAGAGAGAAGAATATTTGTTCATGCCTTCATTGAGTTGTATGCAAAATAAATTTTTTGGAGTTATGGCACGAACTGAATGTGCGGTATGAAAGCTTATTTGATTTTTGTCTACGCACTGTGCTAGTCTAACAAATAAATTTAATACAAGGTTAGGTTAGGTTAGGTTAGCAGGCTGCTGGTAAGGAAGGGTTAAATTTTAGAGTCCAGCTCACTTGGGTCCAATACAATGATCCCTTTGTGTTACCTGTTAATTGAAGAGAAGCTAGTGAGAGAGAGAGGGTGATAGGGAAATGATAGTGATAGAGAAGACAGGTAGTGAAGGAAGAGATAGAGGATAGAGGAAGGCTTCATTCTTTTACAACTCTGCTCTTTGCACATTTTTAATAATGCAGTGTTGCAGCGCCATCTGGTGTCAAATGAGGCGTATTAAATTTTGAAGCTGTGCTTAGTAGCCATTTTATTGATTATTTTACTTCGCCAATTATTCTGCTACACATCGAAGGAGGGCGCTCTGATGTACATTAGGATTATTATCTGATGAAGTCGGTATAGTTTTTAGTGACCAGTGCCTTATGCCTGCATCACTAGAAGTTTTCCCACAACAACTGATACAAAGGACACTAATGCACATCAGAAAAATGCGTGGTGTTGTTATTTTTAATGACTGTCGGAGACCGGGCTCGAACCCAGGCTGCAGGTTTTTTGTAGTCAACGTGCTAACTACTTCAGCCAACGCCACCCTCAATTTAATACAATGAATTAAATGTAATTTTTTTAAATAAAAGTTTTTAAACTATTTAACATTGATGGTAAATGTAAAATGGTAAATATTTACAAATTTTAAGGTCGAAGAAATTATTTAACATATTTAACATTTTTTTAACTTATTCTTACGTTATTCCTGCTGGGAGATGGGGAAAAACTGCGTTACGTAATATAAGAACGACCCGTTATTTGATAAAATTAAGCAGTTACAGTATCCTTAAAAACGTAAAATATATTCCAAAAAATTGGGAACTATTTGCAAAATGTATAAATAAAAACTTGTGGGAATTATTTCATATTCTTTTCTGCTATTTTACACATGCAATGTATTTATTTATATCCAATAATAATAGAAAGTTTAACTTTTTATTTAGCATCTTCAAGGGGCCCAGCAATCATTAACACGTAGTGGTAATAATGGCAATACGCTGCTAGCCATTGCCAAATATAAGCAGCAAATACAAAACTTACAAAACCAAATAAATGCACAACAAGCAATATACATAAAACAGCAGCAGGCTTTGCAACCAACTCCACATCCGGCTGCTACGCATATCAATAATACAAATAACGAATATTTAAGAAGCCATGATGCCATATCAGCTCTGCAGGGAAATTTCTCAGAAATAAACTTAAACAAGGTTGTATACCTTCAATATCATTATTTGCCTTAAAATTTCAATATATATTTTATTTTAATAAATTTAGACTGGTGGTTATCAAGGCGCACCAAATCAACAATCTAGATTAAATCAATGGAAGCTTCCAGTATTAGATAAAGATATCACTACGGACAGCACAGATTTTTCTCGTGCTCCTGGAGCCACTAAGCATGGTGGTTTAACCACAAATGCGAGTAACTTGGGACCTTTGGGTCTTCAAGGTGATGGGTGAGTAGACCAATCCCAATTTCTTCATTACTTTAATGCCCCTATTACGGTTTACAACTCAACTAAGTTTAGTTAAAATTGTAAGAACTTACCTTTAAAATAACTTAACAGTTTATTTTTTGTATTTTTGGTATTTTATTTTTTGTATTTTTGGTTGATAAATGGGATTGGTTGGCGCCTGGAATAATGAAGCAAAACTAAGTAACTACCCGAAATAAAAACCAAAATACAACTGATAAAAGAAAGTTGTCTCATGGTGAAAACAGTTGTAATCCATAATTAAAATTTCGTAACTACAACTCAACTATTAATTTAGTTGTAAATCATAATAGGGGCCTAAGTATTTTCCGAAGTCGAATCATCTTAGCAGCTAATATGAAGCTTATGGTGTTTTCTTTTCTACCAAAAAAATAAAACTTTGTTAAACGGTGCATGTATAATATATATTACCATCCATCTAAAAATGGTTTTTGCATATAACAAGAACAGAACACAAAATGTGTAAAAGTAAAACGCACTGGTGCTTGCAGCTGACTTATTAATTTGCTCTTCAAAACTTTGTGAACCAAAATATAACTATGACCAGGAAGAATCCCGTAATTTAATTATTGTCACTTCTGCACATATAAACCCCCGTCTAGACTGGCAATATATTCATTAATATATACTGCAGCAAATGCCAAAATATTGACATTCCCAATAGAAACAGCTCATTCCCGTAATTGCAATTATTGCGAACATGAGACGTCAATTCTGTTAATTTATGTTTGACTTTTCTATATTGCGTTTCACATTAGATAATATTAATTAAATTGAGAAAATCGGCTCGATTCTGTAAACCAATCGATTTCAAACCGCGCGATTTTAGAAAACTAACTCCCACAATAGAAATATTTTTTTAGATTTTTTTATTATATCGATTCCCAAATATCATATCTGAAAGAAAATTATTGTGTAGTGTATGATTTTAAACACGTCTGCAGGACCATTATTAATTTTTTGAAATCGAGAAATTTACTCGAATTCGGTTTATAGAACAGGACCGAATTATATTAAAAAAGGAAAATTGTCTCTTAAAAACGTGTGTGTGTACCCAGCTAAAAAAATATGTATGGAGCATATATGATATCAAAAATTAAAGTTCAAATGCACTAATGTGCAATAAATTATTTATATATTTTATTTGTTCTCGTTGTACCTTCATAGTGAACAGACGTAATAGCGGAATTTTTCTTATATACAAACTAAACAAAAAAAAAAGCATACAAAAAATATTCGTAGTACATATTAACTTTGATAAATAAGCATTTTTTTGCTTTGATAATATTTTTACATATAGAAATAACAAAAATAAAAAAAACCGTAAACAAAAAAAAACATACAAAATACCCTTGAGGAATACTCTTTATGAGTACCCCAGAGGAAAAAAATAGTGAAGTGAGTTCTAACGGCAGAAATGCCTATTTTACTGTGAGTTTTGATGCTCATAATGATAACAATAAAAATAAAAAATCTGATAATAGACTTGCTGTGAGTTCTGAAGCTCTTAATAAAAATCAAAAATCTGATAATAGACTTTTACTAACGGCAAAACCACAGTTTCGTCAGCGATCAACTTCGCTTTGTCCAATGCCAACTAGTGAATCGTTGACATTATTGCCTAGTACTTCTACATTTAACTCAGCGATATCATCCGCTTCGGGCTCGTGGTCAACAATTAAACAAGTTGTTACTGAAGACAACAGTAGTACAAAACCAAAGGTACAAGTAGGAATGGACAGATATATAACCATTTTAAAGCGCGTGCGAAGCCCAAATTCTACTAAAATTGGATCCGCCCCAAAGATGTCTAGGGATAACAGCACATCTTCTATCAATCGTCAAAATCGTTTTTCATTATTGCAAGACAAAAACGACAAGCCCGCTGCATCATCGCAAAAGTCTTTTAAGCCACCACCTATTTATCTGAGAGAAAAAATTCAAACGCGCTTCTAAAAAATCTACTGTCGACCATTGGTGAAAATACTTTTCACATCATTCCAATTAAACGAGGTAATATTGATGAAACTAAAATCCAAATATATGATGAAAAAGATTTCCGAAAAATTGTTAGTGAGTTTGAAAAAAATAAAACAAATTTTTATACATATCAACTTAAGAGTGCTAAAGGCCTACAAATAGTATTAAAGGGCATAGATTCATATGTTGAGCCTGAAGAAGTAAAATGTGCACTTATCGAACAAGGATTTAAAGTAAAAATTGTTACCAATATAATCAATAGAGAGAAGATTCCCCAGCCTCTATTTCGTGTTGAACTGGAGCCGAATGATATACAGTTAAAGAAAAATGAGACGCACCCAATTTATAGTCTAAAATACCTTTTACACCGAAAAATCACAGTTGAAGAGCCACGTAAGCGTTCAGGTCCCGTACAGTGCCATAATTGCCAAGAATATGGCCACACAAAAACCTACTGCAAATTACCTACAGTTTGTGTTATCTGCGGTGAATTGCATGGTACTGCTAACTGTACCAAGCCAAAAGTACAAGCTGAAAAAAAATGCAGTAATTGTGGAGAAAATCACACCGCTAATTACAGAGGATGCCGTGTATATTCTTTCGTTAAACAGGCTATGGGTCAAAAATCTAAATTAGCTCCAGTTCAATCAGCAAATGCTTATAGCGCCACTCTGCCTCAAACTAGCCAACTAGTTAATTCAATGTATCGTATGCCGATGCTGCTAAGACTAGTTCTATTCCCACACAAAATGTTCCACCGCCAAGTAATTTAACGAATGCAAACTCTAGCTTTAACTTTAGTCGTCTTGAAGCTACTATTGAGAATCTGGTGCTAACTATAAACAACTTTACAACAAATATGACTAGCATGATGCAAGAAATGCTGAGAATGCAGAATACTCTGCTTCAAGCATTAGTCAACAAACCATGAACACGTTAAAACTATGTTTCTGGAACGCAAACGGCATTCGCCAACATAAAAATGAACTTGAGCACTTCCTCACGGAAAAAAATATTGTTATAATGATGGTCTCTGAGACTCACTTGACTTCGAGAAGCTGCTTTAAAATAAATGGTTACACTCTATATGATTCAAAGGACCCGAGAGGGAGAGCATGCGGTGGATCAGCAATTCTAATTAAGTCAAGACTCAAGCACTATATCCTTGAGAACGTTAGTGAAGAATATATGCAAGCTACGAATATTTTCGTAGAAAATTTTTGTGCGAACTTCGTGATATCATCAATTTACTCACCTCCCAGATTTTCAGTTACCGAAGATCAGTATGAGAAGTTCTACAAATCGCTTGGATCTTGTTTCGTGGCAGCTGGTGACTACAATGCAAAACATACGTACTGGGGCTCGCGTCTTGTTACACCTAGAGGTAGAGCGTTGTTTAATACAATTTCAAAAATGGGCTTAGATGTCATTTCGAGTGGGGAGCCTACTTACTGGCCTACTGACGTAAGAAAAATTCCAGATGTTATAGATTTTGGCGTCACGAAAAATATCCATAGGGACTTAATTCACGTAGAGGGCTCTGTAGATCTGTCCTCCGATCACTCTCCCACAATAGTTACAATTTTCAAGCCACTAAGGAGTGATTTAACTAACTCATATGCGAAAACGATTAACAGGGTCAACTGGCTAGGATTCAAAAAATATATTAGTAGTCACTGCGTAGAAAACATTCAGCTAAGATCACCTGATGATATTGAATTTAATATTGCCAATCTTAACGAATACATTAAACAGGCTGCTGAACATGCCACTACTTCCTATCCGCAGACTGGCTTTAATAGAATTTATTCTACGGAAATTGAACGTCTTGTATGTGAAAAAAGGAGAGCTAGAAGAGAATGGCAACAACACCGATCACCCCTAAATAAAATCAGACTTAAAGAATGTACTAAACGACTCAAAGAGCTGCTATCGTCGGAAAAGACTGCATTACTGGAAAAGTATTTAGAAGGTCTTGATGTAACGTCAGCATCTAATTACTCTTTATGGCGCGCTACTAGAAATCTTAAAAGACCCGTTGATCTCAAATCACCATTGCGTACTTCGACTGGAGGCTGGGCAAGAAGCGATAGTGAGAAAGGTAACTTATTTTCTGAGCATTTAAAATCTGTATTCACTCCCAATTCATGTACGGGTGCTGCCGATTTACCGAGTGTAGTCTCTCTACCCCCTCGTCCCTTAAGGTTTAAGATGCGTGAACTACAAAAAATAGTTGCTGAACTCGACCCTAAGAAAGGTCCAGGTATTGATGGCATTAGTAACAAGATGCTGATGAACTTGCCTCATATTGCAATAAGAATTTTGCTATTTATTTTTAATGCCATTTTACGAATGCAGTATTTTCCACATAACTGGAAACTTGCCAAGATTAAAATGATTCCAAAGCCAGGCAAAGATCTTACCAAGGCTGAGTCATATAGGCCTATAAGCTTACTTTCAACAATTTCAAAGCTTTTCGAAAAGCTGCTCATGACTAAATTGTCCATAATTTTAGCTGATACTGGGTGCATCCCGGACCATCAATTTGGCTTTAGAAGTCAGCATAGCACTATTGAGCAAACGCATAGATTGGTTCAAATTATAAGGAGGACTTTTGAAGAAAAGAAGTATTGTTCTGCCCTTTTTATTGATGTTTCTCAGGCATTTGACAAAGTATGGCACAAAGGCCTAGTTTTAAAATTGAAGACATACCTACCAATAAATATACAAAAGCTTTTGGAAAGTTATATTGTTGATAGGACATTTACCGTTGTGGAAGGAGACTTCATGAGTCTACCCGAATCTATATCTTCTGGTGTGCCACAGGGTAGTATTCTGGGGCCAGTCTTGTATTTAATATATACTTGTGATATGCCTGTGAGCAATAACATCCACACTTCTACATTTGCCGATGATACAGCCTGTTTGAGTATTCACAAAAATCCTGATGAGGCATCCCGCAATCTCCAAGCACACATTACCCAGCTTGAAATATGGTTGAACTTATGGAGAATTAAAGTCAATGAACAAAAGTGTGTTCATATAACGTTTACCCTAAGAAAAGATACCTGTTCCCCCATTCGAATCAACAATCAAAATATTCCTCAACATTCTCAAGTCAAATACCTTGGCATACACCTTGATCGAAGGCTTACATGGAAATATCATATTGACTCTAAGTTAACCCAAATTAAACTTAAATTGACTCAAATATATTGGTTAATTGGCAGAAATTCAACACTCAGCCTAGACTGCAAGCTTTTGATATACAAGTCGCTTTTGAAGCCAATATGGTGCTATGGAATTCAGCTGTGGGGCACTGCTTCAGCTTCAAATGTCGAGAGAATCCAACGAAGGCAAAACAAAATTTTACGTTTGATAACATCTGCTCCATGGTACGTTAAAAATTCAAATATTCATCGTGATTTAAATATGCCACTAGTGAGTGAAGAAATTGCAAAATACGCAGGCAAATATTTAACTAAACTCGAGTCACATCCTAATCCGCTTGCCCGTAATATTTTGAGCTTTACTGGACACATCCGCTTAAAAAAAGGGACACAAGGGCTCTAATAGTCAGCTCCCCAAATGATACTTCTTGAAAATATTTATTGTGCTTAATACGAAATTTATGTATTATTAATTACTATCACTAAGTTTATGTCCGATACTGGTCGGGCCTAATAATTATATATAGATTTAAGATTTGAATACTTATTGTTAGTTCATATTTTGAAGATACAATAAATAAATATATGTGTGTAAAAAAAAAAAAAAAAAAATATTTTATTTGTTTTATTTATTTCATCCATAATGTAATACAAAAGCCTTTAAGGCCAAAAATGCCTAAAATTAATTAAGTTACTTTTTTGTAAGAGTTTTAACAGGGAGGCTGTATTTAATAAAACATTTGTTTGGGCAAAGTAATTAAAACGAACTAAAATCCATTTTATTCATAATTTTAAGAGAAAAACTGAATCGATTATTTAAAAAACACAAAACTCACATTCGTACATAGTATTTAATTTAAGAAATCAGATTAAAAACTAATGCAATTAAAAAACGAACGAGAATACGATTATATACTAACACTAGTTTTCAATATAATTGTTTTTAGTAACCCAGCAAAAAAATTACACATTACCATCAGAACTACTTGCCATATAATGACTTACTTTTCTGATTACCAAATTTCATTACTCGCTTACAAATCACATTACCCTTACCGCTAAAATTTCAGCCTGAAATACAGTGGCTTCTTTAGGGAGACGAAAGGAGAATTCTATACCAAGATCACTTGAAAAAACTCCAGAGCCGACAACGCAGACCATTCTTGATCCATCAGTGTAAATTCTGACGTCATATTCTCTTACCATTGTAACTCCCTTCCACTCCCGTCTGGATGGAATCAGAACTTTGAACACCTTATCAAAGTCCAGATGAGGCACCATGTAATCAGTAGATTTCTTCAGCGAAGGGGGTAGTTGATCCACGATTCTGGCATGGCATTAGGACCTTGATCTCCACCACCCAGATGCCGCTAATCTTGCCGCACTGCTTGAGGATACCACCAATATATGAATGTCAATCGGAATAAGGTTTAGTATAGCATTCAGAGCCTTCGAAGGACTAGTACGTAAACATCCGCTTATTCCTACGCAAGCGGATCTCTGTATTCTATTAAGTTGATCTACCACGTATTTCTTACCTGTGGCAGGCCACCATACTACAGAGCCGTCAGTATTGGACGCACGATTGCTGTATACATCCATTTAAGCATTTTGGTGCTTAGGCCCCATTTAGATCCAAACATCCTACGACAGGAGCAGTATGCTTCCGTTGCCTTTCTAACCCTGTGTTGAATATTCAGTTTCCATGAAAGTTTATGGTCCAGTATAACTCGTAGATATTTTGCGTTGCTCGAGAGCGTCAATTCATGATCATTCAGCCGAGGAAGTCTAAAGTTCTGTAGCTTGGTCTATGTGGTAAATAGTACTAGTTCCTAGCCCACATTCTGTAGCCCAGTTACTAAGTGTGCCCAAAGCGTTGGACATGATATCACTGATCACGTCTGTGCAAATCCTTGAGATCATTATTACCACATCGTTCGCGTACGCTACAACTTTAACCCCCAAGGCATCTAATCTGAATAGTATTGCGTTAACCACAAGAAGCCAGAGCAAAGGTGAGATCACCCCACCCTGCAGTGTCCCTCTGTATGCCCATTTTGACCTCTCACTATTGCCTAAATTAGCAGTGACATTTCTTGCCTCCAGCATGGTTATTTTCCAGTTGCTTATGTAATCTTCAACATCAGCATCTTGGAGAGCATTTTGGATGGCTGTTACCGATACATTATTGAAGGCGCCTTCTATGTCTAGGAAGGCTGCCAGGGTGTATTGTCTGTGCTGCAGGGATCTCTATGAACCTTACCACTTCATGTAGTGCTGTTTCTGTAGAGCGTCCCTTATGGTAGGCATGCTGGCTAATTGATAGTCTTGACGACCCTAACAGCCGTTACCTAATATGATTGTCTATTAGTCTTTCCAATGTCTTCATCAAGAAAGATGAAAGGCTGATCGGTCGGAAGTCTTTTGCGTCTTCATAACTTCTTTTCCCAGGGTGCCCCTGTGGCTGAGTGGAAGCGATGCTAGCCTTTCAGTCCAGAGGTCGTGGCTTCAAGTCCCGCCATAGACCCTGGGTGTTTTCTGCAGACAAGCTAATCGCTTCGCGGATTGTGTTGTGTTAAAAAAATAGAAAATTTAGGATATTAAATTGTTGAAAGTTGCTCGCAGTCAATCTTGGGAATGAAGACAACTCTGACTTTTCTCGAGCTGGTCGGAACGTAAGTAAGAGAGAGACAGAGTTTATAGAATTTAAAAAGCCAGGGGATGATGGAGCTTTTCGCGCTCTGTAGCATCTTTTGCATGATGCCATCCGGACCTGGTGATTTAAACGGTGAGAAGCTATCAATTGCCCAAGAGATTCTGTCTACAGATAGTATCTCATTATCAACAGCGTGTTGGTGCCCACTGATAAAGCTGTTCGGACTAGGTGTATCCTTACAGCCAGGAAAGTGGGTGTTGAGTAAGGATTCTGCAGAGGAATCTGACCAGGAGACATCCGTCCTTTTTACAAAAGTAGGACAGGAATGATTCGTAGCCAGGATCCTAGCAAGCCACGCTGAATCTCTGGTACTATCTATGGACTCACAGAAATTTCTCCATGAGTTGCGATTGACGATTTTTAAAGCTTTTTTGTAGGCTTTTAGCTTTTCGTGACAGGGTTGCCACATTTTATTCTCGTAGCTAGTGTTGAAGGCCCTGCGTGCCTCTTTGCGTAGGATGGAGAGCTCTGCATTCCACCAAGGAGGATAGGTTTTTCTAACCTTTGTTATGTGACAGGAGATTTCAAAGGCTCTAGTAATAGCCTTGCTGAAAACTCCACATTGTGTTCGAGTCCTTCGGTCGTATTCTTTATCTCTGGTAGTCGTTTTAGTTTTTGCTTCAGAGTTCCATTGAACTTATTCCAATTCGTTCTCTTCGGGTTTCTAAAGCAATATTTTTGTTTGTTCTGTAGTCTGGCTTCGAAAAGAAACCCTCCATTTGTCTATCAGAAATCTAAATTTGTCGTTCGTGAGCAGTGGTCCAAGTCGTGCGGTTCACAGGTGGCGGCGCGAAGCCGCCGACCTTATATTTGGGCTCGAGCCGCCGCCGACCTTATATTTGGGCTCGAGCCGCCACCGAATTAGACGGCTCACATCGGCTAATAATTGCAGTTATTTCCCATATAAAACTTTGTAATCTGTACATTGTATGTATATTTAATATAAAGTTTTATAGCAAAAGTCTTTAAGACCATGTTTTTGTTTCTTTTTGAATTGTTTTATGTATACATACATATCGTCACCTTAAATGGAAACGGACGTAACTACACTTTTATATATTTTACAAGAGAAACTAAAAATGTTACAAAATCAATAATAATAAAGTATTCTTCCAAACTTACTTGTATTGTGAAGACTTATTATATGTTTTTAACCATTTATTTCCTTTTTATATATATTTAAGCTTTTATGTTATGCCGGCTATACACTACACAAGTTCAGTGCTCAAGTCTAGCACTGCGTAAACTTAACTTTTGGCACACACTATGCAAGTAAACTGTGCAGTTTTTATTTTAATGCGCCATAATGCAGGTGGCTATTTGTATAATTTTAGGAACTTTGTCCGGAATATTTTTTCTGCGCTCATATCTTGTTTTGAACTCTTAAAAAATCACGAGACAACTGAGCGTTTGCAACATACACTACACAAGTTCACTGTACAGCTTTCAAACTTGAGCAAATATTAAAATAGTTTTGATATTTACTCAGTTCACTGCGTAAATAGTACAACCACCCCCATACACTACACAAACGCACTGTACAGTGCCAGACTTGTGCAGTGAACTTGTGTAGTGTATGGACGGCATTAATTACGTTTCTTGCAATAAAAAATATATGCATTCGTAATTACGTCCATTTGAATTCCTTTAATAAAATCGTCATTTTTGATCGCAGAGGTCTTTGCCTGAACATGTGGTTTGATAAAATGAACCATAATCAATCAAAATCTCGATTTCGAATTTTTGTGTACTTACGTCCGCTTGCATTTAAGGTGACGATATGTACATATCGCTGTTAACAAGAAAGTAAGTCCTTACTTCGTATCTTCACGAAATTAAGTTTTTCAGTGATTCCCATATATTTCACACAAATACACCTCTTCACAAAAATTTATTGCAATAGTTTAAAAAATAACGCTTTACAAGCACTTGTACTGTTTATTTATTTATTTATTGTAACATACTATACAAAGTAAATTTGCATAGTATGGTGTTGCACGAATTTGGCGGAGTAACTAGACCATATGCCCAAGATGTTATTAACAGTATTTTCAAAAAAAAGTTCCGTGACTGACTGTACGACCTATGCCTTCACTTAGGAAGTAGCAACGTGGTTGTTAAAGAAATTCCACAAAAAACCGCAAGATTATACGGTTATCCGTGGCAGATCAGTCATCCAGTGCGAGCGAGACGAAAAACTCTCGAAGGCCTAACAACAAACAAAAGCCTGACCGCACTTAAGAAATAATTACGATGACGCGAAATACTGTTCTTCGACCCAGAGCTGCTTAACGACTTTGTACTGTTTATTATTATGTTTTTACCTTCTCCTGTAAAGATAGTTATTTGAGATAGGGTCTTTGTACTTGTTAACAGCGATATGTACAATCATAATTGAAAAATTCAAATCATAATTTTCTTCGAAATCGTCGGCTGCAGCCGACTTTGAGCCGCCGCCGGTCATTTTTAGCCAAGCCGCCGCCGCCGAAAATTTTAGAACGACTTCGAGCTCTGTTCGTGAGAGTAATGTCCAAAACTTCTTCCCCCCGTTAAATATGTGCTGCCCCATATTGTGTGCCTAGCATTGGCATCGCAGCACAGAATGATGTCTTCATTGGCACCTAAGGATGACATAACTGCTTTCAGTTCGTCTGGCAGTGCTGGCTCTTCATGTGAATGTAGCATGAGGCTAAAAGTAAGCTCCTTTTTTCAGGCAACTCGACCTTAGCGACTGTTAGGTCTGCTGAGCTGAACTGTGTGCAGAGAAAAATGTTGATATGTTTTTTGGCTATTATGCATGATCTTGGCTTACCATATCCTTTAGCATAGAGTATATTGTGCGTTGACAGGGGAAACCACTTCACCTCGGAGTTCGCCACCCAGGGCTCCTGTGCCACACAGATGTCTAGGTTCTCCTCAGCTAGGAGAATTTTAGATTATCTGTTGCACATCTAGAGTGCATCGTATCACCATTTTGGTGCTATTGTTTCGATGCTGGTTCTGCAAGCTGCATGTCAACAAGAAGGTTGCTGGCTGGTTCGACGACGTCTTCGTCTATTCCTACAGAGCCGGTTGGGCGGGTCACCTTAACCTTTGCGTCCCTTACACCGAAAAATAGCTTAGAGCCTGCCGTCTCAATGGCCGCTGCACCAGGCTCCGTGATCGAGAGGATGAGGCAGGTACCACTGCTGCCATGGTCCTCTGTGCGTATGACCGACCAGTCATCTATCGGAATGCTAGGGTTCTGTAACTTCAGGCACTCCAGCATTTTTCCGCTGTCCTTGCCCATTTTCGGTAACCAAACCCTTGCTCGCAGTCTCAATTGGAATTCCCCCGCAGGGATGAGTTCAAGACTTAACCCATCCCAAGCTTCACTAATCCTAGCGATACTATATGAGGAATTCCTTTGAGAACACATGCAAGCATTTTAATTATCCTGTACCCCCGGTGTATCTCACCGGAGTCGAAACGAAGTGCCGGGTTGTCCTTATTGGCGATTACGTAATCCATTAAGAGCTCCGCCAATTTAGATTCGATGGCACCCCATTCCGTTGTTAAAGGAGCAATTTTGTCTTCCTTTTTGTTCACCAGAGCCACTAGCAGTTGATCTTTAACTACCCAGCAAAATATTTCCGAAAAAGTAATCGGGTCTGGAATTAAGCATTTTTGGTGGAAGCTGTTCCTTACTGTATTACCAACTTAATGATTTTAATAAGCCGTGAGACTAAAATAATCGATTCTTGAGAAGTACTTACTTTTTCATTTGGCAACTTGTTCACGTAATCTATTTATTCTAAAAAAATTATTCTCCTCATTTAGCAACTTGTACATAATTTTTTTAAATTTTAGGTAATGTGATTTGTAAGGGAGTAATGCAATTTGGTAATCAGAAAAGTAAGTCATTATATGGCAAGTAGTTCTGATGGTAATGTGTAATTTTTTGCTGGGTACCTCATTAAAGGGCCTTCTCATAGATGATGATGTGAGCGGAGTTAGAATGGTCATCTTCGATGAGACCATCCTTCTCTTTGGCGACTTTTCTCTCTCAGCCTGAGAGCGATTGCGTTTTGTATTGGTGGCTTTGGATGTGCTGGGAACTGAATCCTTAACATTTAGGTATTCGTCTACCACAGGCTGATACCCCAGCTTATCCGCTGCGTCACGCTCATGAGTAACTCCGTTTGCAGCATTCTTGTCCAAAATTAAGCGGCCTTGGAGTACTGTGATTTTAAGAGGTCTTTCTGACTCCTTTTCTTTTTATGTTTTCCCTTCAAGTGGTTTTCGGACTCGAGTGCCGGTATAGGGGTTTTTTGTGTGTGTGATTTGGAGGCATGTTGTGCAGATAGTGGGGTACTATGACTTTTACCCTCACTATCCGAGAGGCCGACTATTGTCTCCTGACTGGAGGCAATATGGTCGTCCTCTGAAGAGATGTCTTCCCTTCTATGTTTTTTTTTGTTTGTTTTTAGTTGAATTTTCCATAAGTTGTTTCCACGAGTATGCCAGTGAGTGGTTGGACCATCCACGCAGTGACGGCGTGCGTAGACTAGACAAAGAATTACAGCCGGCCCGTGTCCTGGCACCAGAGGGGGGCTGCTAGCGACTAGTCATCTTTAACCACTAACTAGCCATTCAGATCCTCGGCACAGCCCCCGCACCTTGATCTTACAAGTAGGGGAGAGACAGGATAGGATATATGGGAGGGGAGTTGGGAGGAGGATGGGGATATGGGGTTAACCTTTAGTCGTGAAAGCCTTAATGAATCCTTACCCCAAGCCAGGCGATGTATACACAGCGCATGGACTGGGATAGTATACTCAGTCAGCACTTAAGCCACCACTTCGCGACAACATTGTTAACCGTGGTGGTGGAACCTTAGCATAGTTTTATATACTTGCTATTCGCACTAAGGACTTTAATTCTAATTTTAAAATGAATTTTTTGTATGCTCTTACAAACTTGCTAATATTTGCAGTAGAAATTAAATGTTGATGAATTGGTTCTTTAATTTCAATTTGTAACTGCTAGGTTTTTTGTTTGCGATCTCTTTCTATCATTAATTTACCATATATACTAAATGAATCGTATATTAATATATCTTAGAGGGGGTAGAATTCGTTTATCTTGCGAATACTTAATGAGTCAGGTTTTTTATTGATTTGGTTGATAACTTGGGTGATATTTTCTCTGATGCTAATGCAAGATCCGGTAACTTGAATGTCTTGCATTTTAATGCGCAAAGCTTAGTACCGCGTGAAAATAACGTTAAATTTATTGAGATAAGACTTTTAATGGAAGGATGTTTGGTAGATGCTCTTGGTGTCTGGAAAACTTGGCATAAAGAGTCGATATATGATTCTGCTGTATCAATAAAAGGGTATAAACTGTTTTGGAACGATCGTATGAACAAGAGAGGTGGTGGCGTATGCTTATATATTCGCGAGAACTTAGTTACAAGAGATATTTACGATCAGCAGTATGATGTTATCATTAAATGTCTTTTTATAGAAGTTCTCTTGAATAACAATATTATTCTCTTAGGTGTTATTTACCTCCCTAATGGTAACTTTTGCCAGTTTGAAGATGTACTTAAAAATTTTTCTGATAGGTATAGCAACATTTTGATTATGTGAGATTTCAATGCAAACATGTTTACTAGAAGCTCATCGAATCGGGAAATATGTAATCGCATATCATTATTAGTGGTTCATAACTTTTTACCAACACATTTTTCTGCTCAACAGACAACGATTTCTCTTATTGATTACTATTTCGTGTCCACTGTTGAATTGTTAACTCATAATTGCCAATTCCAAATTCCTGCTTTGAATTCGTATCATGCTGCAATATTTCTTTCGTATAATGTCTATGGCAGTTATGAGTATAATACATTTCTGTATAGAGACTATGGGCAACTAAATATTACTAATTGTTTTTCCCAGATACAATTTACAAACTTTTTTTTCCTATCTTTTATGTATTGTATCTTCAAAAATGAACCAACAATAAGTAATAAAATCTTTAATCTAAATATAATTATTAGCCCGACCAGTGTCGCACATAAACTTAGTGATAGTTGTAAATAATACATATGTAAGTAGTGATAATCCAAAAGGAAAAAAATAAAAGTATTTTCAAGAAGTCCCATCTGGAGTGTTGAGAATAAGAGCCCTTGTGTCCGTCTTTTTTAAGCGGATATGTCCAGTAAAGTTCAAGATATTACGATCAAGCGGATTAGGATGTGACTCGAGTTTTTTTAAATATTTGCCTGCGTATTTTGCAATTTCTTCAGTCACTAGTGGCATATTTAAATCACGATGTATATTTGAATTTTTGATGTACCATGGAGCCGATGTTATCAAACGTAAAATTTTGTTTTGCCATCGTTGGATTTTCTCAACAGTTGAAGCTGAAGCAGTGCCCCATAGTTGAATTCCATAGCACCATATTGGCTTCAAAAGCGACTTGTATATCAAAAGTTTGCAGTCTAGGCTGAGAGTTGAATTTCTGCGAATTAACCAATATATTTGAGTTAATTTAAGTTTCATTTGAGATAGTTCAGAGTCAATATGATGTTTCCATGTAAGCCTTCGATCAAGATGTATGCCAAGGTATTTCACTTGAGAATGTTGAGGAATATTTTGATTGTTGATTCGAACGGGTGAACATGTATCTTTTGTTCATTTACTTTAATTTTCCATAAGTTCAACCATGTTTCCAGCTAATTAATATGTTCCTGGAGATTGCGGGATGCCTCATAAGGACTTTCGTGCATACTCGTACAGGCTGTATCATCGGAAAATGTAGAGTTGTGTATATTATTGCTCACAGGCATATCACAAGTATATATTAAATACAAGACTGGTCCCAGAATACTACCCTGTGGTACACCGGAAAATATAGATTCGGGCACACTCATGAAGTCTCCTAGAACAGTGAACTTCCTATCAATAATATAACTCTCCAAAAGTTTTTGTATGTATATTGGCAGATATGTTTTCAATTTTAAAAATAGGCCTTCGTGCCATACTTTATCAAATGCCTGAGAAACATCCATAAAAAGGGCAGAACAATACTTCTTTTCTTCAAATGTCCTCCTTATAGTTATAGATTGAAACAATCTATGCGTTTGCTCAATTGTGCTATGCTGACTTCTAAAACCAAATTGATGGTCCGGGATGCACCCATTATCAGCTAAAATTGTGGACAATTTAGTCATGAGCAGCTAATCGAAAAGTTTTGAGACTGTTGATAGTAAGCTTATAGGCCTATATGACTCAGCCTTGGTAAGATCTTTGCCCGGCTTCGGAGTCATTTTAATCTTGGCAAGTGTGGAAAATACTGCATTCGTAAAATGGCATTAAAAATAAATTGCAGGATTCTTATTGCAATATGAGGCAAATTCATCAGCATCTTGTTACTAATGTCATTAATACCTGGAGCTTTCTTCGGGTCGAGTTCAGCAATTATTTTTTGTAGTTCACGCAATTTAAACCTTAAGGGACGAGGGGGTAGAGAAACTACACTCGGTAAATCGGCAGCACCCGTACATGAATTGGGATTGAATACATATTTTAAATGCTCAGAAAATAAGTTACCTTTCTCACTATCGCTTCTTGCCCAGCCTCCGGTCGAAGTATGCAGTGGTGATTTAAGATCAACGGGTCTTTTAAGATTGCTAGTAGCGCGCCATAAAGAGTAATTAGATGCTGACGTTACATCAAGGCCTTTTAAATACTTTTCCAGTTATGCAGTTTTTTCCGACGATAGCAGCTCTTTGAGTCCTTTAGTAATTCTTTAATAGGCTTTTTACACTGACGCACATCTAACATCTACCATCAATTTGAGAAAATGTTAACATCTTCCCATAAGAAATACACAGTACTAAAACCAACATCTTTCTACATCTTTAAAAGATGTTCCTATCTCATTTTGTTTCATCTAACATCTTTCGTTAATTTTAGTGCCATCACTAGCAAAACAGCATTGTTGTGTCAAAAACAGCGTTGCCGCTTTCTGTGTAAACGCAGTGCAAAATATGTGATAATAAAGTTCTTTGCACTATTTTTGCACCATAGATTTTTTGTGTAATTTTGCACTATTTGACTTAAATGGCATTTACATTTATATTTTTAAAGCGATAACAGCACAAGTCGACTTAAGACAAAATCGAGTTATATGTGCTACAAAATTCTACAGACGAAACTTCATTGCTGCGGGAAATCCCCATGTCTCTAACGAAGTTTATTATAAAGATATAAACAAAACAATATTCCTGTAAGTCTTAATAAAAGTCTAATAATATTTTTAATAAGGACCAAATTATATTAACCATGTTTAGAAGATTTGCTAAGAAATCTTGGATCCTACTATAAACGTAATGCAAACTCCCAGAATTTTTACGATATTTCTCACTAGAGAGTAGAGTTCGACCGATTAATCGGCTTCGGCCTTCGGCCAAAAATTGGTAATCGGCCAACATTCGGCCTACGGCAAAAATCGTCCGATTAGCCGAAGCCGAATATTTTTCATTCCAAGCTTGAAAAATAACATGTTTGGTCGTTGCTCGCCGACAGTTTCTATTGTGTTTAACGTTTTGAAAGGGTTGCTTTGAAATACAACCCAGTTGCTTTCTATTTTCTTTTACTTGGACGTTCTTGTGAGTGATCATATGAAAAAGCAATCTAGAAATTGCAAAATAGTTTTATTTTTCTTGTTATGTATCCAATAGATATTACAGCTATTTCAGTGATCTCAAAAGAGGAAACTTTTTTCTTAATTCATATAAAACAAGTATCATTTTTAAAATTTAAAACATTCGGCTTCGGTTTTGGCCGAAGTTTAGGATTTTAGCCGAAGTTCGGCTTCGGCTTCGACCAAAAAAAAACGCCTTCGGTCGATCTCTACTAGAGAGCCATTAAATATTATCACCTATTATATAAAGAAGTATTAAGATTATATTGAAGATTGGCAGTTTTTGAAATAAATACTGTTTCGAGACACACAAATGTAATGTATTAAGATTTTAGTAACTTTTATATTGAAATAATTAGGCAAATTAAAAAAAATAATCTTTCATGACGACCTTTATTATTTTATTGATGTAGTACAACCAAAATTAGTACAATCATTTAAATGAAAACCAATTTTCATTTGTTAAGCTAAATTATCAAAAATTATACCCTAAATACCTTAATCTATTAAAATTTTTAAAGTAAAAACTCTGCTGGCGATATTCTCTTTCTAAATTTAAAGGTTGTGATATTACCATTTTTAAAAGCTTCTGTTGAAAGTCTTTTTTTTTAGTAAATTGAACTTAGTTAAAACTGATACCCCAAAAATTTGTTATCAGGTAATACAGTAGCATCGATTTTAAAATTGCAAATTTTTAGCCTAAAATAACAAAAAGAAATTGGAAAAAATAGTTTAGTTTAAATATGGACAATGTACATACAATGTACATATGCTTAAAAAGCTAAAGAATGTATAAGTATCGCTCAGTACCTATAGTTAAATAAGTTTACATTAAGAAAAGAAAAAAACGCCTAGTTTAAAGGATATTTTATGAAATTTTGACAAAATGTTAAGAGGAAAGTGGTTAAATTATTCTTCGCTGAAGTAAATATTTGAGAATTATTGAATTTTGTGTTATATTTTTAAATTTGTTGTAGGATTTTTATATATTAAAAAATTATCTCGCCTTAAATTTCAAGTTACTAACAAACTAATTAAAAAATAAAAAAATTTCTTGGATTTTTTTGCAATATTTCATTTAGTTTTGCACTATTTAAGACTTGCAGATGTGTAATTTCTATTTCCACTAGTGGCAACGCTGTTCAAAAACTAAGAAAAAACTACAAACATACATATATGTGTGTACATATATGTACCTTTTAAAAAAATCTTCATGTTTTTCTTGCAAAAGCTTTTATAATTTTCATACACAGCATTATTAACTGGGTTTGCTCTTGCAAAGCAACAACTAGTCCAATTACACTATGATACAAAAAAAAAAAAAAAAATATTCAGGGATTCTAATGTACCAATTCGATTTTGTTGGAGTCCATGGATGACGAAAATACCGTTGGTTTTTTTAGGTCACTTCATAAAGTGATTTTATAACGGTAAATGTAGTGAAAAACGGGGTTTCAGTTTTAAACAGGTGTAACTTCTTTGTTTCCTAACGGATTTCTTTTAACTTTCCGTTGGTGTAAAGGACCGAATATTATCTTTCAACCAAGATATATTTTTTGAAAATCGACTCACAAATGGCTAAGTTACAGTCGTTGAAGTGTAGAAAAAACCCATTAAAAAAGTATTATTTTGTAACTCATAAGCAACTTATGGCCTGAGGAAAACAAAAGAATACTTTTTCAATGGGTTTTTTCTACACTTCAACGACTGTAACTTAGCCATTTGTGAGTCGATTTTCAAAAAATATACCTTGGTTGAAAGATAATATTCGGTCCTTTACACCAACGGAAAGTTAAAAGAAATCCGTTAGGAAACAAAGAAGTTACACCTGTTTAAAACTGAAACCCCGTTTTTCACTACATTTACCGTTATAAAATCACTTTATGAAGTGACCTAAAAAAACCAACGGTATTTTCGTCATCCATGGACTCCAACAAAATCGAATTGGTACATTAGAATCCCTGAATATTTTTTTTTTTTTTTTGTATCACAGTGTTATTAATGTTACATCAAATCCAATTTTTTATAATTTCCTTAACAAAACCTATGTAGTGTGTGTTGTCTTTTTGACAACTGAGATGATGGTAGATGTTAGATGTTGTCAATGTAAACGCATGTTTCACATTTTTAACATCTTCCGTGCGTTTCACTGAAATGTGTGTCAGTGTAAAAAGCCTATAAGTCTGATTTTATTTAGGGATGATCTGTACTGCTGCCATTCTCTTCTAGCTCTCCTTTTTTCACATACAAGACGTTCAATTTCCGTAGAATAAATTCTATTAAAGCCAGTCTGCGGATAGGAGGTAGTGGCATGCTCAGCCGGCCTGTTTAATAATTTTCGTTAAGATTGGCAATGTTAAATTCAATATCATCAGATGATCGTAGCTGAATGTTTTCTACGCAGTGACTACTAAGATATTTTTTGAATCCTAGCCAGTTGACCCCATTCATCACTTTCACATATGAGTTAGTTAAATCACTCCTTAGTAGGTTGAAAATTGTAGCTATTGTGGGAGAGTGATCGGAGGACAGATCTAGAGAGGCCTATACGTGAATTAAGTCCCTATGAATATTTTTCGTGACGCCAAAATCTATAACATCTGGAATTTTTGTTACGTCAGTAGGCCAGTAAGTAGGCTCCCCACTCGAAATGACATCTAAACCCATTTTTGAAATTGTATTAAACAACGCTCGACCTCTAGGTGTAACAATACGCGATCCCCAGTACGTATGTTTTGCATTCTAGTCACCAGCTGCCAAGAAATAAGATCCAAGCGATTTGTAGAACTTCTCATACTGATCTTCGGTAACTGAAAATCTGGGAGGTGAGTAAATTGATGATATCAAGAAATTCGCACAAAAATTTTCTACGAAAATATTCGTTGCTTGCATATATTCTTCACTAACGTTTTCAAGGATATAGTGCTTGAGTCTTGACTTAATTAGAATCCTTTGAATCTTATAGAGTGTAACCATTTATTTTAAAGCAGCTTCTCGAAGTCAAATGAGTCTCAGAGACGATCAACATTATATCAGTATTTTTTTCCATGAGGAAGTGTTCAAGTTCATTTTTATGTTTGTAATGCTTGAAGCAGTGTATTCTGCATTCGCAGCATTTCTTGGATCATGCTAGTCATATTTGTTGTAAAGTTGTTTATAGTTAGCACCAGATTCTCAATAGTAGCTTCAAGGCGACTAAAATTAAAGCTTGAGTTTGCATTCGTTGAATTATTTGGCGGTAAAACATTTTGTGTGGGAATATAACCAGCCTTAGCAGTATCGGCATACGATACACGTGAAGTAACTGGTTGGCTAGTTTGCGGAAAAGTAGCGGAGCAAGCGTTTGCTGATTGAGCTGAAGCTAATTTAGGTTTTTGGCCCATAGCCTGTTGAACGAAAGAATATACAGGGCATCCTCTGTAGTTAGCGGTGTGATTACCTCAACAATTACTGCATTTTTTTCTGCTTGATTTTATGGCTTAGTACAGGTAGCAGTACCATACAATTTACCGCAAATAACACAAACTGTAGGTAATTTGCAGTAAGTTTTTGTGTGGCCATATTCTTGACAATAATGGCACTGAACGCTTACGTGGCTCTTCAACTGTGATTTTTCGGTGTAAGAGATACTTTACGCTATAAATTGGGTGCGTCTCGTTTTTTTTTAATTGTATGTCATTCGCAGCATTACCATATATATTTTTTAAGAAAACTTCTTAAATCTGAAAAAAAACTTTTTCTATAAAAGTACCAAAATTTCAAAAGAAAACATAAAAATGTATTTGGAATTTATTTTATTTAAAAATATAAAAACGATTAAAATCAAAAACATAACATATAATAAAAAAACATAAAATAAAATTCATACTTAGATTTAGAGATGTTTAAAAAAATATTACATAGATTAATAAATGTATTTCTTAGTTGTACATTGTTTTATTGAAATTTAAAGCCTTTTAAACGGCATAGTCGTACATAAGAGGCAGTAAACACAATTAACGCTCGGTTAGCCGACTATAATGTAATGTATCTGCAACAGTAGGAAACAGCTGATCGATATTGTTATGTGAAAAGTAATGAAAATGTTTATAGAGATGTAATGTAATGTAACCTACTTTTCATATAAAAATATCGATCAGCTATTTCCTACGTTGCAGTTCCATTCCATTACTGTCGGCTAACTGAGCCTTTAGACACTGCTGCAGCAATAAGGGAGTGAGAAAATATAAGACCGTTTTATTGCATACAAACATCACTTAATATTTTCATTCAATATACTGCAAAAGTTAAATTATGTACATATATATAAAAAAAAACTTTAAAAAACTTTATATTTTCAAGAAACTTTTTGGCATCTCAAAAAACTTCCAAAAAAAGGGAAAACTTGACAAATGGTAACGCTGGTCATTCGGCTCCAGTTCAATCCGAAATAGGGGTTTAGGGACCTTTTCTCTGTTAATTATGTTGGTAAAATTTTTTACCTTAAATCCTTGGTCGATAAGTGCACATTTTACTTTTTTTTTTTTTTTTTTTTTTTTAAAAAGAGAAGTAACACTCAGGCAATTAATGCCTACTACTATTACTAGGTGTTACCTTCTTTAGGAAAGGGATAGTGAGAGAGAAGACAGGTGGTGAAGGAAGAGATAGAGGAAAGCTTCATTCTTTTACAACTCTGCTCTTTCGCACGTTTTTGAATAATGCAGTGTTGCAGCGCCTCTCTGATGTTAAATGAGGCGTATTAATTTTTTGAAGCTGTGTCTTGTAGCCATTTTATTGATTATTTTACTTCGCCAATGATTTTGCTACACAACGAAGGAGGGCGCTCTGATGTTACATTAGGATTAGTATCTGCTGAAGTCGGTATAGTTCAGTGACCAGTGACTATGCCTTCATCACTTGAACTTTCCTACAACAACTGACACAAAGGGACACTAATGCACATCAGAAAAATGCGTGGTGTTGTTATTTTAATGACTGTCGGATACAGGGATTGAACCCAGGACCTTCGGTTTTGTAGTCAACGTGCTAACTACTTCAGCCAACGCCACCCAGGTTCAACATATGAATCAGGTTCAACATATGAATCTATGCCCTTTAATACTATCTGTAGGCCTTTAGCACTCTTAAATTGGTATGTGTAAAAATTGTTTTATTTCTTTCAAATTCACTAACAATTTTTCGGAAATCTTTTTCATCATATATTTGGATTTTAGTTTCATCAGTATTACCCCGTTTAATTGGAATGATGTGAAAAGTATTTTCACCAATGGTCGACAGTAGTTTTTTTAAAAGCGCGTTCGAATTTTTTTTCTCTCAGATAGATAGGTGGTGACTTAGAAGACTTTTGCGATGATGCAGCGTGCTTGTCGTTATTGTCTTGCAATATAGAGAAGCGATTTTGACGATTGGTAGATGATGCGCTGTTATCCCTAGACATCTTTGGAGCAGATGCAATTTTAGTAGAATTTGGGCTTCGCCCGCGCTTTAAAACAATTATATATCTGTCCATTCCGACTTGGACCTTTAGTTTTGGGCTGCTGTTATCTGTTGTGATAACTGGGTTTAGTGATGAGTTCGAGCCCGAAGCGAATGATGTCACTGACTTATATGACGAGGTACTAGGCAACGTTAGTGTTAACGAATCACTATTTGGCATTGGACAAAGTGAATTTGATCGCTGACGAAAAAGTGAATTTGCAGTTGGAAAAAGTCTTTCATCAGAATTTTTTATCTTTACTGTTTTCAACAAGAGCTTCAGAACTCACAGCAAGTCTATCATCAGATTTTCTATTTTTAATGTTTTCATTAAGAGTTTCAGAACTCACAGTAAAATAGGCATTTCTGCCGTTAGAACTCACTTCACAATTTTTTTCCTTTGAGGTACTCATATAGAGTATTCCTCAAGGGCACTTTGTGTTTTTTTGTTTGCGGTTTTTTTTTTGTTCTTGTTATTTCTATGTATAAAAATATAGGCAAAGCAAATAAAGCTTATTTCATTTCATTTATTTATTCATTATGTATACCTAGCCTATGGGCCATAGTCGGTCACATCATACTACTCAGAAAAGTCAAATATGTATTACGAATATTTTTTTGTATTTTTTGTTGTTTAGTATGTATGTAAAAAAAAGCACCGCTAACACGTCTGTTCACTATGAAGGTACATCGAGAACTGAATGTGGCCGTCCCTGGAGAAAAACACGTATCTACATATCTTACACAAGGTGCAAAGACTTGCATTCTTATATATAACCAGTGCTCTTCGCACTACTCCTACGGATGCACTAAGAATGCTCCTTCATCTACTACCATTGGACCTAGTAGGGAAGAAGATGGCAACGTCCTCGGCAATCCGTCTTCGATGTACCTCTTTGTGGAACGGAAATGGAACCGGCCACTGCAGAATACTTGATGATGAAATTAGGGGATGGAGGATTGACCAAACCTCCCCTGTTCTACTACACGAACGTCTTTATAAAACCTGGATACCATCCACAGAATTGTGGATGAATGCAACTCCAGTAGAAGAAAAAGTGTTGATTTTTATACGGACGGCTCCAAAACACATGAAGGTGTGGGTTATGGAGTCTTTTCGAGGGCTTTAGGTTTTCGTATTGCAAGGCGACTCCCGGATCACTGCAGTGTCTTTCAGGCAGAGATCCTTGCTATAAAAGAAGTTGCGGATTGGTTGAGAGTGAATGTTACTTTAACGACTTTGATTAACATATACACCGATAGTCGAGCAGCCATTATGGCCCTCGAATCCCCGCTTCTAAGAACAGCAACAGCCCTCGACAACCGATCATCTCTAAATGAGATGGCAGAGCAGTTTGATATTAGGATCATCTGGATCCCGGTGCATAGTGTCCGGTTAACACGGACACTGTCGCATAGGTCGGCACGCACAAAGGCTACGGGTTGAACACAATGATTTCTGCCGTAGCTGCCAGGATATCGATGAAGAGGAAACCATACAGCATTTTCTTTGTCACTGTCCTGGACTTGCGGGAAAGAGAATGGCCATAATGGGCGCTTTTGAGTTCAGGGACTTTCTGACGTTGCTAGTGTTGAACTTAAACGTATTAGCAGCTTTACATTGAGCTCTGGTTGGTTCGACGGTGGGGACTCCGCATAACCTAAACTATGTATATAAGTTTACAAATTTCTTAAATGTTTCTTATTCTATTTTTATTAAAGGAAATGTCTGACATTTGCATCAAATTTACATTAACTGTTTGCACAAAAGTTGAAAAGAGGCTTCAGGACACAAGTCTCATGACAACCCTTATTAATCTTTTAATTTGATTTCTTAAATTAATTTTTATAAAAACTTAAATTTTGCTTGACATCACTTTTATTTTCCACAAGCCAATAAAACAAAGAAGAAGCATAGTTCTGTGTATAAAATTTTATCAATAAAAATATTTATATGTATAGGGTCCGCCAGATAACTTTTTTTTTGAAAATGCTATGCAAAACATCGAATGTAGCTTCGGCTGTGTAGCACGTAGCGCCGTCCTGTTGAAACCAAATGTTGCCAATATCCTCCTCTTCAATTTTTTGTGAACAAAAATTCGTTCAACATGGCCCGTTAACGATCGCCACTGACTCCTTGCTCGTTTTCGAAAAATGGCCCAATTATGCCTCTGGACCAAAATCCGCACCAAACAGTGACTCGTTTTGGGTGCGTCGGCTTTTCAATGTATGCGTGCGGGTTTTCTGTGCCCCAAATGCGACAATTTTGCTTGTTTACATACCCGCCAAGATCAAAATGAGCTTCATCTGAAAAGATTATTTTTTTGGCAAAATCGGCATCTTCTGTAAGCAATATTTCCCAGTAATGAAAAACGATTTTGACGATTGGCAGAAGATGTGCTGTTATCCCTAGACATCTTGGGAGCAGATGCAATTTTAGCAGAATTTGGGCTTTGCCCGCGCTTTACAATTGTGATGTATCTGTCAATTCCGGCTTTTGGTTTTGGCTACTCTTATCTTCAGTGGCAACTTGGTTAAGTGATGACCACGAGCCCGAAGCGGATGATATCGCTGAGTTAAATGTAGAAGTACTAGGCAACGGTAATTTTAACGATTCACTAGTTGGCATTCGACAAAGCGAAGTTGATCGCTGTCGAAAAGTAAGTCTATCATCAGATTTTTTATTGTTGTCATTAAGAGCTTCAGAACTCACATTTCTGAAATTTTTAGACATTTCTGCCGTTAGAACTCACTTCACAATTTTTTTCCTTTGATGGCATTTACAAACTTTGATGGCATTTATAATAGCTTGGACATAAATGATGGTGTTGAATGCTTTAATTCCATTATAAATCAGATCTTTGATGATAATGTGACAGTTCGTAGAGTAGTTGGGAAAGGTGATAACGACTAGATAAAAGACAATCGTATCAGGGGGGTTACTCTCTATTGCGATGCGAAAGCTAAATGCGATGATATGCAAATTTTGTACTCTCTATTACTTTCGCAAAATTGTTTGAAAAAGCGGCAAAATAGACATTGCAAAAGAAAATATGGCAAAGGTTGGCAGTACTGAAATTTAAAAAAAAAACGACGTTTAAAAGCAAAATTTAAGAAAAAGTGAAGTGTAAGCTTTTCATTGAAAATAAAGTCATGGATTCTGTAGCGTTATGGTTTTATGAAGAAAACGTCCATGTATAACGAGTTGCAAGACGAGTCTTAAAGGTTCAATTAGACGTGACATAACCATAGCCATAGAAAACAACCATAACTCTCACCATAGAAACCAATTGAATTTTGGTTTGATTATGGCTATGGCATTATGGCTATGTCACGTCTAATTTAAGTTTAGAGATAGTTCCGGTATACTGAACGCAGGTAAGAAAAAATCTGTAGCGGAATATGTTTTTAACTTTGTACAAAATTTGCATTTCTGTATGTTCTAAACGCTGTTCAACACTAGCTAAAAGTTTATAAAACTAGCCGCTGCCTTAAAATTACTTGGCCAAGGTGGATACCAACATCAAATTGGCCAGGACCATACCTTAGGAATATAGCAGCGGTCAATGTCCCGTCGCTTAAAAGAGCTCTACGGTAACGGTTGAGAAAATACAAAACTGAGAGGGACCATCACCTGTGAAGGAAATGCTTAATTTATTTTTACGTATTTTCACTTGGTGTGATTTTTTAAATCAAATATGAATACATACATACAAACATACATGTGTAATATTATAAGTACTATTAGTGTTACATTTCACTATAAATTTAGGTCGTCTGTCAATTTTGTCCACAAATTATTTGCGGCTTATTTGACATTTGCTCACATGCAATCCACTAAAATTTCAAACTACCGTTGTTTTGTTTGCAATTGTTTGGCTTTTTCCCTAAAAACTACGATTTAGATATAAATATTTTGGTTTTATAAAAGGTTTATCAATCAAATTTCCATAGAAAATTTGTTTAATAAACCTCTTCTAAAACGAAAATATTTTTTATGAATAAGACAGTCAATATATAAATATTTTTTTCAACGTACTTACATGTTTTTCTCACTTTGCATTTGGTATTTAGCTAACGCAAGATATTTGCGCTTATCGAGCGATTTTGACAGTGCACGGTGATACCAGACTTGCGAAACGGAAAATAAAAGATGCGAAAGGTAAATAAATGCGCAAACGCATTAGAGTACCAATCGTTCGATTTCGTGCCATTTCTCTTTCGCATCGTAATAGAGAGTAACCCCCCAGTTTTGCGAAGCGTGAAAGGGATCTAGCATACAGTGCTTATAGAGAAAATAGGAGACGTAACAACTTTAAAACGTATTATAGATACAGAAACATACTGAAAGCTATTATTCAGAAAGTGCGGAGGAGTTTCAGTATTCGATTTTTTTTACGTATGACCATAGGAATTTATGTAACAAAAAGACAAATTGGAGTTCTTAAATCATCTCAGATTAGGCAGGCTCCAATTAATTTGGATGACTTCAATGAGTTTTCTAGAATGCCTAGCTTGTTAGTAGAAGAGGTTTCGATTACTACTCCTTTGACGGAGGGGTTTTCATTTAGGAATGTGACTGCTGTTGGGTCGGATAATATTCAAATACAATTTCTAAAGATTATATTCCCGATGATATCTAGACATGTGACATTTATTATCAATAAAGTTTTAACAACATCCACCATTCCAGATATTTGGAAAGTGGGTAGAGTCACACCGATTCCCAAAATTAAAAATCCCAGTTGTTGTGCTGATTTTCGTCCTATTAGTATTTTGTCAGTTTGTTCCAAAATTTTAGAAATTATTGTTAGGGATCAATTGTTGTACCACCTGATTAATAATACCAATAAGGATTTAGGAATGGTTTTAGCACAACTGGTATTCTTATGGATATTACCGAAAAAATAAGAAACAATTACGATAAATCCATGTGCTGATATTCCTAGACTTAGGACTCCATTAGCCATAAAATACTGATTGATAAACTTATTAGGCAATTCGGGTTTAGTTATAGTGGGTGTAAGCTCATATAGTATTTTTTTAGGACGCAAACAATTCGTTTAAGTTGGCCAATAAATTTCGCATACTATTCCGCTTTGTCGTGGTGTACCTCAAGGCTCCCTATTCGGACCTCTACTCTTCCTTCTGTATGTGAATGATATTTTTAATGTATTGAATTTCTTAGGTGGTTACGCTTATGCTGATGATATACAACTCTTTGCATCATGCGATTTATTGAATGTTCATACTGCAGAGCATAGAATAAACTATGAATTAGCTAGCTTTGAGAAGTGGTCTAGAGACAACTTTTTGAAGTTAAACCCCACAAAATGTAAATTCATGATATTCTCTAAGCGCCCTATTGCTTTAGATATAGTAATTGACAATGAATTATTAGAATCGGTACCCCATTATAAAATTCTGGGCGTTATTCTAGATGATAAGCTAACATTTAACCGTCATATAAATTCTATAATATCCCGTACAGCATGGACTCTGAGAAGACTTTATAATGTTGCTTATTTCTTGGCAGTAAGAAAAAGAGTTGCTATGTCCTTATGCCTACCGTTATGGTATTGAATTATTTTTTTGTACGTCAGCCTCAATTATGGAAAGACTTTGTTTTAATAGAGTCAAGAAAGAATTTGTTTTTAATATTTTTAAAATTCGAATTGGAGAAATGTTTCTCATCATCAAATTGACCTACTAGGTTGTAGATTTGATCAATATATCAAATTAAGACATATGTGAGTGATATTCACGATTTAAAAGAATTATAAATGAGTATTTATTATAATTCACAATTAATAATTTCAGAAAATAAACCTGGATTCGAAAAAACGCGAGCAAAATTGATATCAAACTCATGGAAACAGTGCGCTAGGTAGAAAACAGTAAAAACCAACTACACAAAACAAGAGGTAGGGACGACCTACGCGCGTTTTCAAAGTTCACCAACACGTTCCTGACGTCATGAGATGTGTCGCTTTCAAATCAGACCAATACCAACACGCTCAGTGATGGTACACCAAAGATACACGTATTTAAATCTTTAAAATGGCTCTCCTGAACAAAACCGGTTTTTACCCTTAGGTCCTTTTCTATTTTGCGTGTCACATATGATCTTTTTTTATAAAACTATAAAATCTGAAGTCCTACCTACTTAGTAAATAAATTCCATTTTGGTGCTCCTAGTAGAACAGTTACTATGGTCTGGCCTGCGTATACTTCGCTGGTAATGGAGAGATCCTACGTGGCTGAATCCAACAGTTTTTCATTAGTAATTAGTGGTTACGCTTTTTTCATGCTTGTGTGGCACATGGCCATAGATGTAAGACAGGGTAGCTCCAAAGAGCCTCAAAGTGGGAAACTGCGGGTGTCGAAATTCTTTCGGAGCTTGTAACTTTTGTAAAAACAGACATGTTTAGAGCACCATTTTATATCTTACAGTTTCCAAGTTATTTGACTTGAAAATTTTTTTTTAAGTTTTGGCCCTGACTTTTTTTAATCGTTGGTACATACCTTCTATATTCTTTGGCAAAAATCAGTTGGTTTTGTTGATTTTGAAAGAAAACTTCATTACAATTTATATGAAAAAATTTTTTTTGATATCTCAAAAATTTGTAGCAAGGAATAATTTTGGATTTTTGAAAATTATGAGAAAATTGTGCATATTTTGTGAAAAAAGTATTCTTAATTTTTTTGGAATATTTTAAAAAATTGTTAAGTATTTGAAAAAAAAACTTTGATTGTTTCTGACAGAGGAGGCATTAAGAAAGACTGTGAATCACTGATGGAAATCATGGTACAATTGTACTTTTTATGGTAAATTTTAGACATCGTTGGTACCGTGGTACTACCGCGAGTTACTTGATACAATTTAAAAATGCCAATGTTTCACTAAATCGTCGGTTGGTTTCTGGTTTGCGGCACAGTATATACAAAATACATTATGTCTGCAGCAAATAAGACGATATGGTAACATTCATTTTGCCTATGTTGTCTTTAATTTTTTTGTGTGTGTTTTATTTAGAATAACCGATCTCTAACAAGTCTAATCTACAAATGTGCCCCTATGAATGTAATATTTAATATTTTCTTATGTTATTTCGAATTTTTTATACTGAATTTGTATACACATTTTTGTTAAGTTCCCGTTTTTTATTGTTTACTTCTGAATTTTTACACATTTTTTTACGTGTCCGCTCTTATTAATAAATATTAAAAAAATGGTACCGTCATGGTCCAAAAAGTACATTTTGTTTTCACAGTTGGTACAAAATCCAAGAAGTCATTTTCCTTCCCTGCTGTGAATTAAATTTTAGAGAGTTTTGATGGTGCACCCTACATCCAGCATTAGTCGAAAATTACAATTTTTTTTGCAATAAATCAAATTTTTGGATGTGGCAAAAAAATTTCACGCTCGTTTTTGTAATTTTTTTGGTGTTTTATTATAAATAAACTTGTTTTAAGTAACTTTTAAGAAACTCTTGACATCCTACACATAAATGTAGGCAGGAGAGAAGATTTTCTAAAATGCTAAAATTTTTCGAACACAATTTTTCCCAACAAAAAAAAGTTTTATAAAATTATATATTGGGAAACATTTTAATTTATTTCAATAGTATACATCTAGCTTTGCAAACTAAAAAAACTTATTCTCATACCTTCAATCGGTTCCAATGACCAGGCATCGAAAAAGAGAACTTCTTGCAATGACAACTCTATGTAAAAATCATTAGAACGGATCGAAATTTGCACTACTTCCAGATCGCAAACTCTACATTTTCATGACTTTTTTGGAGTGTCTTTTTTTTTACTGGGATGTAATAAGATTTAAATTTTTTTATGTACAAATACATTTTTTTAAATATTGTTGAAAAGAATAATACACATTCGAACATATATTGTATATACATATGTACAAATATCGTATTATATTACATCATACTATATATGTGACAGCGCATAGAGAAAGGGACCTAAGGGTAAAAAAAATCAATTTTCACTTTTTTTTGATGTGGACAACATCTGAGCATCGAATGAGACCGATCCCATGCCCCAAAAGTGTTCCCTCCCAGAGATATGCGCGTTTTATGAAATTGAAGTCGACGATTCTAAGAAATAGAATAATAGAATGGGACCTAACGATAAAATTTATTTATTTTCATTTATTTATTTATTTTTTTCCTTATGAACAATTTAAAAAAATAGAAAAATCATTTTAATCGACGGTTCTTGCGAATTGGTTCCTTAGAACTTGACGGTACCGGTCCTTTATTTTTTTCGATTTCTTCTTAACGTCTGCTGCCTCCACTTCTTAAGGATTGTCCACTTGCACCGAACCTTCCTCTTCGTTTCCATTTCCAGAGACCAAAGGAAGAGGAGGAACCGAATCTTTTTTTGAATCGTCAAAACATAAACCCCGGATCTCTTTATACAAGTACCATTGACGCTTCATCGATAACCCTGGTGACGGAATTATAATTGGTTTGTCATCGAAACTGGTATTGTTACTCAGATGTATGTTTTCATTTATGCTGGCTGAATTCGCAAACAGTTTAGATTGCACTGGCGACTGAGCAATAAATACAAGGTGATGATACTTCGATATTCCAATTAAAGTTTTATATTTAGTGGAGAAGTATTCGTCCCATTTTCTCCACTCAACAACAGGCTCACTTGAGTTTGGAAGTCGTATAGGTACAGGAACATTAAATCCATTACGAGATAATTTTCTAACACAATCAACTACATCCACGAAGCAGTCGACATTAGTTTGGGCATATTTGGATTTGAAAACTCCGAATAAACGATCAGGTGAAAACTTTGTATGTCCGCTTATCAAAAAGTTCAATTCAACTGACTCACATATGGAAGTATCGACAAGGTGTTGTAAATATCGTATAATTGCATTGTTTTTATTTTGTGAAACACAGTTATCAGCGAATATCACTAATTTTTTAGTTGAATGTACTTCTCGTAGGTAGTAATCAAGCATTGATATTACTGAATTCGGACCTTTTCCAATGGAATCGCTTTCGTCAATACAGAAGATGTGTTGAACATTTCGACATTCTTTTGTAATTCCGAAAATTGCTGTTTTGCGACCTGATTTAAAGTATGCAGTTCCTATTTGCTGTGGACCCGACGGAAAACAAACATTTTGAGCATAATCCATAGATATTACTAGATAATCCTCCTCTGGAATACCTGGATATATGGCATTTAGATCAGGCTTGACTAATGTTCTCAAGTCGTTATAGTGTTCTCGCTGAGTGCTGGCAGATTGCAAATGATCAGAATACACCTTCAGTGCTGCTTTTTTTCAACTTCAGTAACGTTTACTGTATTAACAGCATTTTTTCCAAGATTTCAACACAATTCGCGAAAGTGCGAAGATTTGCGATTTTACCACCCGGCTCGACGGTGTTGGTGTATCTAGTGTAAACAGAAGTCTTACTTTCAGTAGTTGGAAGTTTCAATAAACGATAATCACTATGATTTGGTTGACGTCCAGGTAAAGTGATAGCAACACTTTCAGCAAAAGGGCAGATAAATGAAACAATTTCTTTTTTTTTTCAAAGTAGTTAAAGCAACTGTACGATTAATTTTATTCGTCATGCCATGTTCGCGTGGATAAACACCATTTTTGTCGTAATGTTCGATTAGATTTTTGTAGCGTTTAATTCCCATTGTATACAGGAAGAAGTACATATCACGGCATATCGGCAAACTTCGAAAATAATATATCTGATTGTACCGTTTCTTCATAGCTCGCGATCGATCGCAACTTTTGACCTGAGCATTGCATCGTCACGGTGAGCTGCCAGATGTGCGAGAATAATTAAATCTTGGGATTCCTTATCTAAATTCATAAAAGACGTACAAAAATCCACAGCCATCTTCTTAGGGGTCACTTCATTGCATTGATTTGAATAACACGGAGGTATTTTTGAACCATACAGTCGAGCAACTACCTTTTCTTCGCGTAAATCAAGATCAGATTATCAAGGTACATATTATCGGTATCATCTTCAGAGTCACTATCCGATAATTCTGAGAAGTGATCGTCATCATCCTCGTCATCAGGGAAGCGATAAAGTAAATCTACTTCTTCGAATTCGTCCACCATTTCATCCTAAAACAGTCAGTAAGAATGTTATTAGTTTTAAATTATTTTCGCGAATAACATAATAAGGTTATGTGAAAAACTTTTCGTACTAACAGAGTGATATTCACGATTTAAAAGAATTATAAATGAGTATTTATTATAATTCACAATTAATAATTTCAGAAAATAAACCGGGATTCGAAAAAACGCGAGCAAAATTGATATCAAACTCATGGAAACAGTGCGCTAGGTAGAAAACAGTAAAAACCAACTACACAAAACAAAACAATAGGTAGGGACAACCTACTCGCATTTTCAAATTTCACCAACACGTTCCTGACGTCATGAGATGTGTCGCTTTCAAATGAGACCAATACCAACACGCTCAGTGATGGTACACCAAAGATACACGTATTTAAATCTTTAAAATGGCTCTCCTGAACAAAACCGGTTTTTACCCTTAGGTCCCTTTCTATTTTGCGCGTCACATATGTATATATTATTTTATGTTATATTATATTATAATTGTAGACTAGTCAACTTGGCCCTTAAGGGCTTGCGGCAAGATTTTGAAACAAATAAATAAATAAATTTAGTGCTTATATATTTACATATAGAGTCGTTGAGCAGGTCTGGGCTGAAGAGCAGCTCTGGGCTGAAGAGCAGCTCTGGGCTGAAGAGCAGCTCTGGGCTGAAGAGCAGCTCTTGCGTCATCGTAATTATATCCTAAGTGCAGTCAGGCTTGTGTGTGTTGTTTGGCCTTCGAGAGTTTTTATAGTATTGTTATTTATTGGGCGATACAGGAGTTACTACGTGATTTTCGTAACAAAAATAATCGACACTATTAAAGTTAAAAATTTATTTTTCTTTTCATTTCTTTGTACTTAAAAGCATAGTATGAAAATAAACGGAACACATTGTTTGATTTTGCTTTGTTTCGTTCCCTGCACAAGAAAAAAAATTATAATTTTAATAACAAACTTAGAAGTATTATTAAAAACCGAAGACTTACTTTTACTCAGCGAACAAGCAAAAATGGTGAATATCATCAACGATCTATTAGGTTACTAGTTAGGGCTCTATGAAACCGTAATACAATATCCGTCCTGTAGGCTGTATGATAAATAACATTTATCGAAGTATTTTGCTATACACGGCATTTAGTAAAAAAACCCAAATATAAAAGAATTTATAATATGATTCGTTTATCTAAAACTTATCCGTTTCAATAATATCAGACTTTAATTTTTTCATTGAAATATTTTTAGGACATGGTCCACTGGTCGAAACATAAACGATGGTTGGCCAGATCCCTCTAATGATAATGAGAATAAAGACTGGTCAGTTGGACAACCTTCAAGTGCGACTGCTTATACCGATTTAGTACAGGAGTTTGAGCCTGGAAAACCTTGGAAGGTAACTACTTAAATAAAATCAGGGAATGAACTATCTTACCAACCAGATATTTATATTATTTAAAATAATTGCACATTAATATTATTTACCGTGTTTCAAAAAATAAAAAAGGATGCATCTGGACACGGGATACTCTTCATTTCCTGATTTAAAAATGATTCCTATGTACAACTTATCTAATTCAAGGGTTCGCAGATAAAAAGCATTGAGGATGATCCAAGTATAACTCCTGGAAGCGTAGCTAGATCTCCATTGTCTATAAATCCGACGCCAAAAGATGCTGATATTTTTTCAAACGCTGCTAGCAAAAATTCCCCGACTGATATACCATCGTTAGGACTAACGTCGTCATCCACATGGAGCTTTAATCCCTCATCCAGCAATCCAAACTTTCCCAGGTATACGTTTAAAATTTCTTTAAATTCTAATATTTTGAAATTATTAAATTTTAATAATCAGTTGGTCGGATAGTACACAACAAGAAATATGGTCCTCGATGAATAAGAGTTCCCGTGGGCCACCACCAGGTCTTGGTAGTAATAAGGCTGGTGGGGGTGGTGTACCTAATGTAGCAAATCCTGGCAATCCCAATGGTTGGCTAGGCGCTGGTCGAAGTGGTGGTTGGTCGGGAACTAATTCTAATTGGAACTCAAATTGGTTACTACTTAAAAATTTAACCGCACAGGTAGATAATTTTTAAATTTTTGTTTACTTTTGTTCAAGAAATATTTTTATTAGAGGAGGTTCTAATATCAAATAAAATATACATACGTACATAACACACATTCAGTTCAATAGTGTCATAACTCAAAAAAACTAGTTTTGCAGATAACACGTTTAACATGTTTTTCAATTTACATACAACTCAATGAAAGCATGAAAGTTTAAATGTTTTTCTATGGCGAATTTAAATGCAATAAATACTTATTGCACTACGGTTACATTTTCCATCATAAGTCATCAAGTTAAATTATTGTAAAATATGATAAATTGTGTGTGCAAACGCACTTGTTCTGGCTTCCGAGTCGTTTTCACGTGTTTTCTTGGGAGTTCGATTGTTAAAACACATGATACAGCTGTTTAAGTTGAAATTTAGAGAACACAAATTAATAGTATGTGTTCATCCAAATTTAGAAAAAAAAAACTTAAAATGGACGATTTTCTCGTTTCGTCTTCTTAGTTTCAATTAATTTATTAGACTAAAAATAATTTTAACAATGTAAGTTAAAAAATTAAAATTACAGAGTTGGCGTCGACATAAAAATATTGAAACAAGTGTAACAAAATACAGAAGAGAAGCATAGTAGCATTATAGCATTAAATTTATCGTTCATTTCAACACTCCCTGAATGACAATTCACAAAATCAAATTCTTTCTCATGTACTCTTTACAATTATAAAAGTATACAGTTAAGGAAATAACTCTACATACACCCATCATTTTTGGGATTTGAGGAAACTTGGGAAGAAATTCAAAAAATTAATTATGCCAATATTTAGGGTGCCAATAAATATGTTTATACAAAAAATAAAAAATTAAAATATAATTATAATAACAACAATAAACACAAAAATATTCAAAATCCATAGGAAAAAAGTCTACATACAGGCATAAAGTACATGAAAAAATACGTGAAAAATTTTCGAGGTCGTTAACTTGTTTGAAAATTCTATGATTTCCGGTACCAAGCCGTCAATAAATGGCACCCGATTATGGTCTAATATGTTCTTAAAAAAGCAACAATTAATATTAACCGCGAAAGAATTAAAAAATTTACCACAAGTTCCAAGTTTTTGAAAAGTAACAACTTTGGTAAACACGTCTGCAATCATCCCCTTTGTACACAGGTATTTAATATCCACATGTTTTGTTCTGGACGGGACATTATTATTATACATGTCGCAGTATAACAACATACTTTTAGATTCTATGCCACAGTTTTTTGTTTTTTTTTTGTAGACCAGAAAATTGCGCCGGATTGATATATAAAAACATACCCAGTAGTGAATTGTCGGTCTTGAATATTTCCGGCCCAGTCAGCATCGCGGAAACCTTCTATTTCTGAGTTGGGTTGATTTCTGTAAACGATACCTTTCTTGATTGTGCCTTTTAAGTATCTAATTACTCGTCTAACTTCTGCCCAATTTGCTTTACCACGAAGTTGCTTTGAGTGTTTTCTTTCAAGTGTTTTGTTGTTTGTTTCTATCAAAACATTGTATATAACGGATTCCAGCTTTACTATAATTTCTCCTGGGCACCAAGTGAATTTGTTGTTCTTTAATATTTCTGCATAAACCAGGTCACCTGTTTGGAATCTCCTTTTGCGAGTACCATGCTTCTTGTTATATGCATCTTCCATTTCCTTATTTTTTATAGTTTCCAGTTCTTCTTCCGTTTTTAAAAGATCCATTTGTAATCTTAGAGATCTACCAACAAACCATTCTGCGGGAGATTTATTTTCTGGAACATTCGGATTAGGAGTTGAACGATATTGTGCAAGGAAAGTTAGCAAATTCAATTTGTCATTATTTGAATCACACTCATTAGCTTTGTGCAAAGAATTTTAACGGTGTCTACAAACCTTTCCGCCTGTCCATTTGATTGAGGATGATATGTAGGTGTTGTTAAGTGTTTTATACCATACTTTGAACATAAAATTAGCGAATTGGGCACATTTGAATTGATTGCCATTGTCTGAAACAATGGTTTTCGGAGCTCCGTACATACTTACAAATTCCTCTATTTGCATAACCACTGAATTTGATGATATGGTTGATAATTAGACGATTTCAGGCCATTTTGAAAATGCATCCACCATTACTAAATAATAATGGCTCCTCACAGGTCCAGCGATATCAACATGAACCCGTTCCAAAACCGCCTGTGGTACCTTTACCACATGGCCTTATGAACTTGGTGACCCCGGTGGAGTTGTATTAAAAGTTTATTTTTATATGTTAATGGAACAATTACACGCTCTGAAATCATTAAACAACCATCAATTATATAAATTGATTCACGTCTATTGCAGTATGGTATGAATTTTTTAGAAGGTGGTGGCCATCCTTCTTGAGTATATTTGTATACCAGTTGCAATGTTAGATCAGCTTTCGAAGCGTCACATATCATCTGACGTTTAATTGGTAGTTCTTGAAGGTTTTCATGCAAAACGATTTTTACATCTCTTTCAACAGATGTAGTTGAAATTCTAAAATCTTCATCAGGCGTTGGCTGGTTATTTATAAGTCTAGACAATGCATCTACATTTCCGAAGCAGTTAGTATTCACATACTGAATATCAAAATTATAGCTCATCATTGTTAAGGCCCACCTTTGTAACCTATTTGCCGTATGAGTTGGAATTCCTTTTTTGGAACCAAAAATAGCCAATAATGGTTTAAGATATGTGAGCAAAGTAAATTTTCGACCATAGATCATTTTATGAAATTTGATACATGCATATACAATAGCCAAAGCCTCTTCCTCTATTTGGCTATAGCTGTTATCGGTAAACTGGGATTGTAATGAATAAGCAATAAAGTTGATGTTAAATTTCTTTTAAATTCCTTGAAAGATTTTTCACATTTATCATTCCAGTGATATTCTACACCATTTTTTAATAACTCATCCAACGGGTGTCGCAGCTGGCTCATTCTAGGCAAAAACTTCGCATAGTAGTTAAAAGCTCCTAAAAAAAATTGGATCTCCGAAACATTTTTCGGTCTGGGTAAATTTTTGATTACTTCGATTTTCTGGGGATCTGGGTGTACGCCTTTGGAGTCTAAAACATTACCAAGGTATTTGATTGCAGATCTAAAAATGTCACACTTTTCCCAATTAATAGTCAAACCATATTCTTGAAAACGTTTAAAGACTTGCGTGACGAGTTTATAATTATCTTGTATTGTTGATGTTGCAATTATTATATCATATAAATATGTAATAACGCCATTTAGTCCACACAATATAGTTTCTAATGCCTTTGGAAAGCACCCGGAGCCGACATAACTCCAAAAGGAAGTCTATTATATTAAAATAAACCTCTATGTGTATTTACTGTTAATCACCCTTATTCTAATTGTCGACATCGACGTCACTTTAACACAACACCAAAAAATTAAGGCTTATGTATCCGTTGGCGAAAACAACTGACTCCTGTTGGCAGGTTTATGCTATTTTCTAGACCTTAGGGAATGGAAATAGATTGCCAGTATCACGAAAATGTTCTCGAGAGCGAGTAAACAAGCCCCAATTTTTTGTATTGTGTTAAAGTGACGTCGATGTCGACAATTAGAATAAGGGTGAATATCTTTTTTTGTCATCTACTTCAAATTGCAGATAGGCATCAAATAAATCTAATGTGTTAAAGTGTTACAATCTGCCTTCTTAGAGAAAATGGCGTCTACGTGTGGGATTGGATACCGATTTTTTTCAATGTAATAGTTTAATCCCGTCGAGTAATCTCCACAAATTCGTATTTTATTATTGGTGTTATTATATTCATTGCCTGAAGACGATTCAGTTCTTCTTCAACTCTATGCAACATCGCGTACGATACATACCGTTTTTGTTTAAATACTGGATTACAGTTTACCTTAAGTTCGAAGTGAATTTTTATTTTTTACAACACCAAACTGTACCACTCAAAACATCTGGAAATTGTGCCTTAATTGCTTTAAAAATTGATTCTTTCTTCATATCTGTAGAAACGTACAAACATATATTTTTGATAGGGCTGTCCCAGTACTCGAATTATTCTATAATATCAATTCCAAAAATGTTAAGTGTGGCAGACTCAGCCACATAAATAGTTGAAGAAACTGCTTTTTGTAAATGAAATGTCATTGTATTAAATTCACCTAAAATCGGAATGTTGTAGTTAGAAGCGCAAGCAGCGTTTCGTACACATTTAGAAAGTTTCGGCTTTCCCAATTTAACCCAGTTTGATTTTGATATAATTGTAATATCTGGTTAGGTTAGGTTAGGTTATGACAGGCTGCTGATTTTATAGTAAACCAGCCCACTTGGGTCCTTAGAGGTCCCGTTGTGCTGCCTGGGCAGATTGAGGTGGGCTGCCCATCCTCATTTATCCTATACATTATCCGTATTCAGCTGAAACCAACCCGAAAGGCGTATGAATGAATTCACACTACCGATTTCACATTCCGACAGACTCTCCAAACCTTGCAGTATCGGAGCCCCCATGTGGAGTGAACGCACCTCCGCAAGTGCTGGGCAATGACAGAGAAAATGCTCAACAGTTTCCTCCTCTTCCTCGTCCTGACAGCTTCTGCAGAAATCATTATAAGGTAGATTTAATCTACCAGCATGTATGCCTATGTAGCAATGTCCTGTTAGGACTGCGACCAAATTGCGGAGTTGTCCTCTTGGAATCCTCCCCAATATTGCGGACCTCCTCATATCATAATATCTGAGGCGGTATCAAATTGAAGCTGAATAGATTTGTTTAGAATGCTTACTGTGACAAATTTTCTTAAAGAAGCGTGATCCCCTACTTGACAACATTTACATTTTTTGAATTGAATTTTCTAGGTGAATACATGTTTTTCTTATTTTGTTTTTCAATAAAAGTAAAACATGATCAGTAGCCATCCTTGTGTCCAATTTTATTACACATTTTGGATTTGTGTTTTGAAAAGCTGCAGTTTTTTACACCACATTGCCAACATGGTCTATTTGGAGCAGTATTATTATTGTCATACTTATCGTATATCTTCTGAACTTGCATCTCATCAGATGCCCCAACATACTGATTGAGGAACTTCTACTAGTTTAACATTTTCCTTTAGCACCAATGATAAATATAAGACATTTAAGTTCATCTGCTGACATTTGACCGCGAACAAAAAATTCACACTGTTTGTTTACCCTGGAGCCATACGATACGAATTCCTCTAAGTCATTTTTCTGCATTTTCAAGCATTTATATCGAATAATAAATAGAGATTCTTTTTTTTTATCAAACAACTCAACTGTTGCGCGGTTTGATCAAATTTCAAATCTCTTGGCTTTTTTTGGAAGAAGAGAACCACCATACTTCATATAGATGTTTTGATTGAGTTTTCGAATATAGTCTTGGAACTATCATCAAGATTGCTTGCATCCTCTAAAAAGAGTTCTTCAAAGCGGCTAAACTAATTTGAAAAGGTTAGGTTATCATCAGGGTCATAACGAAATTCTTGTATACTTCTGGCAATTAAATCCATAAGTGTTTCCTGCTGTTGTGTTTGCGAGGAAGTTGGTTGAGTAGATAACGATGTTTTAAATTTCTTTGAATGAAGTTCAATTAGTTCTTGTTGACGTTTTGCAGTTTGCTGCTGTTGCAAACGCAGTTGTGAGAGTATACTTTCCAGCGTAGACATCGTGTGGTTTCTTAAAATCCTCGTCGCCAATTTATATGATTAAAAATTAAATAAATATCAATTTATTTATATTATATTTAAAAACAATTTATTAATTATCTAAATTCAATTACAATTATTCTAGTCTTAAAAGTCAAGCACTTGTTATCCGCTTAACACAGAACACAGAGAAGTGAAGAAAGTGACAGGTAAAAAAAGCTCCAATCAGGTATTTTAAAATTCGTGGAAAAAAGAGAAAGGTATAGTGTATTTGATACTGTAGTGTATTACTACTTACCAATTAACACAGCTAATAAAGAGCGTTGTAATTTTATTGCACTAGAAAGAAGAATCAAAACAAAAACGCCGACAAAATTTGAGGGAAAACGAGACAAACAGAAAAATACCCTTATCTTCCGTCTCGTGACACTTCTGTATGTTTTTTTGCGCCTACTCCGACTATTAATAGATTTAAAGGTAATAGTGCTAGTCAAAGTGTTGTTCCAACAATAACGTCTTTACTTATGGTTATATGCATACCTAACATTGAAGATACCTCTCCTATGTCCTTCATTTTAAATCGTTTGGCTAACTCGGACTTAACGGAATCAACAGTTTTCATTTTATTGGAAAATATTAAAATTTCGTCGACATAACATCTGATTACCATTTACTTACCATTAAAATTATCATTCATTATTGATTGTTTCATTCTTTACGCGTCCCTACTGCTTCATACCATAAATGGACTTTTTCAGCAAGCGTAGCTTATCGGAACCATCATTGAATATATCTGGTTGTTGCATATAGATAGTTTCCTTAAGTGAACCATTTAAATATGCACTTACAGCGTCCATTTGGTGTACACAAATGTCCTATTTAATAGCCAAAGGAAGCAAATATCGAATTGAACCGTATCGAACGACGAGTAAAAAGTTCTCATTGAAATCGATCCCTTCATGTTGTGAGAAACCTTTTTTTTTAAGAGAAGTAACACTCAGGCAATTAATGCCTACTACTATTACTAGGTGTTACCTTCTTTAGGAAGGGGATAGTGATAGAGAAGACAGGTGGTGAAAGAAGAGATAGAGGAAAGCTTCATTCATTTACAACTCTGCTTTTTGCACGTTTTTAATAATGCAGTGTTGCAGCGCCTCTGATGTTAAATGAGGCGTATTAATTTTTTGAAGCTGTGTTTTGTAGCCATTTCATTGATTATTTTACTTCGCCGATGATTCTGCTACACAAGGAAGGAGGGTGCTCTGATGCTACATTAGGATTAGTATCTGCTGCAGTCGGTATAGTTCAGTGACCAGTGACTATGCCTTCATCACTTGAACTTTCCTACAACAACTAATACAAAGGGACACTAATGAACATCAGAAAAATGCGTGGTGTTGATATTTAATGACTGTTGGATACAGGGATTGAACCCAGGACCTTTGGTTTTGTAGTCAAAGTGCTAACTACTTCAGCCAACGCCAACATCCTATAGTACCACCGTGTTGCCCTTCTTAGTTTTGAACATCCACTTTGTTTTAACAGCCTTTTCGCCAGGTGGCTAATTTTTTAGTACCCACGTACTGTATTTCTTCCTGCATGGCCGCTTTCCATTCGTCTGAAATAACCGATGACATGGCTTCCTTTACACTGTTAGTATCATCAGAAAGAAACTGCATAGCACAAAAGTTTTGTGATTGTTAAGATTGGTTGGAAATGCGATTTGATCGACGTACGTTATCTGCGTGCGATGGACTATTTCAGGCAACGTGTGGAGTCTGAACCCATGCGTCATCGCCTGAATTGGTAATGGCATAGGCGATGACCACTCATCAGAGTCGACGTAATCGCTCTCACTCGCATTGTTATCAATGTCACTCTTTATACTAGAAGTTCATTCAACGAAATCTCCATCAACGTCATTCGTTATGCTAGGAGTTGATTCAACATAATCTCCGGTCTCCCCTGAATCAACTTCATCAGTTCCGGGTTTATCACTTATAGTGAAAGGAAGTATTTCTTGTTACAACAACTACGTTTGCAATAGAGAATAATTTTTAAACAGTTACTTCTCTAACACTTTGTTCTTTCCCTTATTTTATTTTATCTTAAAATAAAATACCTAAAAAACAATAAAAAGTTTGAAGTGAATAATAAAAATGAACCACCTGATGCACAGTGAGGGATTTTGTAAAAAAAAGTGGAAATAATTCTGCAGTTTCTAAACAAGCCGTCCGATTGTTATGAAATTTCATACAGTATTTAAAGAGGTTTCGCCGAGCTTAAAACTGGAATTTGGACTATATATCTCAAAAGGGGCGGGGCCACAAGGGCCGAAATTGGGCGACCTCGGGTTAATGAAAAATTCAAACTGATCCAAGCTGATGTATTTTATCTGATAAAAACGATTTTTTGCAATAGGATTTCTCTATCCAAGAGTTAAAAAAAAGGTCTGCTGCATTTATGCAGTTCCGCTTACAGTTTAGGAAATATTCGAGAAAATAAGTTTTATTTTGGCTTTTTTACCAACCTTGTTACACTGTTCTGCTAGTGGAGAAGTCAAATCTTGTTCGAATTCAAAAAGAAGACTTAGTGTGGGTTAAGAACAAAATTGCGTATAACTTTTGACTTAGTTGTGCTTTTGATACCAAATTTCTTTATAAATGTTAAAAATTTTGTTCTTAACCCATACTAAGTCTTCTTTTTGAATTCGAACAAGATTTGACTTCTCCACTAGCAGAACAGTGAAACAAGGTTGGTAAAAAATCCAAAATTAAACTTATTTTCTCGAATATTTCCTAAACTGTATACGGAACTGCATAAATGCAGCAGACCTTTTTTTTAGCTCTTGGATAGAGAAATCTTGCAAAAAATCTTTTTTATCAGATAAAAAACATCAGTTTGGATCAATTTGAATTTTTCATTAACCCGAGGTCACCCACTTTCGGGCCTTGTGGCCCCGCCACCTTTTGAGATATAGTCCAAATTCCAGTTTTAAGCTCTGCGACACCTCTTTAAATGCTGTATGAAATTTCATAATAATCGGACGGCTTGTTTAGAAACTGCAGAATTATTTCCACTTTTTTTCCACTTTGAGGATATTTTAATTCAATGCAAAAAATAGTGCATTAAAAATATCAAATTTAATGTCAATGCAATATTAATGCATTACTTTGAAGAGATTTTAGTTTAATGCAAAATATAGTGCACTAAAAGCATATGATTTATTTGATGCAATAAATTTGCATTTGCATTGATTTGGTTTAATGTAGGAAAATGCTCAATGCATTACCTTATTTAATGCAAAATGCCCAGGTCTGATGTACGGAACGCTTCGTGCGCGAGCCAAAGTCGCACTTTACTGAATTTATTTGATAGACTTGCCGCTAATGACAACTAAATACAGTCATATACAACGGGAATAGTCGTCAACAAACGTTACCAGATACCGAGCTCCAGAAAACGAGTTTACACTTAGGGGGCCAACAACGTCAGAATGCACCAAATCTAATAATTTCGTAGCTCTTATACCGTCTTATTGGCTTTCTGGTTTGTTTACCTTTCACACAAACCACGCACGGCTATTTGCTTTTGTTTTGAAAATGAACGCCACCTGAGGATTTTTTAACTTTAGCTAAATTCTTGTCGCAAATCTTTCTATGCCAAAAACCAAGTTTTTTACGCTGTTTTCTTTTGATTGCGTTTCGCAATCTATTCGACATAAATCATTGTAAATTTTACCAGAAGAAACAAGTTTACAATCTCCGTTCAATATACGGCATACTTCACCTTCAAAACTAACTTTTTTACCGCTACTAGTCATTTGTCTTACAGAAAGAAGATTTGTACACAAGTTAGACAAATATTCAACGTTTTCACGGTTATTATTTTTTCGAATTCCCAATTAAAAGATTTAAATCGACGTCCCCAGCGCAATAAATGTTCAATTCGCTCTTGATAGCAAGCATCACTTTTTTGTCTTCTATGTTATGTATGTTATATGTACATACATTTGCTATTTTTTTTTGTAAGGACCGTTTGTGCTTGCGTTCAAACTCGTGCCCGATGCTATCAGCGTTTAAGAAAACCCTCACTTCTCATTTTTTTTTTATTTTACTTACCGTTATTTCTATTGTTACCGTTTTTGAAACTCCTATTGATATTGTAATTGTTCTTGTGATGGCAATTTTTGGTAATGTGTCCGTATTCTTTGCAGTTGTATCATTCTACAGGCTTTTTCTTCTTATAGGTGAAATTTTTGGAATATATCACAGCCTCCTTTCCCCACTTGGACCATCAAATTTAGCATCTTGTAAAAGAAGATTATTTACTAATCGACGGTCAACTTTTCCTTCGAGCTCGTGACAGCCATTACCAGTCGTCGTCTATGTTGATTCCTGCATTCTTTACTTTCAGAGCAGTTATTACTAGCTCGTTTATATACTCTTGAATAGAAACTAGAGCTTTTTTCCCGGACTTTTTCATTTCCCGGGAAAGCGGGAAACTTTTTTATATATCCCGGGATCCCGCTCCGTAGAAATAATAAACATTAAATTTGCCAGGCATTAACACAAATTTGATTAGAAAGCTTAAAACACTAACTAAAACACATATTATATACATAAATATTGCTATGTTAATTCAAATTGGGTTTTAGAACAAGAACTTTATTTTATTTTAACTTTTAGTTTTTAAATTTCTTAAAGGTTTTTTCAACACGAAAAACTTTGTTATATAAGATCAAAAAAGTAAACTTACAAATATAAGTAATAACATAATCGTTAATAAAAACAAACATAAAAATACTCTAGGTTTGTGATCGAAAACAGATCAGTAAATTTGTTCTTAAAAAACGTCCATACAATTGAATTTTCCATTTAAAACAATTTTATTAAAAGCAAAAAAAGAGAGTAATGATTTCAATAAATTACTTTAAAACCGGGGACCGAAAATAATTATTTTTTTCTACCTGTAGAAAAGGCTACTAGAAAATAACCAGTATCTACTTTATGTTATTATTAACCATTATTTATTTATTTTTATTTTTATTTATTTATTTACTTATTGGTTAATTTCCTGTACAACAAGAGTTAATCTTATATTTACAGTACAGAAACGGATTTGGTAAAAAAAATAAAAAATTAAAAGCATTTGTAATTATTACATTCGAATTAGGAGTTAATTAATAAAAATATATAAAAAATATAATTAAAAAAACAAATGTATATGTATGTATGTATGTATATTAGAAGATTGCACATAATATAATATAAAAGAATTACCTACACATTTTTATTTAAAAGAGTTAACTACAAATCTTTTGAAACTATTAGCGTTGCTGTTCATTTGCTGACATAGTGGAAGATTATTCCAAAGTCTAGCGGCATGCACATAAAACTGCCATTCGGAGACCAGGTATTGATGTCGAGGTATTATAATGTTTCGGTTTCGTGGCGATTGACAAAAACGTATATTTTCAAAAATGTATTTGGGAGTTTGAGTGTGTATTATTTTATGCAGAAAACCCAGAGTGCGGATTTTTAACAGGCTATCGAAGCTTACACCATAAAGGTTCTTAGAAACAGAGGAAACATGATCAGATCTTCTCAATCCATACACATACCGTATAATATTGTTAAATAAAACATTTAATTTTCTTCGACTAACAGAGTCGCAGTTTGCAAATAATTCACATCCATACAATAAGGAAGGAACCAAATATGTCTTGGCAAGCAAGATTCTAATTCTGATAGGTGTAAAGTATTGTGTAGACCAGAGCGCTCGTAACTTAAAATACGATTGACCAACCAGTGAGTTTACATGATCTGTCCAAGTTAAATGGTTATTAAAAAATATTCCTAAATTTTTTGCCCTCTTAACGATTTCAATTTTCTCACCATTTAAAACGATATCCCCAGAAATACAAGGATCTATAGCTTTTTTACAGATTACAATACATTTAGATTTTTTTGGATTCAAACAGAGCCCATTTGCATTAGCCCAGATATAAATTTGATTTAATTCATGATTTAACTGTGAGATACCTGTGGCAATGTTTTCAGCTGCGATACTTAAAGTAAGTTGTATGTCATCTGCATAAAGGTGGATATTACACTTTGAAAGAATTTTTGGCAAGTCATTTGCATATATTTAAAATAAAAGCGGACCTAAGATAGAGCCCTGAGGCACTCCCCTTTTAAGTGTTAATTTGTCTGACCAAATATTATTTGCAAGAACCGATTGTGTTCGATTTGAAAGGTATGATGAAATAAGTTTAACTGATGTAGCTGAAAATCTAAAAAAGTGTTTTAATTTGTTAATTAATATGGCATGGTCTACCGTGTCAAATGCCTTGGAGTGGTCAAGAAGTACCAAGAAATTTATGTTCCCATTCTCCAAACCCTGCCGTATGTGTTCACCTACTTCAACAAGAGCCGTAACGCAGCTATGACTTTCGCGGAAACCAGATTGTTTAACAAAAAGCATGTTGTTGATATTTATATATGAAATCATTTGCTTACATAAAATTTTTTCCAGTATTTTCGAAAGAAAGCATAAGATGGCTATTGGTCTGTATTCACCATTTTCTTTGGGTAAAGGAATAATTTTTGCATGTTTCCAATTTGAAGGAAACGTAGAAGACGTAATAATATTGTTTAAAAGGTGAGTGACGTATGGGAGAATTAGAGGCATAAGTATTCTCATAAATTTAGGATGTAAGTTGTCAGTTCCCACTGCGTTTGATTTTATTAGTGAACACGTAGACATAACGTCAAATTGTGATATACATGAAAATTGAAAATAATTACCGTTTACATCATTATCTACATTTGTGGCGGACGAGGAAAAATTATAAAACAACGGATTTGCTTGGATCACAGGAGCTTTAGTGGATGTTTTATTAAGCATGTTTGCATCTACATTTATGTCTATGTTGTTCAACTGCTTGCCAATACCTATTTCGCGAATAGTATTCCAGGTTTGTCGAGAATCAACTGCAGTACTGAATCGTGTGGAATAATATTCGGTTTTAGCAAGTCTTATATGTTTATTAACGTTGTTTCTAGCAGCTGTGTATTGCAATTTTATATCGAAAGTTTTATACCTTTTCCACCTGGCATATGCCAAATCCCTTTGATGTATAGCTTCTTTTATAGTGTCTGAAAACCATGGTTTATGTTTAGGTCGTATATTTTTATGTTTGATCGGTATTGTTAAATCAAAAAGGTATTGAATGTTGCGTTCTAAGAAATAGGCCTGCTCATCAATAGTTGGCATAAAATAGATATTACCCCAGGCAATGTTTGATGAATATTCACATAAATTATTAAAATCTAGGCTGTTAAAGTCACGGTAACTGAAACTCTGCTCAACATCATGAACGATAAAGTTATAATTTAAAAATATAAGGTCATGTTTGGAAAAACATGACGCAGATATCTGATCATATAAATTTATGTTCGCGGTACTAGACACGAAGTAAAGGTCAATGAGTGTACTAGTTGTGGATGTATGATGTGTCGGACATGTAGTATTTACGGGATAAAGTCCAAATGACAACATATTGTCAGCAAGATTCGTCTCCATTAGTATATTGGAATTAAAGTCACCAGTAATGATAACATTATCGTATTGTGAGGCAAGAGTTTCAAGTGAAGAATACGAAGGCAAAAAACCATTATTAACCATTATTGTGAGATATAAATATATTATGATCGTTTTATTAACTTTTCCAAAGACATTTAAATATCGTCCCCTAAAAACCACTTAGAAATGCATCGATTACATCTAAAATACGATATGTATTCGTCTAGCGATAACCGAAAAATAAAATTAATTTCGACAATGGTCATTGGTAACCAAAAAACTTTTTTGGTTTCTATAATACTCGTAGTTATTTATAGCAAAAAAATGTTTCACTTATATTGGTTACGATTATAACCATTATTTAAATTTATTAAATGGTTATACAGCTTCTCGCCATTTCTCTTATAACTGTTATGTTCCTGCTTAAAGCATCAATATATAGGGTGTTTTTTATTGAGGTATAGAACTTTAAGTTGGCATCACTTTTTTTAACTGGCGGCCAATTTGTCAGCTGTCAAGTGATTAATATTTAGTTTGGTTTGCCATTTCATCATGAACAGGTTGACAAAAGAACAACGCTTGCAAATCGTGCAAATTTGCTTTATTCGAGCCAGCCGAATTGGCTTTAAAAAAGCCGAATTGGCTTTATTCGAGCCAGCCGCGGCGGCCACATGCCCGAAATCATATTTTAACATTAATGGCATAAAATTATCCTTCCAATAAAGCCAAATTGATGGACATTAAAACGATTTTCTTGTGTTTTATTTCAATTCGAAGTTCTATACCTCTAAAAAAACACCCTTTACATATGTGACAAAATATATCTTTAAATCTAAAATTTGTTAGAAAGATCGCTGCTCGCTATAAATTTTCACAAATGCCAAAGTTAAAGCAGCTGTTCTATATGTAAAGTCGTCACCAATTTTTTTATTATTTCCCGGGATCCCGCAGAAAAAATCAAGGAAAATCGGGAAATTTTAAAACTTGAATTTTCGGGAAAAAACCCTAATAGAAATGTAATTCTGCGGTTTCATATTCACCATATGTTTTAACAATCCCACCTTACGCGTAAGACCAGTGTCCTCAAAAACACTTAATAAAACATCCCACGTTTCTTTTGCTGTTTTAGCTGCAGCAATGTGTCCATAAATACAAGGATCTACCAGCAAAATAATTTCTGCCAAGGCGCGTTCATTCAAGACTGCATCATTGGCTTCAACCCCTCAGGTTTCCACAACTTTCTAGCATCCTTTGATGACCAGGCAATATTTTGCTTGCCTCTCCCAAACGTCGCAATTCTCGCGTCCCTTTAGACTCTCCAACGAAAATCCAATAGGAATTTACCTCTAGAACATTGGTGGGCGCTGTGATTGCATTGGTTAACTGTCAGTGTATTGAGTTTGAGAGCTACCAACCAAACGCAATGCCACACAGTCAAAATATTAATAATATTAAAATAAAACATTTTCTAAGCAAACAGTTAATTTAAAAAACTTCTCCAAACTTAGTTCTGGTATGGTCCACTGATAGCAAAAATTTTTTTTTAATTTTTCCAGATAAATATATGTATTTTTATTTAAAATTTTTCTCTCTCACTACGACTAAACTTATGAATATCGCTATGAAAAGCATCATAATGTCTTTTAATAACATATTCCCTCTTTTCCCTAAATCTTTGATAACATAAAAGGCATTGTATGTTACCAAATGCGTTATTTATAATAAAATATTGTTTGCATATCATAAATTTGAAAGGCAACACATGTGTTTGATTCTTGAAAAAAATATGAAAGCAGCCGCCTCATGCGCATTCGTCACCGTCTGTCTCATCGATGACTAAATTAAAGAGGGTAAGAATACGTGTGAATGCTCTCAGTACAATTGTGCAAAGAAACACGCATCGAAGCTCTAGAAAAAATAATAAAAACTTCGAATATATTTTTTTTAACTGCGTGACATGCAGCCTGCTACTTTGAATCAATTTATTAGACCCAAAATAGTTTTAAAAATATAAGTTAAAAATCTAATGAAAATAACAGAGTTGGCGTAGACATAAAAATATTACAACAAGTGTAACAAAGTACAGGAGAAACACAGTGACTTATTAAATATATCGTTCATTTCAACATATCTTGCTTTCACAAGACTGTTTATAACTGAAAAGAATACGAGTTTTTTTGTTCAAAAGTGAAAACGAAAAAATCAAAAAAAAAATTTTTAATCGGCCATATCAAATTGTTTTTCTTCTAAATTTGGATGGTAGAACACATACCATTAATTTGTATTTTCTAAATTTTAACAAGCGGGTGTAGCATGTGTTGTTAATACGCGAACTGAACAGAAAATATGTGAAAACGACTCGGGAGACAAAACATACACGAAAATTTCTTCTAAGAGGCTCAGTTAAGGATATTATCAACGTGATTGTGTTATAATTTTTAAGAAAAGCGTAATGGTTTGGATGTAATAAGTTAAACTGATTAGTATAAGGAAGAATTTGGAATTTAAGTAAATATTAAAATATTTTGGATAGTTACTGCAATATACATATATACACATGTACATACTGACAAGGTATATGCCCCCATTATGATTCACCACTCAACCAAGTTGAGTTGTCAATTTACGACCCAACTCAACCATATATTTTTATTATGATTCATAAATAATTTTAGTTGTTTTCGAAACAATGGTGGAAAAGCAGAGGTTCTTATCTATGCTTTTTGAAACCATAGCACAGTGATCCGAATTCTTAACCTAGCCGAAAAAACCTAATAACTCTCTTTTAAAAAAGTCGTACCGGCAAGAAGCTTAGCACTTTCATACATTTTAGGAATATAAAATAATAAAAAAATATACGAATATCCTAGATGAGCGTGTCATATTTCTTATAGATAAATTAAAACAAATGGTGTACCTATTCTCATCTGATAGTACGTTTAGAAATTTATATTTATTTATTGAAGTTTTTGAATTTTGAATGTACATTAATGTAAAAATAAAAAATTGACGTGTGAATCCCCAATATTTACTTCAGTCTGAATCCGATTCACTTTCTGAGTTTTTATGGTGGGGCTCTGGTATTGACGCATCTGAAAGCAAAACAACGGCTTCTTTGAATTTGGAGACTTCGCTAACATTGTATACGTGTTCACAGAATAGCGTCGCTAATCTTGTTGCAAATTTTGGGTTTATTTTATTTCCTTCCCAGTACAGTTCAAGTTTTTTCCGTTTGGGTCTGTTAAAGAGCCTTCTCGTTTCGTTCCAAAGATATATCAGTGGCCCTGTCATACATGGCTGATCCTGCGGGCTCTTTCTATTACAGAGTGAACAGCACTCCTCAAAATGTTCCCTAAGTTCATTACTTACTCTTTCCAACTCCGAATCTATCAGCTCCACACTGTCAGTTTGTTCTGAGTAGTTGTCGAGTTTGTCAGTCAGTTTTGAATTGGATATGCCCCAGGAGAGATGATGAGAGTTGGCGTGACAACCTATTAAAATATTCCTACCTTTATTCCTCGCAGATGAAATTATGCACTTCCAGTAGGACGTTGGCGGTAGCGTCGTGGTGTCTGAGGGGAGATACACTGATGCTAACAGCATATTCCGACTACCGTGTATTAATGTTATGGCGTCTGGTGTTGATAGTTCAGGAAAAAAGGAAAATTATTCCCTTATGACATAGTATGCATGCTCTGGGTCTAGACCCAAATATGGCACAAAAAAGTTAATAATTACAGTCATTTTGTTCACGTGAAATATTTCCCGTGAACAAAAAATGGGGAACAGTATACTGACACAACAACAACGCAAACATTGGCGATCAAAATTTTAGAGAAAGGGAACTCTTTTCACGTGAACTTTTATTCCCGATAAGGGTGATTAACTGTTGACGGTCCCTGTATGAGAACAATATGTATCTTACCTTTTGTTATTTGTTACATCAGAATTTGGGTTGCCGTTTACTGCAATGGAGGTTCATCTGCAGCAGCAGAATCATTTTATTCGGCTAATAGGGAGTCTTCTTGAGATGGAGGCCTCTCAGACTCTTCCCTATTGTTTGGCTTCACCTCTCTCTTTGAACTCTTAGTCGGCCTCACATACCCTCCAAGTAGGCTTGCCAGATCTAATTTGCCAAAAAGCTTGACATTGACAAAATAAAAAACTTGATTTTGAAAAAAAACTTGACAAATAAAAACACTCATACTATTGTTTTTTATTTAAGTTTTTATTATTTTTTCATAAAAATTATTAGAATAAGAACAAAAGTATCATAAAAAGTAAAAATAACAGAAACAATATAAAAGAAACAAAAAACAATATAACAATAAAAATTCAGTCTTTATATATTTTAATATATTTTTTTTTTTCGAAAAACTTCAATGTACGTATTGCAACTTAGCTCAGCGATGCCAACTTAGCTATTTTGGAGCTAGATTTAGCTCTTTTTGATTCCTTCTAACTCGAAATTTTTCCCTTTAACTCTTTTTTTAAAAAAAGAGCTAACACTGCTCTTTTCAATTTTAAAAACGGCACGCTTAGCACTTTTCGCATCTTATAGTAAATTTTCTCGTTTTTACCCTATTGTTTCGTATTTGAGGCATTTACATTTTTGGTAAATATGTTTTGTTGCAAATGCTGATACTTTTTTGAAATTATGTAAGATATATTTATGTATTTAGTATGTTCGTTTCTGAATAATCAGAAAATTTTTGACTCGAAAGCATAAAAAATGTATGGCTCCACTTAACGATATTGTGCTATCCTAGCCAGATATTTTTTATTGAGGTATAGAACTTTAAGTTGGCATCACTTTTTTAACTGGCGGCCATTTTGTCAGCTGTCAAGTGATTAATATTTAGTTTGGTTTGCCATTTCATCATGAACAGGTTGACAAAAGAACAACGCTTGCAAATCGTGCAAATTTATTTCGAAAATAATGGTTCAGTTCGCGAAGTTTACCGCAAGCTCCGTCCATTTTATGGTCGACATAATCGTCCATCAGAGCAATTAATTCGGTTAACCATGGATCGTTTTCGCACTACGTTTACTCTATGTGATAATACGCATCCGCAGAGACGTCGAACAGTGCGCACCGAAGAAACAATTGCCGCTGTAGAGCAAAGTGTTGAAGAGGACCCGAATGAATCGATTCGCCACCGTGCCACCGTATAGAGCCATGATAACCGACTATTTTGTTCCCGAATTGGATGGCATGAATGTGGATGAGTTGTGGTTCCAACAAGACGGCGCTACATGCCACACAGCGCACGTCACAATCGATTTATTGAAGGAAACATTCGATGAGCGCATAATATCGCGGAATGGACCTGTCAATTGGCCACCAAGATCGTGTGATTTGACACCATTGGATTATTTTCTTTGGGGATATGTGAAGTCGCTCGTCTACGCCAACAAACCAGAAACGTTAGGGGACTTGGAAGCCAACATTCGTGGCGTTATTGCCAACATACGGCCCCATATGCTCGAAAAAGTGGTTGAAAATTGGACCTGTAGAATTGGCTTTATTCGAGCCAGCCGCGGCGGCCACATGCCCGAAATCATATTTAAACGTTAATGGCATAAAATTATCCTTCCAATAAAGCCAAATTGATGGACATTAAAACGATTTTCTTGTGTTTTATTTCAATTCGAAGTTCTATACCTCTAAAAAAAACACCCTGTATATCAGAAGTTCCAACACAAACGCAAATTGCGCAACCAAATCTTGCATTATATGCTGCAGTACATACACCGTTTTTAGCAATGGATCTTTTCTTACTATTATTTTTATTAATGTTAAAAAATCTTGAAGTACAAATTGAATAATAAATACATTCATAGATTTAAAACGGAAAAATCTAAAATTTTTAAATTTAGCTCTTTTTAGCTCTTTTTGACTACTCGGTTGGCTCGTTTTGTCTCTGAATTGTTGGCATCACTGACTTAGCTGTTCAATGTTGTCAATTTACTAGTGTTAAGTAATGGGGTAAATATCAGTGCTGGCACTTTTATTATAACTAGTGTTCGCCCAGTGGTTGAAAATCAACCATTAACGCAGAGAGGTGGAGAATAGAATGAAAATATTTAAAGTTTGATGAATTTAAAACACAATTTAAAAACTATATTTAAATATACATATGTATAGACACCAGGGTAAACCACTCTCTTAAACCACTTTCTTAACTACTAAATAGGAATTTAAAATTCCATCATATTCCAACATTCCATCATATTCCAACATTCCAGTATGTTCACTAATTTAAAGCACAGAAAAATAATGAAAACAATGAACAAAACGCACACAAAATAAACCAAAAATAAAAAACTTACTTTGTGCTGTAGGTGAATTTAACTTTAATCAAAGTTATTAATAATTAAAAAAAAAATATTTTTAAGTATCTAAAGAAAAATAATACAGTACCACTCGTTATTTAAATATCCAAGTTTTATTAGTTTCAGCAATAATCGTTTAAGTCCATAGAAAGATGGAAATAAGAATAGAATGAACAAATAAAATACGTTTTTCCTTCTGAGTGTTTACGGAGTTGCCAAGCCAAATTGTTGTAATTTTTTTTTTAGCAAATTAAGAGAGATCATGGCTTTATGATTGGCTAATATTCTTAACTGTTTTTAACTATCTTAGACACAAAAATGTAGAAGAAAAAATACATTCTGCACTGCTCCTATTGACAATCTATCTAACAAAAAAAAATCAAGAGAATACGTTAAGTTTAAGTCAGTTAAAATGGTTCTTAACTTTTTTCACTTGCCTATTTATATATAGATTGTACAGAAAGAGAACTATATACTTTAAACTATAATTGCACAGAAAAAAATATGTATCATATTAGATAGTAAAATATGGGCTTAAGATTTGTTTTTTAGAAATATAAAGTTACTTTTTTTTAAGTATTATTTCATAGCTAGCATAAATTTGAGAAAAAAAAATATCTTACAAAAAAGGTTGACAAATCACTTTTTCACTTGACACTTGACGTGCATTAAAAAACTTGACAATCAGGCCAAATCAGGCCCACCTGGCAAACCTACCTCCAATGAATGTTTTGCCGACTTTGAAGTATATGTCTGTGCTGTATAAGTGAAATGTCAAATTGTTTCAAATATGACATACACTTATTAAATGAACGTACTTAAATTTAAAGATGAGTTCTTGTCCTTTAAAATATTTTACGAGACGAAATTTAAGATAGCCAAGTAATCTACCGCACAAAAATTAAGTGATCACGAATTTTTAAATTAAATATACAGGGTGGCGCAAAATTAATCACCCTATTGGAAGTTGCTATAAGTTTTGCAAATGGGCGTTGTACGTCAATCATATTTTACATTTGTGAACTAGACAGATGCAGTATACAAAGACACAAACAGTGGAGGGCCATAATCTGCAACAGTGTGAAGTAATTGTGTCGATTTATTTTTTACCAATAATTGGTTGGTGGTGTTAGCACAGCGTGATATTCGACGTTGATATCCTAATCATGTGAACATTAAGAAACTTAGCTGCTAGAATCGAATAGAATGGAACCATGAAAGATCTTGTGAGGCGCGGCTGTGGCAACCGATGTCACTGAGAAAGAAGAAACATCAACTCGAGGACGTGTCATTCAATTAAGCCAGTGTTGCTAGTTTTTTTCTAGAGATTATCCCCAATTTTTGATTTGTCATTCCCAAAAATCCCCAAATTGAGTTTTTTATTCAAACTTTTTCTTTTCTGAAAAAGTAATTTTTTTTAATTTTATTTGAAAAATTATGCTAAAAATAACATATTTATTCAATAAATTCATATGAATTTAATTTGTACTTATAAAACTTGTAAAGAAAAAATTACACATTGTTTAATATACACAAGTATAAAAAATTTTTAACCAAAGTTTACAATTTCAAAAACTTTAGATTCGAAATCTTCTGATTCATCAGCCTCAAACTTTGTTGTACATAGTACTTGTATTAAAAAAGCTTTAGCATTTCAGCAGAAGGATTAAATTTGTCACATCAAATTGAATTTTTTTTAAAGTGTGTGTTTATTCTAAGAAGTGCTAACAACCAGTCATAATGCATTTTGTTACGTATTTTTGTTTTGGTAGTGTTCATTTTTGGTTAATCTGCCTTGATACTTCTTTTTTATTAGAAACCATTCACTATGCATAGTAGGGATGGGCAAATGAAGAAAATGTATCGATATATATCATATCGATATTTTTGAACAGTATCGATATATATTTTTTTAAAGCATCGATATTTCGATATATCGATATTTTTTGCTGCATTAATTTCAAATGCAGAATTACTTACTTTAAGAAATTTAATACAAAAAACTATTTATGTTAAGTAATACGTAACCTACTGTAGCTCCTTAAGACTTCATTAGTCTTTACTTTCTGTTGCTGCTCTGTGCTGTGCCGTTCTGTTTCTAAATTTTAAAAGTTACTTTTTCTGTAATAAACTATCAGCTGTTTCGGACCAGAATGGTCACAGTTTTCCACTAAAGTGATGAGTTTTGCATCGTCCATTGTTATTAGAGTTTTTCTTCTCCCGGACTTTTTCATTTCCCGGGAAAGTGGGAATAACTTTTCGGTTTTTAACGTTTATAAACACATGTCAAAAAAATAATACAATTTCAGTTCCCGGGCGTAATTGTTGTAAAGTTTTAGCTATAGTTCTACCATCGCATTCATAAAGTGAATAACGACATGCATCGAGGAATGTGTACGCAACATAACAGAATTAAGGAGAGAAAAACTAATGTCTTATATGTATATGATTTTTATAAACCAAAAAGAGTCAACTGATTCGTAACAGAACAAAAACAAATTCTGCCCTTAGGCTTATACCCACACAATCCAAAAAGTCACCTGCCTTAGTTGGGTCACAGTTAAAAAACGGCTATAGCTCTTAAAAGTATCGAAACCCGATACTCGTAAATAAGAATCGATGTATCGATATATAGGTTTTAGAAATATCGGCGATATATATCGATATTTATTTTCTCAAATATCGATATTTCGATATATAGATATTTTTTGCCCATCCCTAATGCATAGTAACACTCATTTTGGACTTGCCAGACGCATATTTCTTAGTTCAAAAAGCATTATTGTTACTATCAGTTATAAAAAATTCGCTAAAATTTGGTTATCATCCCCAACAAATCCCCAGATCCCCAATACGAAATTTTCATCCCCAATCGCGAAAAAATCCCCAATTTGGGGATAAATGCCGTAAACTGGCAAACTGAATTAAGCATCGGCAAACGTACCCTACAGCGAATTTTAATGAAAGACTTTCCCCTACATCTACTCAAAGCCACTGGGCGGTGAGGAGTTCAGGAGGGAGGAGTAATTCGGCCGTCTTTTTTTGTAAGGGCTACAATGGATATTGGCGATTTAGAATGGCCTGCAAGATCGCCCGATTTAACCATACCAGACTTCTTTTTTTTTACCTACTTTAAGTCTCAGACTTAAGCGTACAAACCTCAGACAATCACTGCCTTTATTTGACAGTAATCACCGCAAATTTTGCGGAAGGTTAGGGAGGGTGGTGCTTTACCGCACCTCCACTTGGAGACCCAATTGGGTCCATTGTGATTGTCATTTTTTGCGGAAAGTCATTGAAAATTCGATAAAACGGACAAATCTGTATTAACTTGGTGGATATCACCTGTTCCACTCAACAGAAAAAATTATAAAGGTTCAAATCAGGGTTTAAAAATTAGCTTTTCAAAATTTTTAGTTTAAATATGACTATTATGAAAATATGATTTGTATTAATTTTTGACAAAGCGCATAATAAAAATATTGAAGTCCATTTACATATTAAATATATGCGCATATACTAAATATTTTATACCTTAAAACTATTTAATATTTTCCATACCAAACAGAACAGAAATATTTTTGTAGTAATATTTTTCTATGCACATAAAATGAAAATAAATCCACAATAATATTTTACGCAGTAAACAGATTTCCATTTTTGCATATTAGCTTGTGTAATATTGTCGTGACTGCAAAATATTATAGCACACAAATATTATAAACGACAGCTACCGAAAAAATATGCATAGAAAATATTTCAACACGAAAAATGTGTGCTACATAAATATTTTGCCATTCAACCACTATGAAAAATATGATAAATGAAATATGAGAAAATTAAAATATTTGAGAGAAAAATATGTAGATATGCAAACAAGAAATATTGGCATCAAGAAATATTTTCAAAAAATATGCATATTTATGGCACAAAATATTTTTCTCCCATTATGAAACGTAAAATAGAAAAGTGAAATGTTGAAGATTGAAATGAGTGTGGGCATTTGACTATGCGTGTATATTGTATATTTATGTGTGTACGTATGTAAATTATATGGAATCAAGTCACGCAAAGCAGGGTGTTTTTTTTAGAGGTATAGAACTATGAATTGAAATAAAACACAAGAAAATCGTTTTAATGTCCATCAATTTGGCTTTATTGGAAGGATAATTTTATGCCATTAATGTTTAAATATGATTTCGGGCATGTGGCCGCCGCGGCTGGCTCGAATAAAGCCAATTCTACAGGTCCAATTTTCAACCACTTTTTCGAGCATATGGGGCCGTATGTTGGCAATAACGCCACGAATGTTGGCTTCCAAGTCCCCTAACGTTTCTGGTTTGTTGGCGTAGACGAGCGACTTCACATATCCCCAAAGAAAATAATCCAATGGTGTCAAATCACACGATCTTGGTGGCCAATTGACAGGTCCATTCCGCGAAATTATGCGCTCATCGAATGTTTCCTTCAATAAATCGATTGCATGGTCTCGCGGCTTTAATTCTTGCACAAGCTGGATCTTGTAAGGTCGCAAGCCAAGATCTTTGCGCAAAATCTTCCATAAAGTTGATGGACAAAGCTCCAATTGCTGTGCACGGTGGCGAATCGATTCATTCGGGTCCTCTTCAACACTTTGCTCTACAGCGGCAATTGTTTCTTCGGTGCGCACTGTTCGACGTCTCTGCGGATGCGTATTATCACATAGAGTAAACGTAGTGCGAAAACGATCCATGGTTAACCGAATTAATTGCTCTGATGGACGATTATGTCGACCATAAAATGGACGGAGCTTGCGGTAAACTTCGCGAACTGAACCATTATTTTCGAAATAAATTTGCACGATTTGCAAGCGTTGTTCTTTTGTCAACCTGTTCATGATGAAATGGCAAACCAAACTAAATATTAATCACTTGACAGCTGACAAAATGGCCGCCAGTTAAAAAAGTGATGCCAACTTAAAGTTCTATACCTCAATAAAAAACACCCAATACATATTTTACTTAGAATGTGAAAGTAATTAAAATGTTCACTAAGGAAATATTTCCTTCTAGGATGAGGAAAATGGGAAAATTATTAGATAAAAAAATACGTTAATTTAACTTACCAGGTAGGACAAACTTGCCCTTAAGTTATCGCTCACTTTAAGTTAGACTAAAGTTATAATAATAAAAAACTTTTTACTTCCAATAAAATCCTACTTTTAAATAATTAAAAAGCTCTTTCGAAATCAAATTTCAATGCAGAACTATTACAATTATATTTTTGTAGGTTTTTCTTCTAGCGCATTCTAGATGTTCTTGTTTTATTATTTTAATATTGAAATTTATAAAACCAAATTCCCGACAGACAAAACTGGTGAAAGTGCTTTTTGCGAACTTATTTTACTTTGTTTTACAAAACGTGCAACAAATTAAAATTAAGTGAAAAGTGAAAATTGCTGATAAAAGCAATTATATTAAAATCATGTACATATGTATGTATACTAAAAACAATAATAAAGCATGTGAGTTTTGGCCTTTTTGTTTTTATATAAGGGAATACGAATAAAATTTAGAATGTCAAATATTTTTCATTCCAAGTGATATTTTACATTCCAAATGACTTGATTCCAGAAAGAAGAAGTACAACCAATAATAAAATAAGAAACTTCACCTTGAAAAATATTACAGGTAACAATTAACATCCCGCATTCTTGCGGGATTTATTACTTTATTCATAAATGAAAATTCCAAATGACCTGACTGCTAACGATTTCTTGGAATGAAATTGATCCTTTTGAGCGCGTTTCGTTTGTTGTTGTAGAATTATTAGACAAAATTCTAGGTAAGTAATAAAACCATCCCTTAAAAACATACATATGTATGTATGTATGCGCCTCGATGTGAATTCGCACTGATTTTTTTTTTTTTGTTATTTGCATTGCATTCCATTAACAAATAAATAAAAAATGGACACTTGTGGGAGATTAACAAAAAAAAATATTTTTAAACCTAAAAAACAAAATTATGAAATCAAATGTGCCTTTAATTATGAAAGTGGCCTAAGTCATATATTTCTTTGGTCGAGATAATTAGTAGATAGTTTACCATTGAACAAACCAAAAAAATTTTTTATATTATGCAACATTTTAATTTAGTGTTCTCCTAGTCTCGAGTAATTTAACTAATGAACATATAAAATAACAAACAAAATTGGAAAAATTAAAAAATGTCGTGAAAAAAGCGATAGATCGTGAAAAGTTTCAAAATTTTAAATAAATTATAATATTGATTAAAAATCGCTAAAACTGTAAAAACTGCAAAACATTCGGCAAAAACCGTGAAAAGTCGAAAATTCGCAAAAAGTTATTTACACCGGGATGGTAACAAAGTCTAATATCTTTTAAAAATCGGCAAAAATGTTAGGACTCTGAAAACATGCAAAAGTCATTTTTTCGCGAACTTTGCAAAAAATCGCGAAAAATTGCAAAATTTTAAATAAGCCATAATATTAATTCAAAATCTGCAAGACTGTAGGGAATGCAAAAAAATGGCGAAAAGGATGAAAATTTTCAAAAACTTGCTAACAGCGGGATGATAACAAAGTTTAATATTGTTTAAAAATCGGCGAAACTGTCAGGAAGCTGAAAACATACAAAAGTCACTAATATCGCGAAGTTTGCAAAAATTCGCGAGAAGTTGCAAAATCGGAAGCAAGCCCTAAAATTGATTACAAATCGCCAATGTCGTTAAAAATAAAAATATTTCGAAAAAAATGCAAAAAAAAAATCGTAAGTTAGCAAAAATTGCTAAATGTAATAAAGAAATTACCAATAATAATTGACTACATAATATTTTACTTAGGGATGTAACGAATGTTCGGATTCGCTTTCGCATTCGCAAATAATTCGCTTACTTTTGCTATTTGCATTCGCATTTGCATTCGCTAAAATGTATGCGAATATTTAATGCGAATACTAAAGACAAAAATATTGGAAATATTTTCCAGTTTTTGAAAAAGAAAAGGCAGTGTTTGATTTGCGCGAAATTATTTTCTACTTAATAGTGTTTTCACACTGCAAGTTAAAACCTGGTTTTAACGTTAAAACCATAAACAGCTGATTTTGCATTCACACTGCAAGTTTGTTAAATTCAGGTTTTAACTCACAGACTGTCTAATAACTTTGCTCAAAATAAAATAAATCTCCTGCAGAAATGCGTGTGTTTGTTGTTGTATTTTTTCTATTTTTTATAACACTTATTTGACAAACTGTACAACTGTTTTTGTTTGTATAAAAAACTAAGAAACTTTACAATGCGCTCTAAAATGGAAATTATTTTATATTTTGTATATTTTAAAATTATGGAACTAGTAATACAAAGTACTTCTACACTTGGAAATCAAGTTATTGTATATAACAAATGCACAAATAAATCAGAAAATACAACTTTTTTATCGGTGGTTCGATATGTCATATCGTTTACTTTCACTTTCCAGAGGTCAATGATAATATTTTTGTTGTTTTCTTTCCAAAAAACTCTTATTTTTCCATACTTTTTTACTTATTGTTGCTGCTGCATCCATTTTTAAGTTGAAAATCTTTCAAGTGTCATCTCTTGTTATTCACTGGCATAAACATTATCAGCTGCTGCCGGTCATTTTAACTTGGCAGCACTGAATTTACCACAGCAAAAATAGGGTGCATTTCATAAAACCAAAATAAAACCAATTCAGAAATGGTTTTAAGTTGGATTTAACAAAAACAATTTGTATGGTAAAACCATACAAATTTTAACATTAAAACCAACTTTTATTAAAACCAAGTCAGTGTGAAAACACTATAAGACTATTCTGTTAAAAATGGTAAGCACCATTCATTACCTGGTACAAAAAATTTTAAATGTAAAAATATTAACTAATCCTTCTTTGTTGTAATTTTTTTGCGAAACAAGTGCCACTCAAATTATTTCGCATGAAAAGATGAACAGAGCACTACTTCTGAAAATTTTTTTCATGATAAGTATTTTGGTAGCATTTTACAGGAAATGTTGAACTTAGTACAAGGTCTTAAGGCCAAAGTACGAATGGGTTGATTGCCTAACATTTTGTAAATTTATTTTTAAATATTATCTATACTTATTTTAATATGATTTCATATATCTTTCAGTTTAACAATTTTGAATAAATATTTGCTGAATTCAAGACTCGAGTGGATCTATCTATACAACACAACTTCATGTTCTGAGACAAATTTATTTTCATGTGATTTTTTTAACGTATTGTAATATTTGCATTCGCTTTCGCAAAAATTAAAATGTGTTATTCGTTTTCGCATTCGCATTCGCTAAACTGGTATTCGTTACGTCCCTAATTTTACTCAAAAGCATGGTAATCCTTGTTGACATATACACAGTGTTTAAAAAACTAGACTCCAAGTAGCTGTAGCAACGAAAAAACACGAAATAGTCTAGCAAAAAAATGTAAAAAACTTGTAGCCGTTCATTTACTATTACTACCGATACCGGCACAATTTGGTAGCTGTAGTTGTAGTAATAGTAAAAAAATAAAATAATTGGAGCAGCGTAGTAAATAATGTTTTACTGCTTTAGCTACCTTCAAATTTTTGTAGCACTAAAAGTAGTTTTATTTTTTAAATTTTTACTGCTACCTACTTTGGTAGTCACAGAAGGAGCAGATAGCATAGTTTTTGAAGTAGCACTAGAATAACATTTCAGCAGCAATTTAATAACATTGAGGTAGTTTTAAAATAACATTTCAGCAGCAATTTAATAACATTGCAGCAGCATAAAATAACATTTAGGGAGCAGCATAAGTAGTAAAAAAGTAAAATTTTCAGTAAACTAAATACAAACGAAGAATACGTGTGTGAAACAGCGTTGCCGTTTCGTACTTTTAACTAGAATTGGTTATTTTTTCGAATCTGTATTTTAAGTTGTATTTGATGAAAAATTAGTTCGAATAAAATAATTAAAAACGAACTAAAATACATTTCATTCGTAATTTTAATAGATATGTATTTTAGTTACAACAGTTTTTCTTTTCTTTTATAAATGTTAACGTATGTATACGTACCTATATAAACTTTGCATACTGTATGTATTTTCTAATTCATTTCCAATTCACCAGTTATAAAAATGAGTTAATAAAATTCAAGTTTTTTTAATTCAGTTTTATGTGAGATGTCATGTATTCATACATTTTAGTATAGTTACGTGGCTCCATATACATACATATTACATCTTATTTCCATATACCTATGGACCCATATACGAAGAACTTCATAATTCAATTTCCATATATGAGCTCATGATACATTTCATATATTCTTCCATATATCAATTCATATATAATACTTTTCGCATGTATAAGCCTATACATTTCCATACATGAATTCATATATATTCATATTTATTATATACATTCATATATTAAAAATATATGGACCATACATAGTTTTTTTTAGCTGGGTTATTTAATATTATTTAACAACATCGTCATAACTACGATATGTAAAAAGTGTGGCGTAGCAGGGAAACGTTACTGCAAAAACATGACAATCACATAAAAAAGTACGAACACGAATGTGTGAAACGAATTAAAGCGACGATTGCTTATAAACAGCGCTGTCAACTTTTAAATTTCACAGTGCAATAAAAAAAAGCCTTTAAGTTCAATAAATAAAATAATTTTGTTATTGTGATTATGTTTTTATTTAAAGTTTTTCTTTTCTAAATTAATATTATATATGAGTGTTCTTTCAAAAAAACATATTTTCACCAAATTTCAGTAATGAGAAAAAAGTTTAATAGCGTTGTTTGGAACGTTTTTTAATATGTAAAATAATTAATTACATTTCCTGTTTTGTTTTGTTCTTTTGTAATTATTATTAAACTACAAACTGCAAGTAAGCCTTATACTACAATGACACACAATATAAATTTTAATGATTTTTTTATTAAATAAAAAAAGCATTTAAAAGTGTGGTCATTTTTTCACATTTGTTAACTTTTTCAAAAAATGTGATAAAATGTAATGTAATAATTTTTTGGTTGTGGCAGCACTGATCACATACATACATACACATTTGTGGTTTCTAGTTTTACTGATGATTTTGATTTTTGACTACTTTTGCCGCTACCTCAATGTTATTTTGTGCTGCTGAAATGTTATTAAATTGCTGCTGAAATGTTATTATAAAACTACCTCGATGTTATTAACATACTACCTCAAAATTTTCTAGTCATAAAAAACAAAACTCCAAATGTTGTAGTAGTTATAAAACAAAAACCTCAATCAAACGAATAGAAAACTATTTAGTTTTTTAAGCTGCTACTTCATTTTCGTTTTTACTGCTGCTACTTAATTTTTAGTTTTTAATTTTATCATGTAGCAGTAGTTTTAAAAAAGGTAATGCTACGAAGCAAGACAACTGCTCCTGGTACCGCTACTTGTAATTGTTTGGAGTACTAGGTTTAGCAATAGTAAAAAAATTTTCAGTTAATGTAGTTTTTTAAACACTGCATATACATACATACAAACATTTATTTTTTTGTCGCGCAACAAAGTTCAAAATTTCGAATTTATCGCATCAACTTCCACTGCAACGACTACCACAACTACGCATTCTGTTTACTTTCCTTTAAAACAACAGTTTTTAACTTTTGACAGCTTGCAGCGCTACTCGTTACGTTGTACTACAGCTACTATTATGTTCCAGCCTTTAGTCGTATGCATTTTTACTTCAAAATATTACCTAAATTACTCGAGACTAGTAAAACACTAAATTAAAATGTTGCATAATATAAAAAATTTTTTTGGTTTGTGCAATGGTAAACTATCTACTAATTATCTCGACCAAAGAAATATATGACTTAGGCCACTTTCATAATTAAAGGCACATTTGATTTCATAATTTTGTTTTTTAGGTTTAAAAATATTTTTTTTGTTAATCTCCCACAAGTGTCCATTTTTTATTTATTTGTTAATGGAATGCAATGCAAATAACAAAAAAAAAATCAGTGCGAATTCACATCGAGGCGCATACATACATACATATGTATGTTTTTAAGGGATGGTTTTATTACTTACCTAGAATTTTGTCTAATAATTCTACAACAACAAACGAAACGCGCTCAAAAGGATCAATTTCATTCCAAGAAATCGTTAGCAGTCAGGTCATTTGGAATTTTCATTTATGAATAAAGTAATAAATCCCGCAAGAATGCGGAATGTTAATTGTTACCTGTAATATTTTTCAAGGTGAAGTTTCTTATTTTATTATTGGTTGTACTTCTCCTTTCTGGAATCAAGTCATTTGGAATGTAAAATATAACTTGTAATGAAAAATATTTGACATTCTAAATTTTATTCGTATTCCCTTATATAAAAACAAAAAGGCCAAAACTCACATGCTTTATTATTGTTTTTAGTATACATATGTACATGATTTTAATATAATTGCTTTTATCAGCAATTTTCACTTTTCACTTAATTTTAATTTGTTGCACGTTTTGTAAAACAAAGTAAAATAAGTTCGCAAAAAGCACTTTCACCAGTTTTGTCTGTCGGGAATTTGGTTTTATAAATTTCAATATTAAAATAATAAAACAAGAACATCTAGAATGCGCTAGAAGAAAAACCTACAAAAATATAATTGTAATAGTTCTGCATTGAAATTTGATTTCGAAAGAGCTTTTTAATTATTTAAAAGTAGGATTTTATTGGAAGTAAAAAGTTTTTTATTATTATAACTTTAGTCTAACTTAAAGTGAGCGATAACTTAAGGGCAAGTTTGTCCTACCTGGTAAGTTAAATTAACGTATTTTTTTATCTAATAATTTTCCCATTTTCCTCATCCTAGAAGGAAATATTTCCTTAGTGAACATTTTAATTACTTACACATTCTAAGTAAAATATGTATATTTAAAAAAGCAATAATTAAAATTATTATTATAATAATTATAATGCTAATAAACTTTGCGTGACTTGATTCCATATAATTTACATACGTACACACATAAATATACAACATACACGCATAGTCAAATGCCCACACTTATTTCAATCTTCAACATTTCACTTTTCTATTTTACGTTTCATAATGGGAGAAAAATATTTTGTGCCATAAATATGCATATTTTTTGAAAATATTTCTTGATGCCAATATTTCTTGTTTGCATATCTACATATTTTTCTCTCAAATATTTTAATTTTCTCATATTTCATTTATCATATTTTTCATAGTGGTTGAATGGCAAAATATTTATGTAGCACACATTTTTCGTGTTGAAATATTTTCTATGCATATTTTTTCGGTAGCTGTTGTTTATAATATTTGTGTGCTATAATATTTTGCAGTCACGACAATATTACACAAGCTAATATGCAAAAATGGAAATCTGTTTACTGCGTAAAATATTATTGTGGATTTATTTTCATTTTAGGCCATATTATGAGTTGCATTCGATTTTCGACATTCGCTGGGTATCGAGCATCGAAATTCAAATGTTAAATTCATATTATGAGCACCGAAAATTTCGCTGAGCAACGAATTTTCTATCGAACAGAATTTAGCTTTCGATGCAGTATTTTAATGGAAAAAATTAGTAAAAAGTCCAAGTGTTAAGCTATGTTTATTTTTAAGTACTTAAACTCAAATTCTTAGCTATTTTTTGCCGGTTTCATTCACAATAACAACGTTCTTTGTGGAATGCTCGTTATAATACCAAATGAAAATTCGTTCGATCGGTACTTTCGACTACAGTCGAATATCGTAAGTTGCTCATAATAGGGGCCTTTATGTGCATAGAAAAATATTACTGCAAAAATATTTCTGTTGTGTTTGCTATGGAAAATATTAAATAGTGTGAAGATATGAAATATTTATTTAGTGCTATGAAATTATTTCGTAACAGAAAAATAATTTTTTAGTTTTCATTGGAAATTATTTAATATGTTGACAATGTTTAGTAAATATATTAGTTTTTTTAAACCCTGGTTCAAATAAAGATTTCCATCACTCAAATTCATTTTTTTATTTAGTAAAACAGTTATTCAAAAACAAAATTGAATGATTCATTTTGCGCCAATTTTATAACGAACAACTTTTATAATTAGTTGTATGTGTTCTGGCTTCCACATCATTTTCACATGTTTTGTTGAGTGATCGGATGTTAAAACACATGCTACACCTGTTTTAAGTTGAAATTTAGAAAATAAAAATTAATAGCATGTGTTCTTGCATCCGATTTTAGATGAAAACGATTGTTAAATGAACGATTTCAAACTTTTAGATTTTTTCGTTTTCACTTTTGGCAAAAAAACTCGTATTCTTTTCACTTGTTAATAGTCTTGTGAAAAGAATACGAGTTTTTTTTTGCCAAAAGTGAAAACGAAAAAATCTAAAAATTTGAAATCGTCCATTTAAATATCGTTTTCATCTAAAATCGGATGCAAGAACACATACTATTAATTTTTATTTTCTAAATCTCAACTTAAAACAGGTGTAGCATGTGTTTTAACATCCGATCCCACAAGAAAACATGTGAAAACGATGTGGAAGCCAGAACACACACAACTATTTCATTATCATGTAAGTGTTTAGATAGTATATCACAAATAAATTCAACGCAATAGCACTTAATTTTAAATTCATTATTCTTTTTCACCTTTGAAAAAATGTTTTGTGTATCGTGCATTTAAATTACAAAAAAGATTAAGCGACATAATTTTCGACTCTGGGGGCAAATCACGGCTTTCGATACGACTCGTAATTTAAAAATATTTCAATAGAGTTTATATGGAAATATTTTTAAATTACGAGTCGTATCGAATGCCGTGATTTGCCCCCTGATTTTTTTAACCAAAATCGATGATTGGGATCGTAAATAATCGATTTTCTTTAAAAAAAATGAGATAATGGGTGGTATTATTGATTCCGCACGGAAAGGAAAATTCGACGGAAAGAACTATCGATCGATATGGAAATTGCAATTATTCATTTCTGCGGTATACGCTTTCCGAGAAATTGATTTAACATCCCTGTTTTCATTAATTCTGACGTGATGTAGTGTCGGCTGTTGTTAAAAAAGCATTTCAAAATATATACATACATACAGGCATATGTAAATACATACAAATGACGTGACATACATACATTGTATGAACATATGTCAGCATTTTTGAAACGTAAAAACAATAAATAGAAAGAAGAGTTACAGATTAATCACAGAGAGTAAGTTGGAATAAATACATATATTTTATTAACAGTTGATTTTTTTATATTTTTATAAAAATAAAACAAACAAATTAAATTAAATTAAGCTTTAATTTGCAAATTTGTATATTTTCCATACAATTTTGTTCTTTCCGTACGCTTTCCGTCATAAAATTTGAGCGTAAGCAAAATAAAGAAAAAATACCGCAACAACGGAATGAATAATTGCAAATTTTGCTTCCGCAGAAAAAATGCTTTCCGCAATCGCGGAACGGAATGAATAATTAGACCCAATATAAGTGGTATTATTAATAGCACAACGCAGTTTAATTACATTCTCCACCTAATTTGTCTATAATTTTCCAATAATTTTGTTCATTTGCCTCTTTAATGCAGATTGATAGCTCAACATTACGTACCTTATGCATGCAGCATGGACCTCTGCTAAATTTTCATTTGTATTTAAATCAGGGCATAGCTCTGTGCAAATACGCCACACGTGAGGAAGCGAGTAAAGCACAAATGACATTGAACAATTGCTTTTTAGGCAATACGACGATCATTGCCGAATCGCCCAGCGAAAATGAAGTTCATTCGATATTGCATCATCTGCCCCAACAGACTAATAATACTGCCACACAACAACAACAACAAGCACAACAGGGTCAAGTCTCCAGCCATAATAATCCAGCTGCAGTAAATAATACAGGAGGATTAGGTGGAGGGGGCGGAAACAGCTCAAATACGAACGCCAACAATGTAAATAATGTTAACAATGCCTCAGGTCCACAAAATCCCTCCACAACGGGCGGTAATGTTAATGGAATGAACCAGCAGTCGAACAATCCAGTAAACAATGCCTCAAGTATCAATTCAGTTAATAATGGCAGCAATAATGCTAATTCCGGCCAAAACGGAAATCAATCATCCAATCATAATTCTCATGCAAATGCAAGTACACAAAATGCATCAAATCTGGCCTCAAATAACAGCAATGCTGCATCCAACAACCCTTCAAATGCCAATGCCAACACGGGGTGGCGTTCAACTCCCCAGCAGACACAAAATTCTCAAACGCGACCGTCTGGAGGACGTGATGACTTCGAATTCATTTCCAAATATGTGTGTTCGATTGTGGATGACTAGATAAGGCTTACTAGTTTAAAATCAATTCCCCCAAATCCTCTATCTACTATCACACTTCCTCAAATAACACTACTACTTCCTAGCTTACAACAACCGTATAGAAGATTTCTCAAGTAGTTTTAAATATACACATACATATGTATGCATATATATATATATATATATATATATATATATATATATATGTATATATATATATATATATATATATATATGTGAAAAAACAATATATAATGAGATTGTATAAACAATTTAAAATAAAAAAATTGTATATAATATAAAATGAAGAAAAAAGAGAAAACCCAGCGACAGAAAATCGAAGACTGCTATTAATGACATTTACAAAATTTAAAAATTATAATTCATTCAAAATACGTACATACATAGCTACCTTCAGTGGCTCAAAATGAAACTGGGACAATATACTTAAGATTTTGTAACTTGAAAAAAATTAACACAAACATTATTTTAATTGAACTAATTTAATTATTTTCAAAGCCTCATTTAACAAGATCTTTAAATATAAAAAAATAAATTTATTTACTATTTTAGCACTTAACTCTTAATAGCCTGATTTTTCTATTTTTGCTAAAAAAAAATTCATGTTATAAAACTTCCAATCCCAAGCAACTTTTGTTCTACAACTTTCTTCGTAAGTGGTATTTAATTGAAATATTTTAATAATACGTGGTTGGTTCCTTAAGGAACCAGTAGGCACATAGAGTTCAAAATGTGAACACCTCTATGTTGTAACAAAATGTTTCTTAAGCAAAAATAAACAAGTGTTTTTCGAGACAATAAACAAAATTTAAAGAAAAAATCACCAATAATAACATTAAGCTATCAGCAATAACATTTAGTCTTGATGTATTGATAATTTTTCTTCGACCTTAGAAAATGTATATATTTGTTTCCTCTTAATCAGGCTCAAGGTCATAATCATTTAAATAAAACTCTTTTTGTTTTATTAAATTATTGATCTTTCTTATATCTTTTATTTTTTCAATATTTCGAACACCTTCGGTGTCCTTCTTCAGGAAAAATTTTAAAGTAAGGTCGTCAGCTGTCCGCTTTGAGAAAGAGTCAAATTCTTACTCAAAGCGGACAGCTGACGACATTACTCTAAAATTTTTCCTGAAGAAGGACACCGAAGGTGTTCGAAATATTGAAAAAATAAAAGATATAAGAAAGATCAATAATTTAATAAAACAAAAAGAGTTTTATTTAAATGATTATGACCTTGAGCCTGATTAAGAGGAAACAAATATATTTAGTCTTGATGACAATAAGCAAAGCAAATTTTTTTTTCTTCTGATGGTAAAAATTTTGTTCTGGATGTACATTTCGTACTATTGCATCGTGTTTTGATATCTTTTACAAATCCTGGTAAGTGGCCAATATTATTCAATCGAATATCACGTGGAAGTACACAGATGGACAAAGGCACCGTCATTTGGTATCTAGATTATAACAGCTCCCATACCCAGAAAAAAATGGAAACATAAAATGTAATAACATAAACTATACACTTTTTAAGTTTTATTTCAGTTTAAATATAAGGCTAAATCAAGCGTTATTTATAAAAAAAACCTGTCATAATGGTTGCTGTGTGCATTTTTGGTGGACAAAAGTCACCGTCATATAATAAAGTACTTCATCAATTAAAGGACTAAAATTATTTTAATATGAAGTGTGTTTGCCATTGTTTTTGATGACAGCCTGCAATGAGTAAATTTTTTGGTAATATCTCAGTTTATTTTCTACCATTCCTCTAGCAGTGTTTGGAGGTAATGTGATGATTCCGAATCCACCGATCAAATGTTCTATTGGATTCAGGTCGGGTGTCTGTGGAGGAGTTTTCAGGGTATGGGGAGTGTTGTACAAAACCCACAAGCGAACTATTTCTGCGGTGTGACAATGACTGTCATCTTGAAAGTAGTAGTCTAATTCAATGCTAACCATTTGAGCACTTTTTTTTTGCAGATTTTCTTTAAGAATATTCAAATAAAGTCCTTTGTCCATTATTTCATCTATAAAGACGAGCTCTCCATCACCAGCCGCCGACATGCATCTCCATACCATGACTCCAGCACCACCGTGTTTCACAGATGTTTGTATATGTTTCTCTGCTAATGCTTTGCCCGGCTTTCTCCACGTTAAAACACGTCCATCCGATTTATATATACAAAACTTGCTCTCATCATAGAAGATAACTTTTTCCCAGAAATCTATATCCTTGCTTAAATGCTATTTTGCGAAGGAGAGACATTTTGGTTGACCTTGCTGATCTGTGGTTTTTTCTGCATACTCTGGCACTATAACCAGCGGAATTCAGCTCTCTGCGCACAGTACGTTGGTAAACAACTGTACCAGTGCTTTCCTCTATCGCTGCTTCAATTTCTGTTGACGGGGTTTTGGACTCTTTTTAAACTATTTTTATTATTACACGCTTTTCGAGTACAGATAGTGCCGGCGGTCGTCCACTCCTTGGCAGGCATTTGCCAGTAATAATGGTGCGTGGACGATTAATATCTCCAGAATGGTATTGCTTTGATTGTACGCATATAAAATAATTTTCCTTTCTTCAATTGTGGTTTCTTTTTAACAATTTAATATTTAACAATCACGCGGCGTCAGTAAAATTTTTATTTAAGTACCGTTATAAAATGCAGATCAGTCTTAAAGCTGTCATACTAAACGAACTTACTGATAAAAGGAACCAGATTGGCTTTAATTTTTTTTTAATATTTTAACAGGCAAGCTGAGTTGAAGTGACGGTGACTTTTGTCCTCCAAAAATGTGGGCAAAAAATATTATATTACATGTTTATAAAAATAAACTTAATTAGAAACAGATGTTTAGCCTGAAATAGAAATGACAATAATAGTAGTTTTTGTTAAATATACTACTTTTTATGTTTCCATTATTTTCTGGGCATGGGAGCTGTTATAATCTAGCTACCAAATGACAGTGACTTTTGTCCATATGTGTAGGTCATTCATTCATTCAATCATACATTCGGGCCTGTACTGAAAATCACTGTGATTTCAAAAAGAAACTATTAATAGGCTGACTTGTTATTAGATTTTTTTGTATTTTAAGTTTTTTTCATGTATAATAGAATATTTTATTCCAATTTCCATCGCTATAAATCGTGAATTTTACAAAAGCAATGATTAAGCATTTATTAATTTTTTGACATCACTGTGATTTGACATGTGATTTGCAGAATAGGCCCGATTAGACGCTGACGTTATGCTACAATTTCAAACTCACCTTTTCTTACTCATTAAATTCCTTGGCTCCCTGTGTTTAGTCGCTGCGTGATGTCGCTTGTACAAAATCCAAGCTAGTCAAGCCGGGAATAATAACATTAGTTTTACCTGCAATCATTATGCAGGAAATATTGCTGATTTCTACTCCCTCCACATCATCTGATGTATCATTTTCAATGTTCTCAGCATCTGCTGGTTCAATTACTTCATCTCCCTCTTCATCTTCTAGTCGCCTTTCATTTCCAAAAGCAGCTTCAAAGTTGAAATCTGGGTCGAGTTTCGAATCATTCCTGGCAAAATCGACATCATCTTAGCTATCGAACCACGCAATTTATTTAGTAAATTCGAAAATCTCGTTTATTCGAAAATCACAAACTCTACGCACCATATTCAAATAATTAACTTAAAAAAACTACAAAAAATGCCTCCATACAAACACAAATATACAGTATGCGATAAAATATACGCACGAAGCTGTAGTTACTATCATATAGCATCATAACATAGGAAAACTCGATTGAATTGAAATTTATTTTATATATTTACAATGATGACATATACCCCTCTTACTATCGCAAGGCTTAACAATGACTAAAGTATTTAACAGGAATAACTTAGATTAAATTTAAAACATACATTTTTTACCAGTTACAAAAAATCCACGAAATATTTCACAGTTTTATTCTTCATTACTAGAGAAAAGAGTTTCATGCATTTAAAATCACGTTTTATGTACATAAAATATGCAGTAAAAATATGAAAATATGTATTTAAAACTAATAAAATATGCATTTATCAACTTTTTTTCAATATTTAATGACATTAAAAACTACATAAATCAGCTTCAATGCTTTCTTAACAAATATCTTTCCATTTAAAACTTAAAAACACAAAAAGCTTGGCTTCAATGCTTTCTTAACAAATATTTTGTCAAATCATATGGAATACAAAATAAAGTTAAATCGGACTTTTATTTACGTACATGAATGAATAAATGTATTTTTAAATTGTCAAAAGGTAAATCTTTAGCGATTTTTTCTAAAAAAAAACTTATGTAATAAAAATTAACATCCCACGTCAGCAGAAGTTACTGGTGCGCATTTAAATGGTGGTATTTCGTTTGTAAAGTATTTATTTTCTAAATTTTCGTTGTCAGAACTGGTGTCTTGTTCACACTAGTGCTTTCAGAAGCACTTTGTATCAACACGAAATTAATGCGGAACCACTAGAGAGCGCTGAAAAAAATTACACAAAAATGTTTGGATTTAAAAAGGTTATTATCACATAGTCTTTTTTTAATTTTTAATGGTATTGGTATTCTTGACCTTAAGTCAAGGTATTGCATTTTTCAAATGAGTTGAAGGAGCCCTACGGTGGTTTTGAATATCGAATAATATCACAAAAAATGCGATCGTAAATTTTTCTCGCTTTGCTCTCTTTTGGTTCTTACACTGTCGTTTAAACTGCAGCTTTTAAACAATTTGCAACTAATCACAAAAAAAAATTAAATTTTATGTATAGCATGAAAAAATAAAAAATTTGTTAAAAATATACATTTATAATAAAATATGCCAAAATATGTACATACAGGCATGTTCTGAAAATCACATTTTTCAAATCACTAGTGATTTTAAAAGTAATAATTGTCCTGCAGACGTTTTTAAAATCATATACCATAAATTTCTTTCAAAAATGATATTTGATGCTCTATATAATAGAAAAATTACAAAAAAGGAGCGAACAAATATCTGCATAACCATTATTACTTTTGAAATCACTAGTGATTTGAAAAATGTGATTTTCAGAACAGGCCTGATAGTTATTATAAAATATGCAAAAATATGCACTAACAAATCGTTGCCATTTTGAGCAAATTTGTTGATTCGCAAAGATATATTTACGTTGATCTACGACCAACGACAGAAAACATGTGTTTACATGAAAATCCTTTCCTTACTCATTACTTATAAAAAATAAAAATAAAATAAAAACAAGTAACGCGAAATAAAAGAAACACTCCTTTGAACATTAATAGAATTGAAAAAAGCACGTGTTTTTAATTGTCCCTGGTCTGTCAAAGTAATCGGTCATATTGTGCAATATTTTTATAAAAAAAATGGCTAATAATAACTACTCTGCGCAAATAAAACAAAAAACAATGAATGACTAAAATAAAGGTGAATCAGTGGCGTCAATTATAGCTTGGAAAATATAATTCCAGCACACGCTAAGGAGGAAACGTCAGTTAAATGGAGGTATAAATACGACAACGATCCGAAACAAATAGCTAAATGTGTAAAAAAGTGGTTAGTAAGCAATAAGATCAACGTTTTGAAATAGCATGCGCAATCTCAATCCCATAGAAAACTCATATGACATTGTAGATCGTAAAATAAATAGCTATAATTGTAAAAATACGGATGCACTTTTCCAAAAAGTATAAGTCGCATGGGATGGAAATGGCAATGAAATCTAATACCACCAGTAATGAATTACTAGAAATGTGCTTATGTTTTGTCGCATATAAGAAAGTATGCTGAAGATTAATTGTGATTTCCGTTTATTTTCTTTTGTTTGAGTAAATTTAGTTTTTTTAGTTTTGTAAATAAATAAAATAATTTGAAATCCAAATCTGTTTTCATTTGATACTACAATGTATAGTTTTCACCACAAGTTCGTGGATATGTTTTGTCGCACACTGTATATGCTTAATTTTTGAACTCCCAGAGCCTGATTGCTCTTCAAAAAATCAATCAAAGAATTCGAAAAAAATCAAGATAAACTCAATTTAGTTGAAGTACTTATATCGTCTTTTATCAACAATACAAAGATTGTAGAAATATTTTTTTCCGTTACGATTTCGGAGAATTTAGCACAAAATTTTTTTTACATACACATAAGCACAAATGCTTTCTGTCACTGTTGTCACTTCCTACTGAACATTCAGCTGCTAAATAAACTAGATTCAAAAGGTAATTAGTGCAAATGATAATTGGGATCAAATTCGGTAATTAAGCAGGTGTTTGTAAGGTTTATAGTCAATTATAAAAGAGATATAATGTAACATTCAAAGCTTAGTGCGCCAAAGCACAGAATACAGAAGTGAAGAAAGTGACAGGTAATAAAAGCTCCAATCAGGTTTTTTTAAAATTCGTGGAAAAGAGAGAAAAGTATAGTGTATTTGATACTGTAGTGTATTACTACTTACCAATTAACACAGCTTATAAAAAGCGTTGTAATTTTATTGCACTAGAAAGACGAATCAAAACAAAAACGCCGACAAAATTTGAGAGAAAACGAGACAAACGGAAAAATACACTTATCTTCCGTCTCGTGACACTTCTGTATGTTTTGTGGCCAAAGCTTGCAGTTTTGGCATTCCAGTGTTTTAAAAATAGTTTTAATCCCAAATAGTCTTGATGGAAGGGTAGCAGGAAAAAAGCCATTGGTAAGCAAGAAAAACAAGCAAGATACTTATACTGACATTTGCCAGAACACAAAAAGTAAAGATATAATGTTCTGTAGTAAAGTTTTGTTTGCTTGTTAAATAAATTTTAATCTTTTTCGGTCGGGTGGACGATCTTATATATATGTTCCCGTCGTTCCTATTAGGAGCATAGGGCCACTTATGTCTGAAGAACACCAAATTAAAAGCTGAAAGAACTCAACTTACGAGCAATGTAAAATATGGTAGTGGATCACTAATGGTATGGGACTGCATATCATCTGTAGGGCATGGAAACATTTATGTTGTTGAAGGAAATATGGATCCAAACATGTATTTGCATGTACACTTAGCCGCAAAACTCTACATACGATTTTAGGTATTTCATATATTTTATTCTTAATTTTTATTTAATTTTTGAAAATATTGTACTGAGTATTATGTTGGACCCACTTTATAACTTCGAGTTAAATAGCTTACTTACTTACTTAGCCATCGTCGCAAAAGTTAGAATTGATCAAATACAGATATAGTAGCACCTTTTGTTTTATAATTGTGTGTTCATTTAGTATTGTTTTAACAAAAGGTGTACGATTTTGCTTAAATTTTACATTGATTATTAGCAGTAGTTGAAAAAAATAAGGAAATATTAACCGACGTTCGAAAATTAGTCATCAATTTTTCAAATGAAGGGAATTAAATGACAAAAGCCGGACAAATTTTTAATTTTTCTAATATTACAATACTCACTATCATTAAAACTACAAATTAATCAAATTTTGCCACGATTGGGACGAACAGCAAGGCTTTATGAAAGCCTAAGGCTCAAAATTGTAAGAGAAAATGCGAAAAATACAAAGAGAAGGAGCACCACACTGAAAGAGGACCTTAAAATAATTAAGGAAATCTTGTAGATGCTAATTCAATTCGCCGTTGCTTAAATAAAGTTGGATTATAGACGTGTATGGCCAGAAAAAGACCATACATAAGTCCCATAAACAAAACTAAACGATATACTTATGCTCTGGAGTACAAACACGTCCATATTAATAAATCTAAGTTTTTGAAAATACTTATTTTTACTTATGAGCGAAAGTCCAACCTATTTGGAAACGACGGACGACCAAAAACGTGAATAAAATGTAATATTGACTTGGATAATAAAACGTATGCAGTGCTGTCAGACATGGTGGGGACTCCGTAATGGTGTGGGAGTGCATACGTGCTGATGGGATTGGAGAATTAAAAATTTTCGTCGTGGTAATTTAGATATCTTAAAAAATTATTTTTTGCATAATGTTAGCAAATTGCACCTTAAAGATAAATATATATTTAACATGATAATGACCGCAAGAATAACATAAAGTTGGTTAAAGAATGGCTTCTTTATAAAGTAAAACCAATGCTTCCACATCTTCCAGAGTCCCCAGATTTAAATCTGATCGATTATTTATGGGGTTCCTTGAAGTAGAGGCGTCAAAATAGACGGCCATCGTCCCTATCTCATATAAATACAATTTTAAAGCAAACATTGGAAAATGTGTCAACGAAAACAACTAAAGATCTGGTTTCTTCAATGCGTAAAAGGCTATTAAAATTAAAAAAAATGTTACACAATATATTCATCAATACATCGTATGTACACTTTTGCAATCGGATAACATATTAAATTTTATTATTTTTTGCTTGTTTAATATTGTTTACTAAAATCAAATGTGATATTTTTATTTAATTTAAATTACTTCTATTTTAAAATAAAAAAAGTTGACAAAATTAATGAAATTCCTTTAAAAACTAAATTTTTTTAAATATTTAGTCGTATGTAGAGTTTTGCGGCTAAGTTTATTAAAACTAATTTAAAGGATTCTGTGCGAAAGTTGGGAACTGCTTATCATTGTTATTACCAAGACAGCGATCCCAAATACAAAGCCCATAATTTTACAACTGCCTACATATCCTACAAACACTTGCTGAATCGCCGGATTTGAACTCGATTGAGCACCTGAGGACTAGCCTAGAACAGCAGGTAAAAAAATATTCAAACATATCAAACAAAACCCACTTAGAAATAACAAGAAGAGTATAATGGGCAAAATTTATACTTCATACTGTTTATACATGGCTAAATAAATCCGCGAAGCCTATTGACAGTTAAATCGAATAAACATCAATGTATATACAAAGTATCAAGAGTTAAAACGTATATAAAAGTGTATTATATTAAAGTGAAGCTTTGTTTTATTTTGTGGTTTCCCACTTTCATTTTGAGATTTAAAACGGGGATATTAAAGTTATTTAATCATATCTTAAGTACTAAAATAGTAAATAAATTATTTTTTTATATTTTAAGGTCTTGTTAAATGAAGCTTTAAAAATAATTAAATTAATTCAATTAAAAATAATTTTTGTGTGCATTTTTTTTCAAGTTACAAAATATTAAGCATTGTCCCAGTTTCATTTTGAGCCACTGTATGTGTATTAAATGTAAGTATGTAAATGTATATTTGCGTGCATACATACATATATACTTGTTGACACCTATATGCAGACAAATATGTACGTGAAATATATTGCTTTTTATTAAATTAAAACTTTTTGTTGTTGTTTAGCACCACGACAAGTGCTATAATGACGTTTGAGTGGTATAAACAACTCAGCTTACCTCCCACGCAAAGTTCCCTAATAAAATGAAACATTTTATTACAGTTATGTAAGCTTACGGAAGATAGTTTCTCATTTAGATCAAATAAACCAAATGCAATTCTTATTAGTAGTATTATATCATAATGTAATATTAATTGTGTGACAAAAATTGTGCAGATTATTGATTTTATATATAAGTATAAACCTTTTAAGTTCTTATAACAGATTCTCTCTTTAACTTTATCTCTGTGTTAGTAACTCAATATAGTTGATCTAGTTTCGAGGTAATTATGTATGTACATATTCGGGCCATTCGTTATATATAACGATCACATGCAAGTCTGTGTTGGATTGGTTGTCTAACCATTCCGTTTTAAATAAAAATACTTATAACGTAATTTTTCGCAATTTGATAGTTGAAAATTAAGAAAAAAAAAAACAAAACCGAAAAATTTCAAAATGTAACAAATGTATGTAATTATATAAAACTCTATATATAACAATAATGAAAAATTATCTGTACTTTTATGTTCGGGTATTGGATGATATAAATTATTGTGAGAAAATAGCTCTGAAAGGAAATAAGTATAATAAATATAATTTACAATTCTGAGCTATTATATTATTTAAATTAAATGAAAATTAAATTATAAAATAATAATTATAATGGATAAAAATAATTATATTACGAATAAACTTTGAAACAAAAATTAAAATATTTTTTTAATTTTATTGCCAGTTCATATTTTTACAGTCAAGTCCGTTGTCTTTATTAATTATACATTTGATGATTACACGTTGTTACAAAAGCACTTTTTGCCAGAACTTGAAAAGCGACCTACTGGGCATGGTAGGCCTAGGTGAGGACCATTATTGCTATTTTGGCATTTTCGCTGCCAGATCTGGCATTTTCATTTCCCAGAAAGCATTATACTTTTAAAAAGTTCTGCCAAATGCTTTTTGGCAGAATTTGCTTAAAATAAAAAATGCTAATTTGTTAAATTTTTTTTCAGTGTAGAGTATAATTCCTTTTTAAATGTAATTTTTTTTACAATGTGTTTCCTACTTAATGTAGATTATACATATACTATGTATTTAAAAAATTAAAGTTTTCGGAAGATGGTTTTTATAGTATTGAAATATGTTTTACGTCATACATAAGTTGTAGCTTCCGATAAAATTTTACAGCCTGTATTTTAAAAGATATCAAACATTTCGACATTTTGATAATTCTAACTATGGGTGGGCTATTATTTCAATTTCAATTAAAAAGTTTATTTTTTACATCTTGCTTACAATTAAACCGAAAATAGGTCTCGATATACATACATAGTACATACAAATATATATATATATGTATATTAGGGAAGTAACGAATGTTCGCATTCGCTTTCGCATTCGCAAATAATTCGCTTACTTTTGCTATTTGCTTTCGCTAAAATGTATGCGAATATTTCAAGCGAATACTAAAGACAAAAAAAAATTTTGTACTTCTTTTACGAAAATAGTTTACGATGAACAAACATCAAAAAGACGAAAATTATTTTAAACCAGCATGAAAAAGATGCATTTACTCACATGTTAAACTTTAATATTTTAGCGGAAAACTTTTCTATCAATAAGTTCTCATAAGTATTAAAATGAAACCAAAATCCAGCGGTGTTTGGAAATATTTTTCAGTTTTGAAAAAGAAAAGACAGTGTTTGATTTACGCGAAAATATTTTCTGCTTAAGAATTCGTACAACAATATTAACTAGTCCTTGTTTGTTGTAAATTCCAAGCGAAACAAGTGCCACTGATATTATTTCTTATGAAAACTTAAAATGTTGAAGATATATTTCATATGTTTTTCCCAAGATGAACAGAGTACTACTTCTGCCAGATTTTTTCAGGAAAAATTCATTCCAAGTTTTCTTCATATGTTTTTAGCAGCATTTCACATGAAATGTTGAACAGAGTACCTGGCTTTAGGACCAAAGTATGAGTGGGTGGATTGCCTAACATTGTGTAAACTTATTTTTAATTATCATATAGACTTACTCTTAAAAAAATTTATTTGCATGTGATATTTTAACGAATTGTAATATTTGCATTCGCATTCGCTTTCGCAAAAATTAAAATGTATTATTCGCTTTCGCATTCGCTAAACTGGTATTCGTTACTTCCCTAATGTATATAATTAATGTTTGAAAATACATAAACATTCATATCTATGCCCTGAAGGGAATGTCGATGGTGAAAATGTACTGAGTCGTTTTTGACTTTGTCCCCAGTACTACTCTCTAATCCCATACAATACTTTGTGTTATAGACATTTAGCAGCATGTGATTGTCACTGAAAATCTAGTAGTAACACTAATATAATTGACTATGTAGTGACTACGTAGTTCTTATGGGAACATGGTGACATACCAACCATTGGTACATATCTATAACTTACGTACATATAAATTTACTTATATTGACAAGTTGTTGCAAAATACACCAGAAATACACCACATCTGTTTTCTCTCTTTCTTTTATACTGACGAATAGACGAGAAATTGTAGACAATGTAACTACTACAAGAATTTTAGTGTTGACATATACACTTACGCCTTACTGCAGGGTGGATAATAAAACTTGTTAATAGTAATAACTTTGTTTAAACATGAAATTCAAAACTATTTCAATAATTTTTTTAATTTAAATCTGGCATTATACTTTTCTTTTGTAGAACATTTTAGCAGAATTTTTTTACGGATCTAGCATTCTCTCATCATCATTTTCTGGCAACACTGGTGAGGACATACAAAAACCGTTTTCAAAGACTTTGAAACAACCTCAAAAATTCGAGTTATTTTGAAAAAATTGTTTTAGGGTGGGTCATAGTACTTTAGTACCTCTAACTCACACATTTGTTGACCAATTTAAAAATTTTAAACAGTTTTGGAGAGGCAAAGAATTGGGTTTTTATAAAATGTATGCTCCAAGAAATTGGGTAAGTTTTTAACAAACATTGCGATTTTTTTTATATTTTTACGTAATTTTTCAAACTAAACAATTGTTATTTTAATTTTTTTCAATGAAGACCTATTTCTTTTTGCACATCACTTAAAAGAAAATTGTATATAAAACAAGTAAGAGTGCTATATTCGGCTGTGCCGAATCTTATATACCCTTTACCAACGTGCATACATATATATAGTATACAGACACATACATACATATTTGTTGAATATTTTACTCTACACTCTGTGGTTAAGATATATTTTACATTCACTCTTATTTCAGTCAACATCGACGTCACGTCAATGCAATACCAAAAAATTGGGGGTTGTTTACTCGCTCTCGAGATGTTCAAAAACCGTGCTGCTATTTAATAACTCTAAAATATTCTTAGTATTGCACCTCCATACCAAGTAAACTAACTTGTTTTATATTTTCACGTATTTAATAATCATTGATGTTGCAAAACTGCTTAGTGTCTTGATTTAAATTTCCCATTGCAAATGGTATACATCGTGGTATTATGTAAACGTTTTATTCCTACAGGATTTGTTTGAAATTTGTTCAGCAGAAAGGAAAGGTATCAGAAAAATGAAACGAAACATGTCCTTTATGTCTTTAGCGATAAATTTTAGTTTTATCTCCATTAACTAAAAATTAATACTTATTATGCTGAGAGCACAATAAGCACAAACCTTCGTTTACACCTCAATTAGTTTAGATATCCATAACGTGACCAGAAGCTTTTTACAAAAAGCGGGGCACGATCGTTCAAAAAGCGGGATTTTGACGAAAATACGGCCAAAAAGCGGGATTTTTAAATAAACAACTATTTGAAAGCGGGATGTGTAATACGCACATAAAAAGTTTCGTATGTACTTAGGAAACACAGTTTTTAACTCAAAAGAATCGATTCCCCAATATTTGCTTTTAAAAAACTATATTTTTCTTTTATTTTAACATTAAAACAGCACAAAAGCTTTTTCTTCGGCATTTTGCTTTAATCAAAATGCCGATACTGACTTGCTACGCAAAAGGGCGAGATCTTCGTGTGCCAAAGTACTGAGGCGTGAAAAAGCTCTTTACGAGAATCGTCTCCGTGCTAAAGTTCTTGCTGCCCCTCGGGGTAGTAAAAGCTTCTGGTCATTCGTTAAAAGAGTAAAGAATAATGCTAGTTCCTCAATTCCGACTCTTTTAAAGGATGACCTAATATTCACTGACCCGGCTGATAAAGCTAACCTACTAGCTGAAATATTCGCAAGTAATTCCTACTAACCCTGAAAATTATCGCCCAATCGCAATATGTTCTGCACTTTCCAAAGTAATGGAAAGTATGGTGAATTTCCATCTTGTAAGGTATCTGGAGTCCAACAGCTTACTCAACGACCGGCAGTATGGATTTCGAAGAGGCCGATCTACGGGAGACCTACTTGCCCTCCTCTCGGAGAAATGGTGTAATTCAATCCACCATTTTGGCGAAAGTAAGGTGGTGGCTTTAGATATCTCCAAGGCGTTTGATAAAGTGTGGCATGGTGCACTTTTGTCAAAATGTATTGCCTTTGGTGTCGGTGATAACTTCGCTCGATTCTTATCGAGTTTCCTCAGGGATCGCACTATAAAAGTTGTTATAGATGGGATCTCATCAAATGAGTTCAAGTTAAATTCAGGGGTACCGCAAGGTTCCGTCCTTTCACCGACTCTATTTCTTATCTTTCTAAATGACCTTCTCTGTAAAACTTTCAACCCTATCTATTCTTTCGCGGATGACAGTAGCATTTGCCATTCTTTCTCATTCAGCAATAGACCTAGCCTGCCGCAGGTTGAGGCTATGCGACAAATAATGAATGAGACTTTAAACCATGATTTAGTAAAAATTTCTGAATGGGGTCATGCGAACAGGGTCGACTTTAACGCCCGTAAGACCCAGTGTTGCATGGTTACACATAGACGCATGACCGAAAGCGCTGCTGCCTCTGTAACTATGGGAGGTATAAGTATTAAGGAATCAGACGCTCTTGATGTTCTTGGCATGAAAATACAGTGTGATGTTCGATGGACTGACCACATTTTTCAAATTGCAAAAGAAGCATTCAAGTGCCTCGGCTTTTTGAAACGGTGCAAACGATATTTCACCCCATCTGATCTCCTTACTATTTATGCCACTTATATCCGACCGAAAATGGAATACAACTCTCATGTATGGGCCGGCGCTTCAAAGTCTATTTTGGGGCTGCTCGACCGCGTACAGGAGAGGGCGAAGAAGCTCATCGGTGACAGTAGGATATCCAATTCTATTGATTCATTGGAGCATCGACGCAATGTGGGGTGCATTTCATTGTTCTATCGTTACTACAACGGAATGTGTTCTAATGAAATTAGGGAACTTGTTCCTGAAACCCGCACATTTATACGTACAACCCGTGCCTCATTCAGGGCACATCCCTTTGTGGTCGATTGGCCAATGAATCGCACTACGCATTACAGAGAGAATTCCTTTTTTAGCCGAACTGTACGTATGTGGAACCAACTACCTGCGGAGGTCTTTCCTGTCACTACCAGCGTGGGAAAGTTTAAATCAAATGTCCACAAACACTACTCCCTCTATCCTCCTTCCCTATAACCTATTTTCCTTGTTCTAGCACAATGCATTGCATGAGTAGGGGTTATCCCCTGAGTGCTGGTCCTAGAAAGAAAAAAAAAAAAAAAAAGTATAGTTTTTTATGTAAAAAGACAAAACAATGTACAAAAACTTAAGGCGAATGATAGCAAGTGGCCTTGTTAGTCCATATTATCATCAACTGACTACACCAATGTGTCAAACTCTTTATAAAAAAATAAGCAAGAACTTTTTATTTTATTATTGACAGTTTGGTGAATGTCAGTTGTTATTCTCCTAATAAGCCCTCTTGGTAATAAATTCCTAAAGCAGCAGAATGTCTGCACATATAAAGCACTGTAACAAAAGGATCTTTGAGTGTGTACGTTTGTATTTTTATTTTTTTCATTTGAGGAGCTGCCAGATCCAAAAAAATAAACAATAACTACACTAAAAAATATTTGGAATAAATTTTTATCACTTACATATTAATAAAAATATATTAAGAGATAAGAAATTTCAAAACTCTAAAAAGCGGGATAAAGCGGGATAAAAATTCAAGGCGGGATCAACCTCAGAAAAGCGGGATAATCCCGCCTAAAGCGGGATGTCTGGTCAGGTTAGATATCCATAAAAAAATTAACCATGTATAAAAAATCTTAAGTAATGATTTTCCTAAAACATGAAATCTGTTTAACTGAAAAAAAAAATATTTTTGGTTATTTTTTTTTACCGAAACTTTTTTTAAGCTCCAACCCTGGAACCATATTTCTGAGTTTCTTAATACTAATTTATTTCTTTATAAAATATAGAATATATGTAATTACCGAAGAAATAATTAGTTTTATATACCAGAAAAAATTTAAGTTTTCCAGCTGTGGAGCTATGTCTTTTATTTTTCTAATTTCTATGCCAAACTATTTCATTCTAAGTCATAAAGTATATAAAACTTGTAAACAAAAAGAAAAAACTAACTTGACCTAGTTACTTTTGTAAAAAAAACAATAAATTTAGCAACCCTGGAATCAACCTTTTAGATTTTTCTGATTTAAAAAATTAATAAAGTGTGTTAAGTGAACAAAGAAATAAAAAAAAATTATTTTATACTTTAATATCAAAAAAAATTCAAAGTTTCCATCTTTGGAGCTGTAATTTTCATATTTCAAAATTTATACGCCAAACTTTTCTTTCAGAAGCATAAAATATGTATATTCAACTTATAAAGGGAAAAAAATTTTTAGAACTATTTAATTTTACATAACACAAAAAGTGTAAGTTTTCCAACCCTGGAATTAAAATTTAGGATTTTTCTAATTCCTTATACCAATCTAGTTCTTTAAAAAATATATAAAATATGTTAAGTGAACAGAGCAAAAAGGAAAAAAGAAAAAAACTTAGTTTTATTTAGTTACTCTATTATAAAAAAAAGTTCAAAGTTTCCATCTTAGGAGCCTTGGTTTTCATTTTTATAATTTTATAGGCCAATTTTTTCTTTCAGAAGCATAAAATATATTTAATTTATAAAGGAAAAATTAATTATTTAGACCTATTTAATTTTACATAACACAAAAAGTGTAAGTTTTCCAACCCTGGAGTCATAATTTTGGATTTTTCTGATTATTGACAGCAATCTAGTTTTTTAAAAAATACATAAAATATGTTAAGTGAACGATGCAAAAACGAAATAAGAAAAAACTTAGTTTAATTTATTTCCTTTAATATTAAAAAATTTAGTAAAGTGCGACTTTGACTCACACAGTTTTTTCAGTTTAAACGATTTTTTCAGTTTTGTCGCTTTTTTCTCATTTTGGCGATATTTTTCTGTTTTTTTTTCATTTTGGCGATTTTTCTGTTTTGGGGGGTTTATTTTCATTTTGAAGATTTTTTTCATTTTGGATATTCTTTTTCCATTTTGGCGATTTTTTTCTATTTTGGGGTTTTTTCATTTTCGCGATTTTTTTAATTTTGGAGATTTTTTTTTCTGTTTTTGGGGTTTTTTTTATTTAGGAGATTTTTTTCCTTTTAGCGATTTTTTTTCATTTTGGCGATTTTTTCCGGTTTTTGGGGTTTTTTTCATTTTGGCGATTTTTTTCTGTTTTTTGGGGGTTTTTTCGTTTTGGCGATTTTTTTTTCATTTTGGCGATTTTTTCTCTTTTTGAAGGTTTATTTTCATTTTGGAGATTTTTTTCATTTTGGCCATTTTTTTTCATTTTGGCGTTTTTTTCATTTTGGCGATTTTTTTTTATGTTTTTTTCGTTTTGACGATTTTTTTTCATTTTGGCGATTTTTTTTATTTTGGGGATTTTTTTTTCATTTTGGTGATTTTCTTTCATTTTAGCAATTTTTCCGGTTATTCGCGATTTATTTTAGTCTTAGACATTTTTTTTGTAATTTGGTGCGCTTTTTCGTTTTGGCGATTTTTTTTTTGTTTTTGGCGATTTTTTTCGGTATGGCGATTTTATAATTTTTTGATTTTTTAGTTTTACCGTTTTTGGAAAATTTCAAGAGTTTTGCTCTTACGGTTTCCAAGATACAGCAAGTTGTCAAAATTGCATAGTCAAAATTGCATTAACTGATGGAACACCCTTTAATTTAAATTTATTGAAATTTTAGTATTAATTTTTGTAGTCTGTATAAAAATATACTAACCTTACAAATTTCAAGTGTATATACATACATACATACAATTGTATGTACATTACATGGGATTTTAACATTTTTCGTTTCTCGTTTTGGAACACCCTTTAATTTCCAATTCTAATGTATTTGTTGTTGTAGCGGCCAAAGGTCTACACACTGTGTCCAAATTTCAGGTCTGTAGCTCTTACGGTTCTCGAGAAAATACCCTGTGACAGACATAGTTTTAGACACATGTAGTTAATTTTACATAACACAAAAAGTTAAAGTTTTCCAACCCTGGAAACGTCTTTTTAATTTTTTTTATATTTTTTTAATTTAAAATTCCAATTTTAGCCGTACTGAAGTGTAAAATAAGTTTATTTAAAAAAAAAAAATAAAAATTTGTTTTCGGCAGTTACTTTTATATGGCACAATAAAGTTTAAGTTTTCCAGCTCTGCAATCGTCTGCTCGATTTTGCTGAATTTCAATACCAATCTATTTTGGAAAATTTCTGACACACCAGTCCAAGAACGAAGGCTCTGGCTTTCCTGGGAGCTTCACGTACAGACAGACGGACATCGCTTATTCGTCTTCCCTATGCATAAGGATCCAGAATATATATATTTTATGGGTCGCTTATTAATATTATAGAAATTACAAACGGAATGACAAACCTATATATACCCTTTTACCATTTTTTTGGTAAAGGGTATAAAAATGCTAAGCTATAGCTTTACCGCGGCAGTCCCCGAGTGCCACACTTATTTTTTTCTTGGAGATTTCTCTGAGTAAATTACTTACAGGGCTGCCAACTTCAGCAAAATAAATTTATTTTTTGCAAGAAATTATAAATTGCACATGTGACACAGACTTGGTAACCTTTGCGAGGGGACTACTACGTCATCAAACGGTAAATCATGCGCAAGGCGTAATCCAAGGCGCATTTAATAGGTGGTAGCACTACACCAGGTGACTAATGTCATTATACCAAGCGAAATGTCAAATTTGGATTGTGTAGGTATAAGCCTCAAAACATGCTGTTCAAACATTCACAAACATTCACGTGTTCCTTGCAACTTCTTGTATTTTTTTAGCTGTTTTATTTCTTCATTGAAGTCTGAGAGTTGCATTTGATTAACGACAACCAAACTCAGCCAAGCGTTAGTTCCAATCGTTAGTCAAATGCAACTCTCAGAATTCAATGAAGAAATAAAACAGCTAAAAAAATACAAGAAGTTGCAAGGAACAAGCAGCATTCAAAATTTACTCCCTTTTTGGACGAAAATGACTTGATTCGGGTTGGCGGTCGACTTGACGTATCATCAATATCATACGATTCAAAACATTAACTCTTAATTCCTTATAACGATCCTATTTCAAAATTGATATTTCAAATGGTACATGAAGATAATAAGCATTTTGGCATTCATACATTATTAGGAATTGTTCGACAGCAGTTCTGGCCAATAAAAGGAAAAATTATGGCAAGATTCACAGTGCACCAATTCACAATCTGCAGCAGAGCCAAGCCAGACCTGTTTAAACAAATAATGGGAAATCTACCTTCAACTTGTGTCATACCAGCCCGGGGTTTATCAACGCAGCAGTTGATTATTGTGGTCCAATTACCGTACATTATAAAGTTCATGGAAAAAGACCACACAAGGCATACATTGCCGTATTTTGTTGTTTTGCTACAAAGGCGGTACATTTGGAGCTGGTGAGCGATCTGACTACTCCATTCATTGGGGCACTCAAACGGTTCATTTCACGACGTGGGCATTGTCAGAATTTGTATTGCGACAGTGCAACAAATTTCGTTGGAGCAAAAAACAAACTGCCTGAACTCTTAACCATAATTCATTCATCCGACGCACAATGAGCCCTTACAAATGTCTGCAATAAAAGGGGCATAAAATTTAATTGCATTCCACCAAGGGTTCCACATTTTGGCGGTCTATGGGAAGCTGTTGTTAAATCAGCAAAATATCTATTAATTAGGACTCTGGGAAATGCAACGTTAACTTACGAAGAGCTTGAGACTATAGTTGTTGAGGTTGAAGCCATATTAAATTCCAGGCCTATTTCACCAATGTCCAATGATCCTAATGACATATGCGTACTAACTCCGGGCCATTTTCTAATAGGTGAACCACTAACAGCCCAAATCAATGCCCAAACAAAGCCAACAAATCTTAAATTATAAACACGATAGAAATTAGTATCACGCCTCAAACATGAATTTTGGAATAGATGGTCGCGAGATTACTTAAATGAGCTTCAATACTGGAATAAATAACGTGAAACATCAAAGAATCTAAAACCTGGGGCAATTGTCATTATCAAGGAAGATAACGTTCCAGTCATGAAATGGCCTTTGGGGCGTGTAATTAAAACATACAAGGGAAACGACCAGATTGTGAGAGTCGCACACGTACAAACAGCTTCCGGAGTACTTAAACGAGCAATTCATTACTTAGCTCCACTTCCCAAGATTAATGACGAACCTGAAGACGACCGACAATAGCAACCAACAGAGTCCGAGGACAAGGACGAACTATTAACAAACAACCAATTATCAGAGGCGTCACCTGATGGAAAACCCTTCGCTAAAAAACAGCGGATATCAGCAGGTCCATCTATGAGTGTTACTGCTCTATTCACTATCTTGTTAATACTTCCGCTCGTATCCACCAATAAAATAGAAATAACAGAATTTCAACCCAACATCGGGATACACTTTGAAGGGTAAAACACAAGTGTCGAGGTCAGAATGGAATATAATCTCATACTATAACTTAAAACTATATTGGCATGAAATAACCACCCTCATGAACGAAACCACAGCACTAAATGATGTGTGCAACCTCCTAAAACAAAAAACGAATTGCAAAAGTGTATTACAAACAGTTGAATTCAGCATAGCAGAACTAACCCTGCAGGAAATGGAACTGACACAAGACTAGTCACGTGACCGGTCCCCAAGTGATAGGGACCAGTCCGAGTTCTAACACTTCCTATGAAGCGGACCAGTCACTTTTACATGGGGATGGCCTAGGATGTGGTTAATTGATACTTTGTATGTACCTTGTGACTTGTCACTGAACTATCCCATAGGGACCTATTCGATGTATAATAATATAAATTATTTATAAATAAAATTTCGACATTTAACTGTAACAATTAACGCTTATATATTTTTTTATTGTTACAAATGCAATGAAATTTTTTTTAAATATTATTTTTAATCTGAAAATTTTTTGAGATTCGAACCGACAACCTCGTGCATGACAGGCTGGCACACTACCCACTCGACCACAGGGCCACTCATATTTCAAAAGTATAAATACCATTTAAGCTTAGGTTAATATCTAAGTATAGTTACGAGACTGATCCCAGAATCACATTGAAGGGAGCAATTAACATTATATTTACACTATTTGATAGGTCCCGTGTTCGACCACATCGAACATGTTCAGTGCAGTTTACTACAATACTAGACCGAGTCCGAATTAAATTGGCTCAAGATCAAGACGATACACCACGAAAATGGTCAATATGCCACCATTTCAACGATATGACTTTTTTCACCATACACTACTACGTACTTTTGATAACAACCACATTATCTCCAGTTATAGGACGAGTACATTTGAATCAATTGTCACCAAATTTTCTGCAGGGAAGAGACAAAAACCTTTTGTTGAAAGGAAGAGTAAAACGCGGCGCTATCAACGTTGTTGTTGTTTTATACTCAAATTATGCCGAACAAATGTCAAACACCATCAATCCAGTGACGGAAAATGAAAACCATCTTAAGCAACTCTTGATAAATCAAACATCAATAATTGACACAACTCTTAATGTCTTTAAGCAAGATGAAAGGAATATCAAGCAAAAATTTGATAATCTCGATAGCAAATTAACAGAAATTGCGTTAAAATTACATGAAACCAAAACAGATCAACATCAATCAAAACTTTTCAAAATTTTTATATCACATTCCGTTAAACTATCCATTACATTACCAAGGTTACACCGAATTCAAGCTGAAATCATAACAGCGTTAACAGATTCACACCATGGCAAAATCAGCCCAATGCTGTTATCACCATTAAAACTTCAAACCGAGCTAGTGCAAGTAAGAAGCTATCTACCGAGTTCTTTAGACCTGCCTGTGAGTAAGGACAACATCCTCCAACTATACAAAATCATGAATGTAAAAGGTTTTACAAAGGACCACGTGATCTTTCAAATATATATTCCTCTATCTGATCCTGAATCATACGAGCTTCTAAAACCACACCTTGGCCGTAAATGCTCAGTACTTTGTGTTAAACGAAGAACAGTGGACCTCATGCATAATAGTAAAAAGATGAATTCCTGTGCCTAATCATGCAATCCAAATTCAATGCAAAGGCAGAAAAATGCTTGTGTAAACTAACCCTACTCAATCATAACATTCGCACAAACTGCAGCATTGTACCCGTTGCAGACAGTACGACTCTGATACAGTTGGAATATAGCAATCAATGGCTATACACTATGAAGCAGACCACCCGCGCAAGCGTTGTATATGTCAAGAAAAATCATGGTTAAACTTGAAGGGATCCGGACTTCTTAGAATAGAACCAGATTGCACACTCAAGTTTAATTCAATCGTCATCAGGGGATACCTAACTTTACCACATCTCTTCAGTCATCATACACAGCAACTACCAGGGAAGGAAAATGACTTCTTGCATTTTGTACCAACTATGCAAACAAAACGTACTTTTTGGACCATGACGGTACTATATTTTTAAATATTTATTAATAAGAACAGAAACGTAAAAAAAATTTTAAAAATTCTGAAGTAAACAATAAAAAACAGAAATTTGACAAAAAGTTAAGTTATGCGCATAAAATATGGTGACGACAACTTTTACACAATATGGTATACTAGTCAGAAATGATCAGTTTGAGGACGTAACGGAAACGGCAGCTGCGCCTTTATCAATAATTCAACCCGATATTCATGTTATAGCAGAAGCACTCGAGCGTCATAAACATTTAACAAAAGAATATGATGACATCCATGAGCATTTGTCAAATATCGATAACGGAATTGACGAAGACGCCAATGAAACTCATCACAATGAAGACATGACTCTAAAATCCGCAGATTGTCAAAGCTTAGTTATTCATTCAATAGACGATGGTAAGTTGCTAAAATTTTTTATATACAAACACCATCCAAAGTCAAGTTTACATATTTCGGAATTTATATTACTTATTACAATTACTATTATTTTTTAATCAGTACAAACAATCGTCATTAATAAGTTGTATGCAACGGGGAATATAACAGTCGAATTCCGTATACAAATTGTTGCGGCATTGGAGTTTGACATTGTGCTTCCCAAGCATCTGTGGTCTGTTAAAGGCCTTATTACCAACCTGACCAGACATACCGCGTTTCATAGGCCGATCCCTCCTCGAATTTCTATACTGCTTCTTAGAGTTTTAAAAATGTCAATCTCTTGTTCGATTTTTATTAAAATGTAACTGATAAAAATTCATTCCAAAACCCTGTGTGCTTCGCTACACCTCATTTACATTTTGATTGATTTTGATTCACAATTTTTGTAGAATATAATTCTATATGTGACGCGCAAAATAGAAAGGAACCTAAGTGTAAAAACCGGTTTTGTTCAGGAGAGCCATTTTAAAGATTTAAATACGTTTATCTTTGATGTACCATCACTGAGCGTGTTGGTATTGGTCTCATTTGAAAGCCATCCATCTCATGACGTCAGAAACGTGTTGGTCTACCTTGAAAATGCGCGCAGGTCGTCCCTATCTCTTGTTTTGTGTAGTTGGTTTTTACTGTTTTCTACCTAGCGCGCTGTTTCCATGAGTTTGATATCAATTTTGCTCGCGTTTTTTCGAATCCAGGTTTATTTTCTGAAATTATTAATTGTGAGTTATAATAAATACTCATTTATAATTCTTTTAAATTGTGAATATCACTCTGTTAGTAGGAAAATTTTTTCACATAACCTTAGAATCGTCGACTTCATAAAACCCGCATATCTCTGGGAGGGAACACTTTTGGAGCATGGGATCGGTCTCATTCGATGCTCAGATGTTGTCCACATAAAAAAAAGTGAAAATTGATTTTTTTTACCCTTAGGTACCTTTCTCTATGCGCTGTCACATATATACATACGTATAAAAATTAATTCCTTTTTCTTTTTCAATTTCAATGACTATATGTCGAATAATAAATTTCTTAAATTAAAAAAAAAATTACTGAATAAGTAAACTCTTGTCATTAATAAGTTCTATGAAACGGGGAATATTACTGTCGAATTCCGGAATTGGAATTTGACATTGAGCTTCCCAAGCAGCGTGACCATATTAGCTTATTTTGAGCTAAATTTAGCTTATTTGTTTCAGATTTAGCCTTAAAATTTTGATTTAGCTCTTAGCTTATTTTTTAGCTTTTTTTAAAAACTCATTTAGCTTTTTTAGCCTTTTTTTAGTCTAAATTGCGTGTTCTCTAAAAATATATTAAAAACATAAACAACTTATAAAAATTATAATTTTTTAGCATTGTAAAATAGTTTACAAAAAATACAAAATGTAAATTATACGACAATTTTATAACAGAAATGGAAAGAAGAAAAATAGTAGATAATGGCAGAATGGTTAGAATTTCAATGGAAAAAGTTAAATTCATATTAGTGGCCAAAACACTTTTTTAGTTTTTTGGGTATAAAATTATTTGACTTGAGTTGAACGTTCATTCAGCGGCATCAATTAACTTAAAACAAAAACCTGAAATAGCCTTAAGCTTGGATAACACTATGTACCGATTTTCGTCGGGCCACCTCAATAAAGTCATAAGTAATAAGCCAAAATGGCATTATTACTCAATTAATTCTGGAATAAGTCTATATGGGCTTATTACCAATGCAGTGTGGCGCAATTATGTCCTTGTATTTCAAGTAGTCGATAAATTAGAGCAAAATCTTTACTTATGACTTTATTTCACTGATCTGACGAAACTCGGTACATTGCGCAGATAGTGTGATCCATGCTTTACCTTAAATAGCATTAATTCACTTAAAAAGCTTTCGTATTTTAGTATAAATGTTTTTACATTTATAAAAACTTTAAGATTATTTTGGGGAAGTTTTTGTTTTGTTCTTCTTTAAATCTAAAATATAATAATTAATAAATAATTTCATTAAGCAAATATTCTATATGTATAATAAAAAAATATGTTTGTGTAATATTTAACGTTAGTTTAGCAATAAGAAACTATTGAAAAGTGATCAAAGAAGTGGAAAAAAGTTTAGCTTTATTTTCTAGCCTAAAATGTAACTTTTTAGCTTATTTTAGCTTTTTTTCAAACGTGATTTAGCTTAATATTATTTTAAAATCTGGTCACACTGTTCCCAAGCATCTGGCGTTGGCTGGAATAGTTAGCACGTTGACTGCAAATCCGAAGGTAGTGGGTTCAATTTAGGGATGGGCAAATGATAAAACTGTATCGATATATATCGTATCGATATTTTTGAACAGTATCGATATATATTTTTTGAAAACATCGATATTTCGATATATCGATATTTTTGCCTACAAATGTTGCGAAAATATTCCAAATCTAAAATAAATACACATACTAACATATCGTGCCATAACCGCAAAAAAAAAAGTTTAAGCAATATACATTTTGAACAACTATTGAGACCTTATGAGTTTTAAGATTTTTTGCTGATTAAGCCTTTAGAAAGCCTTAATAATTTGTATAAATAATGATGTTAATCATTGATTATTGAATGCCCGTGTTTAACACTTCAAAGTTCATCATTGCGGAATACGATATATCCACTTTGCATCCAAATAATAATATTTAAAGAAATCGCGAACAACTAACTTAAAACTTAATGAACTCCATGAGTGGAGAAAACCCAAATTCATATTGGTATCGAAAAAGGAAATAAGTTTATCCATACATCTGTATGTTTAATTTGTATTATAGGACAATTTCTGAAAAACTGCAAACATTTCGAATGCACAATTAGTCACTTTAAGAAATTTAATACAAAAGAACTACGTATGTTAACTTATACGTAACCTACTGTAGCTCCTTAACGCTTCGTTAGTCCTTACTTTATATTGCTGTTCTGTGCTGTGCCGTTCTGTTTCTAAATTTTAATATTTACTTTTTCTGTAATAAATTAGCTGTTTCTGACCAGAATGTTCACAATTGTCCACAAAAGTGATGAGTTTTGCTTCGTCCATTGTTATATTTAAATATAATTTTATGTTTTCCTGGTAAAAATTAAATTAAATTCTTAAAGCACAAGCAGAGTTTATTTCGAAATGTTTTTATTTTATTTATGTTGCCACTTAGTCCTGATTCACACACATCAGGTTTACCTGATCAGTTTTGGTAAATTTTCTTTTGAACCTCCATATGCGTTCATACACACCGCCAAGTCATCAAGTCTCATCAATTTGGGTTGTAGTAGAGTATTAGGAATGACAAAGCAAAACGAAAGAACAAACTTGACTGGTACGGTCAAGTCTGTACCCCTCTTCATTCTCTTTTCCTCTCTCTCCTAAAAACTCAAGACTTGACGACTCAGACCTGACGTGTGTGAATCAGGACTTACAATTAGTTAACAGTTTTTCGATTTTCAGGTTTGAACCGAAAAGGAACAGGGGCCCGTTTCTCAAACCTACAAGTTACAAATTTACAAGTAAAATAGACACAAAACAACAACACTTTAACAAATTTTATTGTTGTTTTGTGTGTATTTTATTTTAAGATTTGTAACTAATAGAATTCAGAAACGGGCCCCACAACGAAAGAGAAAAACTAACGGCTGGTATAAAATTTCTATGCACAAAAAAGAGTTAGATGATTCGTAACAAAACAGAAAGTAAAAACTAATTCTGTCTTCAAACCAAATTTAGCATTTAGCTTAGTTAACAAATAAAAGTCACTTGGCTTAGTGTGGTCAGCTTATAGATGCGCCTTGCTATTATGAAATTTCTATTTTTTTCGCATCACTAGCAGTGATGCCAATATCGTACAGGGAGGTTACTATGTAACTCGATTCGATAGTTAAATATTACGGATACGGATTTTTCCTACCAACAAATTCGAATTCGTAAATACATTTGCTACTTTCTGGTTGCCGTATCGGATTATCGGATACTCGTACTCTACTTTCGGATGTGCATCACCATGTACTTCAAATGTAGATGTCAAAGTCGCTCGAAAGTTGGCATTTGTACTCTTTTGATGTTGAGCTAACGGATGAAATGTACAAAAACTTAAATAAATCAAAACATCGACACCAAACGCCTAAAATGTAAGTATTTGTTAAATTTATGTATATTAATAGATAAACATTAATACAAATCTTTTTCAATAGGGAAAATGCTACGAAAAATATTAATACGAAGCAAAGGAAATTTGAAATTATGCTCAACTTTATGACAGAGCATTCGTAGTTGGCTAAGGGCTATATAAAAGCTCCGGACGCCAAACAAGCCACCAACAATTTATGGACACGATTGACAGAAGATCTGAATACAGCCGGTCCACCAATGCGGGAAGTGGTGAGTTGGAAAAAAGTAGGTAATATATAGTTTACCCATAAATGGAAATAATTTTTTTTTGTTTAGGTTTGGGCAGATCACAAGACCCATCTTAAGGCCAAATTGCGGAAGAACCGCATTAATTTTTCGGGCACAGGCGGTGGCTCGGCAAAAATGAGTTCATTTATCGCACTCTAAGAAGGAGTAATTGATTTAATTCAAATGAAGGATTTTCTTCAAATGAAGGATTGATGGTATGAGTGGGGTCCAGAAATTTGGTGTAAACAACAGTACCCCCCCCCCCCCACCGGCGACTACACTGGTACGGCCACAAACAGTAACGACGTCGAGCAAGATGTTGCACATATGCTCAACTGCATAAACAATTATCTGAGGGAGACGGATGAATTGGTGTCTGCTCCTTCCAAACCGCGTTGTTCGTCAGCTGCCCGCACGCCCATTACACGACGATCACCATTCAATCGCGCTGTGCCAAAAAAGCAGACATTGCTGGAAAAGCAAGTGAATGGTCAAATGGAGTACCACAAGCGCTCCATATGACTCTTGGAAGAGGTCAACAGCAATTTAAAATCTTTAGTTAGATATAAAAGAAGACAAGTGGATATAGAAGAAAAAAATTATAAGCTTACAAAAAGAAAATTCGACCATGAAATGAAGTTGAGCGTAGAAAATCAAAAACTTAAACTTGCAAAGCTTGATTTAAAGAGAGAGAGATGCTGGAAATTGAAAGAAATCGAAATTTACAAGTTATATCTAGCCTTGTTGTCTAATATGTAAGTATGTTATATTGCTATTTAAGCTTTTTTCCCCTTCCTAAAACCACTATAAATGAATTAGTAAAAACTTCAGTGGAAATGAATGAATATTTTATAAATTGTTTTTTATTTGATCTCTTAAAGCTTGGGCTAAGGATAAGAACTAATTTCTGTCTTCAGTTGTTGAGGCCAATTCCATTTCTTCTTCATTATTCACTGGAGGTAGTTCGACAAAAATGGAAAAGGGTATATATAGGTTTGTCATTACGTGTGTAATTTCCATAAAATATATATATTCTGGGTCCTTATAAATAGGGAAGATGAATAAGCGATGTCCGTCTGGTGTACGTGAAATCGGTTTTCCGAAGATCCCAGAAAAGCTAGAGACTTCGGTCTTGGACTGGTATATCAGAAATGATCCAAAATAGATTGGTATTGAAAATCCGAAATCGAGCAGACGGTTTCAGAGCTGGAAAACTTAAACTTGACTTTGCCATATAAAAGTAACTAGATAACACAAATTTTTTGATTTTTTTGTTAAATAAACTTATTTTATATTTCAGTATGAATAAAATATGTATTAAAAATATAAAAAAAAATAAAAGAGACGTTTCCAGGGTTGGGAACTGTAATTTTTTTTTATAAAATAATAACCTACTAAAACTAATTTATCCCTTTTATCTATAAATTCAACATATCTTACATTCTTAAAAGATAAATATAATATACAAACTAGTACGAACTTTTTCTTCTGGGTAAGTTTGGACAAGAATTAAATAATCAGCTGTTTTTTGTTTTCATATGAAACTGGAAAATTAATCAGAAAATTTGCTAATTGTATAAAAAAAAAGTTATTATATACAAATTTATTAGAAAGCACAATGGAAAGTTTTTAAAATTAAGCTGAAGTTGTAAGTAGATTTGTGCATATTTCTCCATTTCTTTAATATAAAAAACAAATGATTTTTAATTTTTTTTAATTAATTCACGTAGTTTCTACTTTTTTTGAAATTTTTTTCATTTACTTTTTACAGCTGTTGCCAATGGTGCAAATTTTTTGTTTTTAAATTATTATGCGTCTTAAGTGACTAAAATCACTAAAATAAAATTCAATTTAAAATGTAAGCAGCACTAGTATTTCAAGATGGGTAATTATGGTTTTTTGCGTTCCAGCAATTTTGGATAACTTTTGCACATTCACACGTTCGCCACTCAGCGTCACATTTATGTAACATGGTGGCACGGCTGCCAAATTTGACGATTTATCGTCATTTTGACGAGTTTTGGTGCCGAAAATAGCAACATGACGATGTTTTCCTTAAAATTGACGATTTTTTAAAAGTCCAAATATGGCAGTTTTTTTATGAAAAGATTACTATTACAATTCATGCATTAATTCCCTTCTAAATGATTTTGGTTTAATTTTGCCCACTCTTTATTTCATATTGATATTTATACAAATTGATGCTCTAAAAAAACATAAATGTGAAAAAAGGTATTGAAACCAAAACTTGGAGGAGGACCAAAACTGAGAGGAACTAAGTTATAAGGGGTTAAAAGAGGAAAATGGTTTAAATTTCCCAATAAACATATAAAATAAAACATACGTATGTATATATATATATATATATACATTAGGGGCTGTATATTTTTTTTTGCAAAAATCGTACACCAAAAACGTAATCTATACGAAATTTTGAGAAAATTATCCGAAGAAACTACGTGTCTAAAATACATTTTCATGTCGCGAGGTGTGGTGTAGGATTTAATTTTAGACCCATGGTTTCTTCGCAAAATTTTCTTATAATTATATGTAGATATCGTTTTTACTATACGATTTTTTATTTATTTTTTTCATCCATACAAATCGACCCGGCCTAGTATACACGTCAAAAAGCATTTTGATTTGTTCGATTTTTCTGACGATTTGTCGAGTATAAAATGACGATTATTTTAGAGTTTATCGGCATTTCGATATGCAGCCCTGCATAGGCGTGTTACAAAAAACGCATGTCACATATCGTCGCTGTTTTAACTAACTGACATCATTTTGAAAAATGAGTTAAGTGCACTATTATACTTTATGAGTCATAATAGACCTTGTCCACAATTTTTATGACTCTAAACATTACTGTCGAGCCTATAACAGTAAAAATATTTCAGACGTTTCCATAAGAATTAGGGTTTTTTCTCGGGAATTCCCGGGAAATAAAACAAATAGTTGACTACTTTACATATAGGAAACAACTGCTTTCACTTTGGCATTTGTGAAAATTTATTGCTAGCAGCATTTTTCCTAACAAATTTTATATTTAAATATATATGTATCTTGTCACATAAATTGATGTTTTAAGCAGGAACATAACAGTTATAAGAGAAATGGCGTAAGTTTTTATAACCTTTATTGAATTTAAATAATGTTTATAATCGTAACCAATATATGCAAGTGAGGAATATTTTTTTGTTATAAATAACTATGTATTACAGCAACCAAAAAAGGTTTTTGGTTACCAATGATTATTGTAGAAAGTAATTTTATTTCTTGGTAATCGCTCCAAGAATACACATCGTATTTTAGATGTAATGAATGTATTTCTAGGGCAAGATATAGAAACATCTTTGGAAAAGTTAAAAAATGGTCATAATAATATATGAATATCTCACGATAATGGTTAATAATAACCTAAAGTAGATAAGGGTTATTTTCTAGTAATCTTTTCTTCAGAAAGAAAAAATAACAATTATTTTCAGTTCCTGGTTTTAAAGCAATTTATTGAAATCATTATTCTCTTTTTTTTGTTTTTAATAAAAAACTTTTACATGGAAAACTCAATTGTATAGACGTTTTTAAGAACAAATCTACTGATCTGTTATGGATCTCAAACCTCGAGTATTTCTTATTTTATGTTTGTTTTTATTAACTATTCTGTTATTACTTATGTATATTTGCAAGTTTACTTTTTTGATCTCATATAACAAAGTTTTTCGTATTGGAAAAACCTTCAAGCAATTTAAAAACTAAAAGTTAAAATAAAATAAAGTTCTTGTTTTAAAACCCAATTTGAAGTAACATAGGAGTATTTATGTATATATGTGTTTTAGTTAGTGTTTTAAACTTTCTAATAAAATTTGTGTTAATGCCTGGCAAATTTAATGTTTATTATTTCTATGGAGCGGGATCCCGGGATATATAAAAAGGCTTCCCACTTTCCCGGGAAATTAAAAAGTCTGGGGAAAAAAACTCTAATAAGAATAAATATTGAAAACAATCATGAAAGCTCCTCTCCTGTAAAATTTACAAAATGTCAGTTAGGTCATTGAGTAAAAACAACGACGATATATGGGTTTCATAATTAATAAAATGTATTAAGCATTTATTTCTTGATAGTTTGTAGGAAGTAATTTTCTTGTGTATTTGAGTCTCTGGAAAGGTGTCAAATATACATATGTATATTAGTACTGCGGTTTGTGGATATACTCACCAGTTATTTTAAAATTTCCTTTTAATTTTGTTCGTGAGTTTTTGTTGAATGCGCGAAAAATAAGTTTGTGGCGAACGTGTTCAGAGAGCATATTTCTTTTTACTCTCATTTGTCCGAACTTTAACAAAATCTTGTGGAACACACCTGTATTGTGTTCACTCTCTTTTATATGTTGGAATAGAGCTGTGCTTTTTCTACCATTTTCAATACCTGTTGCATGTTCAGCTATTCTTGTTTCTAGTCTTCTCTTTGTTGTCCCTATATCAGGGCCCCGCAAACACATACTATAATACTTTATGCTTCTTCTAGTTGATTGTTTTTGAGTAGTAATTTATATCCCCTATTTGCACTGAAATAAATTTTTGTGTGCTTTTCTCACCAATTTGGTAACGAGTCTACTTGAAAAACATTCCATCATCGAATGTACGGCAACGTTTTTCAAGTGCAGCGGCAATCACAAATGATGTTTTTCCTTTTAAAAAATGGGGAGGTAATTTTTGAATTTCAGATTCTTGATAGTCTTCAATAAATGTTTCATAAAACGGTTTTTTTTTTAGTTTTGAAACTAGTTGTTTTCTTTCATTATTAAAAAAATATATACACTCGCCATGACAAAGGATATTCTACCTTTCTACACACCAAACATTCAGTAATTTTTCGCAAAAGCAAGCATACTCCTATTCTACACTAAACATTTCTTTCAGTGTTGGCCAGTAAGAAGAGGCTACATATACGAACAATTAAACAAGATTAAGAGATTTGCTCTCTTCATTGTTGTTGTAGCAACCGCACGCGTGCGCTACTTTGTGGGACTCTGCCTCAGGGTAATAGATGACCAAGCCCGCTGAACAGCTTTCCACATTTCAGTTTGATTCTTGGGGTTTTCTTTAGCCACTCCCTTCTTAACATCGATCCATAAATATTCAATGGGTTACAAATCTGGCGACTGTACAGGCCACTTCATAAATTTTACCTATTATCATTGAACAACTTCTTCGCAGACTTGGTCGTATGCTTTGGTTCATTATCCTGTTGGAAGACCCTCAGCATACGGCAACATAATTTCATTTAAAATTTCGACATACAAACGTTGGTAAAGAACTGCTTTTATCCAGTAAATAGAGCCGTCGCCGTAAAAAGAGAAGCAGCCCCATACTATTATGCTGCATCCGCCGTGCTTAATAGCTTTGGTGGTGTATTTTGTTACATATTCCATGCTTTTTGGGCGTTCGACATATTGGCGAGAACCTTTGGAGCCAAACATAACTATTTTCAATTCGTCCGACCATAAAATATTTCTCCATATTGATGCAGACCAACTAATTTGATCACTTGCAAACTTTATTATATTTTTTATATGCTTCTTTGTAAGAAGAGTACCTTTCTTGGGCTGTGATCCAACTGTGCTGCTTGAAGTTTAAGCAGCAATAACTCTTGTTTTATTTGTACTGTAGACGATAAGGGATTGTTTTTCGAATATGTCACTATTCGATTTACCGTTTTAGGAGTCAAAACTACTTTTCACTCACGTGTTTCAGGACATGGTTGGTACTTTAAGGCATTTCTTATTGTAGTTGGTGAATACGTAAGCAAATTTCGAACTTCACGATACGTTTTACCCTTAGAAACTAAATTTTTTATAAGTTCCCGTTTATCTGCACTACAGTGTTTTCCGCGGCCCATTATTGAATGTAGAAGCTTATAAAAATCATTTTTTCTAAATAAACCGCAAAAATTAAATTTTATTGTTTTCACGCAAAAATATGTGACAATTTTCCTCAACGTTATTTCTTATTTGTGGAAAAAGTCATAATAAAAACAAAAACTAACTGTTTTTTTCAGGGTAGGAAGAGTGCTCGAATTAATTTCTTTCGCAAACGAATTTAATTCGAACGAATTTTATTTTCCATATTGTAAAGAATTATTCTTTTTAATTCGCAAATTTTATTTATAAAATTTGCGAACGAAAAGAAAAACCAAGAATGCAAAATAAAATTCCTCTCGCAAATTTAAAAATAAAATTCGCAAACGAATAGAAAATAGAATTCGCGATTAAATTAAAAATACAAATACATACATATGTATGTACATAATTCAAAGTAAAGACTTAAAATTTTTTGAGGAGATTTCGAGGAGATGACAAAAATTCGTTGGAAAAATGGCGGAGGCGCCAAAAAGTGGACACTTATGTCCATTTATCACTTTCATGATATGGGTATCAAATGAAAGGTATTTTCGAGGGATGACAAAAATGTGTTGGAAAAATGGCGGAGGCACCAAAAAGTGGACACTTACATACATACATATGTATGTCCATTTATCACTTTCATGATATGGGTATCAAATGAAAGGTATTTTCGAGGGGATGACAAAAATGCATTGGAAAAATGGCGGAGGCGCAAAAAAGTGGATACTTATGTATGTCCATTTATCACTTTCATGATATGGGTATCAAATGAAAGGTATTTTCGAGGGGATGACAAAAATGTGTTGGAAAAATGGCGGAGGCGCCAAAAAGTGGACACTTACATATGTCCATTTCTCACTTTCATGATATGGATATCAAATGAAAGGTATTTTCGAGGGGATGACAAAAATGTGTTGGAAAAATGGCGGAGGCGCCAAAAAGTGGACACTTACATATGTCCATTTATCACTTTCATGATATGGGTATCAAATGAAAGGTATTTTCGAGGGGATGACAAAAATGTGTTGGAAAAATGGCGGAGGCGCCAAAAAGTGGACACTTACATATGCCCATTTATCACTTTCATGATATGGGTATCAAATGAAAGGTATTTTCGAGGGGATGACAAAAATGCGTTGGAAAAATGCGGAGGCGCCAAAAAGTGGACACTTATGTCCATTTATCACTTTCATGATATGGGTATCAAATGAAAGGTATTTTCTAGGGGATGACAAAAATGTGTTGGAAAAATGGCGGAGGCGCCAAAAAGTGGACACTTACATATGTCCATTTATCACTTTCATGATATGGGTATCAAATGAAAGGTATTTTCGAGGGGATGACAAAAATGTGTTGGAAAAATGGCGGAGGCGCCCTCGAAAATACCTTTCATTTGATACCCATATCATGAAAGTGAGAAATGGACATACATATGTACATATGTAAGTGTCCACTTTTTGGCGCCTCTGCCATTTTTCCAACGCATTTTTGTCATCTCCTCGAAAATACCTTTCATTTGATACCCATATCATGAAAGTGACAAATGGACATAAGTGTCCACTTTTTGGCGCCTCCGCCATTTTTCCAACACATTTTTGTCATCCCCTCGAAAATACCTTTCATTTGATACCCATATCATGAAAGTGATAAATGGACATAAGTGTCCACTTTTTGGCGCCTCCGCCATTTTTCCAACGCATTTTTGTCATCTCCTCGAAAATACCTTTCATTTGATACCCATATCATGAAAGTGATAAATGGACATACATAAGTGTCCACTTTTTGGCGCCTCCGCCATTTTATCCAAGGTACCAAAATTCAGTTTTTACCCCCTCAAGAATTCAATTGGCTGCCTAACGAATTTTATAAGAATTATTCTTTTGCATTCGTTCCTTATGCAAGCCATACACCTTGCGACCGTTGGTACAACACGTTGGATTAACAAGTTGTGTGTTTTGCCCACAAACTTTACAGCAACGTGTACAACATTAGAGCACAACTTCATTTCTAAATTTTTTTTTTGGAGTAAACATGACATCGGGTGTTATGTCGCGTATTGTAATGGATGGTTATTTTGGTGACAAAATAAGAAGAAGAAGAACGTAAAAAAGGACAGAAAAAAAGAATTTGGTTAAAGCAGTGATTTATATAAAAAAACGTATTCTAATAACAAACTTTTGGAAATATTAAAAGAAAGTGAGCCAATGGACTATAAAAATTACACGTGGGTGTCAGACGAAGTATTCACTGACCTTTTGTCAAAAGTTCCGATGCATATACAAAAGCAATTCTTCCGCGCAAGCGCGGAGTTTTTCATATGACCACAACGAAAATAAGAACAAAATGAAATGAAGTTGTAGAACAAACTCCTAAATTTTACAACCTGTCTATACAACTTGCCAAAAAATCAAATCTTTTTAACATTTCGTACAACCGAGACACAACTTCATACGACGACCCCACACACTTCACAATCTCATACACAACCTGCTCATGTTGTACCAACGGTCGCAAGGTCTGTGGCTTGCTTTAGAATTATAAAATAAAATTCGGAAAATAATTATATTTTAAATTCTTGGTTTTTTTCGTTCTCCTCGCAAACGAATTAAATTAACTTTTATATTCTTATGAATTGAATAGGCTAAAGTTCGTAACGCTTTTTAAGCCAAATTACATGTGATAATTATTAATGAACAAATAACATCAAAGTTAGTTGTAAATATTCTGACAACAACACACAGTTGAACGGAACAGCCAGCCGTTTTCGAAGGCCACTAAACCTTCCTCATCAGCGTTCTTCTGTGTTTTGGTCCACTGTGTGTGGTGTCAGTTGATGTAGATGTCTGCCTTATATACGAAACTTTATTGCAAATGGAATATGTGAATTGGTTTGATTCATTGCATTTTTCAATTTGCTCATATATACATATGTTAGGTAATGAAGGCTGAAAATTTACCATCTTCCATATATATTACAACAGTCTTGCCATTGTCGTTTGTTCCTTACTAACTATGCACATGTTTGTTAATTTGCTTATTTTTGTTCTACTTAAGACAAACTTTTTTTTTGGTTTGTTACTATTAAGTAAGTAGTAGGGAATTGTTCCTCCTGGCGCCGATTAAAATTGTGAAATTTGGGTAATTAAAATTTGAAATTTGAGAATTTCAGTGTAAAATTTTAAAATTTGGGTAATTAAAATTTTAAAATTTTAAAATTCTTGGAAATTTGTGAAATTTGATACCCTACGAGGGTGGATCAATAAGTCCGTCCAACTTTTTGTTTACATAAGGAATTTTTTGTTTACATAAGGGGTTTTGTTTGTTTAATAGATACGAGGGTGGATCAATAAGTCCGTCCAACTTTTTGTTTACATTAGGAATTTTTTGTTTACATTAGGAGTTTTTTGTTTACATTAACCTTGTGGGAACGGGTGATTTTTTTTTGGGGTTACATTAATTGTGTGAACGGGTGATTTTGTTTTTTGTGGGAATACGTTAAGTGGGTTCATAGGTTGGAGGTTTTTCTTTGTTGTAATGTATGTATGTATATGACTACAGGAAAATTATGAATACGATTTTTCCTAGTACCAACGGGAAAATCATGAAATGATTTTTCCTAATACTAATGGGGGTGAAATAGTGAAAATTAATTTTTCCTAATGCCGACGGCAATACATGATTATTTTTCCTAATGCCTACGGTAAAACATGAATATTATTTTTTTCAAATGCCGACGGCAAAACATGATTATTATTTTTTTCAAATGCCGACGGGAAAATGATTTTTCATAATTCCGACGGGAATTATTATTGCTAATGCTAACACAGGAGTTTAAGGCTGGCCGTGATTTTGGTGGGTGGGGTTGTTGTCGTAATATATAACCGAGGGAGTTTATAGATGTGTCTGTCTGTCTGTTGTGCGAGGCTATGATTGGTCGGGGGAGCGTGGTGTAGTTGAGGTAGATGGATTGAGTGTATGTGTGTGTATACCTGTCTGTTGGTGTGAGGGTGTGATTGACAGGGGGCGGAGTGTAGTTAAGGTAGATCGACTGCGTGTATGCAGGTGTTGCTAGTCTGTAAGAGTTTAAGGCTTATAGTGATTTGGGGTAGGTGAGGGTGTTGTTGTACGAGTAACATGTATCCATGGGAATTTGTGGATGTGTCTGTCCGGAGGAATTTCAGCGAGGCTGTTATTGGGAGGGTGTGTGGTGTAGTTGAGGTTGATCGACTGCGTGTATGTATGTCTATATGTTTGTAGGAGCTTAAGGCTGATCATGACTTAAGAGAGGTGAGGATGGATGTTGTTGTAATATGTATACGTAGGAATCTGTATGTATGTATGTCTGTGAAAATTAAAGGCTGATCATGATTTAGGGTAGGTGAGGTTGGTGTAGTAATATGTCTGTATGTACATATGTTTGTAGGAGTTTAATGCTATTAATGATTTGAGGATAGGTGAGGGTGTTGTCGTACGAGTGATATGTATGCGTGGGAATCTGTATGCATGTTCGTAGGAGTTTAAGGCTGATCGTGATTTGTGTTGTTGTCAGTGTTGTTTGTAGGAATGACCGTGATAATTTTTGTATGTATATCTGTAGGAATTTAAGGTTGACCGTGTTTTGTGAGGGGTGGTGTGTTGTTGAAATAATTTGAATTTTTCTTAGATGAAATCCGGTATATGTGTGTGTGTGTGTGCGTGTGTGTGCGTATGATTTTCTCACGCTAGTAGTTTTATGTACGTAGAAATAAATAGTATTCAATATCGAGATTTGGTTCTATAAAATATTTTCATATATCTGATACATATACATAAGTATATTTTCATACTCAAGGTTGCTGGGTATTTTGTCATACTTAAAATTGTCCAGCTTTAAAGTCTGCCTGCGAGAAATTTGTTTATATTACAGATTTTGTTTATTTAACTACGTTCGGCTTCTTTCGCTGAACTTCTTTTCATACGATCATGGGAATTTATAGTTTCTCTGTCCATAATAAGGTCGTTTAGCTTAGGCATGTGCTCTGACTGAATGGTTTGCGTTGTTCATATATTTTTATGATGTAGATATGTAAGTGTGATTGTCAAGATCTAATAAATATTTGAGTATTGATAAGAAATTTGATATTATGTGTACATACATATCTACAAATTGATTTTATGTATGTATGCGGTCTTTTGTTGATGTTGTAAATATTCGCCGGGTCTTTTATGTATAGATGTCAAATATCTTCATAGTTTTTTTTTTTATTTGAAATTAAAAAACGTTGATTTAATTTTTATCTGTATTTACTTCAAAGTTTGTGAGGATTTTCTGTTTTAAATAAAACTGAATTCCTTAAGATACATACTTTAGAATAATAGTAACTAATAATAGAAATATTTCCTATATTTAATTTACATTTGTTTAAAGTTGATACAGCTTATCTTCATTCTTAGAAATATTTTGATATAAAATTTTTTCCAGCCGTAGGCTTTTTTCATTACCTTTAACATTTATTTTAGAACATCTTGCATTGCCTTTTATACATTTATAAACATTTTTAAATGAAACTAATCCAGCAGTCCAGCTTATGTAACGATAGTTTTTTGTTAACCAGCTTGCTTCTTTTTTTATTGATTATTGAGTTTTATAATGAAATTATTATATCCTTAATTGTTGAAAACAATCGCTACTTCTTTTGCGATGAAATCATTTGAATTACTTTTGAAACCTTGTACGTGTATAAAAATGATGTTATTTTTCCATATTGCTTAATTTATAAGACTTTTAGAATTTGACCTTTGATGGGTACATATTCTATTATACGATCATGAATAAGAATACAGTAAGCTGATTTCTTTGCTTACTATTTCAAATTAAAATTTTATTCAATTGCCCCGCTATTGAATAAAAAGAGCTTTTATCCTAAACTCTGGTACAGGTAGAAACGCATGAGATTCTTTCATATACTACCTTTGCTGGAATCTTAGATACATATAACAACTATATAGAATTGCATTACGTTTATTTTTAAATTTTATGTTAGGATTATCATCATATATGTAGATATGAGACTGAACTTAAATGTACTTTTAAATTAGTTAATTCATAATGAACAATCTTATTTTCTTCTTGAATAGAGAACAACAGAAAACGAAGTCGTTTTCTTACAATTTCGGTCTAACCTCTCAACTGGTCCTCTAGTATACATTATGACTTTGTATGTCAGCATTTCTGTCTCCTCTTTGTCAGCGTTAGGGATAATTAAATTTTAAACTTTTTATTCTTCAAATTGTGTTACTTCATACTGATAATATGTTTAAGTACATTAATAATGTACGAGTATATGTTTATTTTATGACGGGTGAGCGCCTATGGCTTTTATTTGATGTTCTGGATGAAGTGATTTTTTTTTCTCATTTTATTAAAGTTTAGCGTATTGCGTATATATTTCTAATATATTTAAGTGAGCTTTTTGTACCTGTCAGACAGAGTGAACGTATCAGTTGGTCAGTCAGTCTCTCTTTTTATTTTATTAATTTTTTCTTCTAATGTGTCACTACTATTTTTTCAGATTTTACTACTTGAAATAGAAAATATTTATATAATTTTAAAAGTATTAATATATACATACATACAGGTAAATATATGTATGTACGTAGAAATTAGTTCATATACAAAGAAATACATCTTTAATAATCAACTATTCTAGAAAATCGATCCAAAGTAACACATTTACCTCCATCATCAATTCACCGTCAGTGTTTTCATTAAGTATCAGAAACATTAGAATATCTATGTTTGGAAGAATTTTTACCTCATGTGCTTTTACAAGAGGTTTGCTGGTTTACCCCTTAAAGTTATTGTTGTTAACGTAGGCTGCGTTGTATCGCATTCAGATCTAATGATTTCTCACTTAGAAAAGGTCCTCATCACCATCAATCATACCTGTATACAATACATTCATGAGTTGAGTTGACCCAGATACAATTGCTGTCTACAAATTAATGATTAGAAAATAGCTTTCTCATCACATTCTAACAAGTTTAGTATTTTGCTAGCATGCTTCTATCGATAGTGACGCGAGAGTCCGACATTTAGTGGTTTTTCAATTAAAAATCTATACTATTAGAATTATGAATTCACTCTTTTGAATTTTTAACAAAGTAGATACATATGTATGTATTTCATTTGCCCCAAACTCTTAAAATTTCTTTACTTATAAAAGTATGATGTCAGGAATTTTTTTAAATTATACATGCTTCGGCATGCTTCCAATATTTTTCTCGGTAAATTTATTTCATACTCATACAGATACAGATATAAAGTAAGGTCTGTTTACATTACATTTTACAATTTATGCATGCTTCAGCATGATTCTAGTTGAAGTCTGTATTTATTTAGTAAGTTTGTTTGATACCCATTCATACACATGTACATTGTTAAATATTGGATATCAAAGTTCAGTTTCCTTAGTTTATCGAGAAATGAACAGAGTGAATATCTATTATATTAACCCCATATTCACAATTTAAAATTGTGTGTGCTAGAGCTTTCGAAATCGAAAATGTACAACTTTTACTATAAAAAGTGGTAATATGATGTGTTGCTGAATATTGCACTGTGTTATAGTTCATTTTGAACTCTTAAGTTTTCACAATATTTCATACAGACCATCAAGTTTAGAGAATTCCAGTACATTAGGCTAATTATCTTCCCTGAGACCTAACATTCCTAATCAATGCTTCAAAAAAACCAATACAAACTAGATTTTCCCTTTTTAATTTTATTTATATTTTCATTAAATTTCATCATTTTGTACATCTTCAAATTAGTGTATACTGTATTTTGCACCTTTTTCTCATTCGTTGTTAACTTTAATCGTAAATATTTTAGTTTTCCGGTTAAAAGAACTTTTCTATTTCATGCACTAAGTAAATCCTTATATATCTATATCAATCCACTTATATGAACCATTAATTCTAAATTCTTAACACATAATTCCTCTTAATGATCTATTAAATCATTCTACTATTGATGCTTGCATATTAAGTAATTTTTAATCTTCCATTTATGCATGAATTTTGCAATGTTTATTAAAAAATTCTTTACCATCATCTATTTGTAAGTTTCTTGGTACTCGTACCATTTCAAAAATATTTTCCATTGCCTTGGTTTTTTCGAGTGCAGCTTTTATTTTCAACGATACTCAACATATAAACTTTAAGAATGTGTCAGTTACAGTCTACAAAAATCAATAATTTCTATTTTCTCTAGAATAGCTACCCACTTCACCTAAATCAGCTCCATAAAAGATCATCTATTCCATTCATTACATCACTACAATACACAAACAATTTTAGAAATTTATTATGGATTACGTTTACTAAATTTCTTTTTAAGGATATTGAGTTGTTTTACAGTTTTTTGGAGAGTGTTGTGATACATTTTCAGCTATTTATACTAAAATATAGTTAATTTTCTAATCTATAAATTTTATCGCTCAGCTGTTCAATTTGTTTATCAAAAGATGATTTAATTTTTAGATGTCTTTTTCAATTTTATACCTATCTTCTATCGTGAATTTTATTTCACACTCCACACCATTTATTTGCATTTGAATATATCCTTGAATTATATTAATGCCTTAAGCTTTATTATTAATTCATCCTTTAGTTTCTCGATTTGAGTTTCTAGAAACAATTTACTGATAACATTGTTCACCGTCAGTAAATGTTGATGATTCTCTATGTATGCATTGGTAGAAATTATATATTTTATTTAGTTTTCAAAATCAAACTTGTCATAATATTTTCACGTTTTATCAATCACTAAAGAAAATAAATCCACTTTTAAACTCCATATTTGACAATCAACTTGTATTTTATCTTTATTCAGTTTTAGATTTCTATCACCAAATTTCCATTCATTATTGAAATCTTTAGGTGAGTCATAGTTTGTATCTAATTCATTTCTTCCTTCCAAGACTAATAAGTCAATATAAGTATCTTCGGTGTTGGAAAGCTGTGGGTAAAAATCATCTTCTTCATCATCATAATCATTCACAGTATTAGCATCATTAAATAAGATGGTATTATCAAATATTGTTCCTTTTGAAAGTTTCTTTAACTTCTTTCTATCTTGACTGATGGTTTCTGAGGCTTTAATACTTATACTATTTTCAGATTCTATATTGTTTTTACTTTGTTCCTTCTTGTGTATTCTTTCAATATTTTTAGAACTATTCATGAATTCTTTGAGAGGTTCTGTTTTAGGATCAAATATACATATCTCTTAGTTGTTCACGTGTATCTATTTCACCAGTTTTTATACTACGAAGCTTTTTCTTCAAGACGCTTCTTATCAACACCAACTGTTTAAAATTTTCTCATACATGTTTAATAATAGCAAATAAGAGGTATCAGCTATTAGATCAGGTACCACCTATTAGATCAGCTATCAGATCAGCTTATCAGGAGCTGGTCTGGTTTTCAGATCAGCTTATCAGGAGCTGGTCTGGTTTTCAGATCAGCTTATCAGGAGCTGGTCTGGTTTTCAGATCAGCTTATCAGGACCTGATCTGGTTTTCAGATCAGCTTATCAGGACCTGATCTGGTTTTCAGATCAGCTTATCAGGACCTGATCTGGTTTTCAGATCAGCTTATCAGGACCTGATCTGGTTTTCAGATCAGCTTATCAGGAGCTGGTCTGGTTTTACGATCAGGTTATCAGGTATCAAATCAGATTATCTGTTTCAGACTGGGTTATCAGTTTACAAGTAGCTGAACACTTATAACATCTAGATGAATGAAGTTTAAGGTCAGATAAAATGTGAAAAACTATACTGTTATGTAGTCAAATTATTTTCTAAGACGATCGTCACTTAATTCAGTATCTTTGCTTATAATCAAAATTCCATATTTTTAATACCAACAAGATTTATATTTTTCTCACATTACTTAAACATTCTAACTACATTATGATTATTTCCTATCAAATGTATGGTGATTCTGGTATAAATTTGACATTAGTAGAATGCATCAACATTCTTATCTTACCCCATACAAAAATATGCTTCTCACAACATGGTTAAATATCATATTGGTATTACTTCTAGCTTTCTTAAAAGAAATAACAGATTCATTATCTCTTTTTCTATAGTAATATATAATATTTATAAAATGCATTTAGTTACAAAATGTGGTTAGTAAAACAACATAAATATACCTTGGTATGAAATTTTGATGATTCATCAATATTTCGTACCATCCTATTTTTAGGTTGTTTTGACTGTGAGTAGGAACCATTATCTCTTATTATAGAAAAAATAAAATAATGTAGCTATACGATATCGGAAAATATTTTCTGATATCATATGACTATATTATTTTATTTTTCCTATAATAAGAGATAATGGTTCCTACTCATAGTCAAAACAAAGTATATTTTAAGAGTTTAAAACCAGTATTGTCATACAAAATACTGATTTTAAACTGTTAAAATATACTTTGTTTTACTAACCGCATTTTGTAACTAAATGCATTTTATAAATATTGCCGAATACTCATACTCAAAACAAATGATATTTTTATGATGTTTTGATTGTGAGTATGGAGCATTATCTGTTATTATAAAAAATAAAATGATGCAGCTACACGATTTTAGAAAATATTTTCTGAAATCGAATAGCTGTATTATTTTATTTTTTTTATAATAAGAGATAATATTTATAAAATGTATTTAGTTAAACAAAAGCGGTTAGTAAAACAACATAAAAATACCTTGGTACGAAATATTGATGAGTCATCAAACGTTAGCTCAAAAATAAATCATAGTTCCCCTCTATCAATTTTTATTCGTGCAAGAATAGATGGTCTGCTAAATTGGTAAAAAAAAATAAATAAAAAATAAATAAAAAAATAAATAAAAAATAAACAAAAAAATAATAATATTATGATTGGTTGGCTAGACAGTTCTAATGGACTAAAACTTGAAAACATCTTCATATTTAAACTCAAAATCTCTCTAACAACCTAAATATAATTACCTGTAGAAATTAATTTCATTAATGAAAGTCATGGGTATTACACATTTACAGATAATGAATCTGTTATTTCTTTTAAGAAATCTAGAAGTAATACCAATACGATATTTAACCATGTTGTGTGTGAGAAGCATATTTTTGTATGGGGTAAGATAAGAATGTTGATGCATTCTACTAATGTCAAACTTATACTAGAATCACCAAATATTTGATAGGAAATAATCATAATGTAGTCAGAATGTTTAAGTAATATGAGAAAAATATAGATCGTGCTGGAATTAAAAATATGGAATTTTGATTATAAGGAAAGATACTGAATTAAGTGATGATCGTCATAGAAAACAATTTGACTACATAACAGTATAGTTTTTTGCATTTTATCTGGCCTTAAACTTCATTCATCTAAATGTTATAAATGTCCAGCTACTTGTAAACTGATGACCCAATTTGAAACAGATAATCTGATCTGAAAATCTGAACAGCTCATGATAACCTGATCTGTTTTACAGATCAGCTGCCTGACAACCTGATCTGAAAACTAGATCAACTCCTGATAAGCTGATCTGAAAACCAGACCAGCTCCTGATAAGCTGATCTGAAAACCAGACCAGCTCCTGATAAGCTGATCTGAAAACCAGACCAGCTCCTGATAAGCTGATCTGAAAACCAGACCAGCTCCTGATAAGCTGATCTGGAAACCAGACCAGCTCCTGATAAGCTGATCTGCTAGCTGATACCTGATCTAATAGGTGATACCTGATCTAATAGCTGATACCTCTTATTTGGTATTATTAAACATGGATGAGAAAATTTTAAAACAGTTGGTGTTGACAAGAAATGTCTTGAAGAAAAAGCTTCGTAGTATAAAAACTGGTGAAATAGATACACGTGAAGAACTAAGAGATATATTTGATCCTATAACAGAACCTCTCAAAGAATTCATGAATAGTTCTAAAAATATTGACAGAATGCACAAGAAAGAACAAAGTAAAAACAATATAGAATCTGAAAATAGTAGAAGTATTTAAGTCTCAGAAACCATTAGTCAAGATAGCGACAAGTATACCAAACAACCTAGCATAAGGAACAATATTTGATAATAACATCTTATTTAATGATGTTAATACTGAAAATGGTGGTGACGATTATGAAGGTGATTTTTACTCATAGACTTCCAATTCCGAAGACACTTATATTGACTTATTAGTCTTGGAAGGAAGAAATGAATTAGATACAAACTATGGCTCACCTAAAGATTTCAATAATGAATGGAAATTTGGTGATAGAAATCTAAAACTGAATAAAGATAAAATACAAGTTGATGGTCAAATATGGGGCTTAAAAGTGGATTTATTTTCTTTAATGATTGATAAAACGTGAAAATACTATGACAAATTTGATTTTGAAAACTAAATAAAATATATAATTTCTACCAATGTATACATAGAGAATCATCAACATTTACTGACGGTGAACAATGTCATCAGTAAATTGTTTCTAGAAACTCAAATCGAGAAACTAAAGGATGCATTAATAATAAAGCTTAAGGCATTAAACAACTCAATATCCTTAAAAAGAATTTTAGTAAATGTAATCCATAATAAATTTCTAAAATTGTTTGTGTATTGTAGTGATGTAATGAATGGAATAGATGATCTTTTATGGAGCTGATTTAGGTGAAGTGGGTAGCTATTCTAGAGAAAATAGAAATTATTGATTTTTGTAGACTGTAACTGACACATTCTTAAAGTTTATATGGTGAGTATCGTTGAAAATAAAAGCTGCACTCGAAAAAACCAAGGCAATGGAAAATATTTTTGAAATGGTACGAGTACCAAGAAACTTACAAATAGATGATGGTAAAGAATTTTTTAATAAACATTGCAAAATTCATGCATAAATGGAAGATTAAAAATTACTTAATATGCAAGCATCAATAGTAGAATGATTTAATAGATCATTAAGAGGAATTATGTGTTAAGAATTTAGAATTAATGGTTCATATAAGTGGATTGATATAGATATATAAGGATTTACTTAGTGCATGAAATAGAAAAGTTCTTTTAACCGGAAAACTAAAATATTTACGATTAAAGTTAACAACGAATGAGAAAAAGGTGCAAAATACAGTATACACTAATTTGAAGATGTACAAAATGATGAAATTTAATGAAAATATAAATAAAATTAAAAAGGGAAAATCTAGTTTGTATTGGTTTTTTTGAAGCATTGATTAGGAATGTTAGGTCTCAGGGAAGATAATTAGCCTAATGTACTGGAATTCTCTAAACTTGATGGTCTGTATGAAATATTGTGAAAACTTAAGAGTTCAAAATGAACTATAACACAGTGCAATATTCAGCAACACATCATATTACCACTTTTTATAGTAAAAGTTGTACATTTTCGATTTCGAAAGCTCTAGCACACACAATTTTAAATTGTGAATATGGGGTTAATATAATAGATATTCACTCTGTTCATTTCTAGATAAACTAAGGAAACTGAACTTTGATATCCAATATTTAACAATGTACATGTGTATGAATGGGTATCAAACAAACTTACTAAATAAATACAGACTTCAACTAGAATCATGCTGAAGCATGCATAAATTGTAAAATGTAATGTAAACAGACCTTTACTATATATCTGTATGAGTATGAAATAAATTTACCGAGAAAAATATTGGAAGCATGCCGAAGCATGTATAATTTAAAAAATTCCTGACATCATACTTTTATAAGTAAAGAAATTTTAAGAGTTTGGGGCAAATGAAATACATACATATGTATCTACTTTGTTAAAAATTCAAAAGAGTGAATTCATAATTCTAATAGTATAGATTTTTAATTGAAAAACCACTAAATGTCGGACTCTCGCGTCACTATCGATAGAAGCATGCCAAGGCATGCATGCTAGCAAAATACTAAACTTGTTAGAATGTGATGAGAAAGCTATTTTCTAATCATTAATTTGTAGACAGCAATTGTATCTGGGTCAACTCAACTCATGAATGTATTGTATACAGGTATGATTGATGGTGATGAGGACCTTTTCTAAGTGAGAAATCATTAGATCTGAATGCGATACAACGCAGCCTACGTTAACAACAATAACTTTAAGGGGTAAACCAGCAAACCTCTTGTAAAAGCACATGAGGTAAAAATTCTTCCAAACATAGATATTCTAATGTTTCTGATACTTAATGAAAACACTGACGGTGAATTGATGATGGAGGTAAATGTGTTACTTTGGATCGATTTTCTAGAATAGTTGATTATTAAAGATGTATTTCTTTGTATATGAACTAATTTCTACGTACATACATATATTTACCTGTATGTATGTATATATTAATACTTTTAAAATTATATAAATATTTTCTATTTCAAGTAGTAAAATCTGAAAAAATAGTAGTGACACATTAGAAGAAAAAATTAATAAAATAAAAAGAGAGACTGACTGACCAACTGATACGTTCACTCTGTCTGACAGGTACAAAAACCTCACTTAAATATATTAGAAATATATACGCAATACGCTAACTTTAATAAAATGAGAAAAAAAAATCACTTCATCCAGAATATCAAATAAAAGCCATAGGCGCTCACCCGTCATAAAATAAACATATACTCGTACATTATTAATGTACTTAAACATATTATCAGTATGAAGTAACACAATTTGAAGAATAAAAAGTTTAAAATTTAATTATCCCTAACGCTGACAAAGAGGAGACAGAAATGCTGACATACAAAGTCATAATGTATACTAGAGGACCAGTTGAGAGGTTAGACCGAAATTGTAAGAAAACGACTTCGTTTTCTGTTGTTCTCTATTCAAGAAGAAAATAAGATTGTTCATTATGAATTAACTAATTTAAAAGTACATTTAAGTTCAGTCTCATATCTACATATATGATGATAATCCTAACATAAAATTTAAAAATAAACGTAATGCAATTCTATATAGTTATTATATGTATCTAAGATTCCAGCAAAGGTAGTATATGAAAGAATCTCATGCGTTTCTACCTGTACCAGAGTTTAGGATAAAAGCTCTTTTTATTCAATAGCGGGGCAATTGAATAAAATTTTAATTTGAAATAGTAAGCAAAGAAATCAGCTTACTGTATTCTTATTCATGATCGTATAATAGAATATGTACCCATCAAAGGTCAAATTCTAAAAGTCTTATAAATTAAGCAATATGGAAAAATAACATCATTTTTATACACGTACAAGGTTTCAAAAGTAATTCAAATGATTTCATCGCAAAAGAAGTAGCGATTGTTTTCAACAATTAAGGATATAATAATTTCATTATAAAACTCAATAATCAATAAAAAAAGAAGCAAGCTGGTTAACAAAAAACTATCGTTACATAAGCTGGACTGCTGGATCAGTTTCATTTAAAAATGTTTATAAATGTATAAAAGGCAATGCAAGATGTTCTAAAATAAATGTAAAAGGTGGTGAAAAAAGCCTACGGCTGGAAAAAATTTTATATAAAAATATTTCTAAGAATGAAGATAAGCTGCATCAACTTTAATCAAATGTAAATTAAATATAGGAAATATTTCTATTATAGTTACTATTATTCTAAAGTATCTTAAGGAACTCAGTTTTACTTAAAACAGAAAATCCTCACAAATTTTGAAGTAAATACAGATAAAAATTAAATCAACGTTTTTTAATTTCAAATAAAAAAAAACTATGAAGATATTTGACATCTATACATAAAAGACCCGGCGAATATTTACAACATCAACAAAAGACCGCATACATACATAAAATCAATTTGTAGATATGTATGTACACATAATATCAAATTTCTTATCAATACTCAAATATTTATTAGATCTTGACAATCACACTTACATATCTACATCATAAAAATATATGAACAACGCAAACCATTCAGTCAGAGCACATGCCCAAGCTAAACGACCTTATTATGGACAGAGAAACTATAAATTCCCATGATCGTATGAAAAGAAGTTCAGCGAAAGAAGCCGAACGTAGTTAAATAAACAAAATCTGTAATATAAACAAATTTCTCGCAGGCAGACTTTAAAGCTGGACAATTTTAAGTATGACAAAATACCCAGCAACCTTGAGTATGAAAATATACCTATGTATATGTATCAGATATATGAAAATATTTTATAGAACCAAATCTCGATATTGAATACAATTTATTTCTACGTACATAAAACTACTAGCGTGAGAAAATCATACGCACACACACACACACATATACCGGATTTCATCTAAGAAAAATTCAAATTATTTCAACAACACACCACCCCTCACAAAACACGGTCAACCTTAAATTCCTACAGATATACATACAAAAATTATCACGGTCATTCCTACAAACAACACTGACAACAACACAAATCACGATCAGCCTTAAACTCCTACGAACATGCATACAGATTCCCACGCATACATATCACTCGTACGACACCACCCTCACCTATCCTCAAATCATTAATAGCATTAAACTCCTACAAACATATGTACATACAGACATATTACTACACCAACCTCACCTACCCTAAATCATGATCAGCCTTTAATTTTCACAGACATACATACGTACAGATTCCTACGTATACATATTACAACAACATCCATCCTCACCTCTCTTAAGTCATGATCAGCCTTAAGCTCCTACAAACATATAGACATACATACACGCAGTCGATCAACCTCAACTACACCACACACCCTCCCAATAACAGCCTCGCTGAAATTCCTCCGGACAGACACATCCACAAATTCCCATGGATACATGTTACTCGTACAACAACACCCTCACCTACCCCAAATCACTATAAGCCTTAAACTCTTACAGACTAGCAACACCTGCATACACGCAGTCGATCTACCTTAACTACACTCCGCCCCTGTCAATCACACCCTCACACCAACAGACAGGTCACACATACACTCAATCCATCTACCTCAACTACACCACGCTCCCCCGACCAATCATAGCCTCGCACAACAGACAGACAGACACATCTATAAACTCCCTCGGTTATATATTACGACAACAACCCCACCCACCAAAATCACGGCCAGCCTTAAACTCCTGTGTTAGCATTAGCAATAATAATTCCCGTCGGAATTATGAAAAATCATTTTCCCGTCGGCATTTGAAAAAAATAATAATCATGTTTTGCCGTCGGCATTTGAAAAAAATAATATTCATGTTTTACCGTAGGCATTAGGAAAAATAATCATGTATTGCCGTCGGCATTAGGAAAAATTAATTTTCACTATTTCACCCCCATTAGTATTAGGAAAAATCATTTCATGATTTTCCCGTTGGTACTAGGAAAAATCGTTTCATAATTTTCCTGTA